>JASDDO010000014.1:177003646-178203646 GCA_030015575.1 Agapanthus africanus
TGATAGAGCCCCTAGGATTCTTGCTTGACTACCAGCAGTGTGAGGGCGATCATATAAGTGAGAGCTGGAGTCTATAAGCACATACTTAAAAAGGTCCCTAGTCGTGGGAGTTTCGAGACAGGGCATCGATTCTCCAGAGTAGACTAGTATATACAGTCGAGATCCCGCGACAGGGGCGGTGGCCGGTCTCACAAGCCACTGGTGTCAGTTGGTTCACCTAAGATATATACAGGTTCTCATTGGGTTATGAGTACACCGGACAGGACTCGCCGGGAATCTGCTAGTTGGGATTATACCAGACGTCAGATAGCAGTTCCCTGGTGACATGTGTATAGGTTAGTTCATCGACCTGAGATCGTCATTTGTCTCGTGTGAGTTCCCACTGTGCTTTGATTACTACCCTACCACGGCTCAAAGGAGTCGTGCAAACAGGTTTTAGTTAGGTACAGTCCCGAGCCACATGGAGGCAGTGAGCGGATCTGCAGGGGTTCGTCTCTCCCGGTATTGGGGGTGAGGTCGCGCTGTGTCTAGGAGAGCCAGAACATGAAAAGTCCTTGGCCAAGGCAGGAGATTTGCTGGTAGGTATTCCAGTAGTATCTCAGGGTGTTCTGGGCTACACTCCGACACGACTTGTACCGCTTTTGGGGGGTCTGACTTTTACCAACCCCCTAGGCCCGCCATGCGATGCTCATAGACGAACGGACCGGACTGTACGGATATTGTCACTGACAGGCTCAGTAGGGTGTCAGGGATGAGTTCGCTCATCGACGTCCCTTTTGGTCAATAGCTGGTGGCCCGTCACGTATGGCTTATACCTCTGACGTGCTAGTGGTTAAATCCACAGCCATAGTATTGACGAGTCTTTAGAGTCCACCACACTCAGTTACTCAGGTTTCGGGCGAAACGCTGTAGAGGCCGTATGGAGATATGGTAGGGTTTCGATCAGATACGTGCGGTATTGCACGGATCGTGATCGGACGGTTTTTACTAGCCGGCTTTGGCTTAAGCCGGATCCTAGTATTAGATAGTGTAATTTTGTCTCTTTGCATTTGTGTTCAGTGGGAATACAAATGCGGGCATGTATTTGCAGTAGTGTGGTTTTTTTTGTAATTTATTACGGGATCAGTTTTCTGAAGTTGCCAGTTTGCATTCCGTTCCGGCCGGTTTTCTTTTATTCCTCACGGCCGGACTTTCTGTTGGAGGGTGTTATTTGCACATTTGCAAATAACATATTGTGGAGGGGGTTTCTTGCACTTTTATGGTTCAACCATCATGAGATTCTTTCCTTGTCTTTTCCATTGCTTTTTTCATGATGGTTGTTGAAAGGATATGAGCTTGAAATTGATGTGAGCCTTTTTCTTTTATGCTTTCTTTTTCACATTATCATTCTTTTTATATATACATGGAGATGCCTTTTTCTCTCTCCAATCTTCTTCTTGATAAGGAGAGGCCGGCCACTAAGGGGGAGGGGAGATTTTTGTGGAGTGGGAAATTTCTATCTTCATTTCATTCCATGGTTGAAAAAGACTAGCATCATATATCTCATTGCTCGTTATCATTCTCCTCTCAATACCTCCATCAATGGAAACCTCATAAACCCCAAAGAGACATGGCTACTACACTATTCTACAGCATCCCTTAGACGCGTCGGCTAGCCAACTTCGCGTCCGAGTTGCCTCGATCAAGAGGTGGAAGCCCGTAAAAGATTCCGGCTACATGGTGCCCTTCCGACGAGGAGTTGATGGACGGAGTTTCCGTGGGAGTTCGGAGTGGAGACGAAGACCGAAGGACACGGATCGCTTGGTATACTTCTCTACCCGTATTTTATTTTGCTAGTAGCTGGGTTAATGGGCCCGATCCGGGTGAAAAGTGCGCGGTGGTGCCGGTTCAATAGTTTTTGAAAGTTTTTATTTCCGCGTTTCCGGCGTCGGATCGACGGCCGGGGCGCCGCCGTGGACTTATAGCTAAATGTTCTCACAGTTCTTCTCCTCCTCCTCTTTTTCGGAGGTAGAGTCTTTAAAAAGAGGGCTGAGGGTATTTCGTCCTCAGAATCGCTCCCGAAAGTAAGAACTTGGGGTTTTTCCCCTTCTGAATTGGTACCACTATATGACGGTTGCCAGTCGTTTTTTCATACACATCTGCCGCATTCTTTTGCCGTCGACGAGCTTCGCACTTCATCCTCTTGAAATGTTTTTGATGGGCAGCGTATCCTTGCCACCACTTCTTGAAGGTATTGCACTCTTCGGTAGGGTGAGTAACCCTCCGATGATATAGGCAGTAGTTTGGATGTGGAATCCTCTCCGTCGAGGCATATAACCCTGAGAGTATTTCTTACGAGAGCTGGCAGTTTCATTCCCATTGACAGGGCTTTGCGAACCACTTCTCTACTTGATCCTCCTTTTATTTGTAGCAGCTATGCTTTGGTTTAGCTGGAGTACTTTACGACTCATCCTTGCCGCAGCTTCTTCATCCTGACGCTGACGTTTAGCATTTTCGTATATGGTTGTTTCATGTTCTCGGTCAGCTTTGCTTTTATGAAAGGCTTCGTTTAACAGTCTATCGATCGGTCTTCTGGCGATTCCGGAGATTTTAGCGCCGATTCTGCCCCCGGTTCCTCTGCGTTGTTTTCTGACGCTGAGAGAGTTTCTTCATCATTTAACAACGAATGGGAGATCATGTGGCAACTTGCTACACGGAATTCGATTTCTTCTGATGAGTCATTTTCCTCATCATAGCCACTATCTTCGTTCTCAAGAATATGCTTGAGGAACTTTTCGAGAGTGACTGATTTCCGTGCCTTCTGGATGTGCTCTTCCAGCGCATCGATGTACTTTTATAGGTCTGTGCGCTTGTCGTCATACTCGGCAGGCTGCACAGGCTTCTTGGTCTTCATCTTTTTCTTTGAAGACTTTAAAGGCTTGACTTGGGGGTTTTGCCCTTTGTCAACAACTTTTGGTACGGGACGCGGTTTCATCATCCTTCGATGATTTCAGGTTCAAGTGAGATTTTCCACTTGACCGCCGGACATTCCTGTAAATCCTTCAGTATTCTTTTGGTTTTTGCTGAAAGAACGACTTCCCATGGAGTTTTCTTCCATAAGCGAGCATGATGCCCCTCGGCGCATCCACTTTTTTGGAGTGTGCTTTTGTGGTGGGTTTACCCTCCAGATCTCAGACAGCACGAACTTCCTTGTTGATTCTGGTCTTCGACCCAGTTCCTGAAGACATAGCAATCCTCAACTGGGTGGCTCACCATTCTGTAATAGGCGCAATAGTTAGGGTTGTTGACGTCGCCGGGTTGCGGGTGACGCCGTGGGTCTGGCAATGTGATGGGTTTGTTACATATTGCCAACTCAAATAGTCTCCCCGTCTTATCGCGAGGAAACGAGTAAGCGCATCCAGCCTTTCTTCTAGGGATAGGCATGGACGTGCATTGTTTTGGTGAGCTGCCAGTTTTGGGCCACTCGGTTGTTGTTGAGCGTTGGCAACGAAGGCCGCTTTCCCTTTACCCTTGGCGTTTCGAGGGTCCTTACTTGAGGAGGAAGGCACGCAGCCCATCTGGTCCATTTGGGATAGTTTATCGATCAAAGCCTGGAAGGTTGTTGGTTTGAAGAACATCAACTGGGGACACAGTCGTTTGAGGATCAAAGGTTCCAATGAACATGCCCACGGCGGGGGATTCTTCGATATGTTGTTCGCATTTTGACCATAGGTTCCGCCACCGGATCATATATTGGACCCAGGTTTTTCCTGGATTTAACCTGGTATTGATTAATGCCGTGATCGGGGTGTGCTCGCTTACGCTGGCGAACCGCTGTGTGAACAGCAGCTCCATCTCTGTGAATGTTCTCACGGAGTCATTTAGGAGCTCCGAATACCATTCAAAGGCCGTCTCTAATAGGCTACCAACGAACTGGCGAAGCAACAGTTTGTCGTCACCTCCAATGTTGCCGCACAGAGCTCTGAACTGTGCAACGTGCTGGTATGGGTTGCATGTCCCCTTAGACACATAGAACTTGGGGATCGTATATCCCGGCAGGTACTTAATTTGATCATACCAGCCTGGATATGGTCGCCAGTTCTGACGATTTGGCTTATAGCTTCATTATCTTGATGAGCTCATATTGTTGAGCGATATAATCATTAAGAGCAGCCTTGGAGATTGTTTCCTTTTTGGCTGTTGATAAAGCCGGAAGAGGATTTGATGTTTTCCCTCTGTCATCCTCGATAATTATCGGCGGATCCTCGGCTGAGGGTTTCTGGCTGGATCATCATTCCAACCATATCCTGGAACAAGAGAGCCATCTGCTTTATGTTAGCAGCTTGTCGGCAGCTTCTTTGTCCTTTCTTTCAAGCACCTTTCGCAGAAACTCTGTATCGGTCTCCTGCTCCTAGCGCTGTTTGGCTGTCATGTCCGGGTTTTCTTTCTACCCGGTAAGTGCTTCCATTTTGGGTCAGCATCTTCTGGAGCTTTTATTGTTTCTCCTGAGCTTTTATCAGTAACCAAGTTTGCGATCGATGACCTACGGAAGTACGACTTTCTTCTTTTCCGGAAGCTATGTAGACCGTTTGCACGATCATGCCCCCAGACTTGGGGCGTTTAGGTCCATCACCTTTGGAATTTTCCGTCGGCGGTGGAATTTTCTCTGGCCCCATCCTTTGTGGGAGGTCTAAGTTGAAGGCGCACATGTGTAAAAGAAGTCCCCTCGCTGTATGATGGAGGGACAGTCTTTCTCTTGCCGAGCCTTTGATTTCTTCGGTCGACGAGAGTAGTATTGATCAAACACGGAGTCCTGGAATTTTCGCCAGACCCTGTGAATTTGGGAGAAGAGCCGTTGATGGGGCGCTCCGGCTTTTCCTGCACTGTGATTTCTACAGGCGGGGGGATTTCTTTAGCACCTCCGTTGGAGAGTTCTTGCACACCCTTTTGAGCGGCTCAAAACTGTTCCCGGTTGGAATAGCAACGTCAACTTCCACCATTGGAGCTGGTGGGGTAAGTCCAAAGGGGGAGTTACCCCCAGCTTTTCTCACTCGGCGCCAGTGACGATATCGAGCATGTTTTGCAAAAGGGACCGCCTCAGTTTTGGAAGCGGCTTCGTTGTGGCCCGGCTTTGGTGAGGGGCTGTTGTTGGTGTCAGGCTGTTGAAGATTGACATCCTTGGTAGGGTTTGAGGAGGGCCAGCCAATCATTCAAAGACCGACTTCCTGGTAGGGGAAACACCTTTGACGACTTTGCTCGTAGCAGGAGTTGGGAGGGTTATCCATTTTGGGGTAGCCCCTTCGGGTATCACGAGCCGCTTTGCGGGCCATTTGGGTTCTTGCCCAACCTGTTGAAGTCTGAGACGTCGGCTTCAGACGGCCCGTTGAGAGGGGCCGTTGTGGTCGCCAGTCGGTCAAAGACCGGCCTCTTGGGAGCTTCCTCTTGCGGCGCTGAGACACCGAAACTCACTGGTGGGAGCATGGTCCCGAAGAACAACCCAGTAGTGGCTTGCGTAACTTGTCCCACCGACATTGAAAAGATAGAGGTCGGGTTAGGCCTGTAGGTTACTCCTCCAGCTGGGGTGGAGTGAGTGTTGCTGTTGCATGTTGTGCAATTAGAAGCCATCGATTTTTTTCTGCATAGGAGCAAGACACCAAATTTTAGTACCTCAAATCCAAGGACAACCATAGAGAACCGCGATTTTGTTCGCAAAACACGACACATGAAGTGTGGAGTGGAAGAGGAAAAGATCCCGCCGGGCGTGCCAGAATCTGTTCACCGCCGGAGATAGTGACGAACCGGGATGGATCGTCTTGCCTGAATCTGGGGGCATATACTATTTGGATTTATCCGTCCACCTCTCCAAGATACCAAGTTGATTTATGGCACGTATATCGGAGGTTTGGACAAACGCGACCGTTTGTAACAGACTTCATCAGATTCCCCTCATTTTATGAGGGGTTTTTTTTATTGTAGAGATGCCTCTTCCTTGCAGGAGCAAGCCCCTGCATTTAATTACGTTACCGCATTGTAATGACCACTTTCTCCTGCTCCGGCAGTTCACTTCGTGTCGTGTGTGTTTTTGTTTTTTGTTGCCCGTGGATTGTATATGGAGACTAGTTTATGTCGTCGCCCGTTAGGGCGTGATCAGTCCAAATCCGTATATCTTAGATTTGGGTTTGTTTTATTTAAGGACCGTTAATCTGGTTTGAGATTAAGATCGACTTAAAACATATGAGCATTTGGACCTAATTCTTTTAGTTTAAGGACATCACGGTCCATTATCGCCCTGTTTGAGGCGAAATTTTAGTTTAGGGACATTTCGGTCCAACATTCCCATTTTGGGGACAAATGTTAGTTTAAGGACATTCCGGTCCAATACCACCATGTTTGAGGCAAGTATTTGAGATGTGCACGTCAATTCGTAAGTGCATCAATGTATGACAAAAGGACTTGTTGGTTGTCGGGACCCGCCACCTCTCTGAAGACGATGAGGGAAAAAGGGGTTGTGACGGACCTAAGAATCGTAAGTCATATTTGAGACTAAGATTACCTTAGAAGATATATGATGAGTATCATTTTTTATTTCATCAATGAGAGATCATTAATCATGTTTGAGACTAAGATCAGTTTAACAATGTTTTTAAGGATCATTTTTACTTAAGATCCATCAAAAGAGGATTTGGGCTTAGCTCCAAGGAACTTCAGAGACTTAGCCAATTTGGGCTTAGTCTGCCTACTCATTTTCTTTTTTATTCAAAAGTGTTAAGCACTTATTTGGGCTCTGTTTGTTCAGCCCTTTTCTTTTTATGCAAAAGGGCTAAGCACTTATTTAACGCTCTGACACTCACATGGGTGTCATGTGAAACATTTAATTATGGGCGCTGCCCAATGAGCGCTGAGCACTCATCCATTTTGGTTGTCTCTCTCCTTTTTCCTCTTTTTGTGGTGGCGCCCACGTAAGGAACATATGAGGCGCTGACGTAAGGAACATATGAGGCGCCGGGCGCTGCCCAATCAGTGCTAAGCACTCAGTCGTTTTGGCTTTTTATGGAGTGCAAAGCACTCTTATTATTTTTGTGGTGCCCATGCGAGGAGCATGTGAGGCGCTGGGCGCTGTCCAATCAGTGCTAAGCGCTTATCCGTTTCGGATATTTATGGAGTACTACGCACTCTTATTATTTTTGTGGTGCCCATGTGAGGAGCATGTGAGGCGCTCTGGACGCTGGCCCAATCAGTGCTAAGCATTTAGCCGTTTTAGCTATATGTGAAGTGCTAAGTACTTTTTATATGGGCGCCCATATGTATTTCACGTGAGACGCTAGGCGCTGTTAAGAGAGACGCCCACGTGAGAAGTACATGAGGCGCTAGTTTATTTTATATAGAGATTTAATCTCTATTGATATTTTTAGAGAACTTAAATCTCTGTTAATAGTAATTTTGACCATTAACGATCACCAAGATCATTATTTTAAGGATCTAGATCATGTTCTTTAAGAACTAAGTTCATAATTTGAAGAAACTGAGTTCCTGAAGTATTATAGACTCCATATTCTTTCTCTTTTAAATTTGTTCTTCTCCGAATCTTTGATTCTCAAGAACAAGATCTTCTCGATGAGAATTAAATTCTCAACTTATGAAAGACTTGTCTTGTGGATCTCAGATCCAGAGAAAGAACCAAGTTCTTTTTGTTTAAAAAGGGTTAAACCCTAAGATATGATAGAAATATTTTTATCTCTTTTCTTTACCTAGGGTTTTGAGAATGAAGCTCTTCTTCTTTAAGACTTGAATTCTCTGTTCTTTTGAAAGCTTTCTGTATTTTCAGAAACTTATGGGTTTTTTCCTTCTATCTGAGACTTGAAGTCTCGGGTCCTTTATATAGTGGAGGCAAGTTTGTTACTTAATTCTGAGAAAATCTCTCATTGAGAGATTCCAAGTGATTTAATTGGACTTAAAATTGAGTTGGGGAATTTTACCCACCATTGGATCTTTGATCCAAGGACTTCTGTTTTACAGAATATGTTATCTTGTTTATAATAAGATTGGGGAAATATTTTCCATATACAGAATTTATTCTGTAAAATAGTGATTTTTTTAATCACCGTTGGATTTTTAATCTAAGAGTTCTCTGTATTACATGAAGCAATCTTTCTTGTTTAGAAAGATTGATTGAATATATTCTAAAATAGAATTTTATTCTATAATTGGATTTTTGATCCAACGAAGTATCTTTATTATTTTAGAAAGATTGAAATGTTTTCTCCCAACAAAATTAATTCTTTATTTTGATGATTTATCATCTCCATTGGATCTTTGATCCAACAGCTCTGTTTAACAGAGAATATTGTAGAATTTAATTCTACATGGATGCTGGCGTTCACGTGTTGTGCACGTGGTGTGCCACTTAAGAATTTAATTCCTAAGATGGGTATTCCTGTGCTTTGCACACTGGCGCCCGCGTGAGGAGCACGTTCGGCACCATCTAAGAGTTTAACTTGTATGTAATGAATTTTTCTGTGCTTTGAACATTGGCGCTCACGTGAAGAGAATGTGAGGTATCATCTAAGAGTTTAACTCTTATGTAATGAATTCTTCTGTACTTTGCACATTGGCGCCCGCGTGAGAAGCACGTGAGGCGCCACCATAGGATTTAATCCTATTGGCGCTGGCACTGGCGCCCTCATGGAGAGCATGTGAGGCGCTGCCTCATTAAATTCAACAAAGCTTTGCTCTTTTATTAGATTAGATATTAGGGAAACAGGCGCTTCACGTGAAACATATGTGAGCACCAGAGAAAATTAGTGTTTAGCATTATTATAGCGCCTCATGTGTTTTCCACGTGAGAGCCCAAAATAGAAGGTTCAACGCCTCACGTGCTCCCCACGTGAGCACCATTTGAAGTGCTTAGCACTATATATACCTAGTCAAAATGACTAAGTGCTTAGTACCGATTGGGCAGCGCCCATATCTGTACGCCTCACGTGATTCACACGTGAGCGCACCGAGTAACAAATAAGTGCTTAGCACTTCTGAATAAAAGAAAAAAGCCAAGACCGAGCACAAATTGGCTAAGTCTCTCTGAAGCTTTTCTTGCAGCTGAGCCCAAATGCTCTCTTGTTGGATCTTGACTAAATGTAATGATCCTTAAAATATTTCTAAGTTGATCATAGTCTCAAAATAAGACTAACGTATCCTTAATTAAAATAAATTGAGCCCAAATGCTCATATATTTAAGTCGATCTTAATCTCAAGCTAGATTAACGGTCCTTAATATATAATGATTTGGACTAATCTGCGCCCTACGGGAGACAACGTAAAATAGTCTCCGTATACAATCCACGGGAAACCAAAACAAACAAATACACATGACGCAAAGTAAACTGCCGGAGCAGGAGAAAGCGGTTATCGCAATGCGGTAACATAATTAACTGCAGGGGCTTGCGCCTGTAGGGAAGTGTGTCCCAACAATCAAAAAGCCCTCACAAATGAGGAGGAATCTGATGAAGTCTTCTACATTGGTCGCACCTATCGAAACCTCCGATATACGGTGCCATAAATCAACTTGGTATCTTCGTCGAGGTGGATGGATATATCCAAATAACATCTGCCCCCAAATTCAGGATAGACGTCCTCCGCATCTCAGCTCAGTCTTCAGCAGTAAACACCAACTAGTAACACATCCTCTTAAAGAGAATACATAGTCGGTGATTGACTTTCGCCTGTCGAGATCACTTGCATAGTCAGAATCACTAAAACTAACTAATCTGTCATTGTTTCTTCAAACTCCAACCCCACATCAGACGTACCTCATAGGTATCATAAAATCCATTTCACCACTTTCCAATGACCTTTACCAGGAGATGCCATATAGCGACGAGCAACACTAACTGCATGTGAAATGTCGAGGGTCAGGTATAAACCACCGCATTCGAATAAGGAACATGCAACATATACTTAATTTCTTCCTCAGTTTGTGGTGAGGAATAAGCTGAAAGTTTAAAATGAGCCGCCAAAATGGTAGTTACTGATTTAGCGTCTTTCATGCCAAAACGCTCCAAACTTTCTTAACGTATCATTGTTGAGACAAATAAAGTTTATATCCCTTGCGATCGCGCCTAATATCCATACCGAGAATTTTCTTGGCCACTCCTGAATTTTTAGTCTCGAACATTCCTTTCAACTGTTCCTTAAGTTTATGAATATCAACCATATATTTTGATGTTATCAACATATCATCAAGATAAAACAACAAATATATGAAAGAACCATCGACAAACTTACTGCAATAAACACAATGACGTCCTTGTTTCTCGTAAAACCAATATCCCTCATGATGGAATCAAATTTCTTATGCAATGTCTAGATGGCTGCTTCAAACCATAGAGAGACTTCTCTAACAAACAAACGTGGTTTTTCTTTTCTTCAATTTCGAACATTCGGGTTGTTGCATGTAGATCTTTTCTATCAAATCACCATGTAGGAAAGCGGTCTTAATATCGAGCTGCTTGAGCTCCAAATCCTGCATAGTTACCAAACCAAGCAAGACACGAATAGATGTGTGTTTTACAACTGGAGAAAATACTTCAGTGAGAATCCACTCCCTTAACCTGTGAAAAGTCTTTAGCCACCAACCGTGCCTTGTATCGAGTATCTATAACCTCTTGATCTCCTTCCTTCTTTTGAAAACCCACCTGCAACCAACTACTTTCTTTCCTCCTTCGAGCTTAACGAGCTTCCATGTTTGGTTCTTGTGAAGAGTCTAAATTTCTTCATTCATAGTGACTAGCCAACGAGCTGACTCATCTGAAGAGATAGTGTTGGGGTCAATATTTGCATCCTGTAACGACCCTAATATTACTATACCTTCGAGTTTTCTTCCTTTAGTAAATATTATATTTATTTATTCTTAGTATTTTTTGTTTTCTATTAAATATATTATTTTATTATTCCATCTATTTTTTCCTAAACCCATCTCTTTAAACTAAATCTTAATCTATTCAAAATTAAATGCAAGACATGACCCAGCCAATAACCCAAATCCAATATCATTTTCATTTTCTTTTATAAAAATATGAGCCCAAAAGCCCACTTTCTTTTCATGCAACAGCATATATTTAATTCTAATTAAATATGTGCATGAACAATCTTGTAGCTCATTGGTTAAGTCCTTATATTGTTATTCCATAGATCACATGTTCAAATCCCCATTTTTGCAATTATTTTTTTTATCAATTTTTTTATTCTTCTCATAACATACAAATGAGACCTTTCATTTCATTTTCTTTTTAACTTCCAAAATAATTAGAATGATTATGAGTCATGATTTATTAAAATTATGGTGGCCATAAACTTTTTTATATCTCACTACTCTTTCTTTTCATCATTACACATTTCTATCATTTCACATATCTCTCTTCATCTAAATTCCCCGAAGAAGAACATGAAGAAATTCTCAAGGAGGTCCCGCTAGTAACGCGAGGCTATCGACGGATAGACAAGCCCGGTGACAATACCGGCTTGTGTATGTAAGTTCCTTCTCTCTTTCCCTCCCTACATCTCTTTCTCTTTATCTTTATTTTTTTTATATTGCTATGAAAAACTTTCCTTGTCATATCATAGTCCCTAAATAATTAATTAAATCGATACATATATAAATAATGAACACACACAAACATACACACATATGTAGTTTGTAAAGTCTTTTTCATTACTCTCAATCCATATATTAAGATTTCATAGTGACCGATTAGGATTGCATCGTTTGTTATTGTATTTTAAATTACTTTATTTAAATTTGTAAAAAAAATGAAGTTACGAATAAATACCATGATTTTCTCATTCTCACATATGACATATCAATACTTTTATGTAAAAATAATTTTGTATGTTTTCAAAATACAACTCAAGTATTTAATTATCGTCTTTATGTACATACAACAATTTAATGATCAAGATAAATATGTATACATGTTCGAATAGCATGAAGTGAGTTAAGTATATTAATCGAGTAACTACCATAAACAATGCTGTAAAGAAATATTATGTACGACTAATTAATCAAGTCACGCCCCGCTTCCCAGCATACGGGCAAAGGATGCGATGAGGCCATTACGTATTTACTTACAGTAAATACGCTAAGCATATCTAAGCAATATAAAAGTAAATGCACAAGAGACAAGATATAATAAAACATCAACTTTAGAGACAAGATATAATAAAACAGAAACTTTATTTATTCGCATTCTTTCTGTACAATGCATGGAAATGTAAATAGAACTGAAATAAAGCAATGCCTAAATAATGGCATAACAGAAAAGGAAAGGTACTGAAATAAAGTGTACAATGAACTAAAGTTCTGGGTCTTCAACGAAATGCTCCAAGTCGTCAGCGCTGGGCTCGATCTCCGAGCGATCGAGAAGAATAAAAAAATTGATAAAAAAAATAATTGCAAGAATGGGGATTTGAACATGCGATCTATGGAATAATAATGCAAGGACTTAACCAATGAGCTACATGGTTGTTCATGCACATATTTAATTAGAATTAAATATATGTTGTTGTATGAAAAGAAAGTGGGCTTTTGGGCTAATATTTTTATAAAAGAAAATGAAAATGATATTGGATTTGGGTTATGGGCTGGGTCATGTCTTGCATTTAATTTTGAATAGGTTAAGATTTAGTTTAAAGAAATGGGTTTGGGAAAAAATAGATGAAATAATAAAATAATATATTTAATAAAAAACAAAAAATACTAAGAATAAATAAATACAATATTTTACTAAAGATATAAAACTCGAAGGTATAGTAATATTAGGGTCGTTACATTTTACCCTCCTTATAAAAGTTTCGTCCTCGAAATTTGTAAAAGAAAAGTGTAACAGATTTAAGGAAAGTTTGGTGACTGAAGTACAGATAGTGTATGAAAAATATGTGAAGGAACTAAAGAATGCGAAGGTTTTGGTAAGATTGTAAAAGAGGTGAGGGAATTTTGGGTTAAGACAGATTCAAAATATATGAAATGATAAGATTCAAGAAATATGAATTGTAAAGAATGTTTTAGTTGCTGGTTCTTGTGTTATATTGCTTAAATTGTTCACGCAGAACAGAATTGTATGGTAGTGTTCCATACAGCTCTGACTTGCATGGGCCACCAATAAAACATGTCACGCCCCGCTTCCCAGTGTACGGCGAAGGGGACGCGACGAGGCCGCTACGTATTTACTCTGAAGTAAATACGCTAAGCGTATCTAAGCAATATAAAAGAAATATACACAAGAGACAAATGTGATGAAACAACAACTTTATTTATATACATTCTTTTGTACAATGCATGGAAAAGTAAATACATCTGAATGAAAGCAATGCCTAAACAATGGCATAACAGAAATGGAAAGTACTGAAATGAAATGTGTACAAGTGTAACTATAGCTCAGAATCTTCAATAAACTGGTCCAAGTCTTCAGTGCTAGGCTCGATCTCTGGAAGGTCCGAATCACCTGACGACATTCAAAGAAGAAGAAAGAGAATGTCGTCAACGAACAAATCGCTCGGTAAGTCCCAAAGATAAGGGAGAAATATAATAGACAGAGAGAGAGTGTGTGTAACTTTTAAAGTTGTATTATATGGTTATACTATTGTATTTATTAACGCTGTTGTTTGTAGCTTGGTACAGAAGGATACCAGTGTATACGAGAGGAGTCTCTATATGCCAGAGACTAAAGGCAAATGGAAGTACAAGACTCCGTTATACAACCTGGAACAACGGCAATTGAATTCAAGTTAGGTGTCTTAAATCTTGCAGTCTCGTTCCACTTCTAACACCTTCCGTACCAATTTACCCCTTAAACCCCGCGATATCTTAATTGTATTGATATATTATATTGTAAATTGTATTGTTTATACTGTTTTGTAAATGTAAATGGAAGACTTGTATTGTAAATGGAAGACTTGCCGAAACCATGATATCGTATAAATGGAAATTGATGTAACTGGATAATCATGTAAATGGAATATATCCATGGTTCGGTTCAGTCAAGTTATATAAATTGTATAGATTGAACAGATTGAACATATGGATTCATGGATTCATATTGAATTGTTATATTGTAGATTGTACTTGAATCATATTCAAGTTAGATTGATTATAATGAGACTCAGTCTGAGTCAGAACAATTAGAAAAGAAATTGAAATGCTGAATTAAGTTTTGATGTTAGCGGTAACCGCTGCATATGGACGGTAGGATTTGTGTCTTTTTTAAAGACGATTACCGTGTTGATAACACCGTTTGTTAAGTTGTCTATCTTAAATAGGAAAGCACCCATATCTCCGGCTCCCTGAGCCTCAAGAGACTGGTCCCGCTTACACCTATGTTTACTAGAGTTCTTATTGTAATTTAGTATAACTTGAGGGGTTTTATGTAAAAATAATTCTGTATAGTTTTCAAAATACAACTCAAGTATTTAATTATCGTCTTTATGTACATACAACAATTTAATGATCAAGATAAATATGTATACATGTTCGAATAGTATGAAGTGAGTCAAGTATATTAATCGAGTAACTACCATAAACAATGCTGTAAAGAAATATTATGTACGACTAATTAATCAAGTTGAACGAATGTGGAATATAAACAGAAATATGGCTCTAAGTGTTTTTCATGCGTGAGTTCCAGTTTCACATAAATACGACTATCGATTTGGGAGGTATATCTGTTTTCGTATCGTCACGCAAAACAGATCAGAATATATTCGGCACCGTCACATATTTTTAAAACATAGTTTCAGTCAATTTCCATCAGGTTTCAGGTTACGATGATTATTAGAAAATTGTAGGTCTTACGATATACTTATAAAAAACACTAAGATTCACACGATTTGGATTATTTTTTAAACTCTAGTTATGATCATTTTAATATCAAAGTTTAAAACAGAAATTCAGATTTCTGGACAGCAACTATATGTTATATTGCAAAGCCTTTATCAGGTTGTTTCATGCATTTCTAAGTAATCTAATATACAGAAAATTATATCTTTATCAATTATTCATCTATACATCTAAAGTTTATCACGAACGGATATCGGGAGTTTGAGTTATGTCTAATTTAAAAACAGTGTGCGAATCAGGACAGATTCTGTCCAGATTCGTCACTTAATATTGTAACACAGTTTTCTATATTTTACGTCGGTTTTGAGTAAAAATATAAAAGTAAGAAAATCTAGATATTTCGATGTAGATGTTCAAAACATTTGAAAGCACTAAATTTGGATTAAGGATTATAGAGTTGTGGCCACTCGACGAAGACCCTTATTGACAGTTTTCTAGTTTAAAAAACAATGAATAAAAATTACGTAACTTCTAAACCGTTATTCGGTTTGATATGAAATTTTTACCGTAAACCTGAAATTCCATATAATATTTATCCTAATTTTCCTAGGATTTGCAGATATGAAAATTAATTTTGAAAAATTATTTTAAAGATAAAAGTTTTGATACGTCATATGTGAGAATGAGGAAATCATGGTATTTATTCGTAACTTCATTTTTTTTTACAAATTTAAATAAAGTAATTTAAAATACAATAACAAACGATGCAATCCTAATCGGTCATTATGAAATCTTACCATATGGATTGAGAGTAATGAAAAAGACTTTACAAACTACATATGTGTGTATATTTGTGTGTGTTCATTATTTATATATGTATCCATTTAATTAATTATTTAGGGACTATGATATGACAAGGGAAGTTTTTCATGGAAATATAAAAAAAAATAAAGAGAAAGAGAAAGAGATGGAGGGAGGGAAAGAGAGAAGAGACTTATATACACAAGCCGGTATTGTCACCGGACTTGTCTATCCGACGATAGCCTCGCGTTACTAGCGAGACCTCCTTGAGAATTTCTTCATGTTCCTCTTCGGGGAATTTAGATGAAGAGGAATATGTGAAATGATAGAAAGGTGTGATGATGAAAAGAAAGAGTAGTGAGATATAAAAAAGTTTATGGCCACCATAATTCTAATAAATCACGGCTCATAACGATTCTAATTATTTTGGAAGTTAAAAAGAAAATGAAATGAAAGGTCTCATTTGTATGTTATGAGAAGAATAAAAAAAAATTGATATAAAAAAATAATTGCGAGAATGGGGATTTGAACACGTGATCTATGAAATAACAATGTAAGGACTTAACCAATGGGCTACAAGGTTGTTCATGCACATATTTAGTTAGAATTAAATATATGTTGTTGCATGAAAAGAAAGTGGGATTTTGAGCTCATATTTTTATAAAAGAAAATAAAAATGATATTGGATTTGGGTTATGGGCTGGGTCATGTCTTGCATTTAATTTTGAATAGGTTAAGATTTAGTATAAACAAATGGGTTTGGGAAAAAATAGATGGAATAATAAAATAATATATTTAATAGAAAACAAAAAATATTAAGAATAAATAAATACAATATTTTACGAAACAAAGAAAACTCAAAGGTATAGTAATATTAGGGTCGTTACACATCCCGTTGCCAAACTCAAAAATCAAAATCAAGCTCAAAACCAGAGCCAAAATTAAAATCAAAGCTAAATGGGCCCAATCCCAACCCCGAGCCTAAATCAAGCCCAAGCATGAAGAGGGAGCCAGCCAATGAAAAGAAAAGAGAAATAAAAAATAAAAATAATTTTTGTTTTTATTAGGCAATAAGCCAATTTTGTACAAGTCATGAGGCTAAATGTGAAAGATGTAAGCCTATAAAAAGCCCCCATGATGATTTGATAACTAATCTTAATCTTAATTCTCCAAAACAAATCTTGAGTTTTGAGCCACTCTTTATTGCGCAAGTCTCTTTCTCCTTTTTTCGTTCTTTTTTTTCAAATAAATCCAAGTGTGCACATCAGGAGGCCTTAAAAAAGAGAAAAGAGCCCCTTTTGTTGTTCAAAAGTCAAAATCTTTGTGTTTTTGGACTGTTGCTCTATTGGGTTTCAACCCTACTTAAACCGTGCTAGGTGCGTACTATGCTAAGTGCCAATTTGGCTAGGTGTGCACCCCGTTGGATGCACATTGTAACACCCGAGCCCAATAATACTATTTCTATTGCTAGTTGAGTGTTATACATTGCTCATCCCAATTATCCTGATTGTTTGGTGTTTATTGCTAAATTTTAACCGGTTAAGTCATTTTGGCACATAACAAATTTTAACACCGAAATTGAAATTAAAATATCCATGTTGGCCTACTCGTCGCCACTAGTCGCGTGGTAGCGTCCGCGTGTCGAGATTTCTTCCCGTTCGGCTAAACGGGCAAGTTTGGACGGCTACGCGCGCGTGCAAGTGTCCGACTTGGGGGCATGCATTTTAATCACAAAACACCTCTTTTCAAAATTTGGAACTCGCTTAAAATCCTATAATTTGAATTTGGAACATTTGGGCGCAACCCGGGCGCGATTTGGAAATGTTGCATTTAGCGCCAAAATCCCAATTTAATTTAATATACTAAAACTATATATATATTTCGTTACACTGTTTCAACTGTTAATATTCTTTAAAATCCGTTCTAAATCAATTCTAATCTTCTCTGGCAGCCAATCACGAGGGATTTAAATCCCTCGTGGGCCCCATATCTCTCTCTCCGTCTCTCTCTATATCTCCCTCTGTCTCTCTCTCACCAATCCTATTCTTTCTCTCTCTCTATCTCTATCTCTCTCTCTCTCCTCTAATAACACCTCTCTCTCTCTATCCCTCTATTTTTCCCCCACGTCCTTTAGAAATCCACCACGAGAAAACCCCACGGAACCCTAGCCCTAGCATCGTCATGCCGTCGCCGCCGCAGTCCCCGCGCCGACAACACCACCACCATCGCCCTTGCCTCCGCAGCCTCGGCCTCACCCCCTCCTTCCTCCGTTCTCCCTCCTCCAGAACCTGCAAACCCACCCCGACGCCATCACCAGCATCCAGTGGCCGCCGTCGCCGCCGCCTCCCATCGCCGACGACGCCCGAGACTTCCTCTCTTCACCCTCGTTCCGACCTCGTCGTCTTCTTCCTCCTCCCCTCGCCGGACCACCACCAACCCGAGCCCAACCCCCATCACCTAACCCTCTAGTTCGCCAGAAAAGGGACACCGTCGACCCCCTCGTCGTCGCCAGCACACCGACGACCACCTCCTCTCCTCCCTGCAACCCGGGCCAGGCTAGAACCTCTCCCCTACTCGCTGCACCCCGATCCAGCCACCTCAAACCCTTGCCGCGCCACTGTTCCTTGCCGCCGGCGCCCCATCGCCGTCGAACCTGTCGTAGTTGCCCCCTGGTCCTTCCCTGTAAGCATTCCTTTAACTTTCCATTCGTGTTAAACCCCCTCTCGCTGGTCTTTGTTTACGTGTATCGTATTTTACTAACTTCGTCGCCAACTTTGACATTTCGCCGGATTCCGGCCGTGCCGTCGTTTGGACCCGACGCTCCAGCGGAGTACTCTGGTCCGTGTGGTCCCGCTGTTCGCTGTTAGGACTCGATCCGTGGCCCGTGCACCCGTCTCGTGTTTTTCGCCGACATTGCATCCGTGCTTTCCGGTTTGCGAAACCGTCGAGGCAAGTATCCGAATACTTGCTCTAACATGCTAGCATACAAGATCTAGTCTTGCTATGCAGTTGAATATCATATTATATAATACAACATAATGATGGTGATATCGATAGTACAGTATGACTAGAATTGACGGTTGCATTTCTCCTTAACATTGAATCAGTATAGTAGTTTCTTGTAATTAATCGGTCTGCTATCAATCCACACTTTAACTAACTAAACCAATTAGATCGTCCTTGCTTCATTTGTTAAATCATCCATGAGACAATTATTTATGCTTTAGTTTTAAATTCCTGTAGCTTCATTACTTATGTTGTTGATATTGGTTCATCTTGTGACTATTGCACCCCAAGGGTGCTCGAACCTGTTAGTATGATACAACTGCATCATAATCATGTACCACTGTGATCAAATGACCATTAGTGCTGTTTACTTTAAATTCTTGCCGCTGTTACTTATTCGATTGTATACCTGTTGAGACCACATACTCGATTACATTACATATTGACCCGACCCTGCTACACCTGACACATGTTTACATACTGATGCACCGGACATGACACCCTGTACATACCGACTCAACCTATTGTACTACGACCTGACTTATTTCATGATCTCATGTCTAATGCCGACAAACCTGACTTGGGGTCCTCATGGACCATTCCTGTTGTCTATCCAGACAGACCTGCTTTTACCTGATCTTGTGTTGGCATTAGTCCCTGATTACTGAATACCTGACCTGACATACATAACTTGGGGGTATGGAGAAATCAAAGGTGAAACCGAATTGTAACTCAACAGTTCGATACCTGTTCTGATCAGTCTTACGGGCTCGGCCAGCCCCGGAGTGATGATGCTGACATCACTCGCCCATCCTGCTACCTATTAGTGCCTAGCGGCACGTCTTGGATTCAGCCCCGAGGGTCTTGACCGTGGTTCCGGGCACGCACGGGATACTATTGAGTTACATCGACGATTCATCAATTGATTTCAAAGACTTTAGAGTAGAAACCTGATAGGACAGTTTAGTTACCACTGCACATTACCCTGCACTGTTATTTCATAGTACTGCTTATTCATGTTCATCCCTGCATTGCTTATTACCATGTTTATATTATATTATTGGTTGACATGACGCGCTGACGTCTGGGTTTTGCATGGCCCAGATTCTTTACCACTGTCGCTGACCGAGCAGGAGTACTTCAGCCAGCAGGCTGGTTTGTGAGTTCTGCAGTGGTTAGTTCATTTATTGCATTTTATTTCCAGGTGCGATCCCGCATTATGGGACGTACCTTTCTATTATTGTATTGGATCATTTGCTTCCGCATTTATTTTTCATTGACTCTTATCATTATGGATTTGGACATGTGTTAGATAGTTTATTTATCTTGTTCTTGATATCTCTACAACCGTAATGTGACTGTGGATGGATACTTCATACCCACAGGTAGCATGGTTGGCTATGTCACGTGCCTAATCTTGCGTACTCTGGGAAGCGGGGCGTGACATGGTTCTTTTGGTATCAGAGCCATAGGTTAGTTGGGTTGATTCTTTTGTAGTTGGGTATTGTACCCGATACACGAATTAGAATACCCGTGCTTAGGAAACATGTCCTGCCACCTTGACCGTTTTACCATTCTTGAATCACATTCTTCCTGATTATATCTTTTACGGCGTGCAAACTTACTTTGCATTGTCGACTCGAAAACCTAATTTCTTGTTATCTCTAGGACTTAGGCGACTTGGGTGGAGTTAAGTAATTGCGGCTATGATACCGCGGCATAGCTACAATGCGGTACTCTATTTAAGTATCTTGGAGTTCTAGCCTTGATCCACATTCAGAATCTATCATCATGCTAATGTTGGGTATTTTGAGTTCAGGATTATGACAGGTAAGAGGTTGAAGACGTACCGGAGGCGTGTGAACGAAGCCGCCTTGCTTGGAGTGATAAGAGGAATGCCGGAAATCAAAGAAACAAACTGAGCTGATCCAGCAACAGCAGATTCGCTTCCGGAAGAGTTGCAGATCGTTCAGCAGTCTGTGAACGAGATTGGAACTAGACCAGTTGACCGAGTAGGGCCCGTGGCAGAGTTCAGACGTGTGGGTCCTACTACTTTCACTGGTTTGGAGCAATCGTGGACGTGCATGCAGCAGAATGGAGGAGACTCAGTAGTCTCGCGGGACCTTTTGCGGCCAACGATGCAGACAGCAGTTGCGGTAAGGAAGCAGTTCGGTCGGGCCAGTCGAGTTTAGGGCTAGGCCGACAAACATTGTTCTTGCACTTATGGAAGTTGATAGGAATGAAGAGCCGGCAGTTGTTCGCGACTTTATGGATGTGTTTGAAGATATACCGGGCTTACCGCCAAAGCGAGATGTGGAGTTCGCGATTGACCTTATTCCTGGTGCAGCGCCAGTATCACAATCTTCTTATCCGATGGCACCGGTGGAATTGGAAGAAGTTAAGAAACAAGTTGGTGAATTACTCGAGAAGGGATGGATTCGAAGCAGCAGCTCACCTTGGGAAGCTCCAGTTCTTCTAGTAAAGAAGAAGGATGGAACGAGAAGGATGTGCATTGATTATCGAGAATTGAATCGGGTGACTATTAAGAACAAGTACCGATCCCTCGCATTGGAGAACTTTTGAGCAGCTTAGTGGCGCGAGGGTATTCTCGAAACTGGATTTGCGATCAGGATATCATCAGGTCCGAGTGAAAGCAGAAGACATTTGCAAGACGGCGTTTCGAACTCGATATGGACATTTCGAGTGTGTGGTAATGCCCTTCGGAGTGACTAATGCGCCGGCAATATTCATGGATTTGATGAACAGGATCATTTCACCATTCTTGGACCAGTTTATTGTGGTATTCATTGACGATATTCTGGTGTACTCGAAGGGTCCGGAGGAACATGCTGAGCATTTAAAGATCGCACTGCAGACGCTGAGACAGGAGAAATTGTTCGCGAAGATGAGTAAGTGCGAATTCTGGTTGGAAGAAGTAAAATTTCTGGGGCATGTTGTGTCATGCGATGGAATCGCCGTCGATCCCGAAAAGATTGCAGCAGTTCGAGATTGGCCTATTCCAAAGAATGTTGCGGAGATAAGAAGTTTTCTTGGACTCACCGGATACTACAGGAGATTTGTGGAGAACTTCGCTCGTTTGGCAGAGCCGTTAACCAAGCTTACGCGCAAGGAGGTACCGTTTGTTTGGACGGATGGATGTGCTTTGGCCTTCGAGATGTTGAAGCAGAATTGATAACCGCCCCGATCCTGACCGTACCAGATAATTCAGGAGGACTGGTGATTCACAGCGACGCATCCGGAAAGGGATTGGGATGTGTTTTGATGCAGAATGGGAAGGTCGTAGCTTACGCATCAAGACAACTGAAGACTCATGAGAAGAATTATCCAACTCATGACATGGAGCTTGCAGCTGTGATCTTCGCTTTGAAGATTTGGAGACACTACCTTTTGGGTGAGAAAGTCGAAGTTTTTACAGATCACAAGAGTCTGAAGTATGTGTTCACTCAGAAGGAGTTGAATATGAGGCAACGTAGATGGTTGGAGCTGATGGCCGACTACGACCTTGATCTTAAATACCATCCGGGAAAGGTTAACATCGTGCCGGATGCGCTTAGTCGGTTACCAGCAATTCAGGTGTTAACTACATAGAGGGAGATCATTGCAGATTTTCGAAGATTTGACTTGGAAGTTGTGCTACCACATTCTACGGGACAGTTGATGAAGTTGCAAGTACAGTCGTCCTTAGTTGAGAAGATTAAAGCGTCACAATCGCAGGATCCTAGACTGCAAAAGTTTCGAGAGCAGGTTGAAGCCGGAATACGAACCGATTTACTGATCCACGAAGACGGTTCGTTGAGGTATGGTAGCCGTGTGTGTGTGCCAAAAGGGGATGTGCGTGAAGAGCTTATGAAGGAGGCACACAGTTCAGCTTACTCTGTACATCCAAGAGGGACAAAGATGTACCGAGATATTCGATAGCACTTCTGGTGGGAAGGTATGAAGCGGGAGATCGCTCGCTTCGTGGATAAGTGCTTGGTGTGTCAGCAAGTCAAGGCTGAACACCAAAGGGTTGCTAGTTTGTTGCAACCACTTCCGATTCCTCAGTGGAAGTGGGAACATATAACCATGGATTTCGTGACGGCTTTACCACGGAGTCCAAAGGGCAACAATGCAGTATGGGTGATTGTCGATCGGTTGACCAAGGCAGCTCACTTTATTCCTTTTCGGGTTGGTCAATCGACGGAGACCTTGGCAGAGCGGTACATGCAGGAGATTGTAAGATTGCATGGAGTACCGGTAAGCATCGTGTCCGATCGGGACACTCGGTTCTTGTCGCACTTCTGGAGGAGTTTACAAGAAAGTTTGGGGACTCGATTGAAGTTTAGCACAGCTTATCATCCTCAAACTGATGGACAATCGGAGAGAACGATCCAGACCCTTGAAGATATGTTGAGGGCTTGCATGTTGGACTTCAAGGGTTCTTGGAAGGATCATCTACACCTGGTGGAGTTTTCGTACAACAATAGCTTCCAAGCGACTATTCAGATGGCTCCGTTTGAAGCGTTGTATGGTCGTAAGTGTCGTTCGCCTGTTTGTTGGGATGACGTTAGTGAACGAAGGTTATTAGGACCAGATTTGGTGGTACAGACAGTCGAGAAGGTGAATACAATCAGGAAGCATATGAAGGCAGCTCAAGACAGACAGAAAAGTTGGGCTGATACGTCAAGAAGACCTCTAGAGTTCGCCGTGGGTGATTTGGTATTCCTGAAGATATCACCGACTAGAAGGGTGATTCGCTTTGGGAGTCGGGGAAAGCTTAGTCCTCGATTCGTGGACCCTTCGAGATATTGGAGCGTGTTGGAGAGGTAGCGTACCGTTTGGCGTTACCACAGTCTTTGGCAGGAGTGCACGATGTGTTTCATGTGTCTCAACTACGGAGGTATGTTCGTGATGAAACTCACGTCTTGGATCATTCGGAGTTGACTGTACGGGAGGACCTAACTTTTGAGGAGCGACCAGTTGAAATCAAGGATCGAAGAGAGAAAGGTTCTTAAAAACAAAGTTATCCCTCTTGTGCTAGTTTCTTGGGGTAATCGATTGCATGGAGAATCCACTTGGGAGCGAGAAGACGAGATCCGGCAGAAATTTCCTCACCTTTTCCTGTAGTTAGCTATCTTGTATTCTTGGAATTTCGAGGACGAAATTCTTTTGTAGTTGGGTATGATGTAACACCCGAGCCCAATAATACTATTTCTATTGCTAGTTGAGTGTTATACATTGCTCATCCCAATTATCCTGATTGTTTGGTGTTTATTGCTAAATTTTAACCGGTTAAGTCATTTTGGCACATAACAAATTTTAACACCGAAAATGAAATTAAAATATCCATGTTGGCCTACTCGTCGCCACTAGTCGCGTGGTAGCGTCCGCATGTCGAGATTTCTTCCCGTTCGGCTAAACGGGCAAGTTTGGACGGCTACGCGCGCGTGCAAGTGTCCGACTTGGGGGCATGCATTTTAATCACAAAACACCTCTTTTCAAAATTTGGAAGCTTAAAATCCTATAATTTGAATTTGGAACATTTGGGCGCAACCCGGGCGCGATTTGGAAATGTTGCATTTAGCGCCAAAATCCCAATTTAATTTAATATACTAAAACTATATATATATTTCGTTACACTGTTTCAACTGTTAATATTCTTTAAAATCCTTTCTAAATCAATTCTAATCTTCTCTGGCAGCCAATCACGAGGGATTTAAATCCCTCGTGGGCCCCATATCTCTCTCTCCGTCTCTCTCTATATCTCCCTCTGTCTCTCTCTCTCCAATCCTATTCTTTCTCTCTCTCTATCTCTATCTCTCTCTCTCTCCTCTAATAACACCTCTCTCTCTCTATCCCTCTATTTTTCCCCCACGTCCTTTAGAAATCCACCACGAGAAAACCCCACGGAACCCTAGCCCTAGCATCGTCATGCCGTCGCCGCCGCAGTCCCCGCGCCGACAACACCACCACCATCGCCCTTGCCTCCGCAGCCTCGGCCTCACCCCCTCCTTCCTCCGTTCTCCCTCCTCCAGAACCTGCAAACCCACCCCGACGCCATCACCAGCATCCAGTGGCCGCCGTCGCCGCCGCCTCCCATCGCCGACGACGCCCGAGACTTCCTCTCTTCACCCTCGTTCCGACCTCGTCGTCTTCTTCCTCCTCCCCTCGCCGGACCACCACCAACCCGAGCCCAACCCCCATCACCTAACCCTCTAGTTCGCCGGAAAAGGGACACCGTCGACCCCCTCGTCGTCGCCAGCACACCGACGACCACCTCCTCTCCTCCCTGCAACCCGGGCCAGGCTAGAACCTCTCCCCTACTCGCTGCACCCCGATCCAGCCACCTCAAACCCTTGCCGCGCCACTGTTCCTTGCCGCCGGCGCCCCATCGCCGTCGAACCTGTCGTGGTTGCCCCCTGGTCCTTCCCTGTAAGCATTCCTTTAACTTTCCATTCGTGTTAAACCCCCTCTCGCTGGTCTTTGTTTACGTGTATCGTATTTTACTAACTTCGTCGCCAACTTTGACATTTCGCCGGATTCCGGCCGTGCCGTCGTTTGGACCCGACGCTCCAGCGGAGTACTCTGGTCCGTGTGGTCCCGCTGTTCGCTGTTAGGACTCGATCCGTGGCCCGTGCACCCGTCTCGTGTTTTTCGCCGACATTGCATCCGTGCTTTCCGGTTTGCGAAACCGTCGAGGCAAGTATCCGAATACTTGCTCTAACATGCTAGCATACAAGATCTAGTCTTGCTATGCAGTTGAATATCATATTATATAATACAACATAATGATGGTGATATCGATAGTACAGTATGACTAGAATTGACGGTTGCATTTCTCCTTAACATTGAATCAGTATAGTAGTTTCTTGTAATTAATCGGTCTGCTATCAATCCACACTTTAACTAACTAAACCAATTAGATCGTCCTTGCTTCATTTGTTAAATCATCCATGAGACAATTATTTATTCTTTAGTTTTAAATTCCTGTAGCTTCATTACTTATGTTGTTGATATTGGTTCATCTTGTGACTATTGCACCCCAAGGGTGCTCGAACCTGTTAGTATGATACAACTGCATCATAATCATGTACCACTGTGATCAAATGACCATTAGTGCTGTTTACTTTAAATTCTTGCCGCTGTTACTTATTCGATTGTATACCTGTTGAGACCACATACTCGATTACATTACATATTGACCCGACCCTGCTACACCTGACACATGTTTACATACTGATGCACCGGACATGACACCCTGTAGATACCGACTCAACCTATTGTACTACGACCTGACTTATTTCATGATCTCATGTCTAATGCCGACAAACCTGACTTGGGGTCCTCATGGACCATTCCTGTTGTCTATCCAGACAGACCTGCTTTTACCTGATCTTGTGTTGGCATTAGTCCCTGATTACTGAATACCTGACCTGACATACATAACTTGGGGGTATGGGGAAATCAAAGGTGAAACCGAATTGTAACTCAACAGTTCGATACCTGTTCTGATCAGTCTTACGGGCTCGGCCAGCCCCGGAGTGATGATGCTGACATCACTCGCCCATCCTGCTACCTATTAGTGCCTAGCGGCACGTCTCGGATTCAGCCCCGAGGGTCTTGACCGTGGTCCCGGGCACGCACGGGATACTATTGAGTTACATCGACGATTCATCAATTGATTTCAAAGACTTTAGAGTAGAAACCTGATAGGACAGTTTAGTTACCACTGCACATTACCCTGCACTGTTATTTCATAGTACTGCTTATTCATGTTCATCCCTGCATTGCTTATTACCATGTTTATATTATATTATTGGTTGACATGACGCGCTGACGTCTGGGTTTTGCATGGCCCAGATTCTTTACCACTGTCGCTGACCGAGCAGGAGTACTTCAGCCAGCAGGCTGGTTTGTGAGTTCTGCAGTGGTTAGTTCATTTATTGCATTTTATTTCCAGGTGCGATCCCGCATTATGGGACGTACCTTTCTATTATTGTATTGGATCATTTGCTTCCGCATTTATTTTTCATTGACTCTTATCATTATGGATTTGGACATGTGTTAGATAGTTTATTTATCTTGTTCTTGATATCTCTACAACCGTAATGTGACTGTGGATGGATACTTCCTACCCACAGGTAGCATGGTTGGCTATGTCACGTGCCCAATCTTGCGTACTCTGGGAAGCGGGGCGTGACACACATCGAGCCAAGTACGCAACGGCCCAGGTGTGCAACTCATTAGGTGCTCACTTCCCTAAGTGCGCACCTTACTGGACCCTTTGGCCCATTCGACCCTTCTCTCTCTCACACCTCGCCAGGTGCGCATCTCGGCGGGTGCGCACTTTGCTAAGTATGTACCTTACCGGGTGCGCACCTGCGCGTCTCGGCAAGTGCGTAGTTGTCACGTGCGCACTTTACCACATGTTCACTTTACTAAGTGCGCACGTGGCACATATACACTTATCACCTTATTCCCGCCAAAATTTTCGGCCAATAGCTCTTAGTTCCTGTTTATGCCGGCTTAAATTTCGTTTACAAATATGTGTGAAACCAGGCTCATTCATATACGCACATGCACACATCAGAGGAAGAATAGGGGTTCAACGACAAAAACAAAGCATTTAATTGAACATTTTATTCTACAGGAAATAGATCACCAAACATGGGATCGAAAGTACAGGGATTCACAAAACTATGGATAAAATTATCTAACTCCCTCTCTGCCTTCTCCACCATTACAAAACGGCGATCTTCATGAGGAGCAGCTATCCATCAGTCGGCACTGCACCCATCATCAGAGGCAGACATGACGACCCGCTGAGCCCGTATCTGGCTTAGCAGCCGGACAGAGCGATCCCTCAGAGCTGTGGTGATCAAAAGTGCCTCGTGGAAGCACTCAATCTTGTCTTCCGTGGCGTCGAGCATTGCCGGAGTCATCTCCGCCGGAGGAGGGGGAATGTCATTGATCACAGACAAGAAAACCATCCGGAGCCAAATGGAGCCGATGAGGAGAGTAGATCATATACGAGTCAAGAGCTCGTGCAACACCGTGTCGCATTGGTCATCCGTAAGAGTAGGGTTCACCAAGCACGCAGCAAAACGAGGAACAATTTTCTCAATGGGCACCTCCCATGGCTGACGGTGAGTATGTGGGCAATTACAAGCCATAGTTCTTCTCTGTTAAAATAATTCTCTGAAAATGAGAGAGTAAAGAAGCATTGCTTCAGATTATGAAGGGAGACATTTAATTCTAGGCACAGAAAATGTTGTGCATGATGGAACTATTTCCAAGTTCTGGGAAAAAGAAGTTTGACTCAGGAAAAGCGGAGAAGGAAGGTGAAAAGACACCTTCAGTAATGAGGCAGCGCCTCACGTGCAAAGCACGAGAGCGCTGAGCGCCAGCGCTAAAGAGTCAAAGACTCTGAGGTAGCGCATCACGTGCAAAGCACGAAAGCGTTGAGCGCCAGAACTAAATGTTCTCCACCGTTGGATCAAAAATCCAACGAACATGATTAAAAATCATCAATTGACCAGAATAAAATTCTGTTAAGGAAACATTCCTCTGAATCTTTCCAAACAGGAAAGATTATGCTCTGAAAATCAGAGCACCATTGGATCAATGATCTAATGGTGATTAAAAATCACCAAAATACAGAATAAATTCTGTATGGGAAAATATTTTCCAATCTTGTTAAAAACAAGAAGATTGTCTTCTGTAAAAGAGAAACCCTAGGATCAAAGATCCAACGGTGGGAAACATCCCCAAATCAATTAGAGAAAAGATCTCTTCAACTGATTCAACAAATCAGCCTACCCTATATAAAGGCCCTAAGACTTCAAGTCTGATAGAGAGGACCCCCCAATAAATTTTGAGAAAGTTCAGAAAGAAGAGCAAGCTCTCCGCAGAAGAAGAATTTCTTTAAGGTAAAATAAACAGATCAAAGTATCTCATCAGAAAAAGAACTTAGTTCTTATGCTAGATCATAGATCTATAAGAAAACTGTCTTTCACAAAAGAGATCATAACATCTCATTATAAAAGGGGGAGAATAATTCAATTCGCTAAGGATTACAGATCCATAAAGACAAAGCCTTTCACCAAAAACATAAGAGATTGAAACAACTCCTATAAAATAAGAACTTTGTTCTTAGATCCATGAGACAGTCTCTTATACGAGAGAATTTAATTCTCAAAGCGCAAAGCTGCCTAAAAAGAGCCTTAGCACTCCAATTAAAAGGAGTGCCCAGTGCTCCAAATCTAACGCACAACGCTACAGAGCCTTAGTGCTCCAAGTTTAAATAAGCACCTCAGCACTCTAAATTCTGGCGCACAGTGCCAAGCGCTCCACGTGCTCCTCACGTGTGCGCTATTTCACAAGAAACGCTCTGCGCTCATTGACTGGCGCATAGCGCCAAGCGCATCACATGCTACTCACGTGTGCGCTATTTCACAAGAAGCGCTCTGCGCTCATTGACTGGCGCATAACGCCAAGCGCATCACGTGCTTCTCACGTGTGCGTTGAGGGAACACAAAGTGTTCTTTAAATAAAAGCCCCAGAGTTATGATGAGTGTTCAGCACTCAATAAAAGACAAAAACAATTGTCAGAACCCAAACCAATGCTCAGCATTGTTAAATGAAAAAGGACTGAGCCTAATTAAATGTCCAACATTTTAACTGAATGGGCCGAGCTCAAGTTGGCCACAGATCTCTTGAGCTCATATGCTCACAAATTTTTTATCTTAGTCCCAAATTAGACTACAGATCTTCCAACCAATATTGGTTCAAGGGTACATCTATTCACTTCTCTGATATTTATCGTTGTAATCCTTTAACGTCTTTAGAGAGGTGACAGGTCCCGACAACCAGACATTCCACGGACTGTGGGCTTCTTAAACTCATAGAGTATGATGTCCTTAAACTTTACAGACCATGATGTCTCCAAACTACCACGGACTGTGAGGTTCTTAAACTCATAGACTATGATGTCTTTAAACTTTACAAACTATGACGTCTTTAAACTATGGACTATGATGTCCTTAAACTCCATGGACTATGATGTCCTTAAATTTTTGGACCGCAAAGTCCTTAAACTAAAACAATAGAGCCCAAATGCTCTTTTGTTGGATCTAAATGATCCCGTTAAGTTGATCTTAGTCTAAAATTAGACTAACGTGTCCTTAAAAATGTTAAGTTGATCATAGTCTAAAAACTAGACTAACGTGTTCTTAATAAACGTTTAAGTTGATCTTAGTCTCAAATGAGATTAACGATCCTTAAACACAACCCAAACCCAAATCTAAGAAAATATGGATTTGGACTAATCCACCCCCTACGGGCGACAACATAAATTAGTCTCCGTATACAATCCACGGGAAACCAAAAATAAAACAAACACACACGACACAAAGTGACCATCTGGAGAAGGAGAAAGTTGTTACCGCGATGCGGTAGCGTAATTAACTACAGGGTCTTGCGCCTGCAGGGAAGAGCGTCCCCACAATCAAAAACCCCTCAAACGAGGGGGAATCTGACGAAGTCTGATACAACGACCGCATCTGTCCAAACCTCCGATATACGGTGCCATAAATCAACTTGGTATCTTCGGAGAGGTGGACGGATAAATCCAAATAGCATCTGCCTCCAAATTCAGGCAAGACGTTTGTCTTTCCTGGATTTCGGCGGAGAACAGATTCTGGCATGCCGGGTGGGACCTTTTCCTCTTTCCACTCCACACTTCGTGTGTCGTGTTTCGCGAACGAATCATGGTTTGCTATGGTTGCCCCTGGATTCGAGGTACTAAGATTTGGTGTTTCGCTCTGTGCAGAAAACAGAAGATCAATGGCTTCAAACTACATTAATTGCAACAACTCCCACTCCGTCCTCGCCGGAGGAGTGACCTACGGGCCTCAAGTGGCCTCCCTTTTTACGATGTCAGTGGACTATGTGATGCAAGCCACTACAGGGCTATTCTTTTGGACCATGCTCCCACCAATGAGCTTCAACGCCCCATTGCCGTCGCAAGAAGCTCCGAAGAAGTCGGTCTTTGATCGGCTTACGACTACCGCGGCCCCTCTCAACGGGTCGCCCAAGTCTAATGCCTCAGTTTTCAACAGACTAGGCCAAAGCTCAAGTGGGCCCATGATGAATCCCGCGATACCTGAAGCGGCCATCCCAAAGCGAATAGTCATTCCTGTTCCTGAAGTCATCGGAGCAATTTCCCCTGCTAAGGAGTCGGTCTTTGAAAGACTGACAGTTTCAGCTCCCGTTCCAGGCGAAGTCATCAAAACTGCTCCCCCTGCGTAAAAGTCTGCCTTCGATAGATTGGCCATCCCCACTCAACGGACGTCAGTTTTCAAAAGGCTAACGCCGACAGCAATCCTTCGCCAGAACAGGGGGCATAACGAAGCCACCCCCATAACTGAGCCGGTCCCGTCAGCACGACATGCTCGCCGTCGTCACTGGCGCTGAGTAAGGAAGGCTGGGGGCAGCTCTCCTTCTGGACTGACTCCGTCAGCTCCGATGGTGGAAATCGATGCTGTTGTTCCAACTGGGAACAGTTTTGAACCACTTAGGAGGGTATGCAATAACTCTCCGAAAGTCGTGCTAAAAAGATCTCCTCCACCTATGGAGAACGCTACAAAGGTGAAGCCAGAGCAGCCCCCTCAGCGGCTGCCCTCTAAAATTCATAAAATTTGGCGACAGGTCCAAGACTCGGTGATCAACCAAGACTACTCTCGCCAATCGAAGAAGATGAAAGTTCGGCAAGAGAAGGACCACACTGTCATACCACAGAAGATGTCATCTATTTGGGTGCCCGCTGCAACGGTTCCCTCAACTTCGACCACCCACAAAAGAAGGAGGCCGGAGAAAGTCTCCATGTCTGCGACGAATCTTAAGAACACTGAATCTAAACGCCCCAAGTCTGGGGGCATGGTGGTGCACACTATTTATATGGCATCCGGGAAAAAGGATAGTCGTATCTCCACAGGTCATCGACCACTCACCCGATCGGTAACAAAAGCTCAGGAGCAACAACAGAAGCTCCAGGAGATGCTAACACAGATGGCCGCACTCACTGGGCCAAAAGAAAGCCCGGAGACATCGTCAGAGCAGCGTCATGAACAAGAAACCGATGCTGAGTTCCTCCGCAGAATCCTCGAGAAGAAGGACAAAGAGGCAGCGGAACAAGCTGCCAACATAAAACGAATGGCACTTTTATTCTAAGACATGGTCGGGATGATGTTACAGCCGGATCCTCCAGTTGAAGATCCTCTGATTGTCCTTGAAGACGATAGAGGGGAGACATCGAACCCTCTTCCGGCTCTATCAACGGCCAAAGAGGAGACAATCTCTAAAGCCGCCCTGGATGACTATATAGCTCAACAGATATGAGCTCATCAGGCGAACGAAGCGGCCGGCCAAATTGTTAAGACTGGACGACCATATCCGGGTTGGTACGACCAAATAAAGTACCCACCGGGATATACGATCCCTAAATTCCATGTATATAAGGGGACGGGAAATCCACACCAGCACGTTGCTCAATTCAAAGCCTTGTGTGGTAATACTGGGGGTGACGACAAACTGCTGCTTCGCCGGTTTGTTGGCAGCTTGTCGGAGACAGCGTTTGAATGGTACTCTGAGCTCCCGAATGACTTCGTTAAGACATTTGCAGAAATAGAGTTACTGTTTACACAAAGGTTCGCAAGCGCTAGCAAACGCACCCACATCACAGCATTAATTAATGCCAGGATGAAGCCGGACGAAACATGGGTGCAGTACGCGATACGGTGGCGGAATCTATGGTCGAAGTGCGAGCAGCGCATCGAAGAAGCGCCTGTGGTAGGCATGTTCGTGGGTATTCTTGATCCGCAGGCGACCATATCCCAGTTCATGATGTTCTTCAAGACAACTACTTTCCAGGCCTTGATTGACAAGCTGGCCCAAATGGATCAGATGTGTCATAGACCATCTTCTTCGAAGTTGGAATATCGAAATGAAAAAGAGAAAGGGAAAGCGACCTTCATCGCCAATACTCAGCAGCAGACCAGTGGTCCAAAACCAACTGATCGCCAAGACGATAGACGGCGATTCTTTAATGAGAAACTAAAGCGCCCTTATTCGTTTCCTCGGGATAAAATGAGGAGACTGTTCGAGCTGGCGGTGCGCAACAGGCTCATCACCTTGCCGGATCCAAAACACCCATTGCAACCCGGTGAGGCCAATAATCCCAATTATTGCCCCTATCACCAAGTGGTAGGCCATCCAATTGAAAATTGCTTCGTCTTCAAAGGCTGGATTGAGGACCAATACCAACAGGGCAAATTCGCACTGTCCGAGAATTGGAAAGTAAGCCCGCCTCAGCTGCATGCTCTTAAAATGGGGGACACACCGGGGGCATCATGCTCTTTTATAGACGAAGCTCCAAGGGAGGTCGCTCTTTCAGCCAAGACGAAAAGAATACTAAAGGATTTCCAAACAGCCCGGCAATCAGGTGGAAAAGTCCGCTGGAACCCGAGATCATTGAAGGAATGCTGAAGCCGCGTCTGACTCCAAGAATTGGTGGTGATAATCAAAACGCTCATGTCCAGCCGTCAAAGTCTTCGAAGAAGAAGAAGAAGAAGACCAAAAAGCCTATGAAGCTTGATGACAAGCGCACGGACCTGCAAAATCATATTGACGCGCTGGAGGAATATAACCAGAAGGCGTGAACCCTAGTCACACTCCAAGAGTTTCTCAACCACATCCTTGAAGATAGAGATGGCGATGAAGATGAGGGAGAAGACTCGTTAGACAAACCTGAAGATTATGTGGCAAGCTGCCACGTGATCTCTCACTCGTCAGTAGATGGTGAAGAAGCTCCTGATACAGAGAAACTGGGGGCAGATCCCGAACCGGAACTCCTAGGACCGTCAGACGAAATGATTGACGTATTCCTAAACGAAGCTCTTCTGAAAAGCAAAGCTAATCAGGAGCGTGAAATCACCGTATATGAAAAAGCCAAACGTCGGCGACTGAACGAAAGGATTGAAGTACCCCAACCGAATAGGAGCACTTCAGCCGCCAGCAAAAGCAGGTTCAAGACAAGGAAAAGGTTCGCCAAAGCCATATCGATGGGAATGAAGCTGCCGCCCTCCGAAGGAAACACTTTTGATAGGATACACCTTAATGAAGAGGATGCACATCCAAACTACTGCTTGTACCATCGGAGTACCACACACCCTACTGAAGAATGCAACGCCTTTAAAAATTGGTGACAGGGATACGTTGCTCACCGGCAGCATTTCAAGCGGATGAAGCGCAAAACTCGTCGGGAACAAAGAAGCATGACAGATGAGCATAAAAGAGCTGCCGGTGAATGTCACATGGTTAATTCTGGGAGATTGCAAGTTCTCACCTTCGGGAGTGATTCTAATGAAGAAATAGTCCTTGGCCCTCTCTTCAAGGAATCCATCTCTGAAACAGAAGAGATGAAGACCTGCGAGAACATTCAGCTGCGCAATCACACGCTACCTGAAAAGAATCTCGGACCCGCAAATAAGGGATCGAACAAAATGGATAAGGGGAAAGAAAAGGTTCCTAAGGATATCACCCTCGATGACCGATTCGTCGAAGAGCTGGCAGCCAAGGACCCGCCCAAGAAAAACAAGGTGGATTACAACGTTCTGGCACACCTGAGGAAGATACCCTCGCAGCTAAGCATACTCGACGTCCTTCTGCTATCCAAAGAGGCGAGAGATTCTCTGATCAAGGCATTACAAGAGCCTGACCAGTTTCAAGCTTTTCTCGCTGAAGAAAAGATGAAGGACGAGCTGGAAGAAATTCACATAGCTGACATCACTTTCGGTGATGAAGATCTCCTCCTCGGAACATGCAAGCACAACCGTCTCATATATGTCTCCGGGTACTGCCATGACATTAAGATAGAGAAGATCCTAGTTGACAATGGGTCTCTGTCAATCTCCTAAATGTGAGGGTGCTAAAAGAAATCTGCATGGCGTTCAACACCTCGCTCGGGATAAAATCACTATCTCCGGGTTCAACTCCCAGTCTTCACGGACGCTCGGGTTTGTGATACCAACGTTACGCTTTGGGCTGCTCGTCACTAATATCAAGTTCCACGTCATTGACTCCAAGACTTGCTACAACTCTTTGCTCGGCTGGCCTTGGTTACATGAGTACAACATTATCCCTTCTACACGGCATCAGTGTATGAACTACTTTAAAGATGGGCTTGAATACACTGTGACAGAGGAGCTGAACCCATTCTCCGTAAACAAAGTCCGAAAGTACGAAGATGCAAAGTACTTCTTACAAGACTTTGAAGACACGGAAAGAAGCCACAAACCTGAGGATAAGCATAAAGCTATCATCACATTCCGGTCTTCGGGAGCGATACTGAGGAGGAAGAAGAGGTAGTCTATTCAGGACCTCCCTGATACAACAAACCGGGACCGTCTACCCTTATTCTGGTCTTTGGCAGTGACTCTGAAGACGAGGTCAACGCAGTACTTTCGGCTCGTCCATCAGTGCAAGCCTTCATTGGAGATGAACGGAGTTTACAAATCGCTATGGTTCCGCGGCAGCATTACAAAGAGCTCGACGCACTTGATACCTATAGTGTGCAAGAACTGTAGACGTTCTACATCCCTCCCAGGCGAAGAAATGAAAAGATGATCCTCTTTTATCGATCCGCGGAAACCAAAGTGGAGAAAGAAATCCGGTATGGCGCCAATTCGACGCTTGACAGGCTCCAACCCATCCGTCTGCCCAGCTACTACACAGAAGGATTAAAAAAGCTGTTGAGGCGCCAAGGCGTACCCTTCAAACAGACTGCTCAATAGGCTCAGTTCTACAACAGGATCTGGAACGTCCCTGGAACTCAGAAAAAATTGCCCAACGGGAGAATTGAAACGATCGGGCTTGGATATGTTCAATCCAAGAAACGGGAACGATTCCATGGCTACTAGGTTTTACATAATTTCGATGAAGAAGGAGATGCTCTGTTAGAAGACGCTAACCCTGAACCAAAACGAGGTCTCGCCATGAAATTCCCAAGTCCGTCGTTCGAAAAAAATAAACTGAAGAACGAAAAAAATGTTCGACGGCAGCAAAGCGGGTCCAAGAAGCCTCACAATCGAAAATTGAGCAGCCAGGATCCGTCTCTTATAAAGAAGATGGGTCGAGCATATTCTTTTCCCCAAGACAAGACATGAAAGATATTCAGTCTTGTCATTAAACATCAAATGATTACCCTCCCAGAGTCCAAGCACCCTGAACAAGCAAGTGAGGTTCATCACCCAGATTATTGCTCCTATCACCGAGCGATAGGACATCCTCTCGAAGACTGCTTCACATTCAAAGACTGGGTAAAAGACCAGTATCAGCAAGGCAGGTTCACTTTATCCAGCAGTTGGAGGGTAACCCCGCCATAGAAGCATGAACCAAAAACCACATATGCAGCGAGAGTAGAACCAGATCAACATCGGTCTCGGAAACAATCTTCTACCTGTCACGTAATAACGCTGATAGAAGAAGGAGTGCTCGAGAATATGGATGACCTCCCCTGGTGCATCGAAAACGATGATGACGGGGTGATCTCAGAGTTTCCACCGGCGCCAAAAGTGCTGAAAGATGGGATACATACTACTGCAGATAACCTCAGAAAAATCGATTTGGGAACGGCAAACGACCCATGGCCGACGTTCGTAAGTGAGCTGTTGTCTGAAGAAAAGGTGGCTACGCTCAAGGACGTGCTCATGAAGTATAAAGATTGCTTCGCATGGAACAATTCCGAGATGCCAGGATTAGACCCAGAAATAGCCGTCCACAAATTGGCGATATCTCCGGACGTCAAGCCAGTCAAACAAGCGCAGAGAAGAATGTGGCTCGAACTTGAAATGAGCTTCAACGCCGAGGTCAAGAAGCTAATCGACTCCGGCTTCATCCAAGAGGTGCAATACCCTGAATGGATCGCCAACATTGTTCCAGTGATGAAGAAAAATGGGACGGTACGCATCTGCGTAGACTTTCGGGACCTCAACAAAGCTTGTCCGAAAGATGACTTCCCCATACCGGTTACTGAGCTGATGATAGACAACACGTCCACTCACGAAGTCTTCTCCTTCATGGATGGCTCATCAGGGTACAATCAAATAAAGATGTATCCTGAGGACCAGAAGCATACCGCTTTCCGGACTCCTCTGGGCATATTCTGCTATAAAGTGATGCCTTTCGGTCTGAAAAACACCGGCGCCACCTATCAAAAGGCAATGACAAAGATCTTTGATGACCTCATACACGAAATCGTCGAGTGCTATATTGACGACCTCGTGGTAAAAAGCAAATCGCACGAAGAACATTAGGAGCATCTGAAGATAGTGTTCCAACGTCTTCGGAAATACAATCTGAAAATGAACCCTCTGAAATGCGCGTTCGAAGTTTCCTCGGGAAAATTCCTAGGATTCATCGTACGACACCGGGGCATCGAAATATACCCATCAAAGATCAAGGAGATTATGGAAATGCCTCCGCCAAGAACTCTCAAGCAATTGCGGTCTCTCTAAGGGAAGCTTACGTATATTCGGCGGTTCATACCTAACCTCTCCGGCAAATGCCGCCTCTACAGTCACCTCATGAAGAAGGGGAACCCGTTCATCTGGGATCGCAAATGTCAGAGCGCACTAGACGAAATCAAGCAATACCTGCAGAATCCTCCGGTGCTGACTGCTCCAGTCAAGGGGAAGCCTCTCATCCTATACACAACAGCACTTGAAGGTTCTTTAGGTGCTCTATGGGCACAAGAGAACGACCAAGGGAAAGAAAGGGCTCTCTACTATTTGAGTCGAGTTCTCCTGGGGGCAGAAAACAATTACTCCCCTATCGAAAAACATTGCCTAGCATTAATCTTCGCTATAACGAAGCTTCGGCATTATGCTTTAGCGCATGAGGTCTATCTCATATCAAAAGTGGATCCTCTCAAATATTTGATGTCAAGAGCCATACTAATAGGACGGCTCGCTAAATGGGCCCTCCTCTTGATGGAGTTCTCGATAACATACCAACCTCTCAAGGCAGTAAAAGGCCAGGCTATCGCCGACTTCCTCGCTGAACATCCGATACCCTCCGATTCACCCCTAAATTGCGAATTTCTAGACGAGCACGCATTTGAAACGATCGATGGGGAGAAAGGAGAGAGTGACACCCGATGGGAACTCTACTTCGACGGGGCATCTTCCATGAAGAAGCGAAAGCACAGCATCCCTATAATCAAATCTGGGATAGGCCTTATCTTCGTGACTCCACGAGGAGGGATAATGATCTTTGCCTTCTCATTAACAGAGCCAAGGACGAACAATGAGGCCAAATATGAAGCTATGATAGCAGGTCTTGAGATCACTGTCGACATGGGAATCGAAAACCTCCTAATATACGGAGACTCCCGGTTAGTCGTTAGTCAAGTAAATGGCGGCTATCAAACGTGCAAACTAGAGTTGGTAAAGTACGGTGAGAGAGTGCAACAACTGCTGACTCGAATCCCTTCTTACGTCCTGGAAAGCATACCGCGCGGAAAATAGCAAGGCGGATGCATTAGCCAAGCTCGCTAAAGAACTAGCCGATGAGAACCTCGATGACGTAAGGATCGTTGTGCAAAACCGTCGGGTTCTTGCGCCGGCAGAAATATCTCCGGAGTCGTCCGAAGAAAAGTGAGTGATCGAGCAAACGGCCCTACAAATAAAAGATCAGGAAAAGGCTAAGGATTGGAGAGAAGTCTTTATAGACTACTTCAAATCCCGTCGAACACCTGAAGATGCGTCCTCAAGACATCAGCTCATGAAACGAGCTATATCATTCGCCTTCGTCAACGACACTCTATGTAAGAGATCATTTGATTCTCTATGGCTAAGATGCCTGGGACCTGAAGAAGTACAGAGAGTCGTCCAAGAAACTCACGATGGACTCTGCGGTTCTCATCAAGCCATGCCGAAGATGAAGCTGAAGATCAAAAGGATGGGCTACTATTGGCCCACGATGATCCAAGACTGTCTCGAATACACGAAGCAGTGCCACTCGTGCCAAATTCAAGGAGACTTCATCCATCAGCATCCAAATCCGCTACACCCGACGGTGGCTAGCTGGCCGTTCGAAATGTAGGGAACTGACATAATCGGGCCCATTAAACCAGCATCGTCCAGAGGACATCGGTTCATACTGGCAACAACCGATTACTTCTCCAAATGGGCAGAAGCAATACCGCTAAGAGAAGTGAAGACGGAGAATATTCTCCATTTCTTCAAGACACATGTCATATATCGGTTCGGCACTCCGCGACGGATTATCTCCGATAACGGGCCATCCTACAGAAGCCACAAAATCAGCCGCTTCGCACAACAACATAATATAGACTAGAGATACTCTTCGGTCTACAATCCCCGAGCTAATGGTCTGGCTGAAGCTTTTAACAAGACCTTGACGAAGATCGTGAAAAAGACGGTGTCCAAAAATAAGAAGGACTGGCACGAGAGACTGCATGAAGCTCTCTGGGCGTATCGGACTACGTTCAAAATGGCCACAAACACAACGCCGTACGCATTGGTATTCGGCACTGAAGCAGTGCTCCCCTTAGAGATAGAGCTACCCTCCTTACGAGTGGCGGTTCATTACGAGCTAATAGACGAAGACAATGCTCATTTTCGGCTTGAGGAGCTCGATACCCTTGACAAAACCCGACTCATGGCGCAACAAAACTTGGAAGCTTACAAAGCAAAAATGACGCGCTCATATGAGAAATTGACTAGGCCGAGAACATTCCGCCAAGGCAAACTCATGCTAGTGGTCAAGAGACCTATGATCCCCAATCATGCCAAACGGGGGAAATTCGAGCCGAACTATGAAGGCCCGTACATCATAGACAAAGTCTACCAGGGTGGGGCTTACTTGCTCATGGATATGCATGGCGAAAGACCCTTCAGGCCAATAAACGGCCGTTTCTTGAAGAAATACTACAACTGGCCGAGACGTCTATAAACTACTACGGACGACAGCATCCTAAGGCTGACGCAAAAAAACGGTATGTCCAGAAGCGAGATGGGCATGGATGAAAATCCGAAAAGGCTCCGTGAGTAAAAACAGCAGGACTACCGGCGAGTTTGTGAAAACCCGAAAGGGCGCAATCTCGTTAAAAGACACTTGCAAGGTCCTCTCGACCCTGTAAGGAGAAAATACCTGCGTGAGATCCTTACGATTCACAAGGGAGCAGTACACTTAGGAATCCTCACGATTCCTACGGAGAAAACACACTTACGAGATCCTCACGACTCGTAAGGAGAATTCCCTTTTGAGACCCTTACGGCTCATAGGATTTAAAAGCCTTAAGCTACAGGGATCTGAACCTGTTCTTAAGCCGTCATACACCCCGATTTTGCCCTACAAGCATTTCAATATTGACCCTTGTATACAATCCACGGGCACGAATAAACATTTCCCTAACAAAGTCCCACCAGCGACTAGGGATATGCTCACACGGTGAACGGCCCTTATAAGTCCTCTCGACTTATAAGGAGAAAACACTGTTGTAAGATCCTTACGACTTATAAAAGAACATACACTTAAGAATCTTCACGACTTTTAAGGAGAAAACGCACCTACGAGATCCTCACGACTCGTAGGGAGAAACACTTTTATGAGACCCTTACGGCTCATAAAGTCAAAAGCCTTAGTCGACAGGATCTTAACCCTGTTTGCTAAGCCACCTTTGTTCGAACCGACAAAAGCAAATGATGATTCGCTCCTGGTAATGTCCCAGTAGTAGCGACGCTGATGCCTAAATCGGTATCAAATTCCAAGCCCTTTCACGGCAAATGATGATTCGCTCCTAGCAATATTCCAGTCGTAGCGATGCTGATGCTGAGATTGGCACCAAATTCCAAGTTCCACACTCGCGATAAAAATCAGCGAGCCAAAAATGCATATGAAATAGCCGAAATGATGGGGCAACTTGCAACAAAATCAGCAAGTAAAAATATATGCATACAAAATAGCCAAAATGGTTGGGCAACTCGCAATAAAAAACATCGAGTAAAAAGAAAAAATAGCCAAAATGATTGGGCACCGCAAAAAATAGCCGAAATGATTGGGCAATCGCGACTTTCGCGATACAAAAGGCTGAAATGATAGAGTATCGCGGAAAGAAAAATAATAATAATACATATAACATGAAACTTTTGCCCTACAGGTGAGATCACATCGATCCCTGTATACAATCCATGGGCACAAACAAAGAGGGAACCATATCATCCCACCAGGCTCCAACAGAAAGAGAGCCAAGTCTCGATGGCAACATCTGCATCTCAAGAGATCAACAACAGTGTTTCTCCTCATTCCAACAGGATTCAGACGCGACAATCAATCTTGGAGCCGCGGCAGAGTCCTTGGTTCCAAGTCTCGACAGCCACATCTACAGCCTGGAGACCCACAACAGCCTTCCTCCTCATTCCAGCAGAATTCAGACGCGACAATCAATCTCGGAGCCGTGGCAGAGTCCCTGGTTCCAAGACTCGACGGCCACATCTACAGCCTGGAGACCCATAACAGCGTTCTTCTTCATTTCAGCAGGATTCAGACGCGACAATCAATCTCGGAACCACGGCAGAGTCCCTAGTTCCAAGTCTCGACGGCCACATCTACAGCCTGGAGACCCACAACAGTGTTCCTCCTCATTCCAGCAGGATTCGGACGCGACAATCAATCTCGGAGCCACGGCAGAGTCCTTAGTTCCAAGTCTCGACGGCCACATCTACAGCCTGGAGACCCACAACAGCGTTCCTCCTCATTCTAGCAGGATTCGTACGCGACAATCAATCTCGGAGCTACGGCAGAATCCCTAGTTCCAAGTCTCGACGGCCACATCTACAGCCTGGAGACCCACAACAGCGTTCCTCCTCATTCCAGCAGGATTCGAACGCGACAATCAATCTCAGAACCGCGGCAGAGTCCTTGGTTCCAAGTCTCGACGGCCACATCTACAGCCTGGAGACCCACAACAGAGTTCCTCTTCATTCCAGCAGGATTCAGACGCGACAATCAACCTCGGAGCTATGGCAGAGTCCCTAGTTCTAAATATTGACGGTTCACAGACAACCTAAAGACCACCTCGACATTCGTCTCATTACAGCAGACGCAACGTCAACAATGCGGAGCCATGACAAAGTCCCTAGTTCCAAATCTCAACGGTTCACAGACAACCTAGAGACCACCTCGACATTCATCTCATTACAGCAGACGTGACGTCAGCAAAGCGGAGCCGCGGCAAAGTTCCCAGTTCCAGGACTCGGCGGTGTACAGACAACCGAGAGTCAACCCCTGACCCCATATGGCTAAAGTCAATCCTGACCCATATGGCCAAAGTCGATCCTGACCCATATGGATAAAGTCGATCCTAACCCCATATGGCTAAAGTCGATCCTGACCCCATATGGCTAAAGTCGATCTTGACCCCGTATGGCTAAAGTCAATCTTGACCTCATATGGCCAAAATCAACCCCTGACCCCGTGGAAAATGGCCAAAGTCAACCCTCGACCTCCCCGTCAAAGCAATGCTTTAATTCGGAAGCAGGTCAACTCATCAATCACTTACGAGTCCTCTCAACTTGTAAGGAAGAAAATTCTCTTGGGAGATCCTTACGACTCTCAAGTGAAAAATACACTTAGAAATCCTCATGATTCCTAAGGAGAAAATACACCAACGAGATCCTCTCGACTTGTAGGGAGAAAAATCTTTATGAGACCCTCATGGCTCATAAAGTTGAAAAGTCTTAGACGGCATATCTGAACCTGTTTCCTGAGCCATCGCTTCTTATCTCAATTCAGGGAAATCAGCGTCCTTGGCGAGAACCTCTCGATTCGTTTTGACCCGCAAAGAAATCAGTGTCTTTGCGAGAATCTCTCGATTTGTCTCTACTTGTGGGGAAATTAGTATCCCTACGCATAAAGAAAATTCTCTTGTGGGATCCTTACGATTCTCAAGAGAAAACGCACTTGGGAGCCCCCACGACTCCTAAGGAGAAAAGACACCTACGAGATCCTTACGACTCGTAGGGAGAAAAGCCTTTGTGAGACCCTCACGGCTCATAAAGTTGGAAAGTCCTAGGCAACAGATCCTAACCCTGTTTCCTAAGCCATCACTTCCTTATAAAGATTTCAAGATGAACTGTTATCTACCATCTATGGGCCACACTTGCCAAAACTACATGCCACTGAAATGGAGAAGTTACTCATGAGCATATAAACTACTTCACGTCAAAGTAAGACAAAAAGAAATAGAAGGGTGCGGCTCATGGAGCTAAGGGTTTGGAACTATATCCCTTAAGAGTCGAGATTTGAGTCAATGATAAATGACGACGCTTGTGTCCGCTCGTTATCTTCTCAGATCAAGATTCTGAAAGTTATATACCAACCCAAAACTAGTCATACACTATGAATTAATCTGCACTACTTCACCCACGTATATAATTACGTGGGCAAAATAGTGGGGGGCATTTATTCCCGCCAAAATCTTTGGCCAAGAGCTATTAGTTCCTGTTTATGCCGGCTTAAGTTTCGTTTACAAATATGTGTGAAACCAGGCTCATTCATATACGCACATGCACAAATCAGAGGAAGAACAGGTGTTCAACGACAAAAACAAAGCATTTAATTGAACATTTTATTCTACAGGAAATAGATCACCAAATATGGGATCGAAAGTACAGGGATTCACAAAACTATAGATAAAATTATCTAACTCCCTCTCTGCCTTCTCCACCATGACAAAGCGGCGATCTTCATGAGGAGTAGCTACCCATCGGTCAGCACCGCACCCATCAGCAAAGGCAGACATGACGACCCGCTGAGCCCATATCTGGCTTAGCAGCCGGACAGAGTAATCCCTCAGAACTGTGGTGATCAAAAGTGCCTCATGGAAGCACTCGATCTTGTCTTCCGCGGCGTCGAGCATTGCCGGAGTTATCTCTGCCGGAGGAGGGGGAATGTCATTGATCACAGACAAGAAAACCATCCGGAGCCAAATGGAGCCGATGGGGAGAGGAGATCCTATACGAGTCAAGAGCTCATGCAGCACCGTGTCGCATTAGTCATCTGTAAGAGTAGGGTTCACCAAGCGCGCAGCAAAACAAGGAACAATTTCCTCAATGGGCATCTCCCATGGCTGACGGCGAGCATGTGGGCGATTACAAGCCAAAGCTCTTCTCTGTTAAAATGATTCTCTGAAAATGAGAGAGAAAAGAAGTATCGCTTCAGATTATGAAGGGAGAAATTTAAGTCTAGGCACAGAAAATGCTGTGCATGATGGAACTATTTCCAAGTTCTGGGAAAGAGAAGTTTGACTTAGGAAAATCGGAGAAGAAAGGTGAAAAGACACCTTCAGTAATGAGGCAGCGCCTCATGTGCAAAGCACGAAAGCGCTGAGCGCCAGCGCTAAAGAGTCAAAGACTCTGAGGCAGCGCATCACGTGCAAAGCATGAGAGCGCTGAGCACCAGCACCATGAGTCAAAGACTCTGAGGCAGCGCCTCACGTGCAAAGCACGAGAGCGCCAAGCGCCAGAACTAAATGTTCTCCACAGTTGGATCAAAGATCCAACGAAAATGATTAAAAATCATCAATTGACCAGAATAAAATTCTGTTAAGGAAGCATTCCTCAGAATCTTTCCAAACAGGAAAGATTACGCTCTGAAAATCAGAGCACCGTTGGATCAATGATCCAATGGTGATTAAAAATCACCAAAATACATAATAAATTATGTATGGTAAAAGATTTCTCAATCTTGTTAAAAATAAGAAGATTGCCTTCCGTAAAACAGAAGCCCTAGGATCAAAGATCCAACGGTGGGAAACATCCCCAAATAAATTAGAGAAAAGATCTCTTCAACTGATTCAACAAATCAGCCTACCCTATATAAAGGCCCCAAGACTTCAAGTCTGATAGAGAGGAACCCCCCCCAACAAACTTTGAGAAAGTTCAGAGAGAAGAGCAAGCTCTCGGCAGAAGAAGAATTTTTTCAAGGTAAAATAAAGAGATCAAAGCATCTCATCAGAAAAATAACTTAGTTCTTATGCTAGATCATAGATCTATAAGAAAACTGTTTTTCAAAAAAGAGGTCATAACATCTCATTATAAAAGGGGGGAAGAATAATTCAATTCTCTTAGGATCACAGATCCATAAAAGCAAAGCCTTTCACCAAAAACATAAGAGATTGAAACTGTAGGGTTCCTAGGCACACACAAGAGGTCTCACAAGGCATCAACCATGCCAATTTCAAATTTTACAAGTGCCGAGAAACCCTAATACGGATCGTTAACTAGAATTTTTGGCGAAACAAGCAACTAGTTAACAACTTAACTAAGTGAACGGAAATACAACCTTTGTAGATCCGGTTCTCCACCTCCATAGCTCCATGATGAAGTCTCCTTGCTGTCCAAATCAAATTCCGGGCTCTAGCGTCGGCTACATCGGAGAAAAAGGCGGGCTAGGTCATCGACTACGATGCCGAAGATGATCTACGTCGAGGCATCACAAGATCAAGCTCCCACTTCACCAAGTCATGAAACTTGTGAAGAAAACATCATATACTACTTGGCAAGAGGTAGAGGATGAAGAAATAGGAGGTGGGTTCACTTTAGAATTGGATTTCTCACTCTTTTCATCAAATCACCATTGATGGAATCAAGCTTCTTCATCTTGAAGAAGAAGAAGAAGATGATGATAATATTATGATAAGTTATTTTCAAAATAGAAAATAAAAGAATACTTATCATAACTACAACCATGGTTAAGTGTAGAGAGAGGACTATGGTTAAGTGGAATGGTTAGGGTTAAGCATGAGACAAAATGGTCACTTAGTCAAAGCTTCATGAAGCTTCATGAACAAACAAAGAAAGCCACCATTTTTCTCTTTATCATTTCCATAATAAATAAATAAATAAATAGATATGAAAATCAAAACCCTAACCATTTAAATAACCATGGTTTAATCTTTACACAAACTCAAGTAAACATGCATCATCAAACATGATGCATACTTGTGCACAAAAATATATCACATATACAATGTGCACAAACAAGTGAGAAAAACCATTTAAAGTGAACCAATACTAGTTAATGCAAAGTAATATATCAAATATATAATTATGCATTAAATCATTAAATCAACACTTGATTTAACAATCCGGTCATATCGCATGTGACCGACTAATATCCAATGTACCGATTTATCGAATCAATCCTTGATTCGATAACTAGGTCATATCGCATACAACTATATCGATACATTCATCGCGAGAATAGAATACGGTATCACATACACGCATTATTCTCGGTCCCGCACATATCTCATATGCGCTCCTATTTCGTTTCGCTTGAGCCAGGAAACCTCTGTGTAGGACTCTAAAGACTCGTCAATACGCCGGCAGCAGGTGATGATCATATCAAACACCCACAAGCCGCAAGCGGTCTGCTAAACGTAACTGCCACCCGGGTATTGAGCGATCAGAAGATCGACGAGCAAGCCCGCTCACACTCCTGTGAATCCAACCAGTAACACTTACCGTACAGTCCGGTCTCGTCGTCTGATATGTCGCATATCTTGCCTAGGGATGGTAAACGTCAGACCCCAATAGCTCGATAAGTCGTGTCGATATGAGGTTTATAACAGTTCGAGAAACTACAGGTAACACTTACCAGTAAATCTCAGCAACCCTGGCCAGGGATTTCCGGTTATAGCCAATCGAACACAGCGCAACATCAACCCCCTATACCGGGAGAGACGAATCCCCTCCTATCGCTCATTGCCTCCATGTGACTCGGGACTGTACCCAAAAACCACCGTTTTGCACGCCCTCTTGGACGTGGTAAGGTGGAAATCAAAGCACAGTGGGAATCACACAAGACTCTATGACGATCTCGGGTCAACAGACTACTCTGTACCAGTGTCACCAGAGAACTGCCATCTGACGTAAGGTATAATACCATCTGGTAGTTCTCGGCGAGTCCGTCCAGTGTACCCAGTCTCCACTGAGCACCCGTATATCATCTCTGATGTCAAACACCAATGGATATGGGATCATCCATCGCCCATCTGTATGAATCGAGAAGGTATACGCTAGTCTACTCTGGTATATCGATGCCCCGTCTCGATACACCCACGACTAGGGACCTTGAAGGATATACTTATGGACTACCATGTCCCCACTAGTATCATCTGCATCACAGTCCAGGTAGTCAAGTACACATCCTAAGGGCTTTACCAACATGTAACAGAGAGACAATCAGTATACATGTTAAGGTAAAGAGCAACCAGATAGCATACTATCATGTCGAGCAAGAAAGTCCTCCCTATATATGTCCAAGCATCCACTACAATATACATCCTATGTACAGTAATGGCCTCTAGGGCATACATATAACTAACAGAAACATCTCCTATAAAATAAGAACTTTGTTCTTAGATCCATGAAACAAAGTCTCTTATAAGAGAGAATTTAATTCTCAGAGTGCAAAGCAGCCTAAAAAGAGCCTTAGCGCTCCAATTAAAAGGAGCGTCCCAGCGCTCCAAGTCTAGCGCGCAGCGCTGCAGTGCCTTAGCGCTCCAAGTTTAAAGAAGCACCTCAGCGCTCCAAAGTCTGACGCACAGCGCCAAGCATGCCACGTGCTCCTCACGTGTGCGCTATTTCATAAGAAGTGCTCTGCGCTCATTGACTGGCGCACAGCGCCAAACGCATCACGTGCTACTCACGTGTGCGCTATTTCACAAGAAGCGCTATGCGCTTATTGACTGGTGCACAGCGCTAAGTCCACCACGTACTCCTTACGTGTGCGCTAAGGGAACACAAAGTGTTCTTTAAATAAAAGCCCCAGAGTTATGATGAGTGTTCAGCACTCAATAAAAGAAAAAACAATTGTCAAAACCCAAACCAATGCTCAGCATTGTTAAATGAAAAGGGACTGAGCCTAATTAAATGTCCAACATTTTAATTGAATGGGTCGAGCTCAAGTTGGCCACAGATCCCTAATTCATATTAATTGAGACCATATACTCACAGATCTTTGATCTTAGTCCCAAATTGGACTACAGATCTCCCAACCAATATTGGTTCAAGGGTACATCACTTCACTCCTCTGATATTTGTCGTTGTAATCCTTCAACGTCTTTAAAGAGGTGACGGGTCCCGACAACCAGACATTCCACGGACTGTAGGGTCCTTAAACTCATGGACTATGATGTCCTTAAACTTTACAGACCATGATGTCTCCAAACTACCACGGACTGTGAGGTTCTTAAACTTATAGACTATGATGTCTTTAAACTTTACATACTATGACATCTTTAAACTATGGACTATGATGTTCTTAAACTCCATGGACTATGATGTTCTTAAATTTTTGGACCGCAAAGTCCCTAAACTAAAACAATAGAGCCCAAATGCCCTTTTGTTGGATCTAAATGATCCCGTTAAGTTGATCTTAGTCTAAAATTAGACTAACGTGTCCTTAACAAACGTTAAGTTGATCTTAGTCTAAAAACTAAACTAACGTATCCTTAACAAACGTTTAAGTTGATCTTATTCTCAAATGAGATTAACGATCCTTAAACCTAACCCAAACCCAAATCTAAGAAAATACGGATTTGGACTAATCCACGCCCTACGGGCGACAACATAAATTAGTCTCCGTATACAATCCACGGGCAACTGTTCATAACAGAATATTGCATTTTATACCGCCCATTCTTATGCCCGTGTGTTTATAGGTAGGTGCTTTTAATCAGTGTTTGCTACATATTTACAGGATACTGGTTCTCAGCTCTAGACAGTGAAATTCATAGAAAAGTACGTCAAATTCCGGATTACTGCCAACAACAGATAAAACACGGGTCTCCGCTCTCTATCCGTATGTTGCCACACACCAGTTTAAGGGACAAAATGGCAAATCGATGTCATTTTCGTGCACAAAGCTCAATGTCAACACAAGATCCAACATATCTACGCGGAGCTCGAGGAAATCTTGGCAAAAGATCCACATCACATCACCTTTTGATCTACTGAAATTCTGGAAGAAATGGGAAGAGTTTCTGAGAAAAAGTCATATACCACACTGAAGAGTACTAAAAACTAGGGAAAACCACCAAATTTCATGGCCTAACTTCTCTAAACGGCCGCGGTTCCGCGGCATAAGCGCGCTTAGGCCGCGGAACCGCGGCCATTTAGTCTCCTCTCGTTGTCTTTTTTCAGGGGCATGTTGGTCTTTTCTTGTAGGGGCAGATTCTTGCCCTAGGTTTCCAGTTCCCCTCCTATAAATACCCCAGAACTGAGCCGAACCATGGGGTGAAATCCTTAAGCCTCTTTTTGCTAGTTTTAGTTTTCTTCTTCTTCTTCTTCATCTTTCCTCCATGAAAATGTAGTGAGAGTATTGAGTGGATGTTAAATGAAGATGAGGGTTTTTGTATCATTCTTTTGTTTTAACTTCCCCTTGAGATTTTTGCTTTCTCTTGATCTTTCAACCTCTTCATTGAGCTTGAAAGTTTAAGGGTTTGTTATTGATCTCAAGGGTTGTATCTTCTTATGGAATTAGTGCTTCATTTCACATGAGTTCTTTACCCTTCTCTTGATCTTGCAACCTCTTGATTGAGCTTGCAAGTTTAAGGGTTGGCTATTGATCCCATGCTTGTCTTGAGTTCTATGTTCTTGTAATTACTTTCTTGCTTATTTATTTCTTGCTTTTTATTACTTGCTTTACATTCATGCTTTACTTTCTTGCACTTAAATTTCATGCACTTACTTACTTGTAATCTTTTCTTTTCTTTGTTTATCTTTTTGTTCTCTCTTTTTGGTTCGTTTTGTGAATGGTTGTAATTATTGTTGTTAAGAATAAATACGATATTGTAAGTTAATGTTTCTTTGCTCATTTTCTTTTCCCGTTATTTTCCATTGAACTCCGCCCAAACGATACGCAAGCGCTCCGTTAGGCACCCTACCCTACCAAGGTAACGGTGATTCCTAACCGCGACCGGTTGCGTTCGGTCTGGCCGGAGGCGAAAGTAAGAGACAAGAACGGAAGGACAAGGGTAAATAAGCCAGATTCCACGAATACCGTGCTTAAATCCGCTAATCCACGTTGTAGCCAATTGCTCTAACTTCAATTGGTCAAGACTCGGCTCAAAGGTTTTGAGTACGGATTTTCTTAGCTTACAATTTCGTATCTTTTTCTTAACAACTTTATACTTGCATATAACACATAGGTTAGAATCGAACAAACATATACACATTCTTTATTGACTCGTCTAAAACTCGAACGGACATACAACCATCTCCCTGTGGATCGACCCGTGCTCAACCGGCTAGCTGCATAACGACACCGTCCTGATCGCGGTAAACTTTAGAACTTTGAACATCCGACACGCTTTTGGCGTGCGATCAAATGGCGCCGTTGCCGGGGAGACGGTAGCGTATTTTCTTTCTTTTTATTCGGGTTAATATTCTTTTTGTATATATATATAAAAAAATCTTTTTGTTATTTTTTATCATTTTTGTGGGCAAGAGTGTAGATTTTTGCGGATTTGCAAACTGCAATTGTGGGGAGCAAAGTGTACATTCAAGGCTAAGGTGATTGCAAAGTACAGTGCCAAAGATCCGGGTAGTTTGACCCGCGCAAGCGAACTTTTCAAGCTTACCGGATTTGATTCAACGGGGGTTTCCTAACCCAAAAACTTAACGGTACGTAATTTACTAACACCTTCTTCTCAAATCCGACGCATCCAATATACTATTCTTTGCAGGATTCTTTGCAAGTTCGCTAGCAAACGCTAAAAATTGACTAACCCGTATTTGTTGCAGTGCCGTGCTTAAACTAAAAAACGATTGTTTGATTCTTTATAGAATTTTTATTGAATTGCGCATTGCATACATTAATACGGACTTAAGGGCAAGCGAACCCCACAACATACGGTAAAGGATTTCATCTCCTTTTCCGTGGCCCACAAATCATGAACTTGAGCATAACGTTTACCCGCACAAAATTTAAAAGAAACTAGACTTTAAGCCTTAAGGACTTCGCGCTCACTAGAAGAAGTCAATTGTGTTTAGAACCTCGCTTAACGGTATATTGTTTACGGGGTGTCTAGGAAAGTGTTAACGGCGAAACCGCCAAAAGAGAAAGGGTTATTTAATTAAGGAACTTCGTGAAAGCGTTGGAAAACCTCCCCTTATCTCTGCACTTACCTGGCCTCGTGATCAGTGTATCTTGAGCCCGTTTCTCGACACAGTTTTACTTCGACAATCAAGTTCTGGAGCAGGTCTAGTTGACCTAGGTGAACCCTAGAACGATTAGGTGTGTGGTATTTTTGTGTCGTGATTGTTTTTGTCCATATTCTTTTTTGTGTGTATATTTCATTCTTTTGTTAATATCTAAAAAAAAATTAAAAAAAATCACATTTCCCCCCCTCCTTTTCTCTGCCTTTCTTTCTTTCTCTCTTCATATCATGGGTACCCCACCTCGCAAAACTCTTGCCGAATTTTGGTACCCACAACCAGACATTACTTCTTACGGTTCTTGCTTTGGCCGAACGTCAAACGATCCCTCCATGCCCAAAATCTCTTTGAAAGATCGGATAGACGCGTCTAGGACAAACACTTGCCTTCCGCAATCCACTTTGTATCAACCTTTTCAAGCTCCCCCACCCTCTTATGTTGATACCCCTTGTGCAAGTCGTCCTTTATCCATCGCTGAACATATTGAACAATCCTGTAGCCGATCTTTCACTTCTTTCACCACTACAGATTCTTGGGATCAACAATTCAATTCACCTTCTTATCCAAATGTTGATCCTGCTCCTTTCCAGCCATTCAATTCCTACCAGTCCTACCCGACTTTTGCACCTTCCCTAGACATTGCTTCTGAACCGCCATTTGGGGGTTTTCAGTATCCAAACAACTTTGAATCTTTTACTGAAACCCCTTCACAAACCATGTCTAGTCTGGAACAGTCTTTGGAAGACTTTAGGGTAGCGTCGTACCAACAGATGATGGATTTGAATGCGTCCATGGCTGCCCTCATACAACCTAGTGACCCGGTAGGTAGTTTTCAACTAGCTCCAAATTTTCCAATGTATGAAGAGGCGGTAGGACAGGTTGAGAATTTGAGTGGAGAGAGTGAGCAGTACCCCTTCCGAATCAAGCCTACCCGTTTCAACTTGCATCCCACAACTCCGGTTTTGAATGTCTATCTAGTGTTCCAAACGATTCATTGATTAAAGATAGAATAGATAATGAGTTGTGTGACTTTGTAGTGTTTGATTTGCCCGATTGTGAAGGGTCCCTTTCGAGTGAAACCACACCCAATCCTTTTGACCTCTACACCTCCACTCTAGAACCTGAATTGATTAATATCCACGCTTTTGTTGAGATGTCTGAGAATATTGATTTTCACTTGATTGAGGATATTGACGCCGGGAATATTTTGGATGGTGAACCTGTAGATTTGGCAGAGTTTTTCTCTCCAATTCATCATCCCAAGTCATTAACTGTTTTTCCCGAACCCCATATGCGTCTTGATTTTAATGAAATTTGCATGGATAAGCTGAATTTTGAGGAAACTTTTGAGGATATTTTTGAGGATGAACCAGTTTTAATTGATGAGTCGGATTTTCCAATTCATCCTGTTCCTTTCATTGACTGTGTACACCCTCCGGAACCTTTAACCGATAACCTTCCTCAATCACCTACCTCCATCCTTTCCATCGTTCCGACCTTGCAAGAGACCGTATCATTTTCATTTTATATGTCTGGTTTACCAAGTTCGGCGTACCCATGGTTTCTCACGAATCTTGAGGGATTTGACCCCATTTCTCAATGGGTTAATAGATTAGCACAAACGCTTCTTACACATCAGTCATCACAAATTGTGCTAATCTATTCACTCCATTTCCACCCTCAAATTCGTATTCCACTTCCTTCTCCCTTCCGCCATTCTTCTTCTCATATACCGAGACCGTATCCCGCTTCTATCTCCATACGGTCTCGCGTATTCTCCATTTTTTTCCTCTTCACCTTCTTTCACCAACCCGCATCTTACAGAGATAGAATTTTTGAATGGTTGGTGTTAACTTTTGGCCTCTGTAAGGCCTTGTATAGCTTGATACTATTCTCTTTCCCCCCTAATCCTGAACTTCAACGCTTAACAGTGGAAACACTGTTTTACTTAGGTTTGGGGGACTCCTTTTTTGTATATATTTTTTGTTTTCCTTTTTGTTCTGTATATAATTTGTTTTGAGGGAGCGCCGACAATTTTGACCCTCTTGGTGTAGCCTGACAGTGAGGGCACTGTCAAGTTTAAGTTTGGGGGTGTGCTCGGTAAGCTTTCTTCCTTCGCATTCATTTGTATATTTTGCATTTGCATACTTTATTAAAAACCCACAAAAATTGAAAATTTTCCAAAAAAATATAAAAACTTTGTCGTCAAGTTAGCTAATAGGGTAACTTAGATTTTTATTCTGAAAGTTTAGTTGATATGTTAGAAATAACTAAATTCTAGACTTAGGAATTGAAAATCCTTAAAATAACCCTCATTCTGTCCAACTTTGGTAAGTATACGTCCTTACAGTTTTTTGAGTTCAGTTCTTGAGTTAAGTCAAGATGAAGGGAAAGTATTGAAGCTTTACTGAAGGATAAGTCTGAAAAATAGTTTCTTTTCTTGAGTTCAAATTTAGAAAGTATATACCCTACAAACTGCACTTACACGCACCTTGAAACTTGGGATAGTAGAGGATACCTAGAAATACTCTTGCCTGAAAGCCTAGTATGAAAGAAAAAACGGTATTTAAAGCTAAACACCAAAAGAGCATGATGAAAAATATATCCGGTCTTGAAAAAGAAAAAGAAAAAGAAAAAGAAAAAAAAATAGAATAAAGTCAAGACCTGGAAACTGCTATTTACGCTTTAAAGTTCACACATTCAGTAATCGGTCGTTAGTGCCTCAAGAAGCATTAATAGTCGCATGAAAGGTGTGTGAGCAAATCCGTCCATCCTTAATGAAAAGAAGTAGTATTAGGTATTAGGGCAAGGGTATTATAGTTTGAATTGAATTCTTGAGTGTAGGGGTGCAAATATACACACACGTAGGGGTATACAATCGATATTTGGATAAAAGATAGAAATAAAGAATAAGACTTGTGTTTTATGTAAAGTTGATAAAAATCCCTGATTTGAGGCCGCACTTTAGAAGGAAAACTCAGGAGAACCAAGGTTAAATAGATAGGAAGTGTGAAAAATAAGGGTTGGATATTTCTAACTTAGGATGATAGAATTTCTAACATAAATACTAAACTGTAGGAGTAGAATCGACGTTAACTTATGACACTAGCTTGACGGGATTTTGTGGGTGTAATCCGCTGAAAACCCTCAGGAGACAACACTCCTCCTACTAGGGACACCTAGAGGTTTAACGGCTTGTTGCACGTGCTCAGTGCAATCGCGTTCCCTGCGAAAGTGCGGTTAGGACTTTTTTGTGAATAATTGGTTTTGCTCGGGACGAGCAAAAGTTAAGTTTGGGGGTATTTGTTCATAACAGAATATTGCATTTTATACCGCCCATTCTTATGCCCGTGTGTTTATAGGTAGGTGCTTTTAATCGGTGTTTGCTACATATTTACAGGATACTGGTTCTCAGCTCTAGACAGTGAAATTCATAGAAAAGTACGTCAAATTCCGGATTACTGCCAACAACAGATAAAACACGGGTCTCCGCTCTCTATCCGTATGTTGCCACACACCAGTTTAAGGGAAAAAATGGCAAATCGATGTCATTTTCATGCACAAAGCTCAATGTCAACACAAGATCCAACATATCTACGCGGAGCTCGAGGAAATCTTGGCAAAAGATCCACATCACATCACCTTTTGATCTACTGAAATTCTGGAAGAAATGGGAAGAGTTTCTGAGAAAAAGTCATATACCATACTGAAGAGTACTAAAAACTAGGGAAAACCACCAAATTTCATGGCCTAACTCCTCTAAACGGCCACGGTTCCGCGGCATAAGCGCGCTTAGACCGCGGAACCGCGGCCATTTAGTCTCCTCTCGTTGTCGTTTTTCAGGGGCATGTTGTTCTTTTCTTGTAGGGGCAGATTCTTGCCCTAGGTTTCCAGTTCCCCTCCCATAAATACCCCAGAACTGAGCCAAACCATGGGGTGAAATCCTTAAGCCTCTTTTTGCTAGTTTTAGTTTTCTTCTTCTTCTTCATCTTTCCTCCATGAAAATGTAGTGAGAGCATTGAGTGGATGTTAAATGAAGATGAGGGTTTTTGTATCATTCTTTTGTTTTAACTTCCCCTTGAGATTTTTGCTTTCTCTTGATCTTTCAACCTCTTCATTGAGCTTGAAAGTTTAAGGGTTTGTTATTGATCTCAAGGGTTGTATCTTCTTATGGAATTAGTGCTTCATTTCACATGAGTTCTTTACCCTTCTCTTGATCTTGCAACCTCTTGATTGAGCTTGCAGGTTTAAGGGTTGGCTATTGATCCCATGCTTGTCTTGAGTTCTATGTTCTTGTAATTACTTTCTTGCTTATTTATTTCTTGCTTTTTATTACTTGCTTTACATTCATGCTTTACTTTCTTGCACTTAAATTTCATGCACTTACTTACTTGTAATCTTTTCTTTTCTTTGTTTATCTTTTTGTTCTCTCTTTTTGGTTCGTTTTGTGAATGGTTGTAATTATTGTTGTTAAGAATAAATACGATATTGTAAGTTAATGTTTCTTTGCTCATTTCCTTTTCCCGTTATTTTCCATTGAACTCCGCCCAAACGATACGCAAGCGCTCCGTTAGGCATCCTACCCTACCAAGGTAACGGTGATTCCTAACCGCGACCGGTTGCGTTCGGTTTGGCCGGAGGCGAAAGCAAGAGACAAGAACGGAAGGACAAGGGTAAATAAGCCGGATTCCACGAATACCGTGCTTAAATCCCCTAATCCACGTTGTTGCCGATTGCTCTAACTTCAATTGGTCAAGACTCGGCTCAAAGGTTTTGAGTACGGATTTTCTTAGCTTACAATTTCGTATCTTTTTCTTAACAACTTTATACTTGCATATAACACATAGGTTAGAATCGAACAAACATATACACATTCTTTATTGACTCGTCTAAAACTCGAACGGACATACAACCATCTCCCTGTGGATCGACCCGTGCTCAACCGGCTAGCTGCATAGCGACACCGTCCTGATCACGGTAAACTTTAGAACTTTGAACATCCGATACGCTTTTGGCGTACGATCAGCAACCAAAAATAAAACAAACACACACGACACAAAGTGACCATCTGGAAAAGGAGAAAGTTGTTACCGCGATGCAGTAGCGTAATTAACTGCAGGGGCTTGCGCCTGCAGGGAAGAGCATCCCCACAATCAAAAACCTCTCAAACGAGGGGGAATCTGACGAAGTCTGCTACAACGCCCGCATCTGTCCAAAGCTCCAATATACGGTGCCATAAATCAACTTGGCATCTTCGGAGAGGTGGACAGATAAAACCAAATAGCATCTGCCCCCAAATTCTGGCAAGATATTTCTCTTTCCCTGCTTTCGGCAGAGAACACACACCTCTCGTTAGAAAAAATTCTAACGGGATGCTACCCCGCACCATGCAAGGGGGCTGCTAGTCCCCTGACCCCAGCCCGCTATCTGGGTATTGAGGACACCGTAAAAACTCTACGAGACCCTCGATATGCCTGAAACACCCTCAAACTTGTTCTCAAACAAAACACACACATATTGCATATTGATTTCGCATGATCTGTTTGATTTGTTAATTGGAGGTTCTCTCGCTCCCAAGAACGAAAGGTAATTATCGGCAGCTTAGTCCGCAGTTGCCTGTAACATTTTGAAAATTTATTAGAGTTAATTATAATTTAATTAGCAATATAACATGTGTTATTTAATAAAATATAGTTAATAATTATTATATATATATATATATATTTGTTTGTTTGTTTTTTTAAAATTTATACATACACACACACACACACACACACACACACACACATAACCTAGAACTAGTGATATGCTAAATTTGGCCAAAATACCAAATTATGTAGCCATGACAAATAAACCCTAGTTTACTTCACGTAAATATCTAGCAAATTTAAATTGTTTTAAAAGAAAAGAAAAGAAAAATAATAAAATAGTATGGCATGGGGGAAACATTAGAGTATGGGCAAGATGGTTGAATATTAAATTGGAAAGATTGTTGTGCATGGCTAAAGAGTTGCCATTCTCCTTCTCCTCCTTTTTCTCATCTTTTCTTCTTCTTCTTTTCTTCATCTTCTCTTCATATACTTCATTTTCTCCACCTACATATCCCACAACACCAAATAATCTCCACAAAAATCATATATTTCTTTCAAAGAACTCTTATGGAAGAAAATTCTTCACCCTTGAGGCCTTGCAAGCTTAGGACCTCCACAAAGCTAATCTAGAGGTAATGAACCAATATAAATCAAGTTTTAGCAAAACACTTACCTTAGCAACACTACTTTAAGCTAAAAGTTTATGCCTTAAGTTGTTTTTAAATTTAAGTGAGGTTTTGAAGTGAGAATTGGTCTTGTGTGAATTCTTGGGATGACCACAACCTAAACTAAGATAAATAAGGGTATTTTAGTGCTAATTATTCGTATCTAAACACCAAGACTTCACTAATCCACCTTGATGTGTTAATTAGTGCTAAAACAAGTATTTTGTGGTAGTTTGGGGATTCAAATTGGATATGCTTTTACTCCAGTGATCATAAAGATAAATTGTGATTACTGGAACCTTGTTATAGGACCTTGAGTGCACCTTCGAAACCCGAGCCCATTCTTCTCCATCTTGGCCGCCAAAAAATTCATAATGACTGCAATATGCAGTTGGTTCATGGAGTTAGGGTGTAGGTTTTTGTCGGGGGCTCTGTGTCACACCCCGCTTCCCAGTGTACGGGTAAGGAGACACGACGGGTCACACGACGTATTTATTCAGAAGTAAACACGCTAAGCGTATCTAAGCAATATAAAGTAAAATGTACACAAGAGACATAAATGTAAATGAACAGCAGCTTTTATTTATTCAACAATCCTTTGCAATACAACTGGAAATATAAATACAGGTCTGGAATGCAATGCTTAAACAATGGCATGAACTGAATGAAAAGTAAGTACAAGTAAAGTCAATGCTCGGGGTCTTCTGTGAACTGCTCCAAGTGCTCCTGGCTGGTCTCGAACTCCTCAGAGTCGGGTCCTCCTGACAACATTCCAAAGAAGAAGAGAAATAGGAATGTCGTCAGCGAACAATCGCTCGGTAAGTCCCAAAGAAAGAAGAAGAAAAATAGACAGAGAATAGAACAGGTGAAGTAGATATGTTATATTTGTTATACTAACGTAGTTGTTGTAGCTTGGTATAGAATATGCCAGTGTATACGAGAGGAGTTCAACTTACACCATGGACTTTGGTAACCAGTAATGCAAGGCTCCGTCGATAATACCACGGAATAACGGCATGGATGTAATTACGTCTTTTAGTGACCATCTCGTATCACCTTTAACATGTTCCGTACCAGTCTACCCTATTATAAACCCCGTAATGTTTATTGTAGTAAATGGAAGACTTTCCGAAACCATGATATCAGTAAACAGAATGGATATAAATATATAGTCATGTGGTCAGAGTATATCCATGATTCGGTTTAGTCATGTTCATATTGATATGGATTGTATTCTAGTATTCATGGATTCATGTTGTATTATAGTTATACTTGAATTGAATTCAAGTCAGATTGTATTCAGATTTGACCATGGCTGCAATCGAGTTAGACTTGTAAACAGAATTGAAGTCCTAATTGTTTTGGAGTTATTGGTAACTAATGCACATGGACGACAGGATTTGTGTTTTTTTGCAAGACAATTACTGTGTTGATAACACCGTTATTAGGTTATCTACCTTAGATAGGCAAGCACTCATATTCTGCGGCTCCCTGAGGCTCAAGAGAACTGGTCCCGCTTAAACCTATGTTTACCAGGGTCCTTATTGTAAATTAATATAACTTGATGGGGTTTTATGAAAAAATAGTTTTGATATATTTTCAAAATACATCTTAAGTATTTAATTATCGTCTTTAGGGTTTTCATAATTGTAATTTTTATAAAGTGAAATATTCTAGTGAATATAACCTAGATTTCATTGTATATGGTATTTTAGTGTAATATTAGAATGGTATTGAATTGTAAAGATAGTTTCATGAAATTTGTGCTTTTTTGATTTAGAAAACATGGAATATATATATATATATATATAATATTTAAAGTAGATATTTTGATAATATTTTTATATATATTTATATAAAAGAAAATAGAATTTATTTATTAAATAGAAATCACATTTTTCTTAAAAATTGCATTAAAAATTCCATCGAGATCGAATGCTCCTTGCGGAGGTCTGCATCTCGCTCTACTAGGCCCGAGGATGTGCGATAACCCGCACTATCCCGACCGGAGTTCCCCAAAATGGGTTGTAGAGGCGTATTTGCAAGGAATTAAATAACACACTTTTAAAGAAAACGGGTTTGGAATGTTTACGGTATTTAATCGTAAACTCGTATTTTCCCATAAACTAATGTCCCAAGAGTTATCGTGCTATGACAAAAATTTGTGTTGTGATAAGATAGGTCATTACCTCATGAGTTTTCTAAAGGTAATACAAAGAAATATGTTGAATTGTGGTGAAAGTAAAGTATATGGTATTTAACCATAAAAATGTGATAAAAATTGCATAATAGATTCTTTTGAGATGAAACTTGTTCTAATGTTTTTGTTAATGATTACTAAACAATCTATTAAAAATTTGTAGGTTTCTTATTAAAAAAATTAGATTTTTAAAGAAAAGAGAATCGGAAGCCGGAATAACTCCGTTTCCGATGAGTTTTGAAAAGGAGAAGTTTTATAATAGCAAAAGAGGATGGGAGAGAGGACTTGCTGATTGTAAAACAAGAGGGGAGAGAGAGAGAGGAAGCTATTGGAACCATCGGGACGTCATTTCGTTGCCGGATTCTTCCCGAAACTTCGTGGGAACCTTGCCCTTTGCTAACTCCCTTGCACAACTTAGGACTTGGAAATTTTAGAGAGTTTTTGTAATGGAATTCTGAATGAGGGGGGTGAAATATAGTGTGGTATTTATAGGGAAAATTAGGGTTTAGGGTGATGAATTTGAGAATTAAAATGCATTAAATTATGGAGTAATGCTCATTTTTAATTCTCTGGAAATGTGAAAAGAAAACAAACAGACTGGGGTTATTGGGGGAGTCCAAGAGAAGCTAGGGTTAAAAAAAATTGCATTTGGCTCCACCCAAACCAGCGGCGCCGGCCCAATGTTAGATCTCGCCGGTCCAATCTATGGGGTAGGGTTTGGGATTTGTGCCACATATTGGAGTCGTTTTATATAACTTAGTGCACATGTTTGATTTCTGTGTGATTTTTTGTTTTACGTGTAGTGCACGTACAAACATTTGAGCTTCTAAAAGATTAAAATAAAAATCAATTAAAAATATATGTGGCTGGGGGGATTCGATCATAGGGGCTACGTCTCAGCAGTGCAAGGCTTTACCAATGAGCTACAAATGCTTTCTTGCTGTTCAAAAGCAAATCAAATTTAACTTGTGCTCAGGCTTAGGTGTTCCTTTCTGTATTTTGGAAAAATTCTGTACAGAAAGTTTATGGTTGTTATACTCTGTAATCTTTAAACTAGATCTCTGGTATACTTAATTTCTTTCCATTTCGTGTATATAAAAATCTGGGACCATTCTACTTCACTTTTGGTGATGTTTTAATATACAATACGGATATCTCGACTCTCGATTTAGTGTTTTCGTTAGTTAACAGCCATTCGGGGTAGTCCTAGGTGATTGTTGCATACGCATGGTACACGAAGGTGGCACGTATTAACCTATGGGAGTTTAATTCACTTTGTGTATGTATATATGTCGTATTAGTATTCTAGCTCCTCACGCGCTAAAGTTTTTATTAGATATTAGGATCGGTTGCGGGGACTTCTGAAGCAACAAGGAAAGGGACGAGGGTGATTGGATTTGAGTAGATCGAGACCATTCCGGTGAGTAGATTTAACTTCTACGGGGGGAATCATTGGATGGTGTTAAGCGCCCGATATTTAGATTCATATTATACATCGTTATTTACATTCATATATTGGATTATCATTATCATACACACTTAAACCCTTATTAGGACACTTGCATCATTACCAATGTGTTTTATGTCGCACGTGTACAGACTCATATGTACACACATACCATTGGTAATTGCCATGTCACGTACATTATAGAACTTGCAACGTTGCCTTGCATTTCACTATATCTCTGTTAGTTGTTGGATATTTGCTTATTACGTACTAGAATGCATCATGCCGATATCCAGTACTTTTATCATTATTTACATGTTCTCTATACAATATTATTTTTGTGGGATATCTGTTTTCATGAGATTTGGAGAAACTGCAGAGATGGTTTTATAAAAACTTGGATTTATTTTCAAAACATCGATTTTCTTGGATATGATTATTTGACGTCCACCATGAGTTTTCTGGTATTCATGGTATGATTATCCAAATCGAGGTAGGAGGAGAGACCGATTACGGATATACGATGGACCCAGTACGGTACCGAGGGGCAAGAAACCCGTATAGAAAGGCGGGTGAGCCTAGTGAGGATGAGGTCGATCGGTGATAGTATGGAAACTCGGCAGATATCCGGAGAATACCGACTGCAGTTATATGTTTCAGATGGATATGAGGGCCGATCCGAGAGACGACGCCTGAGTATTTGGATTTGAGTGTCGATATTTGACACAGGATTTATGGCGATTCTTTGATGGTATTCCTAATTTTACCTTACCAGGATTGTTATTATATGCTCATTTTACACATGCTACATCCATACCACTATGCATCATTATAACCTCATAATTAGGATTGTCGTTGATTCATTATGCATGTGATTGTCTCTTATGATGTTATTTATTACTCACGAGATAGCAACTCACCCTCGTTGTGCTACAGTTTCTTATAGAGTCGATCGTTCGGTGTAGTCGCGGCTTGGGGCATACCTGTACTTTTGGACTTGATCTTCTTCCTTAGGTGGGTTATGAGTATTCTTTTGTCTGCCATCTTTTGTACTTGTACATTATATCTAGTATACTCTATCTATCACATGTATATTTGATTTAGAGACGAGACTAAGAGATTTGTCTTATATTTGACTCTGGGTGTCGTGCTAGTGTGAGCTAACTGTTGTGATTATGCTTTTGTTGTTGTTTTCTTTTCTTTCTTACTTTATTCTTCGCCTAAGACGTCGTATATTTTAACCGTGTGGTTGTGTTCCACCAAGTGGGCATTGAGTTTGCTCCTAAGTAGGAATGCTTATATATATATATTGCTTATGTATCGATTTTGATTAAAATTTACAAAGGAGATACTGCCAACAATTTTAACGACAACTTGTTTTCAAAATGTTATCCAACAACTCTTTTACACTTTTATTCAACATTTTTCTAAAAATTTCACCTCTTTATCTTTCCTTATGATTTAGATTCTGGGTTTCGGCTTACTTGATTTGCATTACGCCTTTAAACGTTACGTGATTTAAGTGCCGGTCACGTTCCTCATTTGGGTCGTGACATTGACGGAGATTTGGATCCGCATAATCAATAAACCCCAGTCTGCTCCAAGCAGGGGGAATCCGTATACGCCTGACAAGCGATGCATATTCTTATCTCAATAAGGTGACGAAAAACACTTTACAGATTGCTTTTTGATAACCTGTAGGCTCGCTACTACTAACTGTCTCTGCAACGGACAGCGCATACGCCACTAGATTATCGTAGCCATATCTCTATGGCAGTCTAATATCCCTTCGTTGTCGATCTTGAGCGAGTAGATACTGCTCATCATGATACTGAGCTTTATCAGACGATAGTAAAGGGGAGATATCCTGCAAACTCGAGCTTTCACCGACCTCAAATTCAACGCTCGGCTCGTCCTTACTTGTATCATCTTAATTTGGAGATTCCGCGTTCTTCGGCTTCAACATAGCGAACTCGTCAAAAGTGATATCTCTACTAATCATAAACTTTGGCGACTTAGGATCTGGACATCATAACCTATAACCTTTAAACCTGGTAGCATAACCAAGAAAAATGCATTTCTTCGCTCGAGGATCTAACTTGCCTTCACGACAATGTGCATATGCGGGACAACCAAACACTTTAATTGTAGAATAATCGGCGTGCTTCCCAAACCATACATGCTCTCGTGTTTTACTACCAAGCGCTATATCAGGTGATCGATTCACCACGTAGCATGCCGAGTTCACCGTTTCTGCCCAAAACTCCTTACCGAGCCCTGCATTAGGTAATATGCATTGAGCTTTCTCCATAAGAGTCTGATTTATGCGCTTCGCGACTCCATTTTGCTGTGGTGTGTGGACAACGGTATGATACCTAACGATACCTTCATTTTTGTAGAATTCATTGAAATCTCCACCACAAAATTTTAACCCGTTGTCCATTTTTAGCCTCTTAATCTGCTTGCTTGTCGGCTTCTCAATCAATATCTTCCATTACTTGAACGTATTAAATATCTCACGTACCGCTTCCTAGTAGACGGAAACGGTGATGTGGCAAGCCCGCGATATATTTATCTAGAGAAGGACATTCCCTAAATAAATATACTAAGCGTATTGAAACAATAATACACAATGCAAGAATAAATGGAGATTGTAAATTTTTTCAACAAATATCTTTATTTATATTCAACTTCCAATATTTACACGTACATGAGTTTCAAATGGAAATTAAATACAATAAAGGAAAATGCCTAAACATGTGGCATTCATAAGTTGAATAAAAAGTGAAGCTAGGCTAATCCTTAGGAGCAATCCGGTTGTAGTCTTCCTTTGTGGCATCCACTTCCTCCGTCTTGACCGTATCTAACGAACATTCCAAGAAAATAAGGGTGGGTGGAATATCCTTCAGCGAACTAGCGCTCGGTAAGTCCCAAGGATAAAGTAAAAGAATGACAAGTATAGAATATATATATATATATATGACGGGTAAAAGTACATGATCATGGGTAAAATATGTACTATAGGTCTCTATATGGTCATTAAGTTAACGTTAAGTTCCAAGCGTGAATGTCAACGCAGCCGTAGAAATATTCACGAGCTCAAGGGTGGGACCCCAGGAGTAAAGAAACACGGATCCATTTTATATGTTAGCATTGGGACTCTTGGCTGTGGATGAGCCAACCCGACTGATATTCGAGTAAAATAAAAAAGAGGTTAATACGGGACTTCTGAAACTCCATTGGATTCACACAAGAAACTATCCCAAGCATCCCGAGTAAAATATATATATATATATATATATATATATATAATTATAAGATAGCCTTAGTTGATTTGATTGGTTGATTATAACATGATATGATCGAAACCATAAATTGCAAAAGGTGAAATAATAAAGTCGAGTGAGCGAGTAACGCGCGTCATGTCAATGGCAATCTTGGTTCGAGTCAGGTTAGTTCGAGTAGACTGATTTCGAGTTCGAGTTCAAGTTAGAATTCGAGTTCAGGTCTTTTTCATATGAATTGATTTAAACTGTTAAAAATCTTATGTTCGGGAGAAATCGACAACTGCTGCACATGGACGGCATGATTTTTGTCTTTTTCCAAGACAATTGACATTGATAACTCCGTTAAGTTTTCTAACCTGAATAGGCAAGCACTCATTTTGTTCGGCTCCCTGGAGCTCAAGAGAAATAATACCGTTTAAACCTATATTAATCTAGAATCCTTAAATATTGTCTGCATATCTCGAGAGGGGTTTATGAAAAATACTTTAATATAGTTTAAAAATAAACCTCGATGGTGATTTATACTATTTAGGTTTTTTATGAACATGTATTTTAATTATTATGGGATTTTGGTGATAAAACCTAACTTTTAAAAGTTTATATTATTTTTATGAAAACTAGCTCTTTTGGAAACTTTATAGTATTTTATTAAAAATTATAATCTTTCATTTTAAATATATAGTTTCATAATAAGTTTTTATTGAAAATACGGATTCATAGTTTTATATAATTTTCCAATGTTTAGTTTTGTTTAGAAAAATCGTATTTCTTAAAAAACCGTATTTTTATTCCTTTCGAGACCGAATACTCCGTGAGGAGTTCTACATCTCGCTCTACTATCCCAAGAATGTGCGATAATCTACACCATCCATTAGCGAGTCTCCTGACGAGAGTTATAGAGGCGCAATTGCCAAGAATTTAAAATATGGATTAAAAGAAAACACTTTTTGTAAAAACTGTGGTATTTTAATGAAAAACTTATTTTTTGAATTAACCATATATTTAGAATACCATGCTATAAAACCATATTGTACATATGGGGTAGGTCATTACCTCGTGAATGATCTAAAGATATATACTCTAGTTATTGAAAATACGGTTATATTAAAGTTCATGGTATTTTTCTGAAAAATTCATTTATATGATTATTGAACATGAAATTTTGGTTATGTCAAAAGGCAATTGATGTAAATATTACCTTAAAATGACATCAGAGAATTTGTATAAACTTTTAAACATAGTAAAGTGACAAAAAATTGTTTTAAAGACAAAGCTTATATGCTAACTCTGCTTTTGTCGATATGTCTTAAAAATTATATTGAAGTGAAAAGAGAGAGAGAGATGAAAAGACTTACTGGTTATGTAGTGTTAGAAATAGGGTAAGAAAGAGAGAGAGGGTCTTGGTCTCGTCAGAGATGCTCCGGTCGTCGAAATATGATCATTACTCCCCTTGACTTTCTCAACTCCACTTGAATAGCTTTAACCCTTCTTGAATTTAGAGATTTTTTTTAGGAATTTTCAGAATAGAGGAGAGCTAGGGCATGGAGTTGTATTTATGGTGAAGAATTTAGGGTTTGGAAATTAAAATTTGGACTAAAAGAATTAAAATTGGTGTTAAATAATGAATTGAATAGTCACTGTTTAATTGCGGGGAAATCAAACAGTTGAGTGGAGCTGAAGGGGCGTGTGTGCAAAACGCGGAGGCTTTTGGAGCCATCTAAACCATCGGCGGCGGCCAATGGAGGGAAATGGACGGTCGAATCTTGAGGGTTTGCCTTGAGATTCGTGCCACGTGTCTAGTTTGATGTTTACTCCTCTCTGCGGATATTTGATTTTTCTGAAACCTTTCGATTCTCCATGAATTGCACATGCAACCCTTGGGCTTTCGAAAAATTTAAAAAAGAAAAATCTTAAAAATAATTGGGACTGATGGGAATCGAACACACAGGTTATGTCATGGCAGTATAGAGGCTTTACCAGTGAGCTACAATTTGTTTCTTATTTTTATTAAACAAAAATGACTTATAACTGCTACACAGGCTGAAATACCCCTTTTCTATATATTTAAACAAATAATTCTGTATAAGAATTTCAGAGTCGTTACATTCTACCCTCCTTATAAAAATTTCGTTCTCGAAATTTACATTTACATAAAGACTAATTTTCAAAAAGGTAAGGGTATCGTGTACACATATTTTCTTCTCTTTCCCAACTTGATTCTCCCGGCGAATCCTTTCTCCACATCACTCGGACCAAGTTTACCTCCTTGTTCCGTAATGTCTTCACCTTTCGGTCTAAGATCTCAACTGGTTGCTATTCGCAAGTTAGATCAGTCTGTACCGTGAGCTCTGATTGATCATGTATATAGCTGGGGTCGCTCACATATCGTCGTAGCTGGGATATGTGGAACACGTTGTGCACTCCTTCCAATGAGGGTAGTGGTGCTAAATGGTATGCCACTTCTCCAACTCGTTCGAGTATGTCGATTGGTCCTATGTATCTTAGACTTAATTTACCCCTCTTACCAAAACGCATCACTCCTCTGTTTGGAAAGATCTTCAAGAATACATGCTCTCCGGGTTAAAACTCCAGATGTCGTCGTATTGCATCTGCCCAATGCTTCTGTCGGTCCTAGGCTATGCACATCTTTCCCCTGATCGTGCAACCACATCTATAGTTGCCACGATCATCTATGGTTCAAAGAGTTCACAATCTCCAACGACGTCCCAACTCAGCGGTGAACGACATTTCCGTCCGTAGAGTGCTGTGAATGGTGCCATCCCAATACTGGCTTGATAGCTGTTGTTGTATGAAAACCCCACAAGGTGTAGGTGATCTTCCCACAAACCTCCGAAGTCTAACATACAGGCTCTCAGCATATCTTCTAATATCTTAATTGTTCACTCGGATTATCCGTCCGTTTGTGGATGATATGTCGTGCTGAAATTCAGACTCGTTCCCAGGCTAGCTTGTAGACTCTGCCAAAACTGTAATCGGAATCTCGTATCATAATCGAAGACGATGCAGACAAGTACTCCATATAATATCACGATCTCCTGCATGAGTTTATGGGTATCAAGATAAGTAGGGTGTATCTTGAAGGTTTAAATTTTACTTTAGATTTCTACCCATCTCCATGTACTTCCTTGCTAACGTCTCGGTTGACTGGCCAACTCTGAATGGAATAAAGTGAGCCGACTTGGTGAGTCGATCCACAATAACCCAAATTGTGTTGTTACCCTTCGTGCTACGAGGAAGAGCAGTCACGAAGTCCTTTGTAATATGCTGTCATTTCCATTCTGGGATTGGTAACGGCTGAAGTAGACCAGTGGTTCTGTGATATTCAGCCTTCACTTTCTGACATACTAGACACTTTGCTACGATCCTTGCTACTTCTCGCTTCCATACCACCAGTAGTGTTGCCGTAAGTTCTTGTACTTCTTCATACCGCCAGGGTGTACCGAATACGGAGAGCTGTGAGCTTCTTTCATCAACTCTTCTCGAACAGAGCCGACTGGTACACATAAACGAAATTCATATCGCAAGGATCCATCTTCGTGGATGAAGAAATCGGTTCGAAATCTACTTTTTACTTGTTCTCGGATCTTTTGTAGCTCGGCATCATTCGCCTGAGCTGCCTTGATCTGATTTACAAGAGTGGACCGGACTTGTAAGTTCATCAAAGATGAAGCGTTACCTGGCATAACTACTTCGATCTCCAATCCGTGCAATTCTTACTGTAGCTTCCATTGAGCGGTGAAGTTCATTGCTAATGGCTGGTGACTAAGTGCATCAGGAACTGCATTCACCTTTACAGGATGATAATGTAGGTTGATATCAAAGTCCACCATGAGTTCTAGCCATTTTCTCTGCCGCATGGTAAGTTCCTTCTGAGTAAATACATACTTCAGACTCTTGTGTTCAGTGTATATATCTACTCACTCTCCCAATAAGTAGTGACGCCAAATCTTGAAGGCGAAGATGACGGCTGCCAAATCCAGATCATGTGTTGGATAGTTACGTTCATGAACTTTTAGCTGCCTTGATGCAAAAGCCATAACTTTTCCATGCTGATGTAGAACACATCCTAATCCTTTACCGGACGCATCACAATGCACATCAAAACCGCCAGATTGATCCAGTATTATGAGGATAGGAGCAGAGATTAACCTCGACTTGAATTCTACAAAACCATTCTCACATACTTCTGACCGCACGAATGCTTCGTCTTTACGTGTGAGCTTGGTCAGGGGTGCTGCGATCTTTGAGAATCTTTCAATGAATCGTCTATAGTATCCTGCTATACCTAAGAAATTTCTTATATCTTCCACCGTCTTTAATGTCGGCCACTCACTGGCAGCTGACACCTTAGCTGGATCCATAGAGATTCCTTCGCCTGAAATGATATGTCCGAGAAATCTGACTTAATCTAGCCAAAATTCATATTTGTTATATTTGGCGTAGAGCTGATGTTGTCGTAATGTCTCCAGGACAATCCGTAAGTGCTCAGGGTGCTCTTTCCGATTCTTTGAATACACCAGGATGTTGTCGATGAAGATAACAACAAACATGCCTAAGTACTCTCGGAAAACTTGGTTCATCAAGTTCATAAAGATGGCAGGTGTATTGGTCACTCCAAATGGAAGTACGAGATATTCATAATGATCATAACGAGTCCTAAATACCGTCTTCGGAATGTCGGACACCTTGACTTTCACCTGATGATATCCTGAACGAAGATCTAACTTTGAAAAGACACAAGATCCACTTAACTGATCGAAAAGGTCATCGATGCGAGGTAGCGGATACTTGTTTTAAATTGTCACCCTGTTCAGAGCTTGATAATCCATGCACATCCGGTAGGTACCTTCCTTCTTCTTTACCAGCAACACCGGAGATTCCTAACTTGAAGTATTGGGTCGGATCCAACCTTTCTTCAAAAGTTCGTCCAACTGAATACGAATCTCTTTCAATCCCTCCGGACATAATCGGTATAGAGCTTTTATTACTGGTTGTGCGTTGGGTTGCAAATCAATGTTGAATTCAAGAGCTCGATTGGGAGGCAAACCTAATATATCTTCCGGTAATACATCCTCGAACTCTTGAACTACCTTCGGTTTCGATCCTTCCGCGTGCAACGCTGTAATCTCTGCCTTCTTTGGTTTTGCTCTGTAGATGCTAGGCTCCAAGATCCGGTCTCCACTTTTGAAGTAGAACACTGGGTGATCTGTTATTTCAAACACTACCCTCCTTTGGCAACAGTCGATGGTAACGAAGAAAGTTCCCAGCCAGTCCATTCCTAAGACTACGTCGAAACTCGGTATGTTCAGCATCTTGAAGTCTACATAGAATTCTCGACTACAAACGACCACTGGACATAGATCGTATCCCAAGGTTGCTTTTAGAACTTCGTTCCTCGAACTAACGTTCCAGCTGGATACGAGCGGTTTAACTGGGATCGCATGAGTTCGGAAGAACTGTTGCGACATAAAGCAATGTGATGCCCCAGTGTCGAAGAGCATGAGTGCAGGTAGGGAGGCTACTAAGATTATACCTAAGTCGCGTGGGATATGTTTAGGTATAACAAATATAATATGGCTATGAATTGAAAGGACTTGAAAGGAAATAGGGCAAGGATTTACCAGTGATAACCTAACCAGTACCTTCGGCCTCTTCGACCGACATAGTGAAAGCTTGGCGTCGCGGCACTTTCCTCTGTGCCTGGTTAAACACTCGGCGTTGGGGTTGAGCGGTCTGGATGCGGGGAGCAGGTGCTGATAGAGCTAACCGGGTAAGAGGAGCTTGGATTGCCGGTCTAGCTGGAGGGTTGTTGGGTCCTCGGTTCTGGGGGCATACTCTAATGGCGTGAGTAGAAGACCCATAGATCAGGCACAAGTTGTTAGCCCAGCGATAGTTCTTTATAAGGTGCCCTGTTCTCTTGCAGTATATGCAAAAGTCTGGCCTGTTGTTGGCGAACGAACCTACTGGCCTCCGAGATGATCCATTGGAAGCTGGCCTAAAAGAGGCCCCTCCTGTGATCTGGTGCACATGACGTTTCACACCGGCAGTCTGCGGCCTGCCCTTCTTCTTCACAACTACCTCATAGTGTCGGGCAACCTTCAAAGCAAGCTCATGAGTTAGGAAATCCCCTGTAGCGAGTGCAGCTTGGATTTCAAGGTCCAACCCTTGCTGAAATTTTCGTGCCTGGATCTCAGCAGTAGGAATAAGTTGTGCAGCGAAACTGTTACGACCTTGTGTTAGCATTATTGTGAGTGAGATCAAAAAGTTGAATTTGAGACTATATCTTACCTGCTGAGCATGGTAAACTCAGCATCATATTCATCCACTGACTTGACCCACATCGAGCCTTGTTGTAAATGGATGAATTGCTGCTCCATGTCAAAACGGGCAGTCTCTAGGAAGTACTTGGTATCGAAGAGGTCTCGGAATGTTCTCCATTCTATTAGTTGCACGAGACGGCTCTCATCAGCCTTCCACCATACCCTGGCGTTATCGGTCAGTTGTAACTTAGCAACTCTCACCCAGGCTATATCTGACACTTGAGCAGCTGCCAGGTCATTCTCGATCGCTTGAGCTCATTCTTCAGCTTCAAGCTAACTATCTTTACCCGAGAAGTTCTTTAGGTGCAGTGCCCGAAACTGCTTAACACCGGGTGTATCGGCTTCAGGACGGTGCATAAGAATAGCAGTCTGCTGCTGCTGACCCTCCAATAGGCTCTTGATAAGCTCGAGAAGTACCGTTTGCTCATTGATAGTAGGTGGTGGTAGCAGCGTTGGCGGTGGAGTATTGCAGTTGACGTTTGTGTTGGTATTATTCGGAGAGTCCATCACCTTGATATAAAAATTATGTTAGAATAGATTCAAGAAATTTGAAATGCAAGGAATGTAAATGTTTTTTGAATTCATTAATTCTTGTGGTATATTGTTTACGACTTCATGCAAAACTGACCCGTATGGGCCACCAATAAAACCTGTCACGTCCGGCTTCCCAGTAGACAGAAACCGTGAAGTAGCAAGCCCGCGACATATTTATCTAAAGAAGGTCACTCCCTAAATAAATATATTAAGCGTATTGAAACAATGATACACAATACAAGAATAAATGAAGACTGTAAAATTTTTCAACAAATATCTTTATTTACATTCAACTTTCAATATTTACAAGTACATGAGTTTCAACTGGAAAGTAAATACAATAAAGGAAAATGTATAAATATGTGGCATACATAAGCTGAATAAAAAGTAAAGCTAGGCTAATTCTGAGGAGCAATCCGGTTGTAGTCTTCCTCTGTGGCCTCCACTTTCTCCGTCTGGACCGTATCTGACAAAAATTCCAAGAAAATAAGGGTGGATGGAATGCCCGTCAGTGAACTAGCACTCGGTAAGTCCCAAGAATAAAATAAGAGTAAAAAAATGATAAGTATAGAATATATATATATGACGGGTAAAAGTATATGATCATGGGTAAAATATGTAGTATATGTCTTTATATGGTCACTATGTTAATGTTAAGTTTCAAGTGTGAATGTCAACGCAGCCATAGAAGTATTCACAAGCTCAAGGGTGGGGCCCAAGAAGCAAGGAAATACGGGCTCATTTCATGTGTTAGTATCGGGGCTCTAGGCTGTGGATGAGTCAACCCGACTGATATTCGAGTAAAATAAAAAAGAGCTTAATATGGGACTTCTGAAGCTCCATTGGATTCACACAAGAAACTATCTCAAGCACCCTGAGTAATATATATATATATATATATATATATATATATATATATATATATAATTGTAAGATAGCCTTAGTTGATCTGATTGGTTGATTATAACATAACTTGATCGAAACCATACATTGCAAAATGTGAAATAATGAAGTCGAGTGAGTCGAGTAAAATACGAGTCATGTCAATTGCAATCTTGGTTCGAGTCAGGTTAGTTCGAGTAAACTGGAGTTCAAGTTCAAATTTAGATTCGAGTTAGAATTCGAGTTTAGGTCTTTTTCATATGTATTGATTTAAACTGTTAAAAATCTTATGTTCGGGAGAAATCGGCAACTGATGCACATGGACGGCAGGATTTGTGTCGTTTTTCAAGACAATTGCCATTGATAACTCCGTTAAGTTGTCTAACCTGAATAGGCAAGCACTCACTTTCTCCAGTTCTCTGGGACTCAAGAGAAATGATACTGCTTAAACCTATATTAATCTAGAGTCCTTAAATATTGTTTGCATATCTCAAGGGGGTTTTATGAAAAATACTTTAATATAGTTTAAAAATAAATCTCGAGAGTGATTTATACTATTTAGGGTTTTCATAAACATGTATTTTAATTGTTATGATATTTTGGTGATAAAACCTAGCTTTTAATAGTTTATGGTATTGTTATGAAAACTAGCTCTTTAGGAAACTTGATGGTATTTTATTAAAAATTATAACCTTTCATTTTAAAAATATAGTTTCATAATAAGTTTTTATTAAAAATACGAATTCATAGTTTTATATAATTTTCCAAGTTTAGTTTTGTTTTAAGAAGTCGTATTTCTTAAAAACCGTATTTTTATTTTCTTTCGAGACCGAATACTCCGTGAGGAGTTCTGCATCTCTCTCAACTATCCTAAGAATGTGCAATAATCCACACTATCTATTAGTAAGTCCTCTGATGAGGGTTGTAGATGCACAATTGCCAAGCATTTAAAATATCGATTAAAAGAAAACCCTTTTTATAAAAACTATGGTATTTTAATGAAAAGCTTATTTTTTGAATTAGCCATATACTTAGAATACCATGCTATGAAACCATGGTGGGCGTGTGAGGTAGGTCGTTACCCCGTGAATGATCTAAACATATATACTCTAGTTATCGAAAATACGGTTATATTAAAGTTCATGGTATTTTTCTGAAAAATTCATTTATATGTTTATTGAACATGAAATTTTGGTTACGTCAAAAGACAATTGATGTATATCTTGAAGTGGTATTAGAGAATTTGTATAAAATTTTAAACATGGTAAAGTGACAAAAAATTGTTTTAAAGACAAAAATTATATGCTAACTCAGGTTTTGTCGATATGTCTTAAAAATTAAATTAAAGTGAAAAGAGAGGAAGATGAAGGGATTTACTGATTGTGTAGTGTTATAAGGAGGGTAAGGAAGAGAGAGAGGGTCTTGGTCTTGTCGGAGATGCTCCGGTCGTCGGAATTTGATCGCTACTCCCCTTGGCTTCCTTAACTCCACTTGAATAACCTTAACCCTTCTTGAACTTAGAGATTTTTTTAGGAATTTTCAGAATAGAGGAGAGCTAGGACATGGAGTGGTATTTATGGTCAAGAATTTAGGATTCGGAAATTAAAATTTGGATTAAAAGAATTAAAATTGGTGTTAAATAATGAATTGAATAGTCACTGTTTAATTGCAGGGAAATCAAACAGTGCAGGGGAATTGAGGGGAGCTGAAAGAGTGTGTGTGCAAAGCATGAAGGCTTTTGGAGCCATCTGGACCATCGGTGGCGGCCAATGGAGGGAAATGGGCGGTCGGATCTTGAGAGTTTGCCTCGAGATTCGTGCCACGTGTCTAGTTTGATATTTACTTCTCTTTGTGCCTATTTGATTTTTCTAAAACCTTTTGATTCCCCATGAATTACACGTGCAACTCTTGGGCTTTCAAAAAATTTAAAAAAGAAAAATATTAAAAATAATTAGAACTGATAGGAATCGAACATACAAGCTATGTCACAGCAGTGTAGAGGCTTTACCAGTGAGCTAGAAATTGCTTCTTGTTTTTATTAAACAAAACTGACTTATAACTCCTACACAGGCTGAAATACCCATTTTCTATACATTTAAACAAATAATTTTGTACAGGAATTTCAGAGTCATTAAAAAATACATCGCTCTTTAGCTTCAAGAAGCAGACCTAAACCTTCTTCGAATAATCGTCGATGAAAATAAGCAGATATTTTGTACCGCTTCATTTAGAAGTAAATTGAGAGGGTCCCTAGAAATCTGAATGGATATAGTCAAGAGTATATTTTGTGTTGTACACTGCCGTACCGAAGCTAACTCGTTTCTACTTCCTAAAAATGCAATGCTCATAAAGTTCCATCTTCGATGTATTTTGACCACATAGTAGACCCTGCTTCGATAACTCGGCCATACCTCTCTCACTCATATGCCCGAGCCTAATGTGCCATAATCTGGTTACATCTGAATCTAACATAGATTTAGATGATGAAACTGCCACCGACCCGGTAGTTGTTCAACCCTGCAACACAAATAAGGACCCCATTTTCAAGCCCTTCATAACGACGAGAGCACCTTTACTAACTTTTAAAACTCCACCCTCAACAAATAACTTATAGCCATTAACGTTGAGTGTACCCAATGAGATGAGATTTTTCTTCAAATTAGGAACATGCCTAACTTCTGCTAATATTCTCACAATACCATCAAATATCTTGATTTTAATAGTCTCCTTTCCAATAGCTAGACACGAACTACTGTTGCCCATCAAAACCACTCCACCATCAACAGACTCATAGGTGGAGAAAAAATCATATCGGGATATATATGGTAGGAACAAGCCGAATCCATAATCCATTCATTCTTAGATCGATGTGTGTTGTCAAGATCCATAAGTAGATCCCTTCTCCTTCAGCAATACTAGCTTCACATGAAGACTCTTTCTTCTGATTGTCTTCATGCTTCTGCTTGTTCTGTAATTTGAAACAATCGATCTTGAAGTGCCTTTTCTTCCAATAGTTGTAAGTCAAGTTCTTATTCTTGGACTTCGACCTTGACTTCTTCTTGCCATCGGATCTCTCTTCTCCGCTCGCCCTCGAACAAATAAGCCCGAAAATTGACCATAGCTAGAAGTTAACTCATTGTCGATCTTCTCTTTATTTATCAAATTTTCTTTGACATCCTTGATCGAGATAATATCTCGTCCATAGGCCATGGTGTCACGAAAGTGTTTATAAGAGGGTAGCAAAGAATACAACAATAAAAGTGTTTAATCTTCATCATCAATCTTAATATCGATTTTACCCATATCTGTAACGAACGAATTAAACTCACCGATGTGAGATTTGATAAGAGATTCTTATGACATACGAAGTGTGTAGAGACGCTGGTTTAAAAGGAGTCGATTTGTAAGAGACTTCTTTAAATATAAGTTCTCTAATTTCAACCACAAACTAGCCGCCGTCTTCTTCACAAAAACTTCTTGCAAAACTTCGTTTGTCAAACACAATTGGATAGCCGTGAGAGCCTTTGCATCCAACCCCTTCCATACTTTCTCCGTCGTAGTGGAAGATCTTGAATCCTTTCCAAGAATCGCCTTCTTCAAATTATTTTGTGTTAATACGGCAATCATATGAACTTTCCATAGACAAAAGCTCATATTCCCATCAAACTTCTTAATGTCAAATTTTATAACCGTTGGAAACATGATGCAGGATCAAAAGAATCCAAAAATTTTTAAATCACAATCTAAGAAAATGGGGAAAGAATACAGACGTCGTCATCCACTATAAACCTGGATCGTAAGATCAAAGACCTAACGATTCAAACAAAACATCCCCAAACACCAAATCTCCCAAAAAACCACAGCAATGCTCTGATATCAATTTGTTGCGGCAAATACGATCACGAAGTAATAAACAAACGATAAAGAGAAGCAAATAAATAAAGGCAATAGAAATAGAGTACAAATCAAAAAACACGAGATTTACGTGGAAAACCCTTACGGGAAAAATCACGGATGAAGAAGAATCACTTTACTAATCGAACAAATATGAAGGATTACAACGGTGGATCAACTCTCATAATATCTCTAACAAAGACCCTTGCCTCCTCTTTCTTAATTCTGATTACAAAAGGGTTAACCCAATTAGGGTTACAAACTACAATACATATAGTATAGGCAATTCAGAGTAGAACTAGGATTTTTAAATATCCGGCCTAAGACGCGAGCAGACGTCTGCCAGATGTTTGTCCAAAAACACAGAGCGGCGCCAGACGTCTAGAGAAGAAGCTCCAGACGTCTGTCCAAAATATGTCCAACATATAAAGATCGACATACATCTGAAACTTAAGCTTCAGACGTCTGTCCCCTTCCTGGTGTTGGTTCTGATTCTAAATCTATGATGTTCTCTGTGAAATGCCGAATTCGATAGGGAACTTCTAATGATAAGAATACTGAGGGAACTCAACAATAATCATGAACATAAACTGTTCATAGAGGGAGAGGACTCATCCATTTAATGATGATTAACACAAACAGCTGCGAAGAATAAGCCTATCTTGTATGCTTTGACACCAAAATATAGGAAAGATAATAATGTGACGTGATTTCCAAAGATACAAACAAAACTAACTAAGCAACAAAAACAGTTCCAAAAGAATCATTTTATCAGACGCGGCGAGCGGTTGGCGCTTATGAGACGCGTCAACCTCGCGATTTCGAATATCATCTTTTTCTTCTTTATTCTTTAATAAATTGTAATTCGAACTTGAATTTATAGCCGTTGGTCAACCCACATTCATCACCTCTTTTTTTTCCTGCTGATTTCATGCCCACTCTTTCAAAGAATCCATTCTCTATAGTCCTTGTTGATGGCCCTTTCCCACACATGCATGGGCCTCTCTATCCTATCCTATCCTATCCTATCCTTTTTACAAGCATATGCCAACTTTGATGCCATATATTATATATTGCACACAACTAAATTACCTAGCTTCGTCTTTTATATTATGTATGTATGTATGCATGCATGCTCTTGAGATAAGGTCTCCAAGTTGTTGATTAATTTTGGACTCAAATTATAAATTAGCATGCATGGCAAAAAAGTTTAGAGAATGTTACAAATTTGGTTCCTAATTGGTGATAGTGTACTGGGAGCGGAGTTTTGTACCTGGTCGGTGATGATTTCATATGCTATGGCACATTTGGTTTCTTGGTGACTCCGAGATTATCACTTTCTTTTAAAGTGCTTAATTTGTCCATCCAAATCTTATTAGGTTCCGCTAATTAACAGATACCAAATTTGATCATCGGTGGATTTGGTGTCTTGCGGAGCTTTAAAGCTGCTTCAAAAAAGAAATTATTTCACAGCATATAGCATGTACAGTAATTGTCTGGAATAAGTTTGAACTCTTTTTTAAGCAATGTGTCCATACCGTACCAAATTCTTTAGGACCCTTAAAGTTTGCTCAAACACTAAAAACTTTATCGCTAGGCATTCGCTTTGTGTGGCTGATATAAAATATATTTACTTTTAGTTAAAAGGCTAGTAGTTGAATTAATCAATTAGTCTTCTTTATTTTATGAAAAAGCTTTTAGGAATGAACAACATGCATATTCCATGGTATATATAGAGTTAAACTTGTTATGATTGGTACCTATACATATTTATATGGCTGTTAGAATATATAGTATATTCTATTGACCATGTCAAAACTAAACTTTTGAGTTTTGGTACAGTATAGAAACATGTAACAATTTCTCGGCAGCCGGCCTTATTAATCGGCCTTATTAAGCCGCTGAAATTCTTGAAAGAGCTGCTTCAAAGTCTAATTAAAGACACTTGCGTGTGCTGCACTGAAATCTTAACTACCAAAGACTAGAAATTTGAAGAAAATTGGCAAATTAAGAGTGGAAGAGATTCTTTTAGCTGACCAAAGTCAAAATAGAGATTCAAAACGACTGTTTAATTTGTTGATTTTGATGGTTATTAATAATGACATTTGATAAAGAGATATCTAGCGCCTCATAAGTCATTGTTCATGCGTGATATGTTTTGAAAACGTCTACAATTAATGCTAAAAATATCTCGATGTTGGTCACTCCTTGTGGGCCCATTCTGTTTAAATGGTCTCTGATTTCTACAAGACTTCTCAAAGATTTGTCCTTGTGTAGCTTATATAGCGCTCGCAATGTCGTCCTTTCTCTCATAGTCGTGGACATGTATCCAATACATAGTTGGTCTTTCATAGCGATAATTGGGAAGTGCTCCATTGCAAATCGGTCCGTGTTTTTTAAAAACGGGAACTTCCGATCCGACATATTTTAACGATCCGATCCATTCAAATTGATCATCCTAGCATCAAATATATATGCATGAAAAATCAAAGGATTTGAAGACCTCTAGCATATGCATCGATGGGTGCCAAAATAAACGCCTTTCGATAATGCAACATAAACTTTATCTGATACATAGGCTAGAGATCTTCAAATCCTTTAATTTAGGGTAGGGAGATCAATTTGAACGGTTCAGATCATTAAAATATGTCGTAGATTGGGAGTTCCCGTTTGTAGAAAACGCGGACTGGATTGCAATGGAACACCTCTCTCTCTCTCTCTCTCTCTCTCTCTCTCTCTCTCTCTCTATATATATATATATATATATATATATATATATATATATATATTACAAAGAGATGGCTTTTTTGGGTCAAAACTTGAAGTAATGGGAAGGATTGCGATGAAACCTTTCCTAGTCTAGTACCAACTCAATGCCATAAAGAAGAGAAAAAAAAACTATGCAGGACGATGGCAACAAATTCGGACAAACGAACACAAACTTTTCCGCTTGGATTTTTCATAAGCATCAAACAAGAAAGAATAAACATTCCATCTAAGAATAGGTGCACAATTCTTGCTTCTACCTTTCATTCAACGCGAGTCCGAGCACTAGTACAAAGATTGCCTGTCAAACGGGTGAGAAAAACCGTAGAGGCAATTTTAGGTTGTCCCTACGGTTCCCACCATAGAGGTAAAAAGTGCCACTACAATGGTAACCGTAGGAGCAAGTTTACAGAAAATAAAATTCTATAGTTGCTTCTACGATGCCGGCAGAGACGTTCCTACTGTGGAAACCGTAGGGGAAATGTTGGGGTTTTTTTTAAATAAAACATAAAATTTCCCTTCATCCTTTCCCTACTTCCCAATCCTTAAAATCGACCCTCCCCCCCACCTCCCAAGAAAATTTCCTCTATTCCCTAATCCCAACCATCTCCACCGTCCTCACCACCGCCACCTCTACCACCATCACCAGCACCTTCGCCATCACTACCTTCACCGTCGATTCCACCATCGCCATCACCGCCTCCTCCATCGTGCGCCTCCCCAAAATCCTAACAGCCGCCGCCGCCATCGCCATCGCCGCCGCCGCCATCGCCATCGCCGCCCTCTACTGTCACCACCACCGACTCCCTTCCCACCTTTCTCGCAGTTAGCCCCCCCTCCCCTCTCATGCAGCTAGCCGACCGCCTTACGTCTCGAGCATCTCCATCACCGATATTCTCAAGCATCGAGCTCCATCATCGATCGCCTCTAGCCTCGAGCTTCGCCATCGCCGATCGCTTCGAGCTTCGCCATAGCTGATCTCCTCGAGCTCTTTCGCCGATCGTCTTGAGCCTCAGTGAACGCCTCAAGTCTCGAGCTCTGCCACCGCTCATCGCCTCAATCCTCGAGCTCCGCCACCCTTGATCCTCAGCACCGAGTCTCCTTCTCCAGTGCCGAGCCCTCTCCTCCTCCAGTGCCGAGCCCCCTTCGATCCTCCACCACAATGCCGACCTCCTCCTACATAGCGAGTTCCATACCGTCGGGCCTCCGTCGATCATTGTGGGTGATTTTTTTTAGGAAAATTGTTAGAAATTATTTTAAGGTTTTTAAATTAGTTAGCTTTGAATGTTAAGTTTAATTTGTTGATGATGATGAGTTAATTAGTTTAATTTCTCAAATATGATGAAGATCTTGATGATGATCATGATATATTTTTAGTTCAGAGAGAAAAGGACAAAATGAACGTCAAGTCCTTTGGTGAAGAGAGAAAAGGCCGTATGTTTTCAGTTAAAAGAGAGAATGAAAACCATCATAAAGATTTCAAAATGTGAAAACTTTTCTTTATAGTAGACAGAATATTAATTTCTAACTAGTAACAGTAGTTGGTTCTCCAATAAAATTGTAACAACCATAAACTTTCTATACAGAATATTTTTCAAAATACAGAAAGGAACACTTAAGCCTGAGCACAACTTATAAATTTAATTTGCTTTTGAACGGTAAGAAAGCACTTGTAGCTCATTGGTAAAGACTTGCACTGTTGTGACGTAGCCCCTGTGATTGAATCCTCCCAGCCACATATGTTTTTAATTGATTTTTCTTTTAATGTTTTAGAAGCTCAAAGGTTTACACATGCACTACATGTAAAATGAAAAGTCATAAAGCAATCAAACACCTGCATTGAATTATACCAAGCGACAGGGACGCCTAGCGAAAATCTAAGCACAGACCACCGGTTTTAGACCGGCGAGATGCGAAGGAGGGACCAGCACCGCCGGGTAAATCCATAGGGGATACCCTCAATTTTTAACCCCAGAACCCCTTGGCCTACCCCACTACCCCAATGCTGTTTGATTTCTCTGCACATTTCCAGAGAATTTAAAAATGGGCATTAATCCACACTTTAATCCACATTTTAATTCTATTCTTAATTAACCTAAACCCTAATTTTCTCTATAAATACCACACTACATTTCACCCCTCCTCATTCAGAAATCCCATACAAAAACCATCTAAAAATTTCCAAGTCCCAAATTGTATAAGTGGAGTTAGCAAAGGTCGAAATTCCGGCGATATTTCGGGAAGATTCCGGTGATGAAACGACTTCCCGATAATTCCAATAGCTTCCTCTATCTCTCCTCTTTTTAATCAATCAGTAAGTCCCACTTTCCCTCTTCTACTCTTATTAAAACAAAGTTTATTTTCAAAACTTGTCGGAAGTGGAGTTATTCCGACTTCCGATTACCTTCTCTTTACACATCAAAATTTTTCTTAATAACAAACCTACCAATTATACATATATTGTTTAGAAATCATAAACAAGCACATTAGAACAAGTTTCATCTCAAAATAGTATGTATAGCAACTTTGTAAGATACCATCATGTTTACATATGCCATTGTTTATTCATTTTACCCATAATACCTTTAGAAAACTCACGAGGTAATGACCTATATCACCACAACACACATTCTTGACATAGCACGATAATTTGTGGAACATTAGTTTGTAGGAAAATACGAGTTTACATTTAAATACCCTAAACATTCAAAAACCGTTTTCTTTAAAAATGTATTATTTAATTCCTTACAATGCGCCTCTACAACCCATTTTGGGAAACCTCGATCGGGATAGTGTGGGTTATTGCACTTCCATGGGCGTAGTAGAGCGAGATGCAGACCTCCGCAAGGAGCATTCGATCTCGGTAGAATTTTTAATGCAATTTTTAAAAAAAATAAGATTTCTATTTAATAAATAAATTCTATTTATATATATATAATCAAAATATCTATTTTAAATATACAATATATATATTCCATGTATTCTAAATCAAAAGAATCACAAATTTTATGAAAACTACCATTACAACTCAATACAATTCCAATATTATATTAAAATACCATATACAATGAAATGTAGGTTATATCCACTAGAATATTTCACATTATAAAAATTACAATTATGAAAATCCTAAAGACGGTAATTAAATACTTGAGGTGTATTTTGAAAATATGTTAAAACTATTTTGCATAAAACCCCCTCAAGTTATATCAATTTACAATAAAGATCCTAGTAAATATAGGTTTAAGCGGGACCAATTCTCTTGAGCCTCAGAGAACTGGAGAATATGGGTGCTTGTCTATCTAAAGTAGACAACCTAACAACGGTGTTATCAACACGATAATTTTCTTGGAAAAAGACACAAATCCTGCCGTCCATGTGCAGCAGTTACCAATAACATCAAAACTAATTCAGGACTTCAATTTGTTTTAAAGTGTCTGACTCGAACAGAGTCTCAATATAATCTGATATCAATCTATCCTTGAATATGATTCAAGTATAACTCCGTTTCAACATGAATTCATGAATACCGGAATACAATCTATAACAACATGAACATGACTTGAACCGAACCATGGATATACTCTGATTACATGACTATACATTTATATCCATTATGTTTACCTGATATCATGGTTTCGACAAATCGAATACAACCATTCATTACATTACATTACATCAATACATAAGACATTACGGGGTTTATAAAGGGGTAGACTGATACGGAACATGTTAAAGGTGGCACGAGCTAGTCACTAAAAGACGTAATTACATCCATGGCGGTGTTCCGTAGTTTTATTGACGGAGCCTTGTACTACGGGTTATCCAAGTCCACGGTGTAAGTTGGACTCCTCTCGTATACACTGACATATTCTGTACCAAGGTACAAACAACTGTGTTAACATTATAATCAAACATTACTAGTTATACTCTCTTATCTGTATATTCTACTTCTTTCTTTCCTTGGGACTTACCGAGCGATTGTTCGCTGACGACATTCCTATTTCTCTTCTTTATTTGGAATGTTGTCAGGAGGACCCGACGCTGAGGAGTTCACGACCAGCCAGGAGCACTTGGAGCAGACCATTGAGCAGCACGGCCATTAGGATTTACTTGTACATACTTTTCATTTCAGTTATGCCATTCTTTAGGCATTGCATTCCAGACTTGTATTTACCTTTCAGTATTGTATTGTAAAGAAGTGTTGAATAAATAAGAGTTACTGTTCCTTTACATCTCTTCTTGTATACTTTATTATATTGCTTAGATATGCTTAGCATGTTTAATTCTGAGTAAATACGTCGCGTGACCCATCGCGTCTCTTTACCGTATACTGGGAAGCGGGGCGTGACAGGTTTTATTGGCGGCCCATGCAGGTCAGTGCTGCATGGAACCCTACCATGCAGGTCAGTTCTGCATGGACATGTAGGTCAATTCTGCATGAAGTCCTAAGCAATATATCACAAGAATCAGCAACTAAAAACATTATTTTCATTTTATATTCCTTGAATCTTACAATTTCCTATACTTTGAATCTATCATAACCTTATTTTTCTTTCAATGTTATGGATTCTCCAAACAATACCAGCACCAACTTCAACAACATACCACCACCTCTACCGCTTACGCCTACTGCTCCGATCAATGAGCAGACAGTACTGCTTGAGGTAATCCGAAGCCTCCTGGAAGGACAGCAGCAGTAGACTGCTATATTACTGAACCGTCCAGAAGCGGAAGCGCCCGGAGTAAAGCAATTCCGAGCATTGCACCCAAAGCAATTTTCGGCAAAAGAGAGCCCTCTGGAAGCGGAAAAATGGGATCAGAGCATTGAGGATGATCTGGCAGTAGCATAAGTGCCAGAGATTGCTGAGTACGAGTTGCGAAGATGCAACTCACGGACAACGCCCGAGTTTGATAGAAGGCGGAAGAAAGCCGTCTTGACCAACCGATCGAATGGAAAACCTTTCGCGACATGTTCGAGGCGAAGTACTTTCCAGAGACTGCCCGATTTAACATGGAGCAGCAATTCATCTACCTACAATAGGGTTCGATGTGGACCAAATCTATGGATGAGTATGATGCTGAGTTTACCATGCTCAGTAGGTTTGCGACACACCTCATTCCGACTGCTAAGATCAGGTCCAGACGATTTCAGCAATGGTTAGATCCGGAGATCCAAGCAGCCTTAGCTACAGCGGATTTCCCAACCCACGAACTGGTTCTGAAAGCTGCCCGCCGATATGAGGCAGTAGTGAAGAAGAAGGGCAGACCTCAATCTGCCGGAGTGAAGCGCCCTGCCACTTAGATGGCAGGAGGAGCCTCTTCAAGGCCAACTTTTGAACCTAGAAGACCGGAAGAAACAAATAACCGGCCAAGTCCAGATTTTTTCTTCTACTGCAAGAAAGATGGACACCTGTGGAAGGACTGTAGGCACGCAAAAGGCCTGTATTTCGTTTGTGGCGCATCCAATCATGGAATTAGAACATGTCCTTATAGGCGCAACACAGTTCCAACTCACAACATTTATCCACAGCGGCCAGCTATCCAGGCTCCTGCACCTCGTCTTGCTATCCCAGTTCCACCTCCACGTAGACTTCCTGCACAGCCTAATTGCCAATTCCAACAGGCACTGAAGAACATGTCCCAAGGACAGAAGAATGTGCCTCCAGCTAGGAGGAATGTACCCCGGCGTCAGGTTTTTACTTTAGCGGCCGTAGAATCCGAGACTGTAGACCAAGGTAACCCTGGCATTTCCCTCACATCTTTTTCAATCTTATCAAAACTTTTGCATTCTCTCGTTCTTCCAAATATTTTTATACACTAATAATAGTTCTATCACCAAAATTTTCTTGAATTTGTTATACTTTCCTTCTACAAATTTCAAGGACGAAATTTTTATAAGGAGGGTAGAATGTAACAACTCTAAAATTTCTGTACAGAATTTTTTTCAAAATACAGAAAGGAACACTTAAGCCTGAGCACAAGTCATAAATTTAATTTGCTTTTGAACAGCAAGAAAGCACTTGCAGCTCATTGGCAAAGCCTTGCATTGCTGTGACGTAGCCCCTGTGATCGAAACACCCCAGCCACATATATTTTTAATTGATTTTTCTTTTAATTTTTTAGAAACTCAAAGGTTTACACGTGCACTACACATAAAATGAAAAGTTACAAAGTAATCGAACACGTGCACTGAAGTATACCAAGCGACAGGGACACGTAGCGAAAATCCAAGTATAGACCACTGGTTTTGGACCGGCAAGATGCGAAGGAGGGGCCGGCACCGCCGGGTAAATCCATAGGGGATGCCCTTAATTTTTAACCTCAGAACCCCTTGGCCTACCCCACTACCTCCATGCTGTTTGATTTCTCTGCACATTTCCAAAGAATTAAAAATGGGCATTAATCCTCATTTTAATGCACATTTTAATTCTATTCTTCATTAACCTAAACCCTAATTTTTCCTATAAATACCATACTACATTTCACCCCTCCTCATTCAGAAATCCCATACAAAAACTCACTAAAATTTTCCAAGTCCCAAGTTGTACAAGTGGAGTTAGCAAAGGTCGAAGTTCCGGCGACATTTCGGGAAGATTCCGGAGACGAAACGACTTCCCGACGATTACGATAGCTTTCTCTATCTCTCCTCTTTTTAATCAATCAGTAAGTCCCGCTTTCCCTCTTCTACTCTTATAAAAACAAAGTCTATTTTCAAAACTTGTCGGAAGCGGATTTATTCCGACTTCCGGTTTCCTTTTCTTTACAAATCCAAATTTTTCTTAATAACAAACCTACCAATTCTACATATATTGTTTAGAAATTATAAATAAACACATTAAAATAAGTTTCATCTCAAAATAGTATGTAAAGCAACTTATATTCCATTTTTACGGTAAAATACCATCATGTTTACATACGCCATTGTTTATTCATTTTACCCATAATACCTTTAGAAAACTCACGAGGTAATGGCCTACCTCATCACAACACACATTCTTGACATAAGACGATAATTTGTGGAACATTATTTTGTGGGAAAATACGAGTTTACATTTAAATACCCTAAACATTCAAAAACTGTTTTCTTTAAAAAAATGTATTATTTAATTCCTTACAATGCGCCTCTACAACCCATTTTGGGGAACCCCGATCGGGATGGTGCGGATTATCGCACATGCTCGGACCTAGTAGAGCGAGATGCAGACCTCCGCAAGGAGCATTCGATCTCGGTGGAATTTTTAATGCAATTTTTAAGAAAAATGTGATTTCTGTTTAATAAATAAATTCTATTTTTTTTATAAATATAAATATAAATATATATATATATATATATATTATCAAAATATCTACTTTAAGTGTGTGTGTGTGTGTGTGTGTGTGTGTGTGTATATATATATATATTCTATGTTTTCTAAATCAAAGAAATCACAAATTTCATGAAAACTACCATTACAACTCAATACAATTCCAATATTACATCAAAATACCATATACAATGAAAGCTAGACTATATCCACTAGAATATTTCACTTTATAAAAATTAAAATTATGAAAATCCTAAAGACGATAATTAAATACTTAAGGTGTATTTTGAAAATATACCAAAACTATTTTACATAAAACCCCCTCAAGTTATATCAATTACAATAAGGACCCTAGTAAATATTGGTTTAAGCGAGATCAATTCTCTTGAGCCTTAGCAAGCTGGAGAATATGGATGCTTGCCTATCTAATATAGACAACCTAACAACGATGTTATCAATACGGTAATTGTCTTAGAAAAATACACAAATCCTGTCGTCCATGTGCAGCAGTTACCAATAACATCAAAACTAATTCAGAACTTCAATTTGTATTAAAGTGTCTGAGACAGAGTCTCAGTATAATCTGATATCAATCTATCCTTGAATATGAGTCAAGAATAACTCCATTTCAACATGAATTCATGAATGCCAGAATACACTCTATAACAACATGAACATGACTTGAACCGAACCATGGATATACTCTGATTACATGAATATCCATTTATATCCATTCTGTTTACTTGATATCATGGTTTCGGCAAGTCATATACAACTATTCATTACATTACATCAATACATAAGACATTACGGGGTTTATAAAGGGGTAGACTGGTACAGAACATGTTAAAGGTGGCACGGGTAGTCACTAAAGGACGTAATTACATCCATACCGTTGTTCCATAGTTTTATCGACGGGGCCTTATATTACGGGTTACCCAAGTCCACGGTGTAAGTTGGACCCCTCTCGTATACACTGACATATTTTGTACTAAGGTACAAACAACCGCGTTAATATTATAATCAAACATTACTAGTTATACTCTCTTATCTGTCTATTCTACTTCTTTCTTTCTTTCTTTGGGACTTACCGAGCGATTGTTCGCTGACGACATTCCTATTTCTCTTCTTTCTTTGGAATGTTGTCAGGAGGACCCGACGCTGAGAAGTTCGTGATCAGCCTGGAGCACTTGGAGCAGGCCACTGAGCAGCACGGCCATTAGGCTTTACGTGTATATACTTTTCATTTCAGTTATGCCATTATTTAGGCATTGCATTCCAGACTTATATTTACTTTCCAGTATTGTATTGTAAAGAAGTGTTGAATAAATAAAAGTTATTGTTCTTTTACATCTCTTCTTGTGTACTTTATTAAATTGCTTAGATACACTTAGCGTGTTTACTTCTGAATAAATACGTCGCGTGGCCCGTCGTGTCTCCTTACCGTACGCCGGGAAGCGGGGCGTGACAAAATTTTTATTTTGTCTTGATCCTTTCTTTTTTCATTGCATTGCTCTTTTAACATCATTTTTCATACTAAATAATATGGTTTTCCTTATCCTCATGGACGAGGCACAATTTGACATAACCTAATTTGCTATCATGTTTCCATATTGCTAACATCGATCACCGGTCACTTGATAATGATCATGATATCATGCTATTGTCGTGTTTTTCTATATCTTTTCGAGATCCTCTTTTATCTCCAACAAAAAAATGAAGAACATATTGTTTATTAATTGACATTAGTCGAGTATCGTGCCATAACTAGCTACTAATGAGATTTTGTATGAAAGTCTATTAGTTTTGATATTTGCATTGAGGTAGCGTTCCTTTTCGTTTTTTTGTGAAATCCACAAGTCTTTGATCTAATGTTAGTTAGAAAGAATAAATTACCATTTTTATTAATCACAGTCTGATTGTGATGATAAAGATTAAGCTGATTTATGTCTTTCATATGTTAATTAATCAATTAATTTCACTTGATTATATTTGCAGTATCTTCTTCTTTGATTCTCTAGTCCTTAAGATCCATCACCTTCCTCTTAAATTTACACGCAGCACCGCATTTCATATTAATCAACTCTAATTATATCATTATCATCGATAACAACTAAATATTACTTGCATAACTTATGTAAATTCTAAGAGATTGCCTTGTCCAAGTTTTACTAGCATAGTGTTCTGTAACTCTAGATGGATTTGGCATTTCATTATTGGCTTGTATTAGTTAATGAAAGTTAAGAAGCTGCAATTAACCATGGGTAAAAAGTAATTAAGCCCTTAATTAGAGACGAAAGTTAGAGAATTGAAAGGCAAAAACTATTGTTTTTTTTGTTTCATGAATTTGATGGGATAATGATCAACATTATTTTCCCTTAATCTAATTAAGTGAAAAATGATCTTATTATGTATCATTACTGAGAAACTGACTATCATAAGGTAAAATACTAAAATAAAAGATTCATGACCACTAGTACAAAGATGACTTGCCTCTATGGGTGAGAAAACCCGTAGGGGATTTAAGATTGGGAAGTATGTGTAATATTGATATTTGTAAAAGGGTGGAGATGATTAAGATGATGATCTACTTAGTTTACTTTAATATATATTTTTGGTAGGGCTGAAATTTGTAAAGGGATGAAGTCTTGGGTGTTGTGGATTCTTCAATTCTTTAATATGTGGGCAACTCTTGTTAGAATTAACTACGCCTAAAGTAAATTATAAAGCTGATTAATTATAAGAAACTATCATGCATAAATGCAATTAGAATGAGATACTTATAATTTGTAAATCTTCTGGAAAACCCTATGAGTTGATTAAAACCTGAACTTAAAACAAAACCTAAAACCTAAATCCAAAATCTTAAACTTGATTAAGAAAACCCTTAATTTTAAAAAACTTTACCCTAAACTAAAAACTTCAAAAGCTTGAAATTGAAACGTAAATGTAAAACTAATTCAAATTAAATCTTAAACTAAATGTATGATATATACTCGATGATAATAAGAATTTTTCATATTCTCATCGATAATAATATGTGAAAATCAAAACACGTCGTAGCCCCCGTCTATCGATTAATATACGTCCGATATTCATCGTAACATAAAACTATACGAAAGTTGATAAAAATCCAACGGTATCATTTGGTGATACATGTTGGGTTATCCTTGCACCTAGTCTAGGGTTTGATAGCATCACTCATGCCATTTTAAAATTTAGAGAGGTGCAAAGCTAACTAACCATGAATCTTGCTAGAATTTCTAGGGTAACAAGTTTGTATCACATATAAATAAGAAAAGAGATGGGGATTACAACCTTTGTAGTCCGTTCCTTCGCTTCATAAGCTCCATGTTGAGGTCCCTTCGCTGCGATTAATATGAACTCCGACTCTCGAGTGGCTCCATGAGGTAAATGAGACACCTTACTTGTAGTCTTCATGATCTAAGATGATCTACCTTGAAGAATATCAAACCCAAGCTTACACTTCACTAAACAACTTATTAGAGAAGTGAACACCCTAATCTAAGTGGCTAGAATAGATGAGAATGATGAACTAGGAATTTTGCTCTCTTTTGTTTTCAAATTCTCACACTTTATTCATCACAAATGAAAAGCTAGTGAAGGTTTTCATTCAAGAGAATGAAGAAGAAGAAGATGAATATCCTTTTGTGATGAATAATGAATTATTGTAGTGGTTACAAATCCAACCATAAGTTAAGCATGAAGTCTTAACCTTTGTAGAGAATGAACTAGAGTTAATGATTTGGATTGGGTTAAAAAAATATCTTCACAAAATATCAAGCTAAAGACAAAGTCAAAGCTTCATGAAGCTTCATGGAAGCTTCATGCCAAAGCTAACCCTAATCCAAACCCTAACCAAGTTTAAACCCTAAACCTTTGTTAAATTTGTAACCCTAAGTTGTTACAATATTATATATCACATATACAATATATTTTATAACAAAAGAAAATAATACAATTAACATATATCGCATATATATCAATGTATTATCCCGTGAGAAAATGAATCAATAAAGCGAGCTTATATTAGTTAACGTAATGTAATATATCACATATATAATTATACATTAAATTATCGAATCAACACTTGATCCGAAAATCCGGCTATATTGCATATAACTGACTAATATAACATGTACCAATTCATCAAATCAACACTTGATCCGATGACCTGGCTATATCACATATACCCGGCCGATATCTCATATCGCGAGAATAGAATACGGTATCTCATATCGTATTATTCTCGGTCCCGCACATATCACATATGTGCTCCTACTCCGTTTTGCCAGAGCCAGGAAACCTCTGTGTAGGACTCTAAAGAATCGTCAATACGCCGGCAGTAGGTGATGATCATATCAAACACCCACAAGCTGCAAGCGGTCAGCTAAACGTAACAGCCACCCAGGTATTGAGCGATCAGAAGATCAACAAGCAAGCCTGTACATTCTCCTGTGAATCCAGTCAGTAACACTACCGTATAGTCCGGTCTCTTCGTCTGATATATTGCATATCCAGTCTAGGGGTGGTAAACGTCAGACCCCAATAACCGATAAGTCGTGTCGATGTGAGGCTCATAACAGGTCGAGAATCTATTGATAACTCTTACCAGTAGCACTCCATATCAGCCCTGGCCAGGGACATCCAGTTATAGCCAATCGAACACAGCACAACATCAACACCCTATACCGGGAGAGACGAAACCCCTCCTATCGCTCATTGCCTCCATGTGATTCGGGACTGTACCCAAAAGCCGCCGTTTTGCACGCCCTCTTGGACGTGGTAAGGTAGAAATCAAAGCACGGTAGGAATCATACAAGACTCTATGACGATCTCGGGTCTACAGACTAACCTGTACTAGTATCACCGGAGAACTGCTATCTGACGATAGGTATAATACCATCTAGGAGTTCTCGGCGAGTCCGTTCAGTGTACCCAGTCTCCACTGAGCACCCGTACACCATCTTTGATGTCAAACACCGATGAATATGGGATCATCCATCGCCCATCATATGCGTCAAGATGCGTATACGCTAGTCTACTCTGGTGTATCGATGCCCTTTCTCGATACACCCTCGACTAGGAACAGTTATAGGATGTACTCGTTGACTACCCTGGCCCCACTAGTATGATCTTATCATAGTCCCAGTAGTCGAGTGCATATCCTAAGGGATTTATCAACATGTGAGAGCAAGACAGTAAACTAATACAAGTCAGCATGTTAAGACAAAGAGAAACCAAATGGCATACTATCATGTCGAGCAAGAAAGTCCTCTCTATATATATCCAAGCATCCACTATAATATACATCATATGTACAACAATGGCCTCTAGGGCATATATATAACTAACAATCTCCCACTTGCACTAAGGCCAGCTGTTGTAGTATCTCATACCCAACATCCCGAAGAGTCTCTCAAACTGTATCTGGAGAATGACCTTCGTGAGTGGATCTGTAATGTTGTCCTTCGTGTCAACTCTTCTGACCTCGATCTCACGGCGATCAACTATCTACCGGATCAGGTGATACCGCCTCAGAATATGTCTGGACTTCTGATGGGGCCTGGGTTCCTTGGCCAAAGCCACAGCTCCATTGTTATTACAATATAAAGGTATTGGATGCTCAATGGACGGAACCACACCAAGTTCAGTGATGAACTTCTTCATCCAGACAGGCTCTTTGGCAGCATCGTTGGCAGCGATGTATTCAGCCTCCATCATCGAGTCTGCCACGGTTTCTTGCTTGGAACTCTTCCAATAAACTGCCCCTCCATTCAGGATAAAGACAAATCCCGAGTGCGACTTAGAGTCGTCCTTATCACTTTGGAAGCTTGAATCGGTAAAGGACTCCCCCTGGAGTTCTCCGTTCCCATACACCAAGAACATCTCTTTAGTCCTTCGTAAGTAGTTGAGAATGTTCTTCACAGCTGTCCAGTGACTCTCTCCAGGATCTGCTTGATACATACTCACTACACTTAGTGAGTATGCTACATCGGGTCTGGTACATAGCATCGCATACATGATAGAGCCTACAGCCGAAGCATAGGGTATCCCTTGCATGCGAGCTCTCTCCAAATCAGTCTCGGGAGACATCTCTTTAGAGAGAGTGAGTCCAGAGATCGTAGGTTGGTTCCCACGCTTGGATTCTTCCATACTAAATCTCTTTAGTATGGTGTCAATGTACTAGGATTGGGACAATCCTAGTATCCGTTTGGATCTATCTCTATAGATCCTAATTCCCAAAATGCAGGAGGCATCACCTAGATCTTTCATTGAGAATCTTTGTGATAAGAAGAGCTTGACCGAGTGCAGCATAGGAACATCATTTCCTATCAAGAGTATGACATCCACGTACAATACGAGGAAGACGACCTTACTCTCTGCAACCTTCTTGTAGATACAAGGTTCATCTACGTTTTTGATGAAGTCAAACTCTTTGACTACAACATCAAAGCAGATGTTCCAACTCCGCGATGCCTGCTTCAACCCGTAGATGGATTTAGGCAGCTTGCACACCTTTCCGCTGCTCCCACTATCTACGAAGCCCTCTGGCTGAGTCATGTACACGCACTCCTCTAAATCACCATTTAGAAAGGCGGTCTTAACATCCATCTGCCAGATTTCGTAGTCATGGTATGCAGCAGTGGCAAGTAAGATCCGGATGGATTTAAGTATAGCCACTGGAGAAAAGGTTTCGTCATAATCCACACTTGGTCGTTGACGAAAACCCTTTACAACAAGTCTCTCTTTGTAAGTCTCAACTTTTCCATCTACACCAAGTTTCTTCTTAAAGATCCACTTGCTCCCAATGGGTTTTACCCCTTCAGGAGCAACTTCCATAGTCCATACATTGTTGGTGTACATGGATTCCATCTCAGATCGCATTGCATCCAGTCACTTCACAGAGTCCCCACTCGTGATGGCATGCTCGAAACTAGTCGGGTCATCATCTTCCATGATGCAATCCTCTCTCCCACCATCTATGAGAAAACCGTAGTATCTCTCAGGTGGATGAGAAACCCTACTAGATCGGCGGAGAGGCTGGGGTTCATTGGGAACTACTGAGTCATCTGGTTTCACTAAATCTTCAGTTGTAGTTTGTGGTGCCGGAACTTCTTCCAGCTCTACCGCTTCGCCACTAATTTCTTTTACAAGAAATTCCTTTTCTAAAAGGTGGCATGTCGAGAAACAAACACCTTTTGTTCCTCGCCGGGGTAGAAAAGATATCCATGTGAATGTTTAGGATATCCCACAAACTTACAAAGAACTGACCGTGCCTCGAGTTTGTCCGGATTTTGTGTTTTTGTAAGTCCATGTCATGCACCCCACAAACTTGCGGGGAGGCGGAATATATGAAAAACGATTATCAAAGCTTCGTAACACGGACTTAAGCGCATGAATCGTTATCTAAACCATTGCTAACTAACAACTAGAGGTTAAACTACTCGGATACGAAGTTATACCTCACGATACTAGTCCTTTGGGTCTTCATCGTGGTCCTCCACTCCTCGTAGGCTCCTTGGAACATCGGCACCTCAACGGCCTCCTCGAATCAAAGACGATCCACCCGAGAGCTCCTACTACAAGCTTAATCTCAAACTTGAGATAACTAGGTTGCTTAAAGTGCCAATCTAAGCTACCTAGGGATATAAAGTGAGGTTATGGAAGTATTAATCTAGCTAACCCTTGATCTCAACACATGAGAGGTTAGGGTTAGGGTTTGAAGAGAGAGTGAGCTTGAGGAGAGAGAAGGTGAAGATGAGAATGAAATGAGATAATGATGTTATCATAATATATATGAAGCATTATTATTTATCCAAAAATGAAATAATTGAATTAATAACCATGCTTCATAAATATCTATGAGTGATTCATCACCATGAGTCATTAAGCATTTATGATGCATTAATGACATGGATGTATCACACAAATGAGTCACTAATCTCATTTAATGCAATGTCACCTTAACCCCTTAGTCACCACTCTTCTAGAAGCTTCTCGACAAATTACGAGAATGCCCCTCCAATCCGTGAAAACACGGAAAAACTTTAGACTGTATAAATCCAATAACCCGATACTAGAATCTGGCTTAAACCAAAGCCGGCTAGTAAAAACTGTCCGAAAAGTCGTACGTGCGTAAACACGCGTACGCGTCCGAATCCTTGTCGTAAAACCATACAACCTCTATATCGTTTCGCCTGGAGGAGGGAAACTCTCTGTGTGGGACTCTAAAGACTCGACACTATGCTGGCAGTGGGTTTAACCACAGACCGCAAGCGGCACTAGCTGTATGTAACGGTCCCTAGGTAGATGTCGATAAGAAGGCCGATGAGGAAAATCATCCGAACTCCCACTGAGCCTGATGTGACAATCTCCGTACAGTCCGGTCTGTTCGTCTAAGACTATCGCATATCAAGCTTAGGGGGCGGCAATCGTCAGTCCCCTAATAGCTGTATAAGTCGTGTCGGAGCGAAGCCCATTACACCCTGAGAAGCTACTGAAACCTACCAGTATATCTCGCTTGCCCTGGCCAGGGACTTTGCGTAATGGCTCTCTGACACAGCGCGATATCATCTCCCAAACCGGGAGAGACGAATCCTATCTAACCACTACTGCCTCCAAGTGCTCGGGACTGCACCCAACTGCTACCTGTTTGCACGACTCCTTTGAGCCGTGGTAGGGTAGCAATCTAAGAACAGTGGGACACACTCGAGGCGAAGTAGCAGTGTCAAGTCTGCGGGCTATGCTGTACTCATGTCATCTGGGAACTGTTAACCGACGACGGGTATAATACCAACCAATCAGTTCCCCTGCGAGTCCTGTCCGGTGTACCCGTAACCTAACAAGCACCTGTATACTATCTCCAGTACGACGTACTGATGGTTATGGGACAGACCATCTCCCCAACTGGGATGAGAAGCGTATACACTAGTCTACTCTGGAATATCGATACCCTATCTCGATAATCCAACGACCAGGGACCTGTATAGGATGTTGCTTACAGACTACCCAGCCCCCACTAGTGTGACTGCCATCACGACGCTGGTAATCAAGCAAAGATCCTATGGGCTCTACTAATATATATAAGTGATACGTTACAAGAAGCATATGCACATATTAAAGTAGACACAAACCAAGTAGCATACTACCATTTTTAGCAAGACTGTATATACAACTGTGAATATCCCAAGCTTCCATTAAGTAATATACAATCTAGTATGATACAATAATGGCCCCTAGGGCATATACACTAACAATCTCCCACTTGCACTAGGGCCATGAGCTGGCATATCGTAGACCTATTATCTCGAATAGCCTCTCGAACTGCGTCTGAGGAAGGGCCTTTGTGAATGGATCAGCAATGTTATTCTCTGTCTCTACTCTTTTCACCTCGATCTCCCGGCGATCTACGATCTCCCTGATCAGGTGATACCGCCTTAAGATGTGTCTGGACTTCTGATGGGACCTGGGTTCCTTCGCTAAAGCTATAGCGCCGTTGTTTTCACAATACAGAGGTATTGGACCAACACAGGAAGGAACCACCTGAAGTTCTGTAAGGAACTTCTTCATCCAGACAGCTTCTTTTACGGCATCGCAAGCAACTATGTACTCCGCTTCCATTGTTGAGTCAGCAACGGTCTCCTGTTTGGAACTCTTCCAACAGACCGCCCCTCCATTGAGGGTAAAGGCATAACCCAACATGGACTTGGAGTCATCTTTGTCACTCTGGAAGCCTGAGTCGGCAAAGGCCTCCATCTGGAGGTCTTTTCCGCCATATACCAAGAACATCTCCTTAGTCCTCCTCAGGTACTTGAGAATGTTCTTCACTACTATCCAGTGCTTCTCCCCTGGGTTTACTTGATACCGGCTTACTACGCTCAATGCGTACGCCACATCTGGTCTGGTACATAACATCGCATACATTATAGTGCCTACCGCAGAAGTGTAGGGTATAATCGACATGTGATCCCTTTCCAAATTAGTCTTGGGAGACATCTCTTTGGAGAGGGTGATTCCGTGATAAGCTGGTAGGTTACCGCGCTTAGAACATCCATACTGAATCTCTTCACTATGGTGTCTATGTACCTGGACTGTGAAAGTCCCAACATCCTTTTTGATCTATCACAATAGATCCGGATCCCCAGAATGTAGGTGGCATCACCCAGGTCTTTCATGGAGAATTTATGTGACAAGAATCTTTTGACTGACTGTAACATAGGAATATCATTTCCTATTAGGAGAATGTCATCCACGTACAAGACGAGGAATACTACAGCTCTCCCTACAATCTTACTGTATATGCATGGTTCATCTGGATTTTTGATAAAGTCAAATTCTTTGACAGCATCATCAAAACAGATGTTCCAACTCCGTGACGCCTGCTTTAGTCCATAAATGGACTTAAGCAACTTGCATACTTTACCGCTGCTCCCACTCTGAATGAATCCTTCTGGCTGATCCATATAGACGCTTTCTTCCAAATTACCATTTAGAAAGGCCGTCTTTACGTCTATCTGCCAGATTTCATAATCGTGGAAGGCAGCAATAGCAAGAAGGACCCGAATAGATTTAAGCATAGCTACTGGAGAAAAGGTTTCGTCATAGTCCAAACCAGGTCTTTGACGGAAACCCTTTGAAAAAAGTCTAGCCTTATAGGTTTCAACCTGTCTATCTACACCAATCTTCTTTTTGAAGATCCATTTGCATCCTACGGGTTTTACCCTATCTGGAGCAAAGTCCAAAGTCCATACTTTGTTAGTGTACATGGACTCCATTTCGGTCTGCATTGCATCCAGCCATTTTACTGAGTCACCGCTCTGAATGGCTTGGTGGAAGCTAGTAGGCTCATCATAATTAATAGTGCAATCCTCTCTATTCCCGTCTATGAGAAAACCGTAGTATCTCTCAGGCGGATAAGACTGCCTACTACTCCTGCGAAGCGGCGCTGGGATGTCCGGTTCTTCTGAAAACTCTGGTTCTACCATACTTTCAGTAACAGCTTGTGGTTCTGGAATTTCATCCAGTTCTACTGCGCTCCCACTCTTCTGATTTTCTAAAAATTTAGCTTCTAAGAAGTGGGCATGACGAGAAACAAAAACCTTTTGTTCCTCTGCGTAATAGAAACAATATCCCATGGAGTTCTTTGGATATCCCACAAACTTACACAGTACTGAACGTGCCTCGAGCTTGTCCGCATGCTGCCTTTTTACAAAAGCTGGACATCCCCATGCCTTCAGGTACTGAAGACAGGGTTTCTTCCCACTCCACATCTGATATGGTGTGGTAGGCACAGTTTTGGTTGGAACCTTGTTCAAAAGATATGCTGCTGATTCTAGCGCATAACCCCAGAATGATCGCGGTAACTCAGCCTTACTTATCATGGAACGAACCATATCCAATAGGGTTCGATTCCTCCTTTCTGATACACCGTTGTGTTTTGGTGTGTATGGAGGAGTAAGCTGAGAGAGAATTCCATTCTCTTTTAAGTAACCTAGGAACTCGGCACTTAAGTATTCACCACCTCGATCAGATCTCAGTGTCTTGATACGTTTGCCTGTTTGGTTTTCCACTTCATTCTTGTATTCCTGGAATTTCTCAAAAGCCTCGGATTTATGCTTCATTAAGAAGACATGTCCATACCTAGAGAAATCATCCGTAAAAGTAATGAAGTAGAAATAACCACCTCGTGCATGTGTAGACATTGGACCGCACACGTCACTGTGTACGAGTCCCAAGAGCTCGCTCGCTCTTACTCCGTGTCCAGTAAACGGAGTTTTTGTCATCTTTCCTATGAGACAAGATTCACAAGTAGCATAAGATTGATATTCGAACGGATTCAAATATCCTTCTCTATGTAACTTAGTCAACCTTCTCTCATTGATGTGACCTAGTCTACTATACCATAAGAAAGCCTGATTTAATTCCGGAGACTTTGTTTTAAGTGTATTCTGGATATTGAAAACCTGAGCTTGACTTAATACGTATATACCGTTATTTAATGTACCTGACCCAATCATAACTTGATTTAGGTGGATGTTAACTACATCGCTTATGAATGTAAAATCATATCTCTCTCTCGAAAGTGAGGATACTGATATGATATTACAAGTCATACTAGGTATATATAAACAGTTACGTAAAATTAATATATGCCCACTTGTCAAACCTAGGAGATATTCTCCCACGGATTCAGCGTTTACTGTCATTCCGTTTGCAACTTTGAGAGACCAATTACCTACCTTTATAACTTTACGGTTTCTCAAAGCATGTAATGAATTACAGATATGAGATCTGCTCCGGTATCTAATACTCAGGAAGTAGAGTTAATTGACAAACAGTTCTTAATAACAAATACACTTGAGGCTGAAACCACAACATGCTTCGTATCCTGGTTACTGGCTTCTAAAGCCCTGCAATCTTTCTGCCAATGTCCAATCCCATAATTATAGGAACTACCCTCTTTTACTACATTAAGTCCTGAAACTTTTGCCCTTCTCTTTCCTTCTGCTTCCCTGGTTTTCTTCAGGGTAGAAAGTAGAGACTGTAGAATCAAGTCAGTATCTGACCTGTTTCCCAACGTGGTCTCCAGGTCCTGGAGCTCATCAATATAGCTAGTCATTGTAAGGACGTTGTCCCCTACAGATGATCCGACAGCCAAACTCGCCTGAACAAATTCGGTCGAGGTCTCATATCTTGCGATATAAGATTGCTCTCCATATAAATTTTTGTTATGGAGAAAGATGGAAACTAAGTCCATCTTCTCGTGCTGCTTCTGGTATACACCATCAACTGAAGCTGACACGAGGCACTTGGCTTTCGTTTTATCCTTTTTCCTTGTCTGACGGATATCCATATCCGCGACGGTGGAAACTGGACCTGGGACGGCGGGATCTTGAGTAGTAATAGGATGTTTCAGCTTGCCATAGGCAATGGACATATGGACAGACCTTTGCCAGTCATATAAATCAGATTCAGTCAATTTTTTATCTAGATGTAACCTATGTGTGGTCACAAGGTCGCTGCAATTAAGAGAGAGAGAGAAGAAAACACTATTAGCATGATGCTCTTGCAAGTTTAGAGTGGTTATTAATTTATCTAAACAGGATGGCTCCCACTGTTTCTCGAATCCTTCCTCAAACCATAAAAGAAGAATTAGCCAGGACTATTCTCACCGTGCAATACTTGCTTAACCGTTCAGCCAGGCCAGTGTCGATACTTCGAGGGAGGTTTTCCAACGCTTTCGCGAAGTTCCTTAATTAAATAACATCTTTTCTCTGGGGGCGTAACCCCGCTGACACCTTTCTAGGAACCTACTTGGTTTATAGCATTGATCGTTAAGTGACGAATCTCCTGATAAGTAGTATATACTCACAGTAGGATCGGGATCCAAAATATCATCGTATGATAATGTTGAAGGAATCCTACCAACATTCATCAAACTCCAAAATGGTATGCATCTCTCAGCAAATTTCAGTTTCCTTAGAAATTCCCGATGTGGATTTTTGCCCCATGCTCTTATGGCCTTAACGAAAGCCAACAAATTATAAGTCACATGTCAAGTTCTGCCCATCATTATCTTTGTTAATTTGAACCCACCCGTACATACCCTTGACGAAAGCCAACAAGGTAATACGACTGTCCCAAACCAACTCATCTATCTATGCAACAAATGAATACCCAACGGCTACCAAACACTATGCCTTGGCGAAAGTCAACAAACATAGCTTGAATACTACTGACCATCCATAAGAAATGACGGAGGGCTACGACTGGTTTTGGCAAAACCGTGAACGTAGTGAACTTGATATAATCAAAGGAACCTGATAGCTTTTTAAAAGGAGTGGTTAAACCTCCGCAATTAAAAATTCTGCTCTTTTAAAATAACCGAGTGGTTTCTTTTAAATTTGTTCCAACGATTCAACTTTGGTTTATTTTCTTTGCATTATAATAATGCGTCCCATCTTTTATCCTATCATTGCAGAAAACAACGAAAATACCACGTCCTCTTATGCCATCCGCATTCGCCACTGGGTCCCGTCATCACCCGTTAGGTTACTTAACTAACGACAGAGCGGGGGCTGGGCTAGCGCGAGTGTAAAACATAAGTGACGTCTAATAGCTATATATATATATATATAGATATTGTACATTCGTCAGACGCAATAATAAGCATTCCAGATCACAGATAAACTTTATTGGATATGCAAGCAATCCGCGTTTCTTTTGAGCCTGCAAGGAAAGACGGATTACACAGTTGTGATGAATAGCCATTACCCCACCCTAGACCCCTACTGGTACGGCAAACTACCCGCCAAGTACCAGAAGTGAAGCGGTCTGCCTCAACACTTCAAAATACCCGGTAGTTTGTGCACCCCACCTTGGGTCTATCCTAGGAGCAAAAACAGTAAAAAGAAATAATACAACGGTGGCTACAACCGCAACCTGGATGTGCCCACCAAAATAATATTACAACTTATTACAATTACATCGAATGAATTAATACAATAACCCATCACAAAACCCGGCTAATCATCACAACAATCCAATACAGTTTATATACACAAACAGTTAAAAAATAACATCACAGATATGTGCAACCCCCTGCCAACCGACATACTAGCAGTTAGGGGAGGTTTACGAACACATAAAACATTACAGATCAAGACCTAATTAGCAAATATCTTAGAACATCGATCGGATACCAAATTCCGTGTCTACCCCAAAAGCAAACCTGTACTGAAGTAATCTGGGTAGAAACAGAACATACAGGAAGACAAAAACCCAAAAATTATGAATTACTGTGAAACTCCGAGCCAACTCGGCGTTGACTCGGCGGCGGATCCGCGGCATAAGCACTCTATTGCCGTGGATCCGCGGCCGTTTTGCCGATTCACTGGCTCGTATTTTCCCAGTATTCATTAATTTCCCTGCTGTTAATTTTAAGGTATGTCAAATATTTTTTCAGACACTTCTAAAATTAACAGAAACTTAGGGTTTCGAATTTTTGTTTTCGTGTTTTTCTGTCGATCAAACTTCTAATCAGTTGCTAACAAGCTAGTAATGGTTTAGTTGGCTCTGATACCACTGTAAGTCGATGTCATGCACCCTACGAACTTGCGGGGAGGCGGAATATATGAAAAACGATTATCAAAGCTTCGTAATACGGACTTGAGCGCATGAATCGTTATCTAAACCATTGCTAACTAACAACTAGAGGTTAAACTACTCGGATACGAAGTTATACCTCACGATACTAGTCCTTCGGGTCTTCATCGCGGTCCTCCACTCCTCGTAGGCTCCTTGGAACATCGGCACCTCAACGGCCTCCTCGAATCAAAGACGATCCACCCGAGAGCTCCTACTACAAGCTTAATCTCAAACTTGAGATAACTAGGTTGCTTAAAGTGCTAATCTAAGCTACCTAGGAGATATAGAGTGAAGTTATGGAAGTATTAGTCTAGCTAACCCTTGATCTCAACACATGAGAGGTTAGGGTTAGGGTTTGAAGAGAGAGTGAGCTTGAGGAGAGAGAAGGTGAAGATGAGAATGAAATGAGATAATGATGTTATCATAATATATATGAAGCATTATTATTTATCCAAAAATGAAATAATTGAATTAACAACCATGCTTCATAAATATCTATGAGTGATTCATCACCATGAGTCATTAAGCATTTATGATGCATTAATGACATAGTTGAATCACACAAATGAGTCACTAATCTCATTTAATGCAATGCCACCTTAACCCCTTAGTCACCACTCTTCTAGAAGCTTCCCGACAAATTACGAGAATATCCCTCCAATTCGTGAAAACACGGAAAAAATTTAGACTGTATAAATCTAATAACCCGATACTAGAATCTGGCTTAAACCAAAGCCTGTTTCCCCCAATCAGAGCAAGGCTCTGTTTGAATTTCAAAAATTCAAATTTTGAAGCAACGCTTCAGATCCTCTGCGCTGCGCGCACAGCGCCACGTGTCAGAAGTTGATGCGTCAGCACAGCGCCCGAGACAGTGCGTCCAATCAGAGTAGGGCTCTTTAAAAATAAAAGTAAAGGAAGCAACGCTTCAGGTGCGCAAGCGCTGCGCTGCGCGGCACGTGTCTGCGCGGATGCGCAAGCACAGCTGCGCTGCGCGGCACGTGTCTGCGCGGTTGCGCAAGCACATCTGCGCAAGCACAGCTGCGCAAGCGCTGCGCAAGCGGCACGTGTCTGCGCAGTTGCGCAAGCACAGCTGCGCAAGCGCTGCGCTGCGCGACACGTGTCACGCGCTGGGGCGTTTGCGCAAAACAGAATTGAGATTTTAAAGAAATCTTTCCTTTTCTTGTTAAAACAAGAAGATTTTCTTCTGTAAAACAGGGGCCTTTGGATCAAAGATCCAACGGTGGGGAAAATTCCCCAAATCACTCAGAGAAAGATCTCTTTAACAAATTTAACTAGTTTATGAGCATTATAAAAAGGACCCCAGATCTCAATTCAAAGGCATCAACATTTTTTGGGAGAAATCAAGAACTTCAAACAGAGAGAACTTTGAAGAATTAGAGAGAATTTCTCAACAACAAGAGAAAAAGGTAAAAACTTTTAGAAAAAGAGAAAATTCTCTTAAAAAACAGATCATTGATCTAAAAACAAGATCAATGATCTTCAAGAAAAAAAGAAAAATAAACAATAACAGTGCCTTGCACTTTTTATGAACCACTGGTTCTTTGAAAACAAGAAAAGAAAAACTTGTTTTTCTTTGATCTAAAATTGATCCAAAAGAATAAGAACAGTGCCCAGCACTTGCTAAAACTGCACTATTGCGCAAGCCGCCAGGAAGCGCCACGTGTCAGCAGTGCAACAGCGCAGCGCACTGACGCAGCGCACTGCGCTGTTGCGCTTGCGCTTATCAGAGCATGACACGTGTCACTTCCATATGCGCTTGCGCTCTTTAATTTGCGCAAAGCGCCTGACAAGCCATGTGGGGGCACTGTCAGAGTATTTAATACTCTGTATTATTAAGAAAAAGGACAGAGCCCAATTAAAAGGCCTAACAGGCCTAATCAAAAATGCTATGCATTTTTAAAAGAGCAGAGCCCAAACAAAATAGATGCTCTGCATCATTTATAAAAGGGCAGAGCCCAACCAAAACAAAGAAAAATAATGCAGTGAAGGGGCAAGGCCCTAGCACAGGTCCAATAGGCCAAAGACAAAAGAATATTGAAACTGGACTTAGCCCAGTCGTGGCCATAAGTCCTCAAATTAAATTGACTGAGCACGGCTGCTCCCTAAATCAATTTACATCCGGTTCGAGGGTACATCTCCGAACTCCTCTGACAGTTCTCGTTGTAATCCTTCAACGACGTCAGAGAGGTGACGGGTCCCAACGACCACACATGAATATGGACTGCGGGGTCCTTAAACTCGTAGACCGAGACGTCCTTAAACTAATATCGGACCGAGACGTCCTTAAACTAATATCGGACCGAGACATACTTAAACTAATATCGGACCGAGACCTCCTTAAACTAAAAGACCACCACGTCCTTAAACTGGCGACGGACCGCTATGTCCCTAAACTAGAATATGGACCACCACGTCCCTAAACTGGAGCATGGAGTGAAACGTCCCTAAACTAATGTTGGACCGAAACGTCCTTAAACTAATGCTCGTCCCCAAATGGGAATGATGGACCACCATGTCCCTAAACTGGAATACGGACCGCAATGTCCTTAAACTACCAATGGACCGCAATGTCCTTAAAATACCAATAGACCTCTACGTCCCTAAACTGGAACAATAGAGCTCCCAAATGCTCTTTTGTCGGATCTAAACGATCCCGTTTAAGTTGATCTCAGCCTCAAATATGGCTAACGTATCTTTAAACATTCAAACAGACTTTAGTCCCAAATTGGACTATAAGACCCCCAATCAACTTTGGTTCAAGGGTACATCTCCGAACTCCTCTGACACATGTCGTTGTAATCCTTCAACGTCGTCAGAGAGGTGACGGGTCCCAACGGCTATATATTAAAAGGACCACTACGTCCTTAAACTGGAAATGGATCTAGACGATCCCGTTAAGTTGATCTTAGTCTCAAATGCGGCTAACGTATTCTTAAACTAAAAACACCAAACCCAAATCTAAGTAAATACGGATTTGGACTAATCCACGTCCTACGGGCGACGGCATTACTCAGTCTCCGTATACAATCCACGGGCAACCACAAACAAAACAAACACCCACGACACGAAGTGAAATTCTGGAGAAGGAGAAAGTTGTTGCCGCGATGCGGTAGCGTAATTAACTGCAGGGGCTTGCGCCTGCAGGGAAGAGCGTCCCCACAATCAAAAACCCCTCAAGCGAGGGGAATCTGACGAAGTCTTCTACATCGGCCGCATCCGTCTAAACCTCCGATACACGGTGCCATAAATCAACTTGGTATCTTCGGAGAGGTAGACGGATAAAACCATATAGCATCTGTCCCGAATCTCAGGCTAGACGTCCTCACGTCTTCTCCGCCGCCATTCGGAGGGGAACAGATTCTGGCACGCCCGGTGGGACCTTTTCCTCTTTCAACTCCACACTTCGTGTGTCGTGTTTTTCCCGCGATCAAATAATCGCGGTGTGTATGTTTTTGGTTGCCCTTAGGGGAGTGGATATTGAAGCCGGCATTTCGTCTCTATGAAGAATGGCATTTGCACCCACCCTAGCAACTCGGGCTCTGTCATACCCGGCAGAGTCAAGTATGGGTCACTTGCAGTCTCAAATCTCTGCAATCCGGCTCTTCAAGAAATTAACGGGCTTCTTTTTGGGTCGATGCTCCCACCTCCCACCCTCCGTACCTCAACGCCGATGGAGGAAGCCCAGAGGATGTCTGTCGCCCACAGGCAGGCTCCCCAAGCAGCAGCCTTGCCGACGGAATCGGTCCTCAAACAGCTGGCATATGCCAAAGACTAAGGTCGACACAGGGGGCAGAATATTCAAGCTATTCAAGAAATCAATGGCTTCAAATTGCACTAACTGCAATAGCAACTCTCGCTCTGTCCCATCTGGAGGAGTAACCTACGGGCCCCAAGCGGCCTCCCTTTTCACTATGCCAGTGGAGCAGGTAACTCAAGCCACCACTGGGCTCTTCTTCGGGACCATGCTCTCGCCAACGAGCTTCAGCGCTCCTGTACCATCGCAAGATGCTCCCAAGAAGTCGTTTTTCAGCGCTCGTGTGCTTATTTACGCCTTACTTTGCATTATACTGTATATAAGCACACACACAAAAATGTGATAATAAAAGAGTAGAAAGTGAAAAATTATATTTAAAAGATAGGAATAGTTTAAGAAAAACAAGAAAGTTAGATGTTTTCTTAAATGAAACTAGTAATAAGTGGTTATAAACTGTTGTCCCAAAGGTTAGTAAGATGAAGGAAATTACTAATCTGAGGATAAAAATAAGCCTGAAAAATAGTTCCTATTCTGGAAGCCAAACATTTGAACGTTGAAACCCTACTATACGCACGTACACACATCTTGAAACTCGGGATAGTAGAGGATACCTTGAAATGCTTTTGTCAAGAAGCCAAAGTATGAAGAAAATAGAAGTGGAGAATAAAAGATAAAATGGTGAAAAGAAAAATGAACACTGGTTTTGTTATCACCGAGGCAGCAATAAAAAAATATAGCGAGGGTGCTTTATCACCTAGTGCCTTAGACCAACTGGTTTGGGAGCCACTGCTAAGCCTTAGGTGTTGCAAGACGAGAAAAAACACCTAATTAGCAAGCACATGAGTAATCGGTCGGTTAGTACCTCAAGAAGTATTAACGGTCGCATGAAGAATGTGTGAGCAAATTCCATCTAAATATCTATTAAAAAGTACTGAGGTAGATGGACAAGAGTATGATTGCTTGAATTGAATTCTCTGAGTGTAGGGATGTCCAGTTCACACACATAGGGATATATGATCAATGTTTGGAAGAAAGGTAGGAATGAAAACTAAAGGCAAAGTTTTATTGAGGGATGATGTGATTTCTAACATCTTTTCATGACTATTAAGATAGGGCTCATAGCAACTGAAAAGCTGGTAGAGTTGAAAACTCTTATTTTCAAGTTCTTTCTTTTATAGTTCTTATCTTTATATAACTTTCACCATCTCTCTTTTATTATACGATTTTGTGAGTGTAATCCGCTGAAAACCCTCAGGAGACAACACCCCTCCTACTAGGGATATACCACTGGCGCCGAGTAAGGAAGACCGGGGGCAACTCTCCTTCTGGACTGACTCCGCCGATTCCAACGGTGGAAATTGATGCTGCTGTTCCAACTGGAAACAGCTTTGAACCACTTAGGAAGGTCCACAAGAACTCTCCGACCGCTGTGCTGAAAAGATCTCCTCCACCTATGGAGAGCGCTACAAAGGTAAAGCCGGAAAAGCCCCCTCAACGGCTGTCCTCTAAAATCTACAAGGTCTGGCGTCAAGTCCAAGACTCGGTAATTGATCAAGATTATCGCCGCCGACAGAAAAAGGTGAAAGTTCAGCGGGAAGAGGACCGTCCTATCAATCCACAAAAGGCGATAGCTACTTGGGTGCCCACGGCAAGTGACCCACGGCCGACGTTCGTCAGTGAGCTGCTATCTGAAGAAAGGGTGGCTGCGTTAAAAGACGTGCTTATGCAGCATAGAGATTGCTTCGCATGGAACTATTCCGAAATGCCAAGATTAGATCCAGAGATTGCTGTCCATAAATTGGCGATATCCCTGGACGTTAAACCAATCAAACAAGCGCCGAGGAGAATGCGGCTCGAGCTTGAGATGAGCATCAACGCCGAGATCAAGAAGCTAATCGACTCTGGTTTTATCCAGGAGGTCCAATATCCTGAATGGATCGCCAACATCGTCCCGGTGATGAAGAAAAATGGGACGGTGCGTATATGCGTGGATTTTCGGGATCTCAATAAAGCCTGCCCGAAGGAGGATTTCCCGGTGCCGGTCACCGAACTGATGATAGACAATACATCCACTCATGAGGTTTTCTCCTTCATGGACGGCTCATCAGGGTATAATCAGATAAAGATGCATCCCGAGGACCAGAAGCATACAGCTTTCCGGACCCCTTTGGGAATATTTTGTTACAAGATGATGCCCTTCGGTCTAAAGAACGCCGGTGCCACCTATCAAAGGGCCATGACGAAGATCTTCGATGACCTTATACATGAAATCGTCGAGTGCTATATCGACGATCTCGTGGTCAAAAGTAAATCATACGAGGAACATCTCGAGCATCTGAAAACTGTATTTCAACGCCTTCGGCAATACAACTTGAAGATGAACCCTCTCAAGTGTGCATTCGGAGTTTCCTCAGGCAAATTCCTGGGATTCATTTTCCGACACCGGGGTATCGAAATAGATCCGTCCAAGATCAAAGCGATCATGGAAATGCCTCCGCCAAGGACTTTCAAACAGTTGCGGTCTCTCCAAGGAAAGCTCGCATATATTCGGCGATTTATAGCCAACCTCTCTGGCAAGTGCCGCCTTTACAGTCACCTGATGAAGAAGGGAACTCCATTCGTCTGGGATCAAAAATGCCAGGGCGCGCTGGATGAAATTAAACAGTACCTGCAGAACCCACCAGTGTTGGCAGCTCCGGTTAAGGGAAAACCTCTCATTCTTTATACAACCGCCCTCGAAGGTTCCTTAGGCATATTATGGGCGCAAGAGAATGACCAAGGAAAAGAAAGAGCTCTCTATTACTTGAGTCGAGTTCTTCTGGGGGCAGAAAGCAACTACTCTCCCATTGAAAAACACTGCCTGGCATTGATCTTCGCGATAACAAAGCTCGGGCACTATGCATTGGCGCATGAGGTCCATCTCATTTCGAAGGTCGACCCTCTTAAATATTTGATGTCGAAGGCTATATTGACAGGTCGACTCACTAAATAGGCTCTGCTCTTGATGGAGTTCTCGATAACGTATCAACCCCTCAAGGCAGTCAAAGGCCAGGCTATCGCCGACTTCCTTGCTGAGCATCCGATACCCGCCGATTCTCCTTTAAATTGCGATCTTCCGGACGAACATGCGTTTGACGCTATCGATGGGAACGACACCCGACGGGAGCTTTATTTTGACGGAGCATCTTCCATGAAAAAGCGCAAACAAAGTACCCCTATAATCAAATCGGGAGTAGGCCTCATCTTCGTAACTCCACAAGGAGGGATTATGCGCTTCGCCTTCTCCTTAACAGAGCCGAGGACGAATAATGAAGCCGAATACGAAGCTTTGATAGCAGGCCTCGAGATCGCTATCGACATGGGAATTGGAGACCTCCTTATATATGGAGACTCCCAGCTGGTCATCAGTCAAGTAAATGGCGACTACCAAACGTGCAAACCAGAGTTGATGAAGTACGGCGAAAAGGTGCAGCAACTGTTGACCCAAATCCCTTCCTACACTTTGGGAAACATACCGCGCGCAGAAAACAGCAAAGCGGACGCATTGGCCAAACTCGCTAAAGAACTGGCTGATGAGAACCCCGATGACATAAGAATCGTGGTACAAAGCCGTCGGGTGCTTGCCCCAGCAGAAATACCTCCGGAATCATCCGAAGAAAAGAGAGCGACTGAGCAAATGGCTCTGCAAATAAAAGACCGGGAAAAGGCCGTGGATTGGAGGGAAGTCTTCATAGACTACTTTAAATCCCACCGAACGCCTGAAGAAGCGTCCACAAGACATTAGCTCATAAAACAAGCTCTGTCTTTCGCCTTCGTCAATGATATTCTATACAAGAGGTCATTTGATTCCCTGTGGTTGAGATGTCTGGGGCCTGACGAAGCGAAAAGAGTCGTCCAGGAAGTTCATGACGGAATCTGCGGTTCTCATCAAGCAGGCCCAAAGATGAAGTTGAAGATCAAACGAATGGGCTACTACTGGCCCACGATGATTCAAGACTGCCTTGAGTATGCGAAGCAGTGCCACTCATGTCAAATTCATGGGGATTTCATCCATCAACATCCAAATCCACTACACCCGACGGTGGCTAGCTGGCCGTTCGAAATGTGGGGAACTGACATAGTCGGCCCCATCGAACCAGCATCGTCCAAGGGACATCGTTTCATCCTGGCGACGACTGACTACTTCTCCAAATGGGCAGAAACAGTGCCGTTGAGAGAAGTGAAGACAGAGAATATCCTCCATTTCTTCAAGACGCACGTCATATATCGGTTTGGAACTCCGCGATGGATCGTCTCCGATAACGGACCAGCTTACAAGAGCCACAAGATCAGTCGCTTCGCGCAACAACATAATATAGACTGGAGATATTCCTCAGTTTATAATCCACGAGCTAACGGTCTAGCTGAGGCCTTCAACAAGACCTTGACGAAGATCATGAAGAAAACGGTGTCACGAAATAAGAAAAACTGGCACGAAAGACTGCAAGAAGCTCTCTGGGCGTATCGAACTACGTTTAAAACGTCCACGAACGCAACGCCATATGCGTTGGTATTCGGTACAGAAGCAGTACTCCCTCTCGAGATAGAATTACCCTCTCTACGAGTGGCAGTCCACTACGAGCTAACAGATGAGGAAAACGCTCACCTTCGGCTTGAGGAGCTTGATGCCCTTGAAGAAACACGGCTCATAGCGCAACAAAATCTGGAAGCTTATAAAACATAGATGACGCGCTCATATGAGAGATTGACCCGACCAAGGACATTTCGCCAAGGCGAACTCGTGCTAGTGGTCAAAAGGCCTATGATCCCCAATCGCGCCAAGCGGGGAAAGTTTGAGCCAAACTATGAAGGCCCGTACATCATAGATAAGGTCTACCAGGGTGGGGCCTATCTACTCATGGACATGCACGGTGAAAGGCCTTTCAGGCCAATAAACGGTCAATTCCTAAAGAAATACTACGCTTAATGAGCCACAGCCTAGGTCAATGGTAGATGACGACGACTATGTCCGCTCGCTATCTTCCTAAGCTTAAGCTTTATAAGCAGTAGCCAGCCTTCTCCATGACGGACCGAAACGTCCTTAAACTAATAGCAGACCGAAACGTCTTTAAACTACTACCGCGGCATCTTTTAGGCTGACGAGATAAAAAAAACATATAAAAATAAAAATAAAAAAACGGTATGTCCATAAGCAAAAAGGGCACGGATGAAAACCCGAAAGGGCTCCGTGAGTAAAAACAGCAGGGCTACCGGCGAGTGTTCGTGAAAACCCGAAAGGGCGCGACCTCATAAAAAAATGTATAAAAATAAAAAGAATAAAAAAAAGCGGTACGTCTATAAGCAAAATGGGCACGGATGAAAACCCGAAAGGGCTCCGTGAGTAAAAACAGCAGGCCTACCGGCGAGTGTTTGTGAAAACCTGAAAGGGCACAACCTCGTTAAAGGACACTTATAGGGCCTTCTCGACCTTGTAAGGAGAAACCACCCGCGAGAGATCCTTACGACTCACAAGGGAGCAACACACTTAGGGATCCCCACGATTCCTAAGAAGAAAATACACTTGCGAGATCCTCACGACACGTAAGGAGAACTCTCTTATGGGACCCTCACGGCCCATAAGATTTGAAAGTCTTAAGCTACAGAGACCTAAGCCTGTGCTTAAGCAACTCCCGCAACTCCCGATATTGCCCTACAAGTGGTTCAATACTGACCCTTGTATACAATCCACGGGCACGAATAAACATTTCCCTAATCAAGTCTCATCCGATACTGGGGATATGTTCGCATGACGAACAAACCCTTGTAAATCCTCTCGACTTACAAGGAGAAAATCCTCCTGTAGGATCCTCACGACTTACAGAGGAACAAACACTTAGGAATCCTCACGATTCCTAAAGAGAAAATACACCTACAAGATCCTCACGACTTGTGGGGAGAAATACCTTTGTGAGACCCTTACGGCTCATGAAGTCAAAAGCCTTAGTCGACAGGACCTTAACACTGTTCGCTAAGCCACCCTTGTTCGACATCAACAGAGGCAAATGATGATTCGCTCCTGGTAATATCCCAGTTGTAGCGGTGCTGATGCTGAAATCGGTGTCTAATTTCAGGTTTATGGCGAAAAGCCAGTAGGCCGCACATGCATATGAAATAGCCAAAATGATGGGGCAACTTGCAATAAAAAGCAGCAAGTGAAAATGTATGCATGAAAAATAGCCGAAATGATTGGGCAACTCGCAATAAAAAGCAGCGAGTAAAAATAAAATAAACAGCCGAAATGATTGGGCACCGCGAAAAATAGCCGAAATGATTGGGCAATCGCGACCTTCGCGATATAAAAACTGAAATGATAGAGCATCGCGGAAATAAAACAAAAAAAAATGATGATAAAACTTTGGCCCTATAGTTAAGTTCACATCGATCCCTGTATACAATCCAAGGGCGTAAACAAAGAGAGAACCATACTTTCCCAACAGGATCCGCCAGAAGACAAAGCCAAATCTCAACGGTTCAGTCCAACTCCAAAGAAACCAGTGTCTTCAGCAGATACCTCAACTCAAGGAAACAAATAATTCTTGGCGCTAGGGAAACAAATAATCCTTAGCAAATACCTCGACTCACGGATACAAACACTCCTTGACGAGAGCCTCCTGATCCGCGTCGACTCGCAGAGCAACCAGTCCTTCGTGGGAAATTCTCGACTCGTTTCAAACCCTAAGGAAACAAATAATTCTTGGCGCTAGGAAAACAAATAATCCCTAACAAACACCTCAACTCACGGATACAAACACTCCTTGACGAGAGCCTCCTGATCCGCGTCGACTCGCAGAGCAACCAGTGCCTCCGTGGGAAATTCTCGACTCGTTTCAAACCCCAAGGAAACAAATAATCCTTGGCGCTAGGGAAACAAATAATCCTTAGCAAATTCCTCAACTCAAGGAAACAAACAATCCTTGACGAGAGCCTCCTGATGCGCGTCGACTCGCAGAACAACCAGTGTCTCCGTGGGAAATTCTCGATCCGTGTCAACACCAAGGAAACAAATAATCCTTGGCGCTAGGGAAATAAATAATCCTTAGCAAATTCCTCAACTCAAGAAAACAAACGATCCTTGACGAGAGCCTCCTGATGCGCGTCGACTCGCAGAGCAACCAGTGTCTCCGTGGGAAATTCTCGATCCGTGTCAACACCAAGGAAACAAATAATCCTTGGCGCTAGGGAAACAAATAATCCTTAGCAAATCCTTCAACTCAAGGAAACAAACAATCCTTGACGAGAGCCTCCTGATGCGCGTCGACTCGCAGAGCAACCAGTGTCTCCGTGGAAAATTCTCGATCCGTGTCAACACCAAGGAAACAAATAATCCTTGGCGCTAGGGAAACAAATAATCCTCAGCAAATCCTTCAACTCAAGGAAACAAACACTCCTTGACGAGAGCCTCCTGATCCGCGTCGACTCGCAGAGCAACCAGTGCCTCCGTGGGAAATTCTCGACTCGTTTCAAACCCCAAGGAAACAAATAATCCTTGGCGCTAGGGAAACAAATAATCCCTAGCAAACACCTTAACTCACGGATACAAACGCTCCTTGACGAGAGCCTCCTGATCCGCATCGACTCGCAGAGCAACCAGTGCCTCCGTGGGAAATTCTCGACTCGTTTCAAACCCCAAGGAAACAAATAATCCTTGGCGCTAGGGAAACAAATAATCCTTAGCAAATTCCTCAACTCAAGGAAACAAACAATCCTTGATGAGAGCCTCCTGATGCGCGTCGACTCGCAGAGCAACCAGTGTCTCCGTGGGAAATTCTCGATCCGTGTCAACACCAAGGAAACAAATAATCCTTGGCGCTAGGGAAACAAATAATCCTTAGCAAATTCCTCAGCTCAAGGAAATAAACGATCCTTGACGAGAGCCTCCTGATGCGCGTCGACTCACAGAGCAACCAGTGTCTCCGTGGGAAATTCTCGATCCGTATCAACACCAAGGAAACAAATAATCCTTGGCGCTAGGGAAATAAATAATCCTTAGCAAATCCTTCAACTCAAGGAAACAAACAATCCTTAACGAGAGCCTCCTGATGCGCGTCGACTCGCAGAGCAACCAGTGTCTCCGTGGGAAATTCTCGATCCGTGTCAACACCAAGGAAACAAATAATCCTTGGCACTAGGGAAACAAATAATCCTTAGCAAATCCTTCAACTCAAAGAAATAAACGATCCTTGACGAAAGCCTCCTGATGCGCGTCGACTGGCAGAGCAACTAGTGTCTCCGTGGGAAATTCTCGATCCGTGTCAACACCAAGGAAACAAATAATCCTTGGCGCTGGGGAAACAAATAATCCTTAGCAAATCCTTCAACTCAGGGAAACAAACACTCCTTAACGAGAGCCTCCTGATCCGCGTCGACTCGCAGAGCAACCAGTGCCTCCGTGGGAAATTCTCGACTCGTTTCAAACCCCAAGGAAACAAATAATTCTTAGCGCTAGGGAAACAAATAATCCCTAGCAAACACCTCAACTCACGGATACAAACACTCCTTGACGAGAGCCTCCTGATCCGCATCGACTCGCAGAGCAACCAGTGCCTCCGTGGGAAATTCTCGACTCGTTTCAAACCCCAAGGAAACAAATAATCCTTGGCGCTAGGGAAACAAATAATCCTTAGCAAATTCCTCAACTCAAGGAAACAAACAATCCTTGACGAGAGCCTCCTGATGCGCGTCGACTCGCAGAGCAACCAGTGTCTCCGTGGGAAATTCTCGATCCGTGTCAACACCAAGGAAACAAATAATCCTTGGCGCTAGGGAAACAAATAATCCTTAGCAAATTCCTCAACTCAAGAAAACAAACACTCCTTGACGAGAGCCACCTGATCCGCATCGACTCGCAGAGCCACCAGTGCCTCCGTTGGAAATTCTTGACTCGTTTCAAACCCCAAGGAAACAAATAATCCTTGGCGCTAGGGAAACAAATAATCCTTAGCAAATTCCTCGACTCACGGATACAAACACTCCTTGACGAGAGCCTCTTTATCCGCGTCGACTCGCAGAGCCACCAGTGCCTCCGTGGGAAATTCTCGACTCGTTTCAAACCCCAAGGAAACAAATAATCCTTGGCGCTAGGGAAACAAATAATCCTTGGCAAATTCCTCGACTCACAGATACAAACACTCCTTGACGAGAGCCTCCTGATCCGCGTCGACTCGCAGAGCCACCAGTGCCTCCGTGGGAAATTCTCGACTCGTTTCAAACCCCAAGAAAACAAATAATTCTTGGAGCTAGGGAAACAAATAATCCTTAGAAAATTTCTCGACTCACGGATACAAACACTCCTTAACGAGAGCCTCCTGATCCGTGTCGACTTGCAGAGCAACCGGTGCCTCCGTGGGAAATTCTCGACTCGTTTCAAGCCCCAAGGAACAAATAATCCTTGGCGCTAGGGAAACAAATAATCCCTAGCAAACACCTCAACTCAAGGAAACAAACAATTCTTGACGAGAGCCTCCCAATTCGTCTCAACTTACAAGATGAAGCCTCAGGCAGCATGGACTAAAAAAAAAACTTGCTTTCTGAACAATGGGACCCTGCAAGTCGATCTAAAAGATCTCTTGCATACTATTCACGGGTCTCACTCTCCAAAGTCAAATCTCGACAAGGAGGGAAACAACCGCTTACGGGCCCTCTCGACTCGTAAGAGGGAAAAATTCTCTTATAGGATCCTTGCGACTTATAAGAGAAAACCACACTTAGGAATCCTCACGATTCCTAAGGAGAAAAACCCACCTACGGGATCCTCTCGATCCGTAGGGAGAAAAGTCTCTACGAGACCCTCACGGCTCATAGAGTTAAAAAGTCTTAGGCGGCAGATCTGAACCTGCAGCCTAAGCCATCGCTATCCTATGAAGAAATCAAGATGCCTACTCTATTATATGCTAATTATGACAACATGTTGATAATAAGAGAAGGCAGAAAGCAAAAGAACATACAAGACATTGCAAAAGAAAATGTGTATCTTTATTCATGGACTTCAATCAAATACAAGATGAATCGCACAAAAGAATAAAGAATAGATACATATTATTTAAAAGGAAAATCTTACAAAAACATTGATACAAAGGCAGCTACTGGGAAGGAAGCGTCTTAAGTAGCTTTATCAGTTGTTCGCACACTTCCTTCCATGCTTTTTCCCGATCGGCTACCACCGCTAGTTCATCCTCTACTTGAGCCCGCTGCTGCATGAAGGATGCAAGCTGTTCCCCAACGACCTGCTGAGCTGCTTCACGGCCTCGGGCATCACGCTCAGCGGCATCAAGCTTCCGCTTCAGTGCTAGCCCATTAGAGATACGCTCCAGGAGGCCTTCAAAGACAACTTTCACCTCGGCAGCATTCGTCCTAACTTCAGCGCACAGGCGAGCAGTTGCGCTTGAGGACTCCTGACATTTCTTCAACCGTAAAGCTGCTTCTTGCTCCAAATGGCGGAAATAAGAAGTGCTTTGCTCAAGCCAGGCTGTCCGTTGGGTGCTTATGGCCAAAACTTCAGGGGAAGGACACGTCGACTCCAACCGATGCAGGAAGGCCTCGATCTCCCTGCAGTGGTTAACCCAAGATTCGACGAAGCCTTCGTTGTGAAAGTTTACAAGCGCCGCCAACATTGGGTTAACCTCCACAGCGAAATCTGCGGCAGAAGGGAGAGCGTCCATATTAAGCTCTTCGATATACCCGCTCAGAATGCCCAAACTCATCACGGCACCCTTTGAAGATGGACGTTTCAAGAAGGGGCCTGCCGGTGAAAGGACGCGAGACTCAAGAGGGACCGGAGCCGGAACGACAGCTGAAAAGACAAAATGCGATTAAATGAGGATTCAATAGATATAGAAAAGTCATTCATAAGGTAGTTTACTATACCGGTTGAAGCAGGTGGCAAGGCTGGAAGGGCCGGTGGCGCGGCCGATCTTTCTTCTCCCCCTTCGATTTGTAACACTGCAGTCAGGACAAGAGAGAGTTAGAAATAATTCCATCACAAAAAAAAGAAGAAGAAAGGTATCATTCGGGGACTATACTCACCAGCACCGTCAGAGGGAGAAGCGAGTTCAGATGGGAAGGAGAAGTGTGGGAGCAACACTTGATATAGATGATCAAAAAGCACTCCTGAAAAGATACAGTGGTACGATGTTAGTACAAGAATCATGCGGCTAAAAGATAAACTAATGAATCGCAGATCCATACCTTCCAACATCTGCGATGGCTTAAGGGAAGGCTGGGAGGTGACCACCGCCAAAGTAGTAGTTGATGGTGCTCCTTCGAGCAATGGGGCATCGGCGCTGGTCGCACCTGCGTTGAAAACAAAGACAAACTTGTTAGAAAAGATTGCAAGATATAAAAAAGAATGACAGTAACTCAAAATTTACCTGATGAGCTACCGGCTGAAACGGAGACGACTCCCCCCTCCATCGACATAAGACTACCGCCCGTGGCCTCATCGCCCGACTCAATAGGGGACGTCGTCGTGCTCGCGCGACCAGGAGACGGCAGGAGATCGTAGGCGGGGAGGGCAATGATTGGAGCATTGCCGGATTCTTGGAAGGAAGCGGCTGACTCTTCCCCAAGAGTCGTGCCCATCTCATCCGCTACTTCTTCGGGCTCCGCCGTCTCCATCGGCTCATCCACCGTCACCACGAGGTCGCCAGCCTCAAGCACCTCGCCCACCACTACCCTCGGCTCGGTTATAACGATCATTTCATCTGCCGCCACTTCAGGATCGGCATCAATGACCTTCTCGGCTGCAGATCCCTCAACCTCTGTTTCAGGCTCCATACCCCAACGACGTTGCCCACCATCAGCTCGAGTTCGGCAGGTGCCGCCTCCTCTGTTTCCCTGGGTTCAACGGTCTCCGCCTCCTCCTCGGTCGGACTTGGCCCTGCAGGATAGAATACATAAGAACCGATGGCTTTATAATCCTTACAACAAGATTCTGAAAGAAATGTTACCTGAAGAGGATTTATCATTTGCACTCCGAACCGCGCGCGCCACTTGCCTGCGAGCAGTAGATAAGGAGACAGGGGCCTCTTCGGAGGGAGTATCAGCACGAGGGATGTGCTAGGGCCCGCTCCCGTGGCCAAAGCAGCCCTGCGCGCCTTTGCTTCACGTCTCAATCGCTTCCTCTCCACCTGAGCCGTTGAGACGGATTCCAACAGAGCCTCTTTAATTGAGGCGTCTTCATCCGTGAATAGGGATGCCTCCAAATTTTTCAAGGCATCCCTTGTCGTTTTGTCAAGACGAGGCACTTGCAGCAGCCCCGACGAGACCGGGACTTCAGTAACAGGCTTGGGGAGGATCCCCGCATCAACTGGTATAGCCCCTGCAAAGAAACAAAAGAAGAAGGTTAGGTTGACCATCAGAAGAGATAACAAATTTTTCTTATAAAAGAAAAAGGGGTGGGACGTACCAACGCCCGCTAGAGCGCGTTTCTCCTCCTCCTCTTGGAAGGTTTTCAAAGAGGCAGCAATAGCTTCTTCGGTAGAAACACCTGTTGAAAATGGGGGAAAGTATGAGTTAAAAATAGTGATAAAAAGTGCGATAAAGTGACGAAGAAAGCAGCTAATGGTTACCTGACTCGGCGAGTTTGCTTAACATCGCTTCGAGCCTAGCTGATCGCTCAGAAGCTGCAATAGCGGCTGCCAAATTGGTGTCTGCGGGGTCTACCAAGAAGCCCTTATTGCTGCCATATTCACTTATTCCTTCGGTGAGAGGGGCCTCAGGCTCTAAATTGAGGATTGCGTCGAGGGAAAGGATTGACTTCTTCTTCTTTTGCCCACCAGCTCTAGATACACCTGGAATTGATTTGCGCTTGGCAGTCACCTTGGGGCGGTGGGTCCCGATATCCGCTCCTGCGCCGGACTCTGGCGATATTACATTAACCGTCTTCGTGGGAGCACGGGGCGCCGGTGGTGCATTCACCATAGCAGGCAGCGGCAATCCACGCGTGGGGCTCAACACGCGTGGTCGATCGATTCCGGCATCTTTTAGTGGAGGAATGACCGGAATCCTTGGCTTCAAGGAGGCCTTGCGATCACTGCCAGGAGGCACACCCCTACGGTCAACCAGCATGCGTTTTTCCGTTAAGATAACTGGGCCCATCGCATGCGCATACCAAGCCACGTACGTGTTAAACATCTTGGGGGCACAGCTGGGTTCGCTGTGTTATACTTGCTTACATGCTATATATTCAAGTTAGAATCTCTAATTACATTTATCTTAAAGTTACCATCTTAGAACAATAGTGTGCCATACCTGTTCGACGTGGGTTCTCAATAAAAGTACTCATCAAATTTGACGGAACTAAATGGTATTGTTTGGCCCGTATGGCTGTGAACCTAGTGCATGAATTTCGTTGGATAATTTGATCATTAATGACCAAAACAACTACCCCAAAGTTTAATCGTAAAACTGTAATTTTATTGTACCTGAAAACTGTTAAAATCACCATAAATCATATACATGCTAGAATGGTGCGTTCAAAGGCTCAAATCGAAGATGACTCGATGAACTTTAACCCTATACTGGTTTCCTGGTATTCCTGTACTTAAATTGTGATGATTTTTGGATCGGAGTGCGACTCTGGACTGCAGTCCAGAGCGACTCCAGTTGTTGCTTGCTGTTCCGTAATGGGTATCACAAGATCTCCTTAACTCGTAGATTGCGGAACTCTACTGCTTATTATAGGTAAATCTTTTAGATAGACAAAACAATTGGTTTCATTCTGTTTCGTTACCGTTTGATATTTAATCTGTAATTAAATAGATCGGGACGCATAACAGTCCCAGCAGAATCAGAACTGACATATTAGTGTTAAACAGTGTATAACTCCTGACGTGCAGATGCGATTGACAATCCGTCTATTACGTTGAAAACCTTACTGAAAACCATAGAATTCATCCAACTATAGCATCGCTAAAATCTGATCCCAACTGGGATTAAAATGCGTTGCGAAACGGACTTCTGATTCTGAAACCAGATTTCCAGCCGTGAACGCTTAAAATGAAATGGCCATAAATTATGATCCTGAAAACCGATTGGCTTGAAACTAAATTCGATGGATGGAAAACTGAACATACTAATTATTACCTGTTTATTGTTTCGCTAAACTATACACGTACGTTTCATGATAAATCGTGCAAGTGATAGAATACTATTTTTTTGACACCTTAATCATGCTTCATATACTGTTTACGTATCAGATCATATCCATATCATTGCAGTGATAACCTAATGACATCGTGCATTTTACCCAGTGTTAGATTTTAGTGATGATTGTGGCAAGTACGTCAGTGTTCATATATCCGTGGATAAATGAAAGTGATACGTACTTGTGCACAATCAGTGACCCTATTATTCTATTGCATTGTCGACGTCTGTGGGATGCGTGTACGTGTGACTATAAGTGGTATGGGACACTTATGGAAGCACTTGCACGGGTGTCACAGATAAGGCATCAGACACTGTCATTTATCTTAGGTATTAGTCGGGACGTGCTTGATGGAGGTCCTGCCTCCAATTCTCGCGTAGACTTGTCACGGATCGATTAGTATTTAGGGTTATGGTTAGCGTTTGATGTAGACCACGGGGTGTGGGGTAGTTTAAGTGTGAGTTCAACAGAATCTCGGGAGTCCCATGCCGGCTTATATATTTAGGGAGTTATATGGAGATTTACAGGGTATGTGATATTCACCGTGATATACATGTTGGGCCCGTGGTCCCTTGCTCTTGGGTTCTACCCTTGGGTGGAGGACACTCACGAGTGGTTGACTCTCACACTTGGACTGACGATAGGCTTAGTGACCTGTACAGTGAGACTTAGAGACTGATAGGGATACTGGCATTGTTATATCTTACATACTGTGTTGACACTCGTGGCATGTTGTTCTACTGCTTTTACTGTTCCGCTGCATTGATTACCGCATATTCATATCCATGTTGTCATTGATTTATTGTTAAACATATCGGTTACTACTGTAGAGTTGTCACATGATTTATATATATTATATTGCTATTGTGTCGCTCTGACGACCTGAGTATGCATGCTCAGTGTGAGGGAAAGATTTAGCCTGGACCAGAACTAGACGTGCATCACAGACTTCTTGACTTGCCATTCCGAGTTACATTCGTTTGTTCCACTTCAGGTCAATCTTTACATTGTTTCTTTCAGTTACTGCATTTCTCATTACCTGCGCAGCATTTACTGTTTACCATGAAAAACTAGAAGCCGAAGTGTGACTACGGCAGGACATTTCCTTCACCGTAGGAGCATGGCTAGCCTTGTCCACCCCTCGTATTCCGTATTTTGGGAAGCGGGGCGTGACAGAAATAGGAACCCGTGTTAAGCCGTATGAAATGGTGCATTGCATTCTTTATCCCCTCTCGGCTGACCATGGGCTTTCCCAGGAAAGCTTCCATTGGGATCCCTTGGTTGTAGCTCAATTGCTGAGCAAATCGGTGCGGGTTATACCTCATAAAGAGTGCTGTCTCATTCTGCCTAAACACTAGGTAGCCCGGCCGAATGGAGTAGAGGTGGAGGATTTCCCGGGCCTTCAATATGGAAGCCCCGTCCTTAAAATCATCGCGCAGTGGCACCACTGACTTAGTGGTCTCTGAGCCTATGGTTATGACCTTATCCACAAAGGAAACCTTCGCTCCGACCAGATGTGGACGAAGGAGCAGCCCCCTAGACTCCCGCGGGGATGCAACCACAATTGAAGCACTGACCAACCGCATGACTCTCGGGAGTCTGGATTTCTCAAAGAACGGAGGAACTTATGGGCACCAAACACCCTTTGCACATGCATCTCCATCCAGGAGGTGAAGTAGTGCATCGGGAAGTTAGCAGGCTGTACCCCAGGCTCACTAGCGTCCACCTCTATGCTAAGTCCATTATAAAGGTAAGCCAGCCGGGCGATTCCTACCGATAACTACAAACCAACCACCATCCGATGCGCTGGGTAAAAGACGGAGGGCCGCATGTGGCGCGGGTGCATGGGGAGCGCAAAGCTGCATAGCCACAAGCCCAAGAACCCAGTAAAAAAGGTCTCCTCATCCATGCCCGGGACGGCGATTTCTGAGAAAGGGACGATGGCAGCGCTGGGGAGATAAAAATCCCTTTGATCATTCTCCGATACGGGTCGGCGGTCCAAGCCGAAACCAAAAGGGTCATCGAGCTGGGCGAACTTTTCACTCCGCTCTGATAGGAACTCCGGACGAATGAAGCGGGCAATAAAATCTGCGAAACTGACGCCCCGGTCGCCCGATTCCAGATGGAGTCCTTCATAGATCTCCAACACCTTCACCAAGCCCAGATACTGATGCTGAATGGCGTTCTCCGGAGTCAGGTCAAACACCAGCGGCTTGGTGGCAAAGACGTATTCGTCAGGAGGAAGCAGCTCCTCGTAGTGCTCCCCCTCATTGGTAGACCCGAGACTTCAGCAAACTCATCCAAAGAGATGGAGACCTCCCTGTCCGTCATCAGGAAGGTGTGGGTGGGGATATTCCATTGTTCAATAAAGGCCTTGATCCACCACGTTGGAGGAGAGGGATACTCGAAAAGCGAGACGTAGATGGCCGAATATAAACCAATCTTCGTTAGATGAGTCCTTTTCGCCGATAAGATGTACCGGGCCCACTGCAAATATCCGGCAGGCGGTCGCGGGATCAGTCCAATATTGTAAGCCTGTCCCCAAGGGCGTGCTTCACCCTGACAAATTCGCCTCCCCAGAATGTCTATTGCCGGCGGCGGCTGCACGGGGATGGCACCGATTGCAGGCTGGAGGAGGTCATCAGAATTCCAATTTTTAACCTCCACGGCATACTTCACCGGGGGTTCGTCCGCATAGGGGATCGTAATTATGGGCTCAGACGGCGAGGCGGAACTGAAACCGCAACGACCCTGGATGATTTCATTGTACCACCTACCCCACAAGTGAAGATTTTTGCACTCGGGATCATGGTCCTTAATAAGAGCGAACACCACCCGGTCCACTGGTGCATGGGGAAACCCTCCCTCCGAGCGAACAAATGGGAAAGACAGGTTGGCAGACATGTTTCCTGTAGAAAGACAAAAATAACCGTTAGTGTTCCCACGCTTGGCACTTTAAAATCTTACACCACACTGCAATGCAGTGGGTAAGGGACCAAAGGGGGACCCACAAAATCTGGATGACGGTGCATCATTTAATAAGACAATCCCATCATTAGATAAGACTGTCAATTCATGAAAAAGATCCCCAAGAGAATATCCTCATTGATGGGAAATCCCTAGAGACAAGGAGAAAATCTCCTCTTTTAGAGCAAAGCTCTGTCACAGAGTGACATTTGTCAAACTCTGGTCTCAGGGGAACAAGATTCCTCAAAAGAGCATAGCTCTGTGGTAATAATGGAAAGATCCATCAAATTTTTTTAACACTTAAAAGAATTAAAATTTTGAAATCTTGAAAAATCCATGAAAACTTATAAAAAAATTCTTCATTTTTCAGATCTAAAAAGGTCTACATTTGATCCAAGAGCGAAGCTCTGTTCATGGGTTAAAACCCATGGACAAGATCTCTGTGGATCAGTAAGTTTTTGAGAGCAAGGCTCTGTTGATGAAACCCTAAAGGGGTTTTCTTTAGATCAAAGATCTATAAGAGCAAAGCTCTGTTAATTAAATTTAATTTAATTTAAATTACCTAGAGTGATTCTAAGTTCTGAACTTTGAAGTTCTTGGGGAAAGAACAAGAGTAAGGCTCTGAAAGTTCTTAAGCAAGAGCAAGGCTCTGAGAATCAAAAATTCTTGAAAGTTGTAAAGAATTTTCTAAGGACCAAGGGTCCTATTTATAGGCGCCTGCGCCCCTTAACCTTATCAGTTGATCCAAAGGCTGGGATCTTGCCACCGCTGCACTCACGTGCGCGCCACGTGAGCGCAACGGTGGGGGGGCATTTGTTTCTCCCAATCAGAGCAAGGCTCTGTTTGAATTTCAAAAATTCAAATTTTGAAGCAACGCTTCAGATCCTCTGCGCTGCGCGCACAGCGCCACGTGTCAGAAGTTGATGCGTCAGCACAGCGCCCGAGGCAGTGCGTCCAATCAGAGCAGGGCTCTTTAAAATAAAAGTAAAGGAAGCAACGCTTCAGTTGCGCAAGCGCTGTGCTGCGCGGCACGTGTCTGCGCAGTTGCGCAAGCACAGCTGCGCAAGCGCTGCGCTGCGCGGCACGTGTCTGCGCAGTTGCGCAAGCACAGCTGCGCAAGCACAGCTGCGCAAGCGACACGTGTCACGCGCTGGGGCGTTTGCGCAAAACAGAATTGAGATTTTAAAGAAATCTTTTCTGTTCTTGTTAAAACAAGAAGATTTTCTTCTGTAAAACAGAGGCCTTTGAATCAAAGATCCAACGGTGGGGAAAATTCCCCAAATCACTCAAAGAAAGATCTCTTTAACAAATTTAACTAGTTTATGAGGAATATAAAAAGGACCCCAGACCTCAATTCAAAGGCATCAACATTTTTTGGGAGAAATCAAGAACTTCAAACAGAGAGAACTTTGAAGAATTAGAGAGAATTTCTCAACAACAAGAGAAAAAGGTAAAAACTTTTAGAAAAAGAGAAAATTCTCTTAAAAAACAGATCATTGATCTAAGAACAAGATCAATGATCTTCAAGAAAAAAGAAAAATAAATAATAACAGTGCCTTGCACTTTTTATGAACCACTGGTTCTTTGAAAACAAGAAAAGAAAAACTTGTTTTTCTTTGATCTAAAATTGATCCAAAAGAATAAGAACAGTGCCCAGCACTTGCTAAAACTGCACTATTGCGCAAGCCGCCAGGAAGCGCCACGTGTCAGCAGTGCAACAACGCAGCGCACTGACGCAGCGCACTGCGCTGTTGCGCTTGCGCTCATCAGAGCATGACACGTGTCACTTCCACATGCGCTTGCGCTCTTTAATTTGCGCAAAGCGCCTGACAAGCCATGTGGGGCACTGTCAGAGTATTTAATGCTCTGTATTATTAAGAAAAAGGATAGAGCCCAATTAAAAGGCCTAACAGGCCTAACAAAAATGCTATGCATTTTTAAAAAGGCAGAGCCCAAACAAAATAGATGCTCTGCATCATTTATAAAAGGGCAAAGCCCAACCAAAACAAAGAAAAATAATGCAGTGAAGGGGCAAGGCCCTAGCACAGGTCCAATAGGCCAAAGACAAAAGAATATTGAAACTGGACTTAGCCCAGTCGTGGCCATAAGTCCTCAAATTAAATTGACCGAGCACGGCTGCTCCCTAAATCAATTTACATCCGGTTCGAGGGTACATCTCCGAACTCCTCTGACAGTTCTCGTTGTAATCCTTCAACGACGTCTGAGAGGTAACGGGTCCCAACGACCACAAATGAATATGGACTGCGGGGTCCTTAAACTCGTGGACCGAGACGTCCTTAAACTAATATCGGACCGAGACGTCCTTAAACTAATATCGGATCGAGACGTCCTTAAACTAAAAGACCACCACGTCCTTAAACTGGCGACGGACCACTACGTCCTTAAACTAGCGACGGACCACTATGTCCCTAAACTGGAATATGGACCACCGCGTCCCTAAACTGGAGCATGGACCGAAACGTCCCTAAACTAATGTTAGACCGAAACGTCCCTAAACTAATGCTCGTCCCCAAATGGGAATGATGGACCACCATGTCCCTAAACTGGAATACGGACCGCAATGTCCTTAAACTACCAATGGACCGCAATGTTCTTAAACTACCAATGGACCGCAACGTCCCTAAACTGGAACAATAGAGCTCCCAAATGCTCTTTTGTCGGATCTAAACGATCCTGTTTAAGTCGATCTCAGCCTCAAATATGGCTAACGTATCCTTAAACATTCAAACAGACTTTAGTCCCAAATTGGACTATAAGACCCCCAATCAACTTTGGTTCAAGGGTACATCTCCGAACTCCTCTGACACATGTCGTTGTAATCCTTCAACGTCGTCAGAGAGGTGACGGGTCCCGACAGCCATATATTAAAAGGACCACTACGTCCTTAAACTGGAAATGGATCTAGACGATCCCGTTAAGTTAATCTTAGTCTCAAATGCGGCTAACGTATTCTTAAACTAAAAACACCAAACCCAAATCTAAGTAAATACGGATTTGGACTAATCCACGTCCTACGGGCGACGGCATTACTCAGTCTCCGTATACAATCCACGGGCAACCACAAACAAAATAAACACCCACGACACGAAGTGAAATTCTGGAGAAGGAGAAAGTTGTTACCGCGATGCGGTAGCGTAATTAACTGCAGGGGCTTGCGCCTGCAGGGAAGAGCGTCCCCATAATCAAAAACCCCTCAAGCGAGGGGGAATCTGACGAAGTCTGCTACATCGGCCGTATCCGTCTAAACCTCCGATACACGGTGCCATAAATCAACTTGGCATTTTCGGAGAGGTAGACGGATAAAACCATATAGCATTTGCCCCGAATCTCAGTCTAGACGTCCTCACGTCGTCTCCGCCGCCATTCGGAGAGGAACAAAGCCGGCTAGTAAAAACTGTCCGAAAAGTCGTACGTGCGTAAACACACGTACGCGTCCGAACCCTTGTCGTAAAACCATACGACCTCTATATCGTTTCGCCTGGAGCAGGAAAACTCTCTGTGTTGGACTCTAAAGACTCGACACTACGCTGGCAGTGGATTTAACCATAGACCGCAAGCGGCACTAGCTGTACGTAACGGTCCCCAGGTAGATGTCGATAAGAAGGCCGATGAGGAAAATCATCCGAACTCCCACTGAGCCTGATGTGACAATCTCCGTACAGTCCGGTCTGTTCGTCTAAGACTATCGCATATCAAGCCTAGGGGGCGGCAAGCGTCAGTCCCCTAATAGCTGTATAAGTCGTGTCGGAGCAAAGCCCATTACACCCTGAGAAGCTACTGGAACCTACCAGTATATCTCGCTTGCCCTGGCCAGGGACTTTGCGTAATGGCTCTCTGACACAGCGCGATATCATCTCCCAATACCGGGAGAGACGAATCCTATCTAACCACTACTGTCTTCAAGTGCTCGGGACTGCACCCAACTGCTACCTGTTTGCACGACTCCTTTGAGCCGTGGTAGGGTAGCAATCTAAGAACAGTGGGACACACTCGAGGCGAAGTAGCAGTATCAAGTCTGTGGACTATGCTGTACTCATGTCATCTGGGAACTGTTAACTGACGACGGGTATAATACCAACCAATCAATTCCCCTGCGAGTCCTGTCCGGTGTACCCGTAACCTAACGAGCATATGTATACTATCTCCAGTACGACGTACTGATGGCTATGGGACAGACCATCTCCCCAACTGGGATGAGAAGCGTATACACTAGTCTACTCTGGAATATTGATGCCCTATCTGGATAATCCAACGACCAGGGACCTGTATAGGATGTTGCTTACAGACTACCCAGCCCCCACTAGTGTGACTGCCATCACGACGCTGGTAATCAAGCAAAGATCCTATGGGCTCTACTAATATGTATAAGTGATACGTTACAAGAAGCATATGCACATATTAAAGTAGACACAAACCATGTAGCATACTACCATTTTTAGCAAGACTGTATATACAACTGTGAATATCCCAAGCTTCCATTAAGTAATATACAATCTAGTATGATACAATAATGGCCCCTAGGGCATATACACTAACAGTTTTAACATAGGCCGGACAACCCCATATATTAACACGTTTAAGACATGGTCTCTTCCCACTCCATATCTCATATGGTGTGGTAGGTAAAGATTTAGACGGAACTTGATTCAATAGGTATGCTGCTGTCTCAAGCGCATGACCCCAAAAGGAAATAGGTAACTCAGCATTGCTCATCATAGAGCGCACCATATCTAATAGGGTGCGATTCCTCCACTCCGATACACCGTTGTGCTGTGGTGTATAGGGAGGAGTAAGCTGAGAGAAAATCCCATTCTCTTTTAGATAGTCCAGAAACTCATTGCTCAAGTATTCTCCTCCTCGATCAGATCGTAGGATCTTAATACTTTTGCCCGTTTGGTTCTCTACTTCGTTCTTATATTCCCTGAATTTCTCAAAAGCTTCAGACTTGTGTTTCATCAGGAACACATGTCCGTATCTTGAGAGATCGTCAATGAATGTAATGAAGTAGGAAGAACCGTTCCTGGTATGTATAGACATGGGACCACATACATCACTATGTATCAGTCCCAAGAGTTCCGTAACTCTTTCTCCGTCTCCACTAAACGGTGTTTTGGTCATTTTGCCTTTGAGACATGACTGACAAGTATCATAAGATGAAAATTCGAATGGATTCAAATATCCATCCTTATGTAACTTAGCTAGCCGTGTCGCATTGATATGACCAAGTCTACAATGCCACAAGAAAGATTCGTTCATTTCTGAACTCTTCCTCTTGTGTGTGTTTTGTACATTAAGTACTGTAGTTTGGTTGAGAACGTATATGTCATTATTTAACGATACTGATCTAATCAACTTTTGATTCAGGAATATGTTCATAACATTATCCTGTACTACAAAATTATATCCTTCTTTGCTTAATAAAGAAACTGATATAAGATTGCATATCAGGGTCGGAATGTAATAGCATTCGTTCAGAACCAATGTATTACCATTTGGTAACACAAGGTGATATTCGCCAACTGCTTTGGCTGAAACATTTGCACCATTCCCAACTCTTACGGAATGATCACCTTCTCCTAGTTCCCTAGCTTTCCATAGCCCATGTAACATATTACATATGTGGGATCCCGATCCGGTATCTAATATCTAGGATGTAGAGTGAACTGAGAAACAGTTCTCGATAACTAACACACCCAAAGAAGATGCATCAGCATGCTTATTCTTCGTTTGGGTGGCGTGAGAATCCAGATATTCTCCTATTCCCTGCTCAGACTTATAACAGTTATAAGTGGGAGCGGGACCAACGTTCCCCTGCTTAGTATAAAAAGCGGGTTCAGTCAATACATCCAAATTATTATCTTGATTAGGGCCTGAGATGGTCGCTACTTGGAGAGAGAGAGAGAGAAGAAAACACTTTAGCGTATGCTCTTGCAAGATTAGATTGGTTATTATCTTATCTAATCAGGATGGCTCCCACTGCATTTTATCAAATCTTACTTCAAACCCTAAAAGGTAAGATTAGCCGGGATTAATTACACTTTACAAGTTCGCCAATCTTTCAGCCAGGTCAGTGTTGGTACTTTGAGGGAGGTTCCCCGTGCTTTCGTACGGACCTAATTAAAATAAACCTCGGTTTCCCAGAGGCATAACCCCGTAAACACCTTTCTAGTCACCTACTTGATCGGCTAATTGTCCTGTGTAAAATTCTCCTAGGAGTAACTCTTACTCGCAGTGGGTATCAAGATCTATCTATCTCATAGAAGGTATGCAATCTCATTGCAAATTTCAACACTTGAAATTCCCGATAATACTTTTACCCCTAACCCTCTATAACCTTGACAAAGGCCAACAAACCATAAGAAGCTAGTCAAGTTCAACCCGTCATTTCTTGATTGAAATAAACCCACCCGTGCGACCCTTGACAAAGGCCAACAAGGTCGTACGACTACCCTAATCCAATCGCATCGCATGCTTAAGCAGATAAGTACTAATCAGCTACCGCATATTACGCCTTGACAAAGGCCAACAAACGTAGCACGAATACTAAATAGTCTTTATCTGAAATGACGAAGGGCTACGCAGGTTTCTCAGAAAACCATGAGCGTAATGAACTTGATATCGTTGTAGAAACAAGTGATTTTGAAAAGGAGTGTTTTTTAGGCTTTTCTAGTTTCGCTAAAGAGGTCACTCCCGGTGAAGGGATCTCGGCTCTTTCCTTATCGAATAAGGTGCAGGGTATATTATATATACCACTATGCAAAGCAAGAACTATATAAGCAATCAAAAACTAAACCGTGAGTTTGTAGCATCTGCCATTTTTGCTAAAGAGCTCACTCCCGGTGAAGTGATCCCGGCTCTTTCCTCATCGAATAAGGTGCATGATAAATCATATATACCACTATGCAAAGCAAAAACTGTAGCTACCTTTTTTGAAAGTTTGATTCTACAACAACTTTTAGGTTTCTTTTCTTTTATTAATCTCATTAATAAATCCCATCATTTATGCTTTCTAAGCACCATAGAAGAAACGAAAATACAACGTACGCTTATGCCATTCGCATTCGCCACAATGTTCCGTTATGCACCGTCAGGTTACTTAACTAACGGCATACCGGGACGGGACTAGCACGGGTGTAAAAGATAAGCAACGTTTATTATATATCATATATACAATAATAAAGCATTCGTCTCACGCATATAATATGATCACATCACAGTATATCAGCAGCAGAAGAAACATATGAAATATTGGATATACTAGAAGGTCCGTGTTTTTATATCGAGCCTGTATAAAACACGGATTCCACGGTCGCGATGAATAGCCAAACCCACATCCCTAGACCCCTACGAGAGCGGCAAGTAACACTGCCAATTCTAGGGTTAGAAGACCCGGTCTCGACTCCTCGAGATGGCCTCCCACTGGACCCTAGAACCCGGTTACTTATGCTCCCGTCCTTGGGTCTACCTGATGCGGAAAAGTAAATAATATACAATGGTGACAGCAACCTCAACCCGGAAGTGCCCCAATAAAAGAATATTATATACAATGAATTTTACATGAATGAAAATAAAAACCCTCATCTCACATAAAACCCCCGGCTATTCAAAACGCGACGATCCAATATAACATATCACAGCAACACATAATATCTCATATCATCAACGTAAGCGAGTATGCGTATCCCGATTGTCGTTGATGTATAGCAACGAAGCTGGCAATACCCCACATACTACACTTACGGTCGCAGAAAAGAAAGTGAAAAATTACAACATTTGGAATCCACAATCGACTTAGACATCGTAAACCCGAAATATCACATATTACAGATTTCATGTCTAACTATATGAATTCCACATATTGTATCATATTACAGAATATCATGACGATGTTTAACGTTTCGATCGAATCAACATACACTCACAAATTACCCCCGTGAGCTCAACACTTGAGCAAAGTCAAAACACTCCGTGCCATAATGTCCATGGACCAGCCGTAGAAGGAGTTAACCGACGCCTCACCTATGACACCACGGGACTACGGCAAACCCGAAGGTTCGAACGCGGTTCCGTGGGCATAGAATCGAGTTAAGGTTATTATGTCTTCTAGGGGTCCAAACGGGTACTTGCACGATTTTATGAGTACAATCAACTTTGGAAAATTACAACACTTGGAAATTTCAGCGGGGTACAAAATATAGTGTGCGAAGTTCGATCGAACTGCTAAAAATAGTCAAGGTTACCAATACAGTGTTAAATTATATGACTAGCCCCAGGTCAAACCAATCATCACATGAAAATTGGGCTAAATAAACAATACTAGGAAACCCAAACTGGAGATATAAGACCACAGGGGAAATACGGAGTTCGGTGGAAGTGGTGGGGAGGCCTGGCCGGAATTTTCCCTCCAGTGGCCGGTTCAAAACCAGTTCCCTCCCTCCGTATTTCTCCCATGTTCATATAATGGCTCCAGTAACATTCTGCACCTGTTTGAAAATTTTTTAAAAGACTTTTTGAAAAATTTCCAGAGAGCAAAATGGGGTGTTCATAATATCGTATTTCGGAGTGGATTTCATTTTCGTAAATGTTATAACACCGTATCTAGAATTCTAGTTTGGTTCTGATACCACAGTTGGGTTACCCTTGCACCTAGTCTAGGGTTTGGTAGCATCACTCATGTCATTTTAAAATTTAGAGAGGTGCAAAACTAACTAACCATGAATCTTGCTAGAATTTCTAGGGTAACAAGTTTGTATCACATATAAATAAGAAAAGAGATGGGGATTACAACCTTTGTAGTCCGTTCCTTCGCTTCATAAGCTCCGTGTTGAGGTCCCTTCGCTGCGATCAACATGAACTCCAACTCTCGAGTGGCTCTACGAGGTAAATGAGACACCTTACTTGTAGTCTTCATGATCTAAGATGATCTATCTTGAAGAATCTCAAACCCAAGTTTACACTTCACTAAACAACTTATTAGAGAAGTGAACACCCTAATCTAAGTGGCTAGAATAGATGAGGATGATGAAGTAGGAATTTTGCTCTCTTTTGTTTTCAAATTCTCACAGTTTATTCATCACAAATGAAAAGCTAGTTTTCTTTCAAGAGAATGAAGAAGAAGAAGATGAATATCCTTTTGTAATGAATAATGAATTATTGTAATGGTTACAAATCCAACCATGAGTTAAGCATGAAGGCTTAACCTTTGTAGAGAATGAACTAGAGTTAATGATTTGGATTGGGTTAAAAAAATATCTTCACAAAATATCAAGTTAAAGACAAAGTCAAAGCTTCATGAAGCTTCATGGAAGCTTCATGCCAAAGCTAACCCTAATCCAAACCCTAACCAAATTTAAACCCTAAACCTTTGTTAAATTTGTAACCCTAACTTGTTACAATATTATATATCACATATACAATATATTTTGTAACAAAAGAAAATAATACAATTAACATATATCGCATATATATCAATGTATTATCCCGTGAGAAAATGAATCAACAAAGCGAGCTTATATTAGTTAACGTAATGTAATATATCACATATATAATTATACATTAAATTATCGAATCAACATTTGATCCGACAATCCGGCTATATTGCATATAACCGACTAATATAACATGTACCGATTCATCGAATCAACACTTGATCCGATGACCCGGCTATATCACATATACCCGGCCGATATCTCATATCGCGAGAATAGAATACGGTATCTCATATCGTATTATTCTCGGTCCCGCACATATCACATATGTGCTCCTACTCCATTTTTCCTGAGCCAGGAAACCTCAATGTAGGACTCTAAAGAATCGTCAATACGCCGGCAGTAGGTGATGATCATATCAAACACCCACAAGCTGCAAGCGGTCAGCTAAACGTAACAGTCACCCAGGTATTGAGCGATTAGAAGATCAACAAGCAAGCCTGTACATTCTCCTGTGAATCCAGTCAGTAATACTACCGTACAGTCCGGTATCTTCGTCTGATATGTCGCATATCCAGTTTAGGGGTAGTAAACGTCAGACCCCAGTAACCGATAAGTCGAGTCGATGTGAGGCTCATAACAGGTCGAGAAACTACTGATAACTCTTACCAGTAGCACTCCATATCAGCCCTGGCCAGGGACTTACAGTTATAACCAATCGAACACAGCACAACATCAATTCCCTATACCGGGAGAGACGAAACCCCTCCTATCGCTCATTGCCTCCATGTGATTCGGGACTGTACCCAAAAGCCACCGTTTTGCACGCCCTCTTGGACGTGTTAAGGTGGAAATCAAAGCACGGTAGGAATCACACAAGACTCTATGACGATCTCGGGTCTACAGACTAACATGTATCAGTGTCACCGAAGAACTACTATCTGACGATAGGTATAATACCATCTAGGAGTTCTCGGCGAATCCGTTCAGTGTACCCAATCTCCACTGAGCACCCGTACACCATCTTTGATGTCAAACACCGATGGATATGGGATCATCCATCGCCCATCATATGGGTCAAGACGCGTATACGCTAGTCTACTCTGGTGTATCGACGCCCTGTCTCGATACATCCTCGACTAGAAACAGTTATATGATGTACTCGTTGACTACCCTGGCCCCACTAGTATGATCTCATCATAGTCCCAGTAGTCGAGTGCATATCCTAAGGGCTTTATCAACATGTGAGAGCAAGACAGTAAACTAATACAGGTCAACATGTTAAGACAAAGTGAAACCAAATAGCATACTATCATGTCGAGCAAGAAAGTCATTTCTCTATATATCCAAGCATCCACTATAATATACATCATATGTACAACAATGACCTTTAGGACATATATATAACTAATAATACAAGCGTCGTGTAGTCTATTTGATGAGAATATTCAATCGTATGATAACCAATAGATTTGTCCAGTGTGGACTACTTAGGAATATAAAGCAAACACCTGTATTCACTTGTGTTTTCATTCGTTTCGAGTTATTTCGTCGGTATCTAAGGGTGATGGCGACGTTCGGACCAGAGAAAGGCAGGGGCACCAGGGGCAGCGCCAAAGGCAACCCTAGAGGCAGGGGTAGAACGATTCTGTCCGGAGAGCTGTGTAGGGAGCAGTTCCTAAAGCAGAGGGGTAGTGTTGCACTCCCGTCCGGACAAAGTCCAGATGACTCTTTCCGTATGGATTTTTCCATACCTGCAGTTATATTTATATATTATATATTGCACGCATATTCATTTTGAACGATATATTATAAATATACATGTATAATCATTTTGAAGCTACTTATATAGTTGTTTTTTATTGTCTAGTTGGAGGGGGTGGCTCCACATCTGGGGTACAGGAGGTTCCAACACCTGCAGGTATATTTATATATTATATATTTCATGCATATTCACTTTGAACGATACATTATAGATATACACATATATTCATTTTGAAATTACTTATATAGTCATTTTTTATTGTCTAGTTGAGGGGGTGCCTCCACATCCGAGACATATGACATTCCCATACCTGCAGGTATATTTATATATTATATATTGCACGCATATTCATTTTGAACGATATATTATAGATATACACGCATATTCATTTTAAAGTTATTTATGCAGTCATTTTTTATTGTCTAGTTGGAGGGGTGCCTCTACATCCGGGATACAGGCCGTTCCGGCTCAATCTATACCCTCCAAACACTCTGCGGGTTAGTATGTTTTACTATATAATACATCAAATTGACTATGCATTATTTTATTCAAAAGTTACTTATATAGTCATTATTTATTATCTAGTTGGAGGGGATGTATCCACGTCCGGGTCACCGGCTGTTCCTCACCCAAAGAACTATCGTGTTGCTTGTGCTGCTGCCCTGGTGCAGGCTCATGGTGATGTCGCAGAAGGTATATACTGCACTCCAATTTTCATTAATTCTTACATTCTAAATATTGTTTTGTCTTGATATTGCATGTATATCTATATATTTTATGGATGCAGGGCAGCTATGGCCCGTCCGGAGGTCTCCAGGGCCGAATCAGTCCCACAAGCTGTGGCCCGATTCCGCTAAGGGGTAAAGAGCATTCCTCCTCATCTTTACCTTCAATGGCCGCTGCACTGGCGATCATGCCGAGAGATTCAGCCAGTATTTAGGGGATAAGAGCCATCACCTCAAAAAGTATCATTTTCATGTTGATTGGGGCCCGCAGTACAACCGCTCTTTTGACGCATTCTGGGACCAGGCTCAAGTATTATTATATATTTTTATTTGATTTATCAAATAAATTTACCATCATTTGGAACTTATAATTTTAAGGACAAGAATTTCTTGTATTTGCAGGTAGATTACGTTTTTCTTGCAATCGATCCCGATGACCTTGATGATGAGGAGTATAGAGAGCCCGATCTTCATGCTATTTACCGGGGTCTCAAGAACAACATGCAGAGTAAGGTCCGGTATAATAGGAATAAGCTAAAGTCATATTGCTATGGTTTATGACTGGCGACCCCCGAGGAGGAGAGAGCGGCTCTCCTATAGTCTCCGGCCTTTAGCAGGGTCGATTTAGAGACATGGCTTCTCATGTGCCGGTATTGGACATCCGAGCGCAAGTAGGCTTGTTTTTTTAAATATAATTCAGTGTTTAGTATATAATTTATTTTTTATTACTGAATTAGAAAATTAAATATGATTGTGTTGTGCAGAAGCAGGCCCAACAGAACAAGAAGATTTGAAAGTCGACGAAGAGGGGTCGAGCTACCTACACGGGTGGCTCGAAGAACACAACTCGTGCCACAGAGGCGGCGGTAAATTATAATATATTTATTTTGATATAATACAATATAAAAAGTTATATTATATATGTGTGTTTTGGTGAATTGCAGAGAGCTCGGATCATGGCGGAGGGTAGTATACCGAGCGTGTTGCTGGAGTATCTGTCTATCCATACCACATCGATAGATCTGGCCATGTGTACGGTTAGAAATTCCGACACTGCTACAGAGCATTATTGCGTAAGTGTTGATATTTGTTCTAATTCGAATGAAATTTTGTTTTGATAAGTTTAAATTTAAATGGTTTGCTTACATTTGAATACGTTACATGGGTGTAAGTGCGGATGGTGGAGCAGGTGAGCTTATTAAGGGTTGAGTTCAGTGGAGAGACCAATCCGGCCATGCTGACCCCTATCCTGGACGTCGTACAGGGAGTGCATCATGGTGGCTATGAGAGAAGCTAGGGACTTAGTCCCAGCAGGGCCCATCAGAGATTGTCCTCCACTCCGGCGGTTATTTCTCCTACCCCCATGAGCGACATCTGGAGAAAGAGATAGCCACATTGAAGTCCAATTTCGAGGACTTGAAGAAGCTGGTGTGTATGTTAATTCTGTTTGTGTATACGTATATCCTGATAGTTCTAATTTATGTAGCACGGATTCGAATACGGATACGGGTCGGATTTGTGGATTCGCAAATTCGACATGAATTCTATTGATCAATAACACATTATTTCAATTCCTAAGACTTGATTTCTAGATTTAGAATTTCACAACAAGACATATGGACTAATTCTAGTACAATGTTCCTTATTTTTTTATTACACAAATTTAAAACCTTTACAGCTTCATTCTTTCATTCATCCTGGTTTGGTTTCTGGGATACCGTCGACAGCTTTGCATGCCACTTCTTCGGCTGCGGCTTCGCATGCCACTCTTTCGGCTACGGCTTCGCAGGCCACTCTTCCAGGTTCTTCTGCTCCAGCTCCAGCTGCTTCAGCTCCGGATACTACCGCAGCATCATTTCTTGAGCGTTTGAGGCTACAGGGCTACAACGAGGACCGACTTCATCAGATGCGCCAGTTACTTGGAGATGAAACACCTGAACCGAGCCGGTAGTGATATTTTTTTATATTTTTGTGGAATATCTATATTATATTTGCGACATATTGTATATTTTGGATATCGGTTGTATATGATGATTATGATCCTGATTTTAAAGTGATTTCATATTGCGTTTGTTTATTTCGTTATACATTATGCGTGAGATGTTTTTGATATATATTTTTGTATTTGGGTATATGATATAGTGTGTGAAATATTATTGTGTACAAGACGGATAAAAAACAGAGACAGCATTTTTTCAAAAAAATTTAAATGTTTGTCCCCATGATTAACACCGTAGGGGCAAATTTATGCCCCTACGGTGTATACCGCAGGAGCAAGATATTATTATTATTTTAAAAATAAATAAATAAAAAATAATTGTCCCTATATTGGAGACCGTAGAGGTAGAGATCCCTACGAGTTTTGCTATAGTGGCAGATATTTGCCCCTACGGGTGATATTTTTGCCTTTACATTGAGAACCGTAGGAATAAGTCATATTCCTAGTCAAATAGCAATGATTCGAAGCCCTTATGCTTATCTTACTTAATTCCGGAAACTTTAGAACTCAATCATTTTATTAAGAGACCATTAATTTATCAAAATTTATACAGCTCTTAACAAAACTATTTAATAAAAATGTTCATAACCTAAAATAATTGATGGAATGCCAACCCGTCTAATCATAACCAAATTTATTAGAATAATTATAACGTTCACTACAGTTATATAAAGATATTTTCTACTCTAACAATCTCTCTCAAACTCCCAGTGGGTGACCAAGAATTTAAATAGCATCATGCAATATGCAAAAAACCAGATTGAAGTTAAACAAAACTAATGGTATTAAGTGAGATAAAGTAGGCCTCTAGTCTCTTTTGTGGGAGCAATGTAGACCAAAAAAACTATAGCCTCCTTCGAATAAGCTATGTGAACGGACCTTGAAGTCACTTTCCCTTGATATGTCGAAAAACTACTGTTATGGGGCCAAGAAGCTTTGTAGATAGAAATGACAGAAACCTTGACTAATTTATAATAACTGTAATATGCAGTATAGTTATATAAAGATATTTTATGCTCTAACAATATGAATGTGTAAAATACAGGATTTCCAATGCTAACCGGAAAAGGAGGGAAACACATACTCAATTTTAATTGAGTATACAGAATTTCACTCATTCTCATAGATACAAATGGAATTCTGTGGAAAACCTTGTTCGATGAAAGGTCATACATATGGTTTCGAGAGAGAACTTTCATATCTTTTGAGATCCTCCTGACAATACATGATACTCTCGGATGATTGGATTCACCAATTATTGAATACTAGCGCTATTTGCACATGCGTTGCACAAAACTATAGAAATTTTATTGATGATTTTCTTTAGGGTTTTTTTGATATAAACCCACCCCCACCCCCCCACCCCCTCTCCCATATTGGTATTTTGAAAATATCCTCTAAAATTTCATATTTTTAAATACACTTTTAAAACTCATAATTAAACTAAATTGGCCACTATACTTAATTATCATCCTTAACGCCTTTAGAAATCGATCTTCGTTAAAAAACTAAAATGATAATCTGAAAATGAAAGTTTGGAAGAGTAAAACTAATAAATTTTACAAAAAAAAAGAAATGAGATAAGGGTTTTGATGTTACATAGGAGTTTTTCTCACGGTTCATCTTATTAACCCTAATCCAATTATTAATCCTAATTAATTTACGTAAAGAGGTGTTTTCAGTTAATAGAAAGGTTTTAGGGGGTGTATTTAAAAATATAAAGTTTTAGAGGGTCTTTTTCGAAATACAAATATTTTAGGGGACCTATATCAACCCTTTTTTTTAATTAATTTTACCACGTGTATCGCACTTTTAAAGTAATAATGAAGTGGCAATGCAATTACGCGCATAACACATGTAAAATAATGATGACGTGATATTTAATTACGTGCATTGCACATAAAACAATGGTGTTTTTTGTCTGATTTCTTTGAATTAATAAGAAGTCATATCAATCAATTTCAAAATTAAACAACAACTTTCCTTTTTCGCCGTGTAACAAGAGCCATAAACGTGAAAGGACGAGATTTAGGGAGCATTGATTAGGACGACCAAGTGTTTAGGATGAACACTAACTACCAAATTTCATCAGTGGCATTTCTTTTGACCATCTTAACCATAGAATCCAAACCTAATATTCTTCTGGCCGGTCTTCAACGTTTGCTCATCCACAAGAGACGATAGGGTACTATTTGTTGTGAGAATTTCCCTGTCATATAATAACACTTTTTGGTAGGAAAAAGAAGTACGGGTTAAATATGTCTCCTTTTTATTATCAAGAAGTTTTTCTAAATAGTTTGTTTTTGTTTTTGTTTTTGAATTGGCCCCGTACGCCTCACCCAAATACACACCACCTACAAACACCTAAGGAACCCACAAATTTTTCCCGAAAGCTTTAATTTATGGTCACTTCCTCGTGGAGTTCGAACCTCGCACTCTTCCAGGAGAGGAAACGCCATAGCAACCGAGCTATTACTCATTGGTATGTTTTTCTAATATTGAACAACATATTCTATCTCTACTGCTACGGGACAAAAGAAAAAGGGTCATTTAATTTTGAAATTGATTGATGGTATGGTTTCTTATATTTTATAAAGAAATCAAAGAAAACATCACGATTATTTTATGTGCAATGCACATAATTAAATATCACATCATTATTGTTTTACAAGTGTGATACACGTAACAAAATTGCCACGTTATTGTTATTTTACAAGTGTGATACCCGTAATTAAATTAATTTTTAAAAACAATCATAAAAAATTTCTATAACTACGTGCAATGCACGTGCCAAAAACATTAGTATATCGTAGCTAGATAGCTCGAGACAAAAAAAATTTGGAAATCAACCTCCTTCAAGGATCGAACTTGCGACCTCTCTTATCAGAAATGGAATTGATACCAGCTGAGCAAAGACGAGATGGTTGGAGACAAATTTTTAATTGACACATGGACACTCTTCAATTGTTCTTGGTTAAATAGTGCATGGAGCTGGCAAATTTGAAAGAGGGAGTTTGCTCCAAATTGGGAGTCTAAACACGACCTGCACTTGCAAAGCGAGTGTTGCGCACTACTCAACGACCGAAGACAGTTTGAAGAAATTCATCAAAAGCGTGGGATCTACATATGCTTTTAGTTTACCAAAGTCAACCCTAAGGATTCAAATGACACGTTATTATGTCAATTTGATGAATGGTTATTAAATTATACTCATGACATGCATACACCAGCTTAATTACGTTAGTGGCTATAGAAGGGAACCGTCTCATATGTACAATGGTGATGTGTATGATACACGTCCCCCCACCCCCACCACCCACCCCTCTCATGGAATAATAAACTGTAACACAGCAAGTGGGAATCGAACCCAACGCAGTCTCCTTGAAACTTTTGACTTTTTTTCTCTCTTTTTGTTTATTTCAATCAAGATAGATGATCCGGACTTTTTATTATTATTATTATTAATAATATACTATTGAGATAAGCTATTGCTCGAATTTTCGTCAAAGGAAAAATATGCATAACAAGAGTTTTACCGCTAGGTTGATACATATGAAATGCTAAAAAATAATTTAGGATCATTTACTATATTTTAAAAAGACTAAAGAATACTAGAGTGTGACACTCTTGTTTGCATGCATATAATCATCTTGGTTGCTTGTGGACTTAGTAAGTGAAATTATTTTTCTTACTAGGTATAATTAATGCATATGGAGAGAAGAAAGAAATAAAAAGAAAACCTTTGGCGATTTGCAGTGGCTTTATTGAATGCACAATGCTATTTTTTCTCACTCTTAATAAGCACATACAGAGGGCAGATAAAAAAAATCCTTCCCACATACATATCTCTTAACATCCGCCTTTCAAATCTTATAAATTTTTATCTAAACCATTGTTTTACTGGCTCTAGAATAAATCTATTGATGTTCCTAATTTCCTTCCATTATTTTTTGAAATGTAATTTATCTATATAAAAGAGTTAGATTTGAATCTGGATGATTATGATACCATTTAAGTTATCCCGAAGAAGGTAACTTTGGTAGTCTACTACTAATCGTTGCCAAAGAGATAAGATGAAGAAAACATTTGGAACACATGACACATGCCTAATCCCTACAATGATTTTTCATATATATCAACAAGCAAAACAATATATTCCATCCAAAAATAGGTGCAAGGATTGCTCTTACGTTTCATTTAGGCCTATATATAACTAGCATTCATATTCCAAACGAAGACAACTTAATTATCATCAACCCTACAAATTTTAATCCGCATGCAAGCCATATATGAGGAAAATGCTAGTGGTTAGTTTAGGTACATGTTGAGTGCATGAAAATTAATTTAACTTTATTGCAAAAGTTTCAAAATGAGTGATTATTAGTTTCACAAACAAGATCATGCCAAGGGATATCCCATGGATATCCAAAATATAATGCGGAGTGCACTTGTGAACCCATCTTCTCCCAAGTGACTGCATCATGAAAACAATTGGACTTGTCTTTTGCCATCATCCTCTCCTTTACATTGGGATTGACAAGTAGTCAAAAAGTTAAAATATACAAACTTAATTATATCTAATTACGCGTAGCTATTAACAAGCTTCATGATGAGCACAAGAGTTTGATCTTTCATAGGCACTGAAAGTGCAAGGCCATATAGCTTCTTCTTAGCACATGCAGCCATTTTCAAGAGTGGCTTAAGCACTCACCAAAAGTGCTACGCGCGCGCGCGCGCGCCCGCGCACACAATTATATTTATTAGAGCATGGGACCTATATTAGGATATACTCTATGGAAAAATATAGTTCTCAATTTATGGAGCCACAGAGATATTTTTTCGGAACAGTGAGAATTGAATAATATATACTTGCATGCCTCAATGAAAGTTTGAAAATAAGAATCACTAAGTTCTTAAAAAAAGAAGGAAAAGAAAGAAAAAGAAAAAGAAATTAAAATCACTAGACAACGAAGGCCATTCCGATAGACACGTACGATTCTCATGGTGAACGATCAGTCACCAACAGAATGATTAGCAATTTTATACCCAGACTGAAAGTATAACCCGAAACCCTAAAGAAATTGAAAGAGCATGGAAGAAAAAGATATTGAAGGGAGAAAATCCTTAGAGAAATCTCTCTCTATTGTCTTCCCTTTATATCTTATTTCATATATATTTTTCTGTTGCATAAGATCGATTTACACAATCTCTCAATATAAATTGTTACAACTGAATCTTTCAAAATCTTCTCTCAAAATCTTTCCAAACAATTCGGCGGTTACAGTAGCCAGGCTTCTGACCTTAACAAAGGCAGACATCCAGACGTCCGGGCATCATTGACGAGCGACCAATGGTGCTCAGTGGCAGCGTGCATATGTTGACAGGCCCGGTTGACTGCGAGGGAGACATCGGGACAAGTGATGATAATATATTGAAGGGTGTCCACAATACTGTGATACATGGTCGGATCAACTAGGAGAGTGGAATGCGGATCATCAGTCATCGTGACAATGGCCATGTGCGTGGACATTGGACGCGCGGCAGTCATTTTGGATCGCTTAAGAATACCCACAATATATTTAGATTGAGAAAGGGGACAACTGTCGGGATCTGGACAAAGTTCGATGCCAAGAAAATAATGAGCGGTGCCAAGATCATGAATAGAGAACTCCCGTTGCAGAGAAGGAGCAACCGTATACGAGCGAATAGGTTGAGTAGGTCGCGACAGCTGTCGTAGGGATGGCCCAAGAATGCCGGCCATATGACGGGTAGCAGTGGTAGGTGCTAATAATAAAGTTGGGTCCGGAATAGGGCCAGAGCTAAGGATGCCCGCTCCAGGTAGGGATTCAGCGCTCAGTAACAAACATGTGGGAGAATTTGAACCTAAAAAGAGAAAACAACTTTCATCAAAAATAACATGTCTAAATACATACAAGCGGCCGGATTGTACGGGAAGGCAACGGTAACCATGGTGTTGAGTACTGTAACCCATCAACATACAGCGATTTGACCGATTAACAAGTTTATGGGGGCACAGGGAAGAAGCCAAGGATAACACGTACATCTAAATGTGCATAGGAAGGTATAATTAGGATGGTGACCAAATAATTGGTGGAGGGGTGTATCGTTATGAATGACTGGTGTAGTGAGACGATTGATGAGAAAGATGATAGTTTGCACGGTCTCATCTCAGTAATGAGAAGGGATGGAGGCGTGAGTAAGAAATGCACGGGCGGTCTCTATGAGGTTGGGCAAATTGGGTCACTGAAATGAAAGAAATTTGAAATTGATATGGAATGGGTTTGAGAAAAACGGGGACGGTGTTTGCGTTCCGTTGCCTCATTTTGTTCAGTGTGGGAACAAGAAACATGATGGAGGATACCCTCAGTGGTTAGATGACGATGAAGAGATTGATATTCACCACCCCAATTAGAGTGAAGTATACGTATTTTTCTATTAAAATAACGTTCATCATGACGCTAAAAACGATAAAAGATATCACATAATAACGGAAACCAGAGTGAAATAAAATAGCAGCAGGGTCCTAAACATCATAATAAATTAAATCTAAAGGTGCCAAAGACATTGTTGTTGACAATTCAAAACATAGTTTGTGGCCGTTAGGCTTCATACAATTAGAACAGACTGACTCTCCATGACTCTTAACAGTTGGTAAATCAAAACTAAATAGAATGAGGACTACAGTTTTTAAAGCAGGATGGCCTAAGCGAGCCTGCCTAAATCCGATAGGTTTGCTAACCGATATACCCGAACTCATTTTACGGGTTCGGGCGAGTTTCGGGAATGCTTCGGGTTTTGGTCAGGCTTGGTTGGGATTTCAGGTTATTGGTTTATACTTCCATTTCAAAACAATTATAGAAATACCATGGAAACTAGGGGTGAAACCTGCATCAAGAGAGGAGCTCAGCTGCTCAGAAGACCCAATATTAGAAATTTAGAATTACAATTAATCAGGGACTAGGGGTGTGTGTGTGTGTTTGGTGCAATGACTTAAAAATTAGTTATAATTGAAATGGGTCTGAGTGTGGGCGGGTTCGGGTGCAGGGCGGGTCGATTTCTGGGTTCAGACGGGCAGGTTTGGGCTTTAATCCAACCCCAAACCCGAAATTTGTGCAAACCATATGAACCCGTCCGAATGTGTTCCTGAGGGCATTTTTGAGGAAAACGACCCTAAATTTGTGGGCGTGTCGAGTCGGGTTCGGGTTAAACCCAACACTTCCACCCCTAAATGCACCTGGTAGAATTCTTTGTTGGTGATATATATGGCCACTGTGTGGACGATATATTTTCTTGAGAAAAGGTTTGTGGGGAATGTCTTTATTTATATTAGTCGTTTGTGTTTGATGTTCATATTAGGAATTTCATCGGTTGTACTTTGGAGTACCAGCAAAAAAAAAATGAATCCTTATTTTCAGAGGAAAATGGGTCAAATGATAAGTAGATCGATGTATGGCATGTGGACCTTGTATAAATTTTGAGAAAGCAAGAATTGTTTTGTCCTTTATAAAAAAAAACTCTATACTCAGGGGTTGATCTAACAACTGTCCCTTGTATACTAAAATGCTCTTGTGAGAAATAATTACATCATAATTAAGAAGCTTAATCTTGACAGTGGAGGATTTTCGATATAGGGAAACATTTTTATGGCGTCAAGAAAAGTCAATAATTCGCCTTTTTTCTTCTGATGATGATTGGGTCCTTCCCCATGATGATCTTCGTCATTTTAAGATTTAGATACGCCAAATTCTATGTAATTCTAACACTTTCCATTGTTGATTTAGTGGCTAAAATGTTTTCTTATCGAAAAACCATTAACTTGCTCGCACCCCTTAAATCAACAGTGAAAAAATTGTGAAATTATATAAAATTTATGATAACTACATCCTATACGATAAACATAAAGATGGAGGATGCCGATCGTCAAGAGGAATGACGAAGGACTAACTTTAGACCACCACCATAAAAAAATTTCCTTGTAAAATTTTTGTCCTCCATTATGCCCTGAATATATATACCAAAGAGAGTCCAAATCCCATAAATGTCTTAATTAACTAAATTAATAATATTGCAGAGTTATAATGTACATGTGAAATTATATTGAATTTTCAATAACAAAACTCTCAGCCATTTCATGAGTTTGTGTGGATATTGTTCAAGCCCGTATGTGAGCCAAAGGCGGGGGGGGGGGGGGGAATGAAATTGTTTGCTCATAGATTTTATCAAAGATTGTTTAATTTAACTGGCTATCTCCTTTTCTTTTTTTTTGTTTTTGTTTTTGTTTTTTGCTCCTATGCATATATGGAAAAATATCCTTTCAAAATATATTTTATTTCAGAAATAAACATGGTAGAACATAAGAATGTTTACAAATTTTCTTTTATCTCTGTCATTGTAATGCTAAAAGAAGAGGGTTTCAAAATTAAGAATCTAATTTCAATGACACCGGAGTTATAAAATTTTCCTTTTTCCCAGCAAAAAAATAAATAAAGTAAATAAAAAAATTGCTAACTACCCTCCTCTCTCCTTAGTAACTCTTCTTCCATCCCCATCCCCACCCCCATCCCCCTCCCCCTCTCTCTAAAATGTGGCATTAAAAAAATCCATTGAAAAGCAAATAATAACCACTTGGGTTCCCTCCCTGCCTCATATTGCATTCAAAATTAAGAAAAATATCCATTAAAAATTAATCTTTTCCATGCAGCAATGCAACGGGGATATTCATAAAATTGCCAAACTGAAGTTCAATATCAACAACCAAGTGCGTACACTCTATGCATCTTATTTTAAGAGCTTATATTCAAAGTTTCTTTTAAGCATTTTTTTAACATTGTTCATAAATAAAAGGAATTATTTTATCTCCGCAATATGATGCAGAGAGATATTCATTAAAATTTCATTTAGCTTTTACTTATATACACATGATGTTTTAATGATGTTAATAGCGACAAAAACACCAAAGATTTAGATCGATATTGATATGAGTTGAATGAGACGTTCCCTTTTAAATATTGCATAATAAGATTGTTGGTGCAGCCTTGATTTGGGTGCTGCACTTTTTAGGCTGTTTTGAGAGGGGGTGAAAGGAACAGAAAATAACAATGGCAATTTCACCAAAAAAACTAAGGTTTTTTATTAATCAAAAACTGCCCTTATAATTTCAGAATGAGTCTCTTAATAGACTTACAATCGAAATCGAAACTAATTTGCTAATAAAATAGAAACTGCTAAAAATAAAAAGTTACTAAAATTCAAAACTAATTATTGGATTGTGTCCCAAATGGATTCCTGATACTGCATGTCAAATCTTAACTGATTCTGAAACTGATTCTATCCCTTAAAGTCATAGTTCGTAACAAATCTTTGACCGCGGGTTTCGGGGGCCTAAATGATGGATTTTCGCGATTCCGAGATACGTCAATAATGCCTATCGCATATCCATGGACTCAGACAATTTTGCGAGATCTTCAATTTGGCTAAACACGTGAATCAAACAAGATTTGACAGTTTGGGTTCTCGGGTTGAACTGGACGCAACTTGTTTTGGAACGGTCGAACCGCTCCATATAGGCTAGGGCCGCATCAACTGTTTAAATATTTCTACGTGATTTGTAGGTATTTCAATTTGTAATATGAAATTTTTTACACCACATGCACCGCACACATGCACCGCATGTGCAAAACACTAGTATATATAACTCTATTAATTACACTAATTGTTGGATTTTTTGACTTGTATTTTGTTCTATCGGTTTTGGGTTTGGGTCTGGTTTGGTATTTGTTTAGGATCCATATATGTAGGGGTGTGCACGGGTCGGATTGTGCAGGTCTTTGACCATAAATGAACCCGAATCCGCTATGTCGGGTTGGTTTTCTAGCCACTTTAACTCGCCCGTTGCAATGGGTATACAAACCCGAACCCGAACCCAACAGATTCGGGAAAGTTTTGGGTCCGGATTCAGTTTTAATTAATCCATACGGGTTAAACGCGGTTTCGAATAATAATGGGTTTAATATACTAAATTTACTATATAATTTATATGAAATAAAACAATGAACCATAAAACCCTAATTTTCTCTCATCTTTTAATCGTAAAATCATAGTTTTCTATAATCTTTTAATTTTAGAAATTGAAATCGTAGATTTCTCCACTAAATCTTAGACTGAGAACTAACAAGATTTAGTAATTTAAGAAGATAGAAAGAGATAAGAAGAGAGAGGAGATTAAAAATTGATGTGGCTCAATTAAATTTTAGATATGAGATGTGAGAAGAGATTTTAAACAACTTATTTAGGTTTAGAATATAATCTTAGCTAAAATTAAACCTATCAACGGCTCAAATGTTAATAAAGTAAGTGGATTCGGGTCGGTTGCGGGCCGATAAGGGTTACGGGCGAGTGCAGGTCCAGGTCTGGACGAGTTATAAAAAATATAAAACCCACCCTATTCAAATACGGGCGGTTACGGGGCCAATAAGGGTTGCGGGCGAGTAAGGGTTCGGTTCCGGACGGGCTATAAAAAATATAAAACCCGTCCTATTCAACTGCGGGCGGGTTCGGATTTTGCACCTGTCAATTTCGGGTAGGTTTTGCACGGCCATTTTACCCGTCAAAAGCAAGCAGGTTTAAGTGGGTAACGGGTCTAACCCGACCCGGTGAATAGGCTAGTTTGGTAATTTTGTGTTTGGTAGGATCTTGGGTTCATATAAATATTGTTTTAGGGTTTAGTGATAAGAGAGTTTTTTTCTCAATTATTGTGTGGTGGCTAAATGGGAGAGGGTTTTGGGAAAGAAGGTTGTAACCCTTTCTTTTTGTGAGAAGTGAGTTTCTTTGTGATTATTGTGCCTCTTTTAATTTCTTTTCTTGCAATTGTGTTATCGAAATTTCTTTATCTGGTATCAGAGCGAGTTCTCAATCGAGTTGATTTGTGAATTTTTTGGGGATCTTGTTTGTGTGTTTCAATGGTGAGTACTGAGGGTACGTATATGGTGGTATCAAAGGGCTTCAGTTTTTTTGTAGAATTATTTAATAGCATCAATGATTTTACCCTCTGGCAATAACAGGTGAGGAATATTTTGACTCGAGAAGGATTGGTGAAGTCTTTGAAACCGAAATCAAACAAGCCGGAGAAGATGACAAATGATGCATGGGAAGAATTGTGAGACATGGCAAATGGTATGATCCAAATGTACTTGGCGAGTAACACTCTCCGTGAGGTTATTGGATTAATGGATCCAGCGGAGGTTTGGGCTAAATTGGAAAGCAGGTACAAATCTAAATTTTTAACAAATCGATTACTTTTAAAGAAATGGTTGTATGGTCTCAAGTTTGTGGAGGGAACAAATCTCGAGTCGCACATAGATGAGTTTAATAGGCTTATCATTAAGATTGATGAAGATAATATAGCATTAGTTTTGTTAGCATCATTGACTTCCTTATTTGATCACATTGTGACTACTCTTATGTTTGGAAAGGAAACTTTATGTATTGATGAGGTGATCTCTGCTTTGTTGATTAATGTCTTGAAGGAAAAATTGCAGTGATAGATTGTCTGGAGGGAGTAGTGTCTTTGTTACCTCTGATAGCGGTCAGGGTCGATCTGTCAGAGGGCGGGTGAATTTTGAGCATAAATGACGATTTCAGCCGAGGGAGCGCAAGCCACCTACATGTTCGAATTGTAATAAGATAGGTCGCATATAAAGAGTTTGTCCCGATATAAAAGAGAGCCAGAAGAAAGAGAAGGAAAATGTATCATCAGAGACGGTGATATTCTAAGAATCAGACGACGTTTTATTGACTATATCTAGTGCTGAGGGAAAATCAGATTGGGTCTTAGATTCTGGGTGTTCTTTTCAAAATTCATGGTCGAGACTGTCTCAATGACATGTGCTCAGTGAGAGAGCAGTTTGACTCCTATCAGGCATGTGAAGAGGGTACAGTCAAAATGGAAAATTGTGCTAAGAGTAGAGTTATTAGGATTGGATCGATTCGCATGCGCATATTTGATGGAGTTGTGCAGAAGATTACTGGGGTTAGGCATGTACCTGGTCTTAGAAAGAATCTCATCTCTTTGGGGGCATTGGACTCGAGAGATTATAGATGCTCAATTTAGTATTGAGCTATCAAGGTGTCCAAAGAGAAACGAGTCGTGCTGGATGGAAAGGTGGTGCGTGGGTTGTACCAGCTTGCAGGTAGTATTGTGACAAGTGAAGATTGTAATAACCGGTATCCTCGATTTGTATTTTCCATATTATTTTCAATATTAAATTCATTTAAGTTCCTTAAGTTGTTTTCTAAATGTATTTCCTAATTTTCTTTCTTAAATGTTTTCCCCAACTCATTATTTATTTTACCTATCTTCTAATTCCTTCAGCTATTTTTCCTTACAAATTAATTCAAAATTCTTTCTTTATTTTTCCAAAGATGAAACTATGAACCCCAAACCTTTTTATGTTTCTAATTCTTCTTAAAACCAAAATCCTATTAAGATTCTAAACACAGTATTTTGTTTGCTATCCATATTTTTGATAATAATTTCCGGATATTTCTCCCCAAATTTTCCCATATAATTCTCTATATTTTTCTAAAACTGTTCTAAAATTTTATCCTAATTAAACCTTAACCCATTTTTTAGCCCAGACCCACACCCGGCCCAAGCCTTATTACCCAAACCCATACCCGAGTCCACTCCCTCTTCTCCTTCCTCCTCTTCCTCTCTCCTCTCTATTTTTCCTCATTCGAATCTCCCGAGCCCTCGTCGTCACCTTTCTCGCACCCACTTCCTCGAGACCTGCTCCACGCCGACATGGCCCTCGTCTCCAACTCCTCCGAGATCTCCTTAACCATGCTCCCTCTTTCTTCCTCCCTCTTTACCGCAACGAGCTCCCCATGACTCATGCTCCCCCATGACCTCGTCTTCGCCCCAACGACTTCTCGACCTCCGTGGCCACCTCCTTCATTTTCTCACGCTCACTTACTCTTTCTCTCTATCTATCTATCTATCTTTCTCTCCCTCATTCCTTCTCTTACTCCCTCTCCCTATCAAAACCCCGCCGTCTACAACTACCTCACCGAAGCTCATCGCCGGCCGACCATCCCGCTGCTATCCCCGAAGATACACCATCGCCAAGACCACCGCCAACACCTCCTCTATCTACTACCATCACTGAAACCCACCTCCGAGCTTCGTCTTCTCCTCCATCCCGACCTAGTCACCGGAGCCGACAGCCTTCACCAACGCCACCCGGATCTCGACTCCTCGCCAACCTCCTCTACCTCCAAGGACGATCCACCCGAGCTCCCTCCACTGCATCAACCACTCCCTCAACGTTCCCAAGCCTCCTCCTCTACTTCACTAGCACCTCCACCTTCCAGCTTCGACTAGCCTCCAAGTTGCTGGCACGTCCCAGCTGCCACCGTCACCGTCAAGCACACCTCCATCTCCAACGCCGAGCCATCACCTTCCTCCAAGAAGGTCGAGCCCTCTGCCTATCTACCTCTCTCCTCGACATCATCGACGAGCCACCTTCACTTCCATCATCACCTGCAACCACGCAACCCCGCTGCCAACACCAGATTCTCCTCCATCGACCAAGCTCCGCCATCACTGACCCGAGCTCCCCACCGTGTAGCTGAGCCCTACCCGAGCTTCTTCACCTCTCCCCAACAACCCTATACAACCCTTACTGCCACATGTGCTAGCTCTGCGCCCCGTATCGTGCCCTCTGTGCCCTGCATTGTGCCAGGCACCATGCCTACTCCACGCCTGAACTCCGTGCCCACTTCTAGCCACTTTTATGCCTACCTCCGTGCCACACCGTGCCCCGCATCAGTGCCACATCATGCCCGGCTCAAGCCTACCTGTGTGCCCACCTCCGCACTGTCGCCGTGCCACGACTGCACCACCGCCGTGCACAGCCCCGTGTTGCCTGTGTGTCCAGACATGCCACGGCTCATGCCCAGCACTGTGTTCAGTAGCGCCCGGTATCATGCCATGCCCACGTCATCACCACGCCTACAACCATATCACGTCCGTGTCAGCACCGCGTCTAATATCAGGTCACCATGCATCGCGTACGCGCCACGCACCATGTCCAGCATCGCGTCGTCTCATGTGTCAAGATGAACCCTACACGTCGCGTCGCTTCTATATCAGCGACCCAAGACAAGTGAACCCCTTCACTTGTTCATCATGGTATGGTAATCGCTAGATATAATATATGATGATATATGTATAAGTATAGATATTTTTACATATACATTGTTTGCGAAGTTAATATCGAACAAGTACCATCATCGTAAATTTTAGTGTTTGAAACCCTACTTTGGGCGATTACGCCGTAGTAATATTATATAGAAACCTATGAATTAATTTCGTGTTGATCGGGTAAAAGAAATAGATATTTCGATCGATAACCGTTTGCATAGTTTAAGTGTTCGATATAGAACCCTATGCGATAACTTAAGAGAATATGATGGAACCCATGATCATTATATCCTATTACTTTTAATGAATACCCTGTAGAAATTGGATGGCGAAACGACGCCGTTTCACCTATGAAATGTTACCCTCGATAACCTTTGCAAAAGCTGAATTTTCCCGGACAAGCTGAACAGTTAAAATCATAATAAATCATTTATATATCGGATATTAGAGTTCTATGGCTCGTATCAAAGCCAACAGATAAACCTACAGCATCCAATAGTTCATCTCTGTATTTTAATAAGTTATGACAATAAAAACTGAGGCTATTCATGGCTCTGGACTGCAGTCCAGAGCCAGAATCTTTACCTTTACTCGTTTTAGAATGCATGTTTTTCCCTGTTAAATTGCGCAAGTGTGCGGAAACATACATATAAGCTTATAGGATTGAATTATATTTCTAACGGCACTAGTCTCACTGCATTCCAGTGTCGTTTGATATTCAACACCCCTTTTAAACTGTCGAAGTGTACTGCGGTCCCAAGCAGGGACAGAACGGATGTCCTGACCTTAAACAAAATGTATCTCCCAACAAACAGTAGATATTGTCAATCCGTATAGTGAGTTGAAAACCTAATTAAAATATATAAATTTCACTCAACTGTAGCCTTGCCTAATTATGAATCCAACAGGGTGAAAAATGTGTCGCGAATTGAACTTTCAGTTTAGGAATTGAATTTCCAGCAGACAACACTTAAAATGGAATGACCGTAACTCGCAAACCTGAAACCCAATTGACTCGAAACCAATTTTACTGTATATATAATTAAATATACTGATTATTCCTTTTATATTGTTTGCTCAATTCTTCACGTGTGATTCATAGTGAATTTTGCAAGTTGTATGACACTAGCTGCTATATTTTTATTCGTATTATAATTGATTGCATTCTTATCATATCATGTGGCGGTTATACCCTCATTGGATAGTGGTTATATATATTGATAGCGTGGTGACCGTGTTACAGTACCAAATGACAAGTGTTAGTGATTGGATTGTGGCAAGTACGTTAGTATAAAAGCATGATTGAATAATGGAAGTGACACGTACTTGTACACAATCAGCGAAATCATATAGTTATTGGATTGTCGACGCCTATGGGGCATATATAAGTATAACTATAACTGGTATGGGATGGGTATGGAAGCACTTATATTATTGTCATAGGTAAGACATCGAGGACTGTCCACACATCTTAGATACTAGTCGAGACATGCTTGATGGAGACCATGTCTCCAATTCTCGTGTAGACTTGTCATAGAGCGACTAGTACTTAAATTCATGGTTGATGTTTGATGTAGACCGTGGGTGTTGGGGTAGTCTGAGTGTGAGTTCATTCAACGGAATCTCAGGAGTCCCATTACCGCATATTTCATGATTTCGTGATATTGTTACTGATCGTATTATTGGTTCTTACTGATCGTGATTCGGGCCCATATTTCCTTACCCCTGAGGCTTACCCTTGGGTCAAGAATACTCCTGCAGTGGTTGACGCTTACCTTTGGACTGACGATAAGTTTAGTGACTTGGACATTAAAACTTAGAGACTGATAGGTTTAGTGACGAGGACATTGCATTGATTATTGATCTGATATACTTGTTATACTGTTTATATGTACCTGTCATTTCATACCCATGTCATTACTCTACACCTACTGCTTTATGTTATCGTCATTGCACATTATATATGTATATATTGCTATTGTGTCGCTCTGATGACCTGAGTTTGCATGCTCAGAGGAAGAAGTGGACCTGACTAAATTCGAGAAGATCGCAGAGATCCGGACCAGCGAAACAACTGTATCATTCCTCGGATATCACTGGTTAGTTGTCTCTTTCGTTTGTATCTGTTGCACTCGTTTTCGTTACATATGATAGTTCTAGTGACTGTATTTCTCTTTATCCGTGCTATGTTTTACTGATTACCATGTAATGCTAGAAACCGAAGTGTGACTACGGCAGGATTTTTCCTTGACCGTAGGAGTATGGCTGGCCTTGTCACCACTCGTGTTCCGTATTTTGGGAAGCGGGGCGTGACAAAGATGATCCTCTTGGTAGTGGTGGAGTGGGGATCCACATTCAATTATCCAGCGACGAGAATTTTTTTGTGTTTTGGATGGTAAGCGAGTTATGATGGAGATTTTTTTCAAAATCCAAATCAAGGAGCAGATTGTTGGGTTTTTTGACTTGTACTTTGTTCTATCGGGTTTCGGGTTTAGTTTTGGTTTGGTAATTGTTTTGGATCCATATATGTATGGTTGCTTTGATTAAGGTGGTTTGGTAATTTTATGTTTGGTAGGATCTTAGAATCATATAATTATTGTTTTAAGGTTTAGTGATGTGGGAGAGGTTTTTTTTCGATTTGTGTGTGGAGGCAAAGTGGATGAGGGTTTTAGGAGAGAAGGTTGTAACCGTTTTTTTGTGAGAAGTGGGTTTGTTTGTGATTCTTGTGCCTCTCTTTTAATTTCTTTTTTTGCATTTGTGTTATCAAAATCTCTTTATCACTAATTGTATTTCAACCAAAAGTAATCTAAGAAAGATGATCATAAGAAAAATTGCTCAAAATCGTAAATATAATTCTGATCCATAACTAAATTAAAGAGGCTATATACTAGTGTTGGGTCAAAATTTACACTCCTTTCCCAAAAATCCAAAATCAGAAAGTCGACAAGTCAAAGGGTTAGAGTCAGCACCCAGTGGACTCGAGCCAAGTTCGAGCCCAAGTGAAGCTGGCCCCATGCCAAGATTTTTTTTTTTTAATTATGCGACAAATAAATTTAATGTAATTTCTTTTTTTTCATAAATAAATGAAATAAGCAAAAGGAAAATTGGTAAAAGCCCAAAAGCCCAAATGAAATGTAAAGGCTATATAAAACCAATCATATAATGAAATAAAGAAGATTATTCTCTCCTAAAAATTTCTAGGGTTTGACAATTCTCTTTCTCAAGGGCTCTTTCTTCTTCCTCCTCTTTTTTAATTAAATCTAAGGCAGTGTTAAAATCACCAAATGAGTAATTTTTACCATGCTCCATCTCTCTCTCCATGATCCAATAGTGGAGAGGAGGAAGAAAGAAGAACCCACGTCATGACCTATTCACGCATGTCCTTAGGCCTTGTCACGCCCCGCTTCCCAGTGTACGGGGAATGAGATGTGGCGAGGCACGCGACGTATTTACTCAGAAGTAAACACGTTAAGCGTAAATAAGCAATATAAATGAATAACGCAAGAATAACAAGAGATGTAATAAAACAACTTTTTATTGATAATCATTCTTTACATACAACTGAAAAGTAAAGTACAATGATAGAAAGCGATGCCTAAACAATGGCATATGAACTGAAAATAAAATAGTACAAGTAAGGCCTAAAAGTCTGCTTCCTTTGTAAACTGCTCCAAGTCATCCTGGCTGGGCTCAATCTTCTGAGAGTCGGATCCTCCTAATGAACATTCCAAAGAAAAAAGAGACAGGAACGTCGTCAGCGAACTAGCGCTCGATAAGTCCCAAAAAATAGAATGAAATAGATAGGTAAAGAGAATAGAATAGGTAAAGTATGTATTTGTTATGCTAACGTGGTTGTTTGTAGTTTGGTACAGAATGTATCAGTGTATACGAGAGGGTCCAACTTGCTCCGTGGACTAAGATAACATGTAGGTACAAGGCCCCGTCAAAACCCACGGGACAACGGCACAGTATGTTTATGTAGGTGTCTTTTAGTGACCATCATGGTGCCACTTTTAATACATTCCATACCAATCTATCCCGTTAAAACCCCGTAATGTATATTGTATTGATTTATAGTTATCAGACTTGCCGAAACCATGGTATAAATTGTTCATGTAAATAGATTCAGGATGTAAACGGTAGTCATGTAAGCAAGTTCAAGATATAGCCATGGTTCGGTCAAGTAAAGTCATGTTGATATTGTTCTGGTATTCATATTCAAGTTCAAGTGTTCATGTTTGGTATATTGGATTCATGTTGAATTGGAGTTATGATTGGATTCATATTTAGATTGTATTCAGATTAAACTAAGACTCAGATTGAGTCAGACACTTAAACGGATTTGGATCCTGAATTAGATTTTGGTGTTATCGGTAACTGCTGCACTTGGACGGCATGATTTGTGTCTTTTTTCAAGACAATTACCATTGATAACCCTGTTTTAGTTTTCTACCTTAAATACGCAAGCACCCACTTTCTCCGGCTCCCTGGGACTCAAGAGAATTGGTCCCTCTTAAACCTATATTTACTAGGGTCCTTATTGTAATTTAATATAACTTGAGGGGGGGTTTATGAAAAATATTTTTAGTATACTTTCAAAATAAATCTCAAGTATTTATTTATGTTATTTAAGATTTTCATGGATATGAATTTTAAAGAGTGGGGTATATTATTGAATATATACCTAGCTTGAATAGTTCAAGCTATTTTAGGGTAAAGTTTGACTTGTATTGATTCTTAATGATATTTTCATAAAACTTGTAATTCTTTTATTTTTTTTTAGAAAACATGGAATTTAATAATATCTTAAAAATATGTGGTTTGATAATATTTATATAATTATTAAAAATAACTTTTTATTATTAAATAGAAATCCTCGTTTTTCTTAAAATTTGTATTAAAATTCTATCGAGATCGTTTGCTCCGTGAGAAGGTCTATATCTCGCTCTACTAGTCCCGAGGATGTGCGATAATCCGCACCATCCAATAGCGGGTTTCCCAAAATGGGTTTTAGAGACACAATCGCAAAGAATTAAGTAACACATTTTAAAGAAATCCGGGTTTTTAATAGTTTAAGGTATTTTGATGAAAAGTCGTATTTTGCCACAAAAACATTGTTCAAGAGAATCGTGATACATCAAGATGTGTGTATGTGAGAAGTAGGTCATTACCTCGTGAGGTTTTCTAAAGGTATGCTAAGCAAATTAATTAAAAGATGTCGTATGTAAACTTCATGGTATTTAAACGTAAAAGACTAATTAAAGTTATTTAATATGGAGTATTAGAGTGAAATTGGTTTCTAAATATTAATTAAATGATTACAAGTAAGGTATATACATGGGTACAAGTGATTCTTAAGAAGAATTGTGGTTTTCAAAGATTTCAGATACAAATGTCGGTATAACTCCACTTACCGACATATTTTGAAAAAGAGAAGTTTTATAGTAGAAAGAGAAGAATAAATATGGTACTTACTTGCTAAAAGAATAGAGGGAAGGTAGAGGAAGAGAATGGTAGCCTTCGTGTAGTTGTGGGTTCACCAGAATCATCTTGAATTCTCGCCGGAAATTGACCTAGGGCTAACTCCACTTATACTCTTCTTAGACTTAGAAATTTTTGAGAATTTTGGCAATAGATTTCAAAATGAAGAGGGCTAGGATATGGGGTTGTATTTATAGTGTAAAATTAGAGTTTTGAAAATGAAGAAAGAATTAAAAATACATTAATAATGGGATTTAAAGCTAAATTTTAATCCTCTAGATAATTGCAGGGAAAATAAACAGAACAGGAGCAGTGGGGTAAGCCAAGGGGTTTAGTGGGCAAAACATGGACCTCATCACCTACGGGGGGGGCCGGCGGTGCCGGTCCTATGGCGAATCTCGCTGGTCGGATTAGGGGTAGAGGCTGTCAGATGAATGCCAAGTGTTCTCTTCTGTTCATACAACATTTTATACATGTTTATTTTTCTGTCTTTTCATTTTTACGTGTATTACAAGTGTAAACTTTTAGGCTTCCAAAAAGTTTAAAAGAAAAATTCAAAAAAAATATATGTGGCTGATAGGATTCGAACACAGGTGTTATGTCACAGCAGTGCAAGGCTTTACCAATGAGCTACAAGTGCTTTCTTGTTGTTCTTAAACAAATTTAATTTATAAGTTGTACTCAGGTTAGCAAACTTCATTCTATACATTAACTTTTAAAAAAAATCGTACAATAAAATTAGAGTCGTTACATTCTACCCTCCTTACAAAAATTTAGTCCTCGAAATATACATTAACATAAGGACTAGTTTACAAATAAAAAAGGATATATTGCACGCATGTCTTTTTCACGTTCCCACGTTGATTCTGAAAGTCTACCTTAAACACCACCATGAGGTTCTAGAGGTATCAAGCATGCCACATTTTAATTTTTATTAGGTGCTAAGTTAAACTAACAAGATCATTACTAGATTATTAGGGTTTGCCTTTGTGATGTGATTAACTCAAGAGAAGAAGAGAGCATACAACCTTTGTAGTTCGAGTCCTTCTCTTCTATAGATCCGGGTTGAAGTCCACGCGACTTTACTAGGCTCCTCTTCGAGTTGAAAGAACCTCCTTCGTGATCTTCGCGCCACAGACGATCCACCCGAAATTCCTTTAGCCCAAGCTAACTCTACACTAAACTCCTTTAGTGTAGGAAACACACCACACCAAATTACTAGGTTGTTGTGGGGTGGTGAAGTATGGGATGTTAAAAGCTTACAATTTTGTGTTCAATCTTCATGATTCACATCTCATGTGAGGGTTGAAGCTTAAACCATGGCAATTGAGGAAGAAGATGAAGCTAGAGAGCAACTATGGGAGCAACTCAAGAAAAATGTCTAAATGTTGAGAATGAGACTAGAATGAATGGTAACTCTTGACCCCCACTCATTCAAGCATGGAATTTTTCAATATAAAATTGCAACCATGCTTGAATAGTGAGTTAGATGAATAAACTATAAATAAAGCCCATGCTTGCAACAATGCTCTCATTTTCCACCTCTTTTCTATTTTTCTCAAAAATAGAAATCATGCCATACTTTATTATTATTATTATTATATATATATATATATATATCATATATATATATATCATATATATATATCATATTAATATATATATAATGAAGAATAATTAGTGAGCTAATGATATTAGTTAAGATATAATTATATCACATATAATATATATCACATTATTAAATTAACACTTGATTTAATAATCCGGTTATATCATATATGACCGACTAATATCATTCATCTGTATATTACATTATCAAATCAACACTTGATTCGACAATCTGGTTATATCACATATAACCGAACCGATAACAGATAACTGCCAGATTATAATACGGTATCACATACTCGTATTTAATCAGGATCATGCACATATCAACATATGTGCCCTACTTCGTTTCGCTCGAATCAGGAAACTTCTGTGTGGGACTCTAAAGACTCGTCAATACGCCAGCAGTAAGTGATGATCACATCAATCACCTACAAGCCGTTAGCGGTACTAAATGGACGTAACGGCTACCCCGGTATTGAGCGATATGAAAATCAACAAGCAAGCTCATCCATACTCTCCATGAAGCCTATCAGTAACACTACCGTACAGTCCGGTCTCTTCGGCTGGTATGTCGCATATCATGTCCAGGGATGGTAAACGTCAATCCCCGGTAACGTGATAAGTCATGCCGATATCTGGACTATAACGGTTTGAGAAACTACTGATAACTCTTATCAGTAAATCTCAGCAGCAGCCATGTCCAAGGACTTCCAGTTATAGCCAATCGAGCATAGCGCAATATCAACCCCCAATACCGGGAGAGACGAAACCCCTCCTATCGTTCATTGCCTCCATGTGACTTGGGGCTGTACCCAAAATCCACCTGTTTGCACGACTCCTTTGAGCCGTGGTAGGAGGAAATCAAAGCACAGTGGGAGCCACATAAGACTCTATGACGATCTCGGGTCTACAAACTACCCTGTATCAGTGTCACCAGAGGACTGCTATCTGACAATAGGTATACTACCACATAAGAGTCATCGGCGAGTCATATTCGGTGTACCCATTCTCCAATGAGCACCTGTGTACAATCTTTGATATCACACACCAATAGTTGTGGGATCAACCATCGCCCTGTAAGGGACAAGAAACTTACACACTAGTCTACTCTGGAATATCGATGCCCTAGTCTCAATATTCCCTCGACTAGGAACTGATTAAAAGATGTACTTGTTGACCACCCTAGCCCCACTAGTATGATCTCATCATAATCCTGGCAGTCAAGTACATATCCTAAGGGCTTTATCAACATGTAAGAGACAGACAATATAAATACTAGTTTACATGTTAAGATAAAGGTAACATGATAGCATACTATCATGTCGAGCAAGAAATTCCTCTATATATATGTCCAAGCATCCACTATACCATCAATAATGGCCTCTAGGGCATACATATTCCTAACAGATTCTCCTGGTGAATCCTTTCTCCACATCACTCGGACCAAGTTTACTTCCTTATTCCGTAATGTCTTCACCTTTTTGTCCAGGATTTCAACGGGTTGTTGCTCACAAGATAGATCTGTCTGTACAGTGATCAAGGATGTGGCTGGGGTCGCTCACATATCTTCGAAGCTGGGATATGTGGAACACATTGTGCACTCCTTCTAATGAGGGTGGAAGTGCCAAACGATATGCTACTTCTCCGACTCGTTCGAGTATGTCGAACGGTCCAATATATCTGGGACTGAGCTTACCCCTCTTACCAAAGCGAATTACTCCACGGTTTGAAGAGATCTTTAAGAACACATGATCTTCCGGTTGGAACTCCAGGTGTCGGCGCTTTGCATCAGCCCGGTGCTTCTATCGATCTTAGGCTATGCACATTCTTTCCCTGATCATGCGAACTACGTCCACAGTTGCCATGATCATCTCTGGTCCAAGAAGTTCCCTAGCTCTGATGTCGTCCCAACTTAATGGTGAATGACACTTCCTTCCATAGAGAGCTGTAAATGGTGTCATTCCAATACTCGCCTGGTAGCTGTTGTTGTATGAAAACTCCATAAGACGTAGGTGATCTTCCCACGATCCTCTGAAGTCTAACATACAAGCTCATAGCATATCTTCTAGAATCTGAATTGTTCGCTCAGACTGTCCATCTGTTTTTGGATGGTAAGTTGTGTTGAAGTTCAGACTCGTTCCTAGGCTAGCTTGCAGACTCTGCCAAAACTGCGATCGGAATCTGGTGTCACGATCGGAGACGATGCAAACCGGTACTCTATGTAATCTCACGATCTCCTGTATGAGTTCATGGGTATCAGAAATAGTACATCTTGAGGTTAAATCTTACATTAGATTCATGCTTACCTCCATGTACTTCTTTGCTAGTGTCTCGATAGATTGACCAACTCGAAATGGGATGAAGTGAGCCGGCTTGGTGAGTCGATCCACAGTAACCCATACTGCATCGTTACCTTTCGTGCTGCGAGGAAGTGCAGTCACGAAGTTCATGGTAATGTGTTGCCATTTCTATTCTGGGATAGATAACGGTTGAAATAACACAGCAGTCATGTAATATTCAGCCTTTACTTGCTGACACACCAAACATTTGGCTACGCTTCTGGCTATTTCACACTTCATTCCATGCCACCAGTAATTTTGACATAGATCTTTGTACATTTTGGTACCACCAGGGTGTACTCAGTAAGGAGAGCTGTGAGCTTCTTTCATCAACTCTTTCTGAACGGAATCTTGTGGTACACACAACCTACTTCTATATCTCAAAGATCCATATTTGTGGATGATGAAGTCTGTTCGCAGTCCACTTTCTAATTGTTCTCGGATCTTTTGCAACTTGGTATCACTTGCTTGAGCTGCTTTGATCTGATTGACAATAGTAGACTGAAGTTGTAAGTTTGTCACGCCCCGCTTCCCAGTATACGGGCAGAGGACGCGACGAGGCCGCTACGTATTTACTGTGAAGTAAATACGCTAAGCGTATCTAAGCAATATAAAGATAAATGCACAAGAGACAAAATATAATAAAACAGCAACTTTATTTATTCACATTCTTTTTACAATACATGGAAAAGTAAATACAACTGAATGAAAGCAATACCTAAACAATGGCATAACAGAAATGAAAAGTACTGAAATAAAAATGTGTATAATGAAGCTAGAGCTCTGGGTCGTAGGCAAGCTGATCCAAATCCTCACTAGTAGGCTCGATTTCTGAGTGTCCAGATCACCTGACAACATTCCAAAGAAGAAAGAGAAGGAATGTCGTCAGCAAACAATCGTTCGGTAAGTCCCAAAGATAAAGGATAAGGATAATAGACAGAGAGTAAGAGAGGGAGTATAACTTTTAAAGTTGTAATTAGTGTTAACGCTATTGTTTGTAGTTTGGTACAGAAGGACGCCAGTGTATACGAGAGGAGTCTCTATATGCTAGAGACTAAGGCAAATGGAAGTATAAGGAACCGTTATGCCACGGTACAACAAAAACGGAATATAGGTTAGGTGTCTTAAATCTAGCAGTCTCGTGCAACTTCTAACACCTTCCGTACCAATCTACCCCTTAAACCCCGCGATGTCTTGTTTGTATTGTTTGTGTTGTATTATAACTTGTACTGTCTTGTATAGATGGGTGACTTGCCGAAACCATGATAGCAGTAAATGGATGTAACTGGAGAATCATGTAAATGGAAGTATATCCATAGTTCGGTTCGGTCAATACGGATTGAATAGATTGAATATATGTATTCAGGGATTCATGTTGAATTGTAGATTGTAGATTGTACTTGAATCATATTCAAGTCAGATTATTTATAATGAGACTCAGTCTGAGTCAGAACAATTAGAAAAGAAATTGAAGTCCTGAATTAGGTTTTGATGTTATCGGTAACCGTTGCACATGAGCGGCAGGATTTGTGTGTTTTTCAAAGACGATTACCGTGTTAATAACACCGTTATTAAGTTGTCTACCTTAAATAGGCAAGCACCCATATCTCCGGCTCCCTGAGGCTCAAGAGACTGGTCCCGCTTAAACCTATATTTAGTAAGGTCCTTAGGGTAATTTATAAACTTGAGGGGGTTTTATGTAAAAATACTTTTGTATAATTTTCCAAATATACCCCAAGTATTTAATTATCGTATTTAGAGTTGTCATAGATGTAGATTTTATATTTGTAATATTTCTAGTGAAAATAACCTAATTTCATAATATAGGGTATTTAATTGTAAGTATTGAACTTATATGGAATTTCATGGTATTTTAATGTAAAGTGATTCTGGTGATTTTTAAAAAAAATTGGAATATTTATATTATCACAAAATAGATATTTTAATGATACATGTATATATATATTTATATAAAAATAATTTTAATATATATATTATATTTCTAGAAATCTTATTTTTCTTAAGATGTTTGTATTTTAAATCTCTCGAGACCGAATTCTCCTTGCGGAGGTCTGTATCTCGCACTACTAAGCCCAGGGATGTGCGATAATCCGCACCATCCCAGTCGGGTTCCCCAAAATGAGTTGTAGCGGCGCTTTGCAAAGATTTATAAAAAATACGAATTCTTATAAAAAACGGTTTTAATAGTTAGTGGTATTTATAAGTAAAGTTTCGTTTTCCCGTATTCTATGTTCCTGAAAGGTATTGTGTTATGTTGCATATGAGTGTTGTGAGGAGGTAGGTCATTACCTCGTGATCTACTTAAAGGTATAGCAAGATGCGATGTTTAAATATCGAAATTAAACTTACATGGTATTTTAGTGAAATAGTATGATAAAAATTGAAATAGAAATCCTTCTGATATGGAACTTATTCAATATGACTTGTTAATATTTAATAGTCAACATGTAAGGGTTTAGTATGATTGTATTTAAAAAAAATTGAGATTTTTAGGAAGAACCGAATCGGACATCAGATTAACCCCGATTCCGTCGGGCTTTAGAAATACATGTTTTTTAGAAAAGAATAGAGAAGAGGGAGGTGGGACTTACGGGTTTGTAGGTTAGGGATGAGGAAAAGGAAACTGTAGGAGGCGCCGGTGCGTCGTTTCATCGCCGGGAGCTCTTAGGGTCGTCGTCGGAAAATCGCCGAAATTTCGCCCTTTGTTAACTTCAATTGCACACTAAAATTTCTAGAGGAATTTCTTGAGAGTTTGGACAGAATTATGAGTGAGGGAGGTGTGTCTAGGGTGGTATTTATAGGGTAAAACTAGGGTTAGGTAAAGGGGTGTATTGAAAATTGTATTAATTTATAATAAAAATATGGTTTAATGGGATTTTAAAGAGCTCTAGAACCGATCCAAGGAATTAAAGTATGCAGGAGTGATGGGGATGTTGAAAGGCGCAACTTTCGTGTTGGCGACTCGGCAGTTCGGCCGAGTCCGGCCGGCGGCGGCGACCGAGTCGGCCGAGTCGCCGGCCGATTCGGGCCAAGTCCGACCGGGGTCGGTCGCCGTAGGTCCGACGTCTTTTGGTCTTCCCCCTGGTCCAGTTTGTTTTACATGTGTAGTGGGGGTTTTACGAGTTATGCACGTGTAGTCGCTTGGACTTCTAAAAATTCAAAATAAAACAATATTAAAAATAATATGGGGGATGGGATTTGAACTCTGGTGCTTTGGTTCAGCAGTGCAAGGTATTACCAATGAGCTACAAGCTCCTTCTTGCTATTAAAAAGTAAAACAATTACTTATAGTAATCACAGTAAATGCAAATACCCCAAGTATACATTAATTTTTAAATAAATTTTTGTACACTAAAATTGGAGTTGTTACAGTCTACCCTCCTTACAAAAATTTCGTCCTCGAAATTTACAACTTTTATTTTAAGAATTAGTTTACAAAGAGGTGAGGATATTTTGCACGCGTCTCATCTTCCCTTTCGCGGGTTGATTCTCCTGGAGTGTCTTTTCTCCACATCACTTGAACCAAGTTGACTTACTTGTTCCGAAGTGATCGAACAGATCGTCGATGCGCGGTAATGGATACTTGTTCTTTATCGTCACTTCGTTCAGAGCTCGATGGTCTATGCACATTCTGTATGAATCTTCTTTCTTCATCACGAGCAAAATTGGAGATCCCCAACTTGAGGTACTGGGACGAATCCATCCTTTCTTCAGAAGTTCGTCCAGCTGAGTACGGATCTCCTTCAATCCTTCTGGACTTAAGCGATATGGTGCTTTGATTACCGGTTGTGCACCAGGTACTAAGTCAATGCTGAATTCAAGAGCTCGATCGGGAGGCAAACCTGAGATGTCTTCAGGAAATACGTTTTCAAACTCTCGAACTACATATGGCTTGTCTTCTTCCGCCTGTAGTGTTGCAAGCACTGCCTTCCTTGGTTTAGCCTTGTAGGTGCTAGATTCCAGGGTACGGTCTCCACTCTTGAAATAAAAGACCGGATGATCTGGTATCTCGAACACTACCTTCCTTTGACGACAGTCGATGGTAGCGAAGAAAGTTCCTAACCGGTCCATACCCAAGACTATGTCGAAGTTCGGTATGTCCAGCACTTTAAAGTCGTATAAAATTCTCTGCTGCAGACGATCACTGGACACAGATCGTATCCCATAGTTGCCTTTAGAACGTCGTTCCCTGAACTGACATTCCAGCTGGATACGAGCAATTTAACTGGAATCGCATGAGTTCGGACGAACTGTTGCGACATAAAGCAATGTGATGCTCCAGTATCGAAGAGTACTAAGGCAGGTAGGGAGGCTACTAAGATTGTACCTAAGTTGTGTAGAATATTTTTAGGTATAGGAAAAGATATATATATATATATATATATATATTGATGTATATAAAGCTTGAAAAGGTTTTGAAAGAGTGGGAGTTACCAGTGATGACTTGGCCAGTGGTTTCAGCTTCTTCCACAGTCATTGTGAAAGCCTAACGCCTAGGTACATTCCTCCTTACTGGAGGCACATTTCTCTGTTCGTTCCTTTGTCCTTGAGGCATGTTCCTCTGTGCCTAATGGAACTGATGAGGAGGCTGTGCAGGAGGTCGACGAGGAGGTGGAGCAGGTAGGGCAAGGCGAGGTGCAGGAGCCTGGATAGCTGGTCGCTGCGGAAAAGTGATCGCTGGTCAGGGTGTGGGAGCTGTAGTGAGACGATGTGGGCAATCTACAATAGCGTGAGTGGATGCGCCACAAACTAAGGATAGGCGGTTAGCACACCTGCAGTCCTTCGCCAGGTGTCCATTCCACTCTCAGTAGAAGCAAAAGTCTGGACTGGGCCGGTTAAAAGTTACTCTCGGTCTCCTGGGTACAAACGATGGTCTGGAAGAGGCTCCTCCCGCTATCTGAGTAGCAGGCCGCTTCACACCGGCAGACTGAGGTCTGCCCTTTCTTCTTTACAACTGCCTGATATCTTCGAGCAGCCTTCAAAGCAAGATCATGGGTTGGGAAATCCCCTGTAGCTAATGCAGCTTGGATCTCCGGGTCCAACCCTTGCTGAAATCTCCGTGCCCGGATCTCAGCAGTCGGGATCAAGTGTGCCGCGAACCTGTTATGGTCTCGTGTTAGCATTGTAGTATGTGATATTAGAAAATTGAATATTGAGACATATCTTACCTGCTAAGCATAGTGAACTCGGTATCGTATTCATCCACAGATTTGCTTCACATAGAGCCTTACTGCAAATGGATGAATTGCTGCTCCATATCAAAACGGGCAGTCATGGGGAAATATTTCGTATCGAACATGTCGCGAAAAGTCCTCCATTCAATTGGCTGGGTGAGTCGGCTTTCTTCAGTCTTCCACCAGACTCTGGCATTATTAGTGAGTTGCAGCTTCGCAACTCTCACCCAAGCAATCTCTAGCACTTGTGCTGCTGCTAGATCATCTGCAATGGATTGAGCCCATTCCTCTGCCTCTAGTGTGCTCTCTTTCCCAGAAAAGTGCTTAAGGTGCAATGCCTGGAATTGCTTCACTCCGGGTGCCTCAGATTTTGGGCGGTGCAAGAGGATAGCAGTCTGCTGCTGTTGTCCCTCCAAGAGGCTCTTGATTACCTCAAGCGATACCGTCTGCTCATTGATAGGAGCTGCTAAGGTATATGGTGGTGGTAGAGAAGGTGGAGTGTTTCCATTCATGTTGGTGCTGGTATTGTTCGGGGAATCCATAACCTTGAGAGAAAAATAGGGTTAGGATAGATTTAAGGGATTGAAATGTAAAGAATGTATAGTTACTGATTCTTATAATTCTTATGATATATTGCTTAGGTTTTCATGCAGAACTGGCCCTGCATGGTAAGACTTCATGCGGAACTGACCTGCATGGACCGCCAACAAAACTTGTCAAGCCCCGCTTCCCAGTGTACGGGAAACGAGACGTGGTGAGGCACGCGACGTATTTACTCAGAAGTAAACACGCTAAGCGTAAATAAACAAAAATAAATGAATAACACAAGAATAACAAGAGATGTAATAAAACAACAACTTTTTATTGATAATCATTCTTTACATACAACTGAAAAGTAAAGTACAATGATAGAAAGCGATGCCTAAACAATGGCATATGAACTGAAAGAAAATAATACAAGTAAGGCCTAAAAGTCCGCCTCCTCTATAAACTGCTCCAAGTCATCCTGGCTGAGCTCGATCTCCTGAGAGTCAGGTCCTCCTGACGAACATTCCAAAGAAAGAAAAGATAGGAATGTCGTCAGCGAACTAGCGCTCGGTAAGTCCCAAAAGATAGAATGTAATAGATAAGTAAAGAAAATAGAATAGGTAAAGTATGTATTTATTATGCTAACGTGGTTGTTTGTAGCTTGGTACAGAATGTATCAGTGTATACGAAAGGAGTCCAACTTGCTTCGTGGACTAAGCTAACATGTAAGTACAAGGCCCCGTCAAAACCCACGGGACAACGGCACAGGATGTTAGGTGTTTTTTAATGACCATCATCGAGCCACTTTTAACACATTCTGTACCAATCTACCCCGTTAAAACCCCGTAGTGTATATTCTATTGATTGTATTGATTTGTAGTTATCAGACTTACCAAGACCATGGAATAAGTTGTTCATGTAAACAGATTCAAGATGTAAAAGATAGTCATTTAGGCAAGTTCAAGATATAGCCATGGTTCGGTCAAGTCAAGTCATGTTGATATTGTTCTGGTATTCATGTTCAAGTTCAAGTGTTCATGTTTGGTATATTGGATTCATGTTGAATTGGAGTTATGATTGGATTCATATTTGGATTGTATTCAGATTAGACTGAGACTCAGATTGAGTCAGACACTTAAACATATTTGGATCCTGAATTAGATTTTGGCGTTATCGGTAACTGCTGCACATGGACGGCAGGATTTGTGTCTTTTTCCAAGACAATTACCATTGATAACCCCATTTTAGTTTTCTACCTTAAATAGGCAAGCACTCACTTTTTTCCGTCTCTCTGAGGCTCAAGAGAATTGGTCCCGATTAAACCTATATTTACTAGGGTCTTTGTTGTAATTTAATATAACTTGAGGGGATTTTATGAAAAATATTTTTAGTATACTTTCAAAATAAATCTCAAGTATTTATTTATGTTATTTAGGATTTTCATGGATGTGAATTTTAAAGAGTGAGGTATATTAGTGAATATATACCTAGCTTGAATAGTTCAAGGTATTTTAGTGTAAAGTTTGACTTGTATTGATTCTTGATGGTATTTTCATGAAACTTGTAATTCTTTTATTTTGTTTAGAAAACATGGAATTTAATAATATCTTAAAAATATGTGGTTTGATAATATTTATATAATTATTAAAAATAACTCTTTATTATTAAATAGAAATTCTCGGTTTTCATTAAAAAAATGTATTAAAATTCCGTCGAGATCGTATGCTCCCTGAGGAGGTCTGCATCTCACTCAGCTAGTCCTGAGGATATGCGATAATCCGCACCATCTAATAGCGGGTTTCCTAAAATGAGTTGTAGAGGCACAATCGCAAAGAATTAACACATTTTAAAGAAATCTGGGTTTTTAATAGTTTAAGGTATTTTTATGAAAAGTCGTATTTTGCCACAAAAGCTTTGTTCAAGAGAATCGTGATATACCAAGATGTGTGTGTGAGAGAGGTAGGTCATTACCTCATGAGGTTTTCTAAAGGTATGCTAAGCAAATTAATTAAAAGATGTCGTATGTAAACTTCATGATATTTAAACATAAAGGCCTAATTAAAGTTATTTAACATGGAGTTTTAGAGTGAAATTGGTTTCTAAACATTAGTCAAATGATTGCAAGTAATGTATATTAATGCGTACAAGTGAATCTTAAGAAGAATTGCGGTTTTCAAAGGTTTTAGATACAAATGTTGGTATAACTCCACTTACCGATATATTTTGAAAAAAAAAGTTTTATAACAGAAAGAGAAATATGGGACTTACTTGCTAAAAGAAGAGGGGAGGTAGAGGAAGAGAATGGTAGCCTTCGTGTAGTCGCGGGGTCGCCGGAATCATCTCGAATTCTCCCCGGAAATTGACCTAGAGCTAACTCCACTTGTACTCTTCTTAGACTTAGAATTTTTTGAGAATTTTGGCAATAGATTTCAGAATGAAGAGGGCTAGGGTATGAGGTTGTATTTATAGTGTAAAATTCGGGTTTTAGAATTGAAGAAAGAATTAAAAATGTATTAAAATGGGATTTAAATCTAAATTTTAATTCTCTGGATAATTGCAGGGAAAATAAACAGATCAAGAGTAGTGGGGTAGGACAAGGGTTTAGTGGGCAAAACACGGACCTCGTCACCTATGGGGGGCCGACGGTGTCGGCCCTATGGCGAATCTCGCTGGTCAGATTAGGGGTAGGAGCCGTCGGATGAATGCCACGTGTTCTCTTCTGTTCATACAACATTTTACACGTGTTTATTTTTCTGTCTTTTCATTTTTACGTGTATTACACGTGTAAACTTTTGGGCTTTCAAAAAGTTTAAAAGAAAATTTCAGAAAAAATATATGTGGTTAATGGGATTCGAATACATGGGCTATGTTACAGCAGTGCAAGGCTTTACTAATGAATTACAAGTCCTTTCTTTTTGTTCTTAAAGAAATTTAATTTATAATTTGTACTCAGATTAGCAAACTCCAATTCTGTACATTGACTTCTAAAAAATTTCGTACAGTGTAATTAGAGTCATTACAGGCCTCGTAGAGGGGAAAAGAGCCACCTTTGATCTTCTTAAGACAAAATTTTGTGTTTAGGGCTGTAGCTCCATTGGATTTCAACCTTTGCTTACACCGTGTTAGGTGCGTATCTCGCCAGGTGCCCATTTAGCTAGAAGCGCACCCCGTTCGGTGCACATCGTGCCAGGTGCGCATCGGCTCAGATGCGCACCTCGCTAGGTGCGCACCTTGCTCGACGTTTTGGCCCATTCGAGACACTTTGCCCCCCACTCGCGCACCTCGTCAGGTGCTCATCAGGCTAGGTGTGCACTTTACCTGGCACACACCTTGTCATGGTCACGCCTTACCAGGTGCGCATCTTACCATGTGCGCATGTGGCACACGCGCATCTCTCACTTCTGTTTTTCTTGTAAATGTTTTAAAAATAAAAAAAAATGAATAAAATAGACACGCCCCACACTCAAAAGCCTTCTCCTCTTAAAAAATTCTAACGGGGCACTACCTCGCAAAGGGGCTGCTAGCTCCCTTGATCCCCAGCCCGCTATCCAGATAGCGGGACCCCCGTAAACTTCGTGAGACCCCTGATATACCCAAAACACCCTCAAGACACACATATGCATACTGCACATTGAGTTCGCATGATCTGTTCGACCTGTTAATCGGAGGTTCCCTCGCTCCAAAAGCGAGGAGTAATTAATGATAGTTTAGTCCGCAGATATTGGAGATTTGGATCCCCACAGTCAATAAACCCCTGCCTACCCCAGGCTAGGAGAATCTGTAATATGCCTGACAAGCGATATGCATTTCTACCTCAATAGAGTGACAAAAAACACTCTACAGATTCTGGCACGCCCGGTGAGACCTTTTCTATTCTCCCATATTTTGGGTTTAGTGTTCATACGAACTCAATCAACATATATATCGATTGTCTGCACTTAAATTATGCTTCTTTGTGCAGGACAACAACTTTCCAATCGCAATTTTCTAACTCAATGAGAATGTCACGAAGGACCAGTTCGATCTCTGAGGCAACTCCGATCCCGTACGTTGTCAAGATTAATGCTCATATGGTTATCCCTGCAAGTCTCAGTCGGCAATGGGAGGAACCACTCCATCAATTTGGTTTTGTCATCATCTACCCTGTCGGAAGCCCTTATCTAGCAAAGATCCTGGCAAACCAAGTGGCCAAACCGACCTCATGGGGCAGGAAGCCGAATGTTGTGATCGCTAAGGCACCACAACCCAAACGTTAGTCGATATTCGAACAACTCTCTGGCGTTCCAGCTGGGGGCAAGACCTCTAAAACAAAGGAAGTCATCAAACGTCGTGGGTAAGCTCAGGCGACACCTCTGACAAGTGCACGATCAGACGTATCTTCAAGGTTCTCCATCACATAGCCTATGGCGGCTTTCCGAAGAGCAAAAGCCCGCCAAGTGCTCAAAGCAGAAAAACTAAGACAGAAGCGGCTCGGATATAGAGCCAAGAAAAGGCCAGGGCTCTGACCAAGTGAAATTTTGTGAAGTTCGAAGGCCCGGCTGCCCCGCGACCACAGCCGTGTTAGCCCTGAAGATTCGCAACTCCATCGAACCCTTAAAATGGGTTCAGAAGAATGTCATGTCCGCCAAAATCAAGAAGATCGCGATTTGAACTGTGCTACGAAAGGATTTGTCTAAGCCCCAACATAAAAAGCATGATAGCCTCTCTTCAGAAGTCTAACAAGCACTTCGTGCCCAATGAAAGTAACGGGGCAAAGCCAGAAAAGTTGTACCAACGCCACCTGAGAACCCGACCAGGCCAACAGACTTCAGTCGATTGTCCTTTACCGAAGCAAACGGGCTACGACAACAGTCCGGGAAATCAGCTACCAGTGATGAAGAGATGGCCGAATATATTATCCACATGGTTTACATGGAGGGCATGCGTCCCGGTGACAACCTTCGTAGCAAAAGCAAGAATGGGGTCACCACATCCCAAACTCAATCTGGCTTGAATGTGGGTGCCCCTTCCCAAGATCAGCTTCCTCCGCAGGATAATGAAAACCTTCTCGATGAAGCCGATAGGCAGAAGGATCCCTCAGTCCATGTGGAATCAAGCTCGGACAGCGAAGAAGAGCCGACTTTCTGCCTCAGGACTGCAGAGCAGGAGCTCTTCCAAGAGCTCCGAAAATAGTTTCAAAGCAAAGACAGGGAGATGGCCAAGATTTGCTCTAAAATTGACGACTTGATGAACGTTGTGATTGTCATGCACCGCTTCCCAGTAGACAGAAACGGTGACGCGGCAAGCCCACAACAAATTTACTAAGAGAATGTCATTTCTCTTAATAAATACATTAAGCGTACGTAAGAAATATAAGAGTAATAAAATTAAACGGCAACTGTATTTACATTCAAATTTCAAATACAAATGTCGGAAATAAAAAAAGTACAATGATTTAAACAAATGCCTAAACAATAGTATACTGAAAGTAAGTGCAGGCAGGAGCTAGTAAACCGACTAAGCAGCAAACTGATCAAAGTCCTCCGGGCTCGGCTCTATCTCCTCAGATTCCGGTCCTCCTGATGAACATTCCAAAGAAAAGAAACAGAGAAGAATGTCGTCAGTGAACTAGCGCTCGGTAAGTCCCCAAAAGAAGTAAAGGAGGATGACTGAATAGTATATAAAGTGAATAGAAACTAAGTAATGTGAAAAGATAAGATTGTATAAGCAAGTATCTAAGCATGATTATTTACAGGTATAAGATGTGCTATTCTAATGTGGTTGCTTGTAGTTTGATAAAAAAAAAAGGTATTCATGTATACGAGAGGAGTCTATCTTACCCCGTGGACTATGGTAACATGTAGTACAAGGCCCCGTCATCACCCACGGGACAACAACATGTGAATTCATGTAGGTGTCTTTTAAAGTGACCTCTCGTGCCACGATATACGTTACGTACCAATCTACCCCTTATCTCCGCGTACTGTAGCGTATAGATCAAGTTAACAGGTCTTGGCGGAATCCATGAATATAAAAATAATGTGCAAGTTCATGTTCACATTGTAATCATGTATTCAAGTATTCATGTTAAGTTATATTCATGGTTCGATCAAGTCAAGTATTCATATCAGATTTTTGCATTTTTATACCGCCCATTCTTGATCATATTGCATATAGGTAGGTACTCTTGATCCGTGTTTGCTAAATAATTGCAGGTTACAGGTTCTCAGATCTAAGTAGTGAAATTCATGAAAAAACGCAACAAATTCAGGACTTCCGCCAACCACAGATAAATACGGGTCTCCGCGTACTATCCATATAATGTCGCCTACCAGTGCAAAGGACAAAATGGCAAATCATTGGTCATTTTCATGCACAAAGCATAAGGGCAGCACAAGATTCAAGACTTCAACGCGGAGCTCAAGAAAATCAAGGCAAAAAGTCCACATCATTTCATCTTTTACACTGCTGAAAATCTAGAAGAAAACTGAAGAGCTTCTGAGAAACCAAGTATACAAAACAGAAGAAAACAGCAATATGGAGAACCCCAGAAAATATGGTCCCCCAATTCCACCAAACGGCCGCGGAACCGCGGCCGATATGGCACTTAGGCTGAGGATCCGCGGCCGAGTCGGCTCTGTTTTGGATCATTTTTAGGGGTATTTTTGTAATATCATTTTGTCTCAAATTGTATCCCTAGGGTTTCATTTTCCTGCCTATAAATAGCCCAGTGCAAAGCCAAGTGAAGGGTGCTTTTCTTTGTATTAGATTTTAGGATTAGATTTTGTAGTTCTTCTTCCTCTTTTCATCTTTCTCCATTAAAACTTGTAGTGAGCTTTATGAGTGATGAATAAAAGAAGAGTTCTTTTCTTTAACATGCTTGTCTTGTAATTTTGTTCTATTATCTTGCTTGTAATTTTCATTTACTAATCTAGTTGTTGTTATTTTGTTGTTTGCTTTCTTTCTTCTTCTATTTTTTTTTATCTTTACAACCATGATGCTTGAGTATGATCCTTACCAAAGTGAAGTCTTAAATAGCTAGTTGTGATTTTCTAACCCTTTTCTTTCTATCTTCCTCTTTTTTTTTTTTTTCTTGATTATGGGTGAGTAGTTTCTCACTTGTTAGGGTAGGATAAGAAAAGTTTGAGAGAAGGAAATCTCTCTCACTCTTTTCTTGCCCAATATCTTAATTCGGACTCCCGTTAATTGAATCACAATCCGCTCCCTACGGCACCCTATCCTACATGATAGCGGTGATTTCTTAGCGAGACCGGTTGTGGTTGAATTAACCGGAGGTTAAGGCTAAGAGCCAAGAACGGACGGACAAGGACCATAAGGAAGAAACTAAGCGTTGAAAAGCCTAGCTTATACTCACAAGTTTCCTTCCTAGTCGTGCTAATCCCCGTTATTGCCGATTACCGTAACACCGATATTAATAGTGGCAACGAAAGAAGTGAGCGACTCCTAACTCAAACTAATCTAATCTCAACCCTAACAAACTTTATACATATTTCATCACATAGTTAATCTCAAACAAACCTGGACATTTGGACTTAACTCGTTAAAGAACATAGAAAAAGATTCCCATCTCTCTGCGGACGACATGTACTCAACCGGCTAGCTACCAAGCGAAACCGTCTTGATTGCGGTAATTAAAACTAAGCACGCAAAAAGTCTAACAATCAAAATGACGCCGTTGCCGGGGAGACGGTAGTTTATTTCTTTGTGTAATTTCGGGTTAATTTGTGAATATACATATAACCAAAATATATATATATATATATATATATATTGTAAAAATCATCTTGTTATTTTTTATTAGTTTGTGCAAGTGTGCAGGATAGGAAGAAGGTCAAGTTCAGTGCTAAAGTCGTGGGGAGTTAAACCCATATCTCGCGGCTACACCGCGGCGGATCAAGACGGAACCACGGTCTACTATAAAATTCTGGACCAAACCCAGTGAGCAAATCAAGATTCAGGGGCTCTAAATAAGAAGAGGAGACTTCACTTAGCACAGAGAAGAAATTTGAAGGTCCAAATCCACTGTTCAGCAGCGGAACCGCGGCAGAAGCACTAGTTTGACCGCGGTTCCGCGGTCAAACTGTGACGTCAGCAACCCAAAGTTCTCTGTGAGTATCCCATTTCTCTTCTCCCTTCCTCTGAACTCCACTGAACTATTCTTTCTGCAGCATTCTTTGTAAAAACTCTCTTCCCATCTCCAATAAACTATTTTTGCGCAGGATTCTTTACGCCGCAGCCAAATAAATATTTTGCAAGTATTTTAGATTTTTGTTTGTTACTGTTTTGCATAAATAATACGGAGTTTAAGGGGCTATAACACCAATTCAGATTGGGTGGGGATTTCATCACCCTTCCTAAGACCCCCAAAATCACTAAAAGCATACGCATTACCCTTGAGCTTAATTAAAAAATATCTAGACTCGGCCAACTAAGGACTGTCGTGCTCAATAAGACAGAGGAAGGTTGTAGGTATTCGATCGTTTATCTAAACTTGACTTTGTGGTGCCTAGGCTAGACAAGTGAGAAAGGTAATTTTAAAAGGCTCGTCTCATGGTGATTCGTGAGCGGAACCCTCCTTTCCTCACTTATGCTTACCTGGCCACAATTGGCAGTGAAGAGACGGTTTGAGGGTAATCTCACAACTTGTGACTTTGGAACAGTTAGAAGCAGTCTGGTGGACTTTGAAGACCATAGCTCTAGGTATGATTGTGCATGTTTTGACTGTGCTTGTTTAAAGTAGTGCTGTAAGTCCGTACATATTTTTGCAAAAACTCTTTCTAAAAAAACAACAAAATAAAATCTTTTATAAAAACTTGCCCTTTGTCATCAGAATCCCATTTCACCCACCTTTCATCTGCATTTCTCTATTGACGTTTTCTTACCCTCACATTCTACGCTTTGACTATACTAAACTCGTTTAATGTATGCCCGGTTGGACTCGGGACACTAGGGCCGACCTAGTCCATGTTTCGTTAGTCTCTATCGACTACGCGATCGACTCCGATGTCGAAACTCCCTCCACACCTCTTTCACCTTTACCTTTGCCGGCCAACTCCGACGTTGACCAGGATTCTGTTCATACATCCTCACCTTCACCATCATCATCACAAAATTCTTCTTCTGAGATATCAGGATTTCCCCTAACATCCCTTTACCTCCCCGGGACTGATTCCACCTCATCTGGGTGCGAATAACCCGCAACCGCCTCATGTTGTAGCGCCACAGCGAATCGCGCTCCAGGATTGTTTCTATCCTACTCGCTCTGCACTCCCTACCTGTCTTTCACTTCCGCCGGACAATGGGGATAATTTCGAAATTAAGCCCCACTTCATCAACATGTTGCCCAAATTTCACGGGCTGGAATCCGAAGATGCCTACATCTTCATCAACAAATTCCATAACGTCTGTGCAATGATGAAGACAACCCAACTGTCCGACGATACTCTACGGCTATGAGTCATTCCTTTCACTCTGTGTGACCTTGCTGAGAAGTGGCTGTATAGCACCGCATCGCATTCCATAACTAGTTGGGATGAGTTTGTAAAAGCGTTTCTTAAAAAGTTCTGCCCGAATCACAAGACTGCGAGAATCCGAAACGAAATCAACCAATTTTCCCAGCTTCCTTCCGAACCTTTTTGGAAGTGCTTTGACCGATACAAAGACCTTCTTGTTCAGTGCCCTCATCACGGTATTAAGAGATGGCAACTTTGCCAGACTTTATACGAAGGCCTGAATCCAGCAACTAAGCAGTTGTTGGAAACTATATGTCAAGGCCACTTCCTATCCAAATCTGACGAGGAAACTTGGTAATTTTTCGATGATCTTGCAGAACAGACGCTTCAGTGGGAAAGCACACGACCGAACACTTCTACTTCTTCTACTTCTTCCGGTCTCTCCAGGGGAGGAGTTCATCAACTCGATATCTCAATTGCAATGAAGGCCGGGATGGCAGCAATAACGCGAAAATTAGAAGCAATTGAGAGCAAATTCTCATCTCCTTCTTCTGCCCCTGCTCTTCCCCCACGTACCATCTGCGCTTGTTGTTCTGATCCATCCTATTTGACCGAAGAGTGTCCTTACAACCCACCTTCTCAAAGGCAGGATCAGGTCAATGCTGCCTTTCAGCAAAGACCAAGAAATAATCCATACTCTTCCACTTATAATCCAGGTTGGAGGAACCACCCCAATTTCGCCTGGAATCAGAACCAGCATCAATTCCAAGGCCACAACAACTTCCAGAGGCCTCCTCCTCCTCAAAAACAAGCTCAACAACAAACTCAACATCAATTTCAGCAGCCCTTTCAACCCCAACCTTTTCAAAATCCGACGAACAACTTTGCACCCAACAATTCTTTTCCTCAAAATAACTTTGTTCCATCAAACAACGATAAGGTATCCTCGCTGGAACGAAGTCTGGAGGCGTTTGTTAAGCAATCAACTCAATCTACCGCCAACATCCAGTCCTCTATTCAGTCTTTGGTGCAACACACTGCTGCACACGGGCAAAGCATCAAAACCATCGAAGCCCAGATTGCACAACTGAATGCGTGTAACGCCTTAGATTTCAGTTAGTGTTAGTTTAGACTGTAATGCGGGTTTTTGGTAAAAAGTTTACCAATTTGGGTTCCTCACATTTTATAATATTTAATTAATTATTTATTATTATTTGCTATGGCATGCATGCACGTGTGTATGTTTATGTGAGGGTTTGTTTTTGCTAATCTAGGTTAGTGACCATGACAACTTAACCTTAATCTAATCATTTGCTTTATCCTAATCCTTATTTTAATCTTATCCTTAATCTAACCTCTTGATATTTGTTGAGAGAAAGGATATTTTCTTTTGGGTTTTGTTTGTGAGGAGAGGTGTCATGATGTTGTGTGAATGCATTAATGAGAAGTTAATGCAAAAGGGTACACTCACCTCACTCTCACCCTACACTCACCTCTCGCTCTCATTATCTTCACACACTCTCTCATTTTCTCTATCTTTTTTATATTTTCTCATTCTTTTCACCCTCAAACTGAACACTTGCATTTCCTACACAAAACTTCATCAAATCTTCACAAAAACTCACAAAAATCACATCTTTTTCCTTGATTTGCCTCTTGGATGCCTTGGAGCTTGGAAAGTTAGGATCTTTGAGTTCTTTTGGATAGGTAATGATCTCTTTCTGTTAAGTAGGTGTTTATTGTGTAGCGTAACTTATTCGTTTCAGTTTAGATCGCGTATCGTTTCATTTCGGGTAAATATCGTATTTTTAGTGTAGTTTTGGGGTCTCGAATGATCTGCTATCAAACCAGCTACTTGTTACAAAAGTTCCCATCACAGTGACCTAGTATAGTGACCTAGAACCTACCCTCAAAATACGATCCAATTTCCTCATGTTCAGGCCGCAAATAAATTGCTTCTGGCCGCAAATTGCGGCCAGACTAGAGAGTTGGGGTTTGGGTTTTGGTGTAGGGCTCTCTGGGGTTGTTTGTGGTCTGGTGGTACTTACAACTTTTACAGATTGTTGGTACAGAAAAATCTGGGATCACTTGCTTGTTTTCTTGTGTTTCGTTTCACGCGTTTCGTTATCCGATACGGTTCATGTTCTGTGTTGTTGTTGCTCTGAGTTGGTTTCATTGTGTCGCTATGCACGTTAGCCACAATACGAACACTTGAGAGTAAGTTTTGTGTTGTCGCGTTGGTCAGCGTAGTTTGTACGTGTTTTGGGTCTATTACTAATATATACTTGCTTTGTTGTGTTATGTTTTAGGTTCGCAGGCGGAGACTTCGGACGCTGCGAAGAAGGGAAAACAGGTGGTTGGCTTTACTTAGCCAGGAGTGTTGGTGAGTAGATTTAACATCTACAGGGGAATCGCCCGCATGGCGTTATGCGTCTGGGCTAGAGATGACATGATTTTGTCGCATATTGTAACAACCATAATTTTTCTATACCAAAATTTTTCAAATATTTTTTTCAAAAATCCACAAAGGGATATTTTAGCATGAGCACAAGATATAGGTAATTATTTTGTTTTTAATTACAAGCTACAAGAATGTAATAACTCCATTTTTAGTGTACAAGAAATTACTTTAAATTTAATGTATACTAGGAGTATTTATTCTTCCTGCTATCAGTTTAAGTAATTAAATACCACAATAATTACAAGAAGGAGCTTCTAGCTCATTGGTAATACCTTGCACTGCTGAACCAAGCCACCAGAGTTCAAATCCCATACCCCACATTATTTTTTATATTGTTTTGTTTTAATTTTTTTGGAAAGTCAACGGTCAAAAGGCCATAACTCCCAAAATATGTACTGGACTTGAAAAAGTAAATATACCAAATTGTACCCCAGGAAAATCCCCGGCCACTGGAACCTTGACTCGGCCCGACTCGGCACCGTCGGCCGGCGAATCGGCCGACTCGGTCCGGCGGCGCCGGCCGGACTTGGCCGGACGGCCGAGTCACCAACTGAGAAAAGTTGGCTCTTGACTTGGTCAACCCTCTTGCACACTTATTATACCTGGATCGGTTTTAAATTGGCCAATAAATCCCTTTTACTTCTAGGTTTAATGATTTTTATATATTGTTTATATATTTTTTTAATTAAAACCCTAACCCTAGCCTAACCCTATATAAACCCCCATACCCTCTACCTTCTCATCCAAAATTCCTAAGTCCACTCTTCCAAAATCTCAAGAGAACTCGGTACATTAGAAAACGAGCGAAAGACGAAGCGCTGCCGAAATCGACAGCGAATTCCGGCGATCGTACTAAGACTCTTCACGACGATTCGACGCCCGGTAAACCCTCTACCTCCCTCTCACTCTCTAACGTGTCCAAAACCCGTAAGTCCCCCTCTTTCTATCTTTCTTTTCTTTTAAAAAAAATACGACTTTTTAAAACCCGACGGAAATCGGAACAAACCGATTTCCGATTCGGTTTTCTATCAAAACTCACTTGTCACTAATTCCATAATGCTTAAACATATTCATGTTGACTATTAATCACTTAAAAATCAATTTGGATAAAGTTTTTCACATGAAATGATAACGTTTCCATTTACCGTATTCTTTCACTTAAATACCACCATATTTAGTTTATCATATTTAACCCCTAAACTTTACTATACCTTAAAATAGATCACGAGGTAATGACCTACCTCCACACACACGAAATTACAACCCTAATTGATATCATCAAAACTTAGAATACGAAAATACAAGACTTTACATTAAAATACCATTTTCTTTATAAACATTTTCTAAAAGTTCTAAGTTGTTTACAATTTTAAAAAAAAACCTTTTAATAGGAAAATACGATATGTCATGGACATCGATCGTTTATCTAAACTGACTTTGTGGTGTCTAGGCTAGGCAAGTGAGCTTTAGTAACTTTAAAAGGCCCCCTCACGATTCGTGAGCGGATCCCTCCCTCCTCACTTGTACTTACCTGGCCATAATTGGCGGTGAAGAGGCATTTGAGGCTTCTAATGACTTATCGTTTAGACCCTTTAGAAATAGGTTAGTTGGCTTAGGAAACCCTAGAATCTAAAATACGGAAATTTACACCCTTTTTACAAATAAATACCTCATCTTTATAAAACCGTTTTCTAAGTGATTAGTATTTATTAAATCTTTACAAAGCGCCACTACAACCCACCTTTGGGGAACTCGTTAGGAATAGTACGGTTTATCGTGCACCCTTAAGCTTAGTAGTGCGAGATTCAGACCTCCGCAAGGAGCATTCGGTCTCAAAAGGTTTAGAATACGACATTTATAAAAAATGAGATTTTGAAAAAATAAAATATTTATTTAAAATTATTCTTGTATTAACATATATATAATTATCATTTAAATGCCTATTTTGTTATAAGATAAAGTTTCCACTTGTTCCTAAAAAATTACAAGATTAAAAGTTACATTAAAATACCATGAATTTCAAATAAATCAATATTATAAATTAATACTTTTATTAGGATATATTCACTAGAATATCACTAAATAAAATCACACTCATTATAAGCATAAAGACGAATAATAAATACTTGAGGTGTATCTTGAAAACTATACAAAAGTACTTTTTACATAAAACCCCCTCAAGTTTTATAATTTACAATAAGGACCCTAACAAATATAGAACTTCGATTTGCATTTCTTTTAGTCTGACTCGGATTTGAGTCTGACTATTCCTGACTTGAATATGATTCAAGTCATTCTATATTCTTTAATATTCCAAATCAATATGAACACATAAATTCCAGAATCCAGTTATCAATCTATATTCTTTAATATTCCAACTCAATATGAATACATGAATCCCAGAATCCTGTTAACAATCATTACAACTTGACTGAATCAAACCATGGATATGCATCCATTATTCCGTTATTCCATTTACCTGATTATGCAGTTACAACATGTTTACTGATATCATTGTTTTGATCAGTCATCCAACTTATACAATACGATACTACAATACAATCATAACACTATGGGGTTTAAGGGGTAGACTGGTATAGAATATGTTAAAGGTGGCACGAGGTGGTCACTTAAGACGTAATTACATCCATGCCGTTGTTCCGTGGTATTATCGACGGAACCTTGTACTACAGGTTACCAAGGTCCCCGGTGTAAGTAGGACTCCCCTCGTATACACTGGTATCTTCTGTACCAAGCTATAAAAAACAGCGTTAATACAATATTACAATATTATAATACAACATTAAAAGCTCTCTCTCTCTCTCTCTCTCTCTTTCTTACTTTCTGTCTATTTCTCCCTTATCTTTGGGACTTACCGAGCGACCTGTTCGCTGACGACATTATATTTCTTTCTTCTTTGAATGTCGTCAGGTGCTTTGGACCCAACAGAGATCGAGCCCACCGGTGAAGACTTGGAGCAGTTTCACGAAGACCCCGAGCTCTAGATATTGTACCTTGTTCTGTTCAGTATTTTCACTTCCTGTTATGCCACTGTTTAGGCATCGCTTTTCATTCCAGTTGTATTTACTTTTCATGCATTGTACAAAAGAATGTTATTAATAAAGTTGTTGTTATTTCTATATCTCTTGTCTCTTGTGATTTACTTTTATATTGCTTAGATACGCTTAGCGTATGTACTTCTGAGTATATACGTAACGGGCCTCGTCGCGTCCCCTTCGCCGTACACTGGGAAGCGGGGCGTGACACATATTCTATTGCATATATAGAGTTGCGCATACACCTTATTGCTTAGTTACTTGGTGTGTTTAGACTTGTACTCTTAGGACACTGCACTATTATTGACGACTCATGTTGCACGAGTACTGATTGTATGCCACACACACCGTCAATAATTGCTATGATACGCACAACACACATACATATATGATATTGTTTGGTTAGGAACATTGAGACTTTGATTCAAATTCCTTATTGCATATGATATATAGCATACCGTATACCTACATGCTTACACATATGGCTTGACATGTTTACATGCTAGTTACATGTATACCTATATGGTATTGTAACATTAGTGATAGGTATATTTCACACATAATGACATAGCTACATGTATACCTTGCATACATACTTCACTTATACCTTGAGCGTATATTATATCATTACTGATAGGTAGATACTTATACTTTGCTATACCTTTATATTTACACGTATATCTGGCTATAGCTACATGTTTACATTTATTTGATATTATATAGACTTAGAGAAATTAGGAACCGCATGATATATATTTTAACTTGTTGCGGTTAAATAGCGGCTTTTTCTTTATATGCTCACATTACAGTTTTATATTGCATATATTATATTCATGGATTTTCGCATTTAGATATGGATTTTTCATGATGTTTTCTGGATTTGAGGACCGTGGTAGTTTCATGAAATTATGCATTATTTGAAAAACCCGATTTCTCTTGATATGATATTTCAGCAGCCACCATGAGTTTTATCGGTTCTGATATATATATACCCCATGCGATGAGCGTCATGGGTCGTGTGAGGGTATATGGTGGGGCCCGGAGGTACCGCGGGGTGAGAAAGGGATGTCGATGTAACATGCCGATGAGCCTGACATGGGAACCATACCTTCCGGTGACAGTACCTATGACTCGGCGGTTATCGTGGGGATACCGACGGAAATCATGTATATATGGATACGTCAAAAGACGAGGGTAGAAGCTGGGCACTCAGGGGGCCAGTCGTGGTGACAGCACTTGATAGATCAGCCTTTATGTGTCGATACTTGACACGGGTTTTCATGATATTTTTACTCCTAAGTATATATAACAGTGGAATGGGACGCTGTTATATATATATGTGTGTGTGTGTGTGTGTGTGTGTGTGTGTGGAATGGGACGCTAATATATATGTATACATATCTAATTTATATATTTCATCATAATTATTCATGCAGATATACTTAGGATATATGAGATTCACTTGATATTGGATTCAGGATATATGAGATTCACTTGATATTGGATACATGATATATATATGAGATTGACTTGATATTGTACATTCAGGATATATGAGATTTACTTGATATTGTACATTCAGGATATATGAGATTTACTTGATATTGTACATTCAGGATATATGAGATTTACTTGATAATGTACATTCAGGATTTGTGAGACTTATATGATATGAGAGACAATTTGGGGGCTGAGTTGAGAAAATTGGGATTTGGATTGTCTTGATGGACTTTGGTCCCACCACCAAGTCAGGATTCCGTGGAAATGACATGTTTCATCCCATACTCCACATTTATTGTATATGCACTGCTTCATGTATTAGTAGTACTTGATAGAGTACCTTCCATGACTGTTGCATTTACATACTTTTATTTTATATGCATTGCTTCATGTATTAGTTGTACCTGCTAGAGTACCTTTCATGACTGTTGCATATATACATTGTCATATCATTGTTTCATGTATTAGTTGTACCTGATAGAGTACCTTACATTATTGTTGCATACAGATTGTTATATTATTGCTTCATGTATTAGTTATACCTGCTAGTGTAACTTTCATGACTATTGCATACATATGACCATTTATTGCTATTAGCTTGCATATGTTAGATTCGCGTTGTACGTGCATACTTGCGATTACCTGCATATGTTATTTACTATTCACGAGTTGGCAACTCACCCCCGTTGTGCCACAGTGTTTTGCAGTTTGTTCCCCAGAGTAGTCGAGGCAGGCTATTCATCTATCTTATCATCTTTTGCTGCGGATACCGTTTCGGCTCACAGTGTGCAGTTTTGTTTTAGGTGGGTTTTGTGGTTATCCGTTATGTTCATTGTATATTCGTTGTATTCTGTACTCTCCATCTACCATTATCTTGTATGACTTAGAGACTTGATGTGAGGACGATATTATATATTATTTTATGACTTGGAGGTCTTTTTATGCAGTTTTATTTACATCGTCTTTTATTTCTTCGCTACGGCGTCGTATATCTGTTGTGGTGGTTGTTTTCTGCCTTTGGGCGTGTATTTGCTCATGTTTGGGGATGCTTTACTTATTTATGTTGTACCCATTTTTGGGGTTGGTTTTTACAAAGGAGATGCTGCCAAAAAATTTAAAGGAAGAAAAGGTGGACTTTAAAGAATTTGGTTTGAGATTTCAAAAGTTTTTAACAATATTCTTTTTCTTACTACTTTTGATGGTTTAGATTGCTGGGTTTTCGGCTTACTTAAATTGCGTTACTCCTGTAGACGTTGCGTAGTTTAAGGGCCATCACGTGCCAATTTCGGGTCGTGACAAAGTTGGTATTAAAGCGCAAGGTTTTACCTTTCGGAGTGTAAGATGACTTTGGTATGATAGAGTAGTAGCTTAAGCAGAGTAACGTAGTGTGTATATGTCTGCGGCATACTCATGACACGGTACTCCACCTAAAGTGACCTAAGTACAAATTGCTTGAAATTCCTTCCTTGATGATATATCCTTGTGATTCGATTTCCGTATTCTTATCGAATCCTTTTCCATTTATAGCCTTTGCCGCCGATGACTATGAGGACTCAGAGTGATGAAGCGAGGGCCGAGGTCAGAGTTGACTCGGGTGGGATGAGGACTGACCAGGATGGCACGTTCGTTGCACAGGAGCAGATGGATCCGCCTTAGACAGATCGTATCGCTAGGCTTGTGGCAGAGATGCAGGATTTGCGCCAGACGATGAGGTCTTTGGTTGAGACCAGTAGAGCACAGCGACAGGAGGCTGCTACCCCTGTTACCCAGTGGTTCCTTACGGTCAGTACACAGCATTCTGTCACCTACATAGCACCACTGGATGCGGCCCCAGTTGACGAGGCACGTCTTCCAGAGACTTTGGGAGTTCCGGAACAGTGGAGGACTCGTACCGGTGTACCAGCCCAGAGACAGAGGCTTAGTCGTCGAGACAGATTCGGGCACGTCGCGGGAGTAACGGAGGCTTAGGACGAGGTCAGTCCTTTAGCTCGTATTCCCAGGAGAGTCGGCAGCCATGGAGAGGATGCTATCGGTGCGGGGACCTTCATCACCACATCAAGAGTTGTTCCCTAACACCGTGTCAGGGTCGTATTCAGAGAGGTCGTGGACACGGAGGGTTCGCTCAGAGGGGACAGGTTGGCAGAGGAGGAGTTTAGCCAGTTGCGGGTAGGGGGCAGACACGAGAGTTTGCTTCTACTCATCGGGACGCGCGGGCGTCCAATGCAGAGTTTTCAGGTATTCTTAATTACTATGTTCTTTTGTTGCACTTGTTTATTTTACACACTTTGTGTCATGGTTGGGCCGAGAGTCGTGTTAGCTAGATCAGCCATTTGTCGTGTTAACTTCTGTCAGTGATTCTTTTTGTTGCGCGACACGTGTTTCGGTCGTGTGCCAATCGGATAGGAGATAGAGATTCGTCCATCGTTTTGATCCTTCTAGAGATATTGGATTTGACGTTCTCTTGGGCACAGACTGGTTAGCTACGTGCTAGGCGTCTGTGGACTACCGCGAGAAAACAGTCAGGTTTTGTTTTCCCGGTGAGTCAGTTCTCGTTGTACAGGGGGACAATGGTACCGCCTCTCACAGCTTAAATTCAGCCTTTTCGCTAGTCGGCTTTTAACGATAGGATGTCGAGAATTCTTGGTTTTCCTTTATGATACCGGAGCCACGGTGGGTTTTTTGGACCGGCTTCCTATCGTGCGAGAGTTTTCCGACGTTATTCCAGATGAGCCGACGGAGCTAAGGGAGCTTAAGGATCTGCTGCAGAGTTACTTGTAGGGGGGCTTGTGCGTCTGAGTGTTTCACTTTGGGGAGCTCCTATTCTATTCGTTAGGAGAAGGATGGCAGTTGAGGTTATGTATTGACTGATCGTCAATTGAACCGGCTTACGATGCGAATAGGTATCCTTTACCTCGCATTGACTATTTCTTCGATCAGCTCCAGAGTGCGAGACATTTTCTGAGTTTGTTTGGGATCAGGTCATCATTGGTTGCGGGTTCGAAGTGATGTCATTCCGAAGACTGCTTTTGTGCGCGCTACGGGCAGTATGAGTTTGGTGGTGTCGTTGGACTCACCAATACCCTGGCAGCATTCGTGGATGTGATGAACCAGATTTCTTCAGGCCGTTCCTCGACCGGTTGATTGTTGTGTTATTGATGACATTCTGGTCTTTTCTAAGAGTCGTGAGGAACGTGGGCAGCACTTGAGGATTTGCTTTGCAGACATTGGGAGAGCACCAGCTGTTTGCTAAATTCTCAGAGTGTTCCTTCAGGCTTGATCGTGTTGAACTCCTAGGTCTTGTAGTTACGGGAGACGGTTTTCGTATGGTCCCGAGGAAGATCGAGGCCATACAGTTTTGGCCCAGACTTGTGTACGGGACGGAGGTCCGCAGATTTTTGGGCTTAGCAGGTTTTTACCACCGTTTCATGTAGGATTGTTTGTGTATCGCTGCACCATTGACTGGACTGACTGGAAAGGAGGTTCCTTTTCTTGGACTGAGGCATGCGTGCGGAGTTTTCGGCAGTTGAAGACTCGGTTGACAACTGCACCGGTTCTTTCTTTGCTTTCTGGTTCGGGCGACTTTGTTGTTTAACTGTGATGTTTCATGAGTGGGGCTCGATTTTGCGTTGATGTGGCATTATAAAGTTATCGCTTTTGCTTCCTGACAGTTGGAGGAAGTACGAGCAGGATATCCCACTCATGATCTGGAGATGGCCGCAGTGGTCGTGCGATGAAGATCTGAGGACACTACTTGTGCGGAGAGTCGTGTCAGATTTTCACGGACCACCAGAGCTTAATGTATATCTTCCTGCAGCGGTTTTTTATTGTTGAGACAGTGTCGTTGGGTGGAACGTGTAAAGGATTGTGTTTATGAGATCCTCGTTACCCCTGGCAAGGCGATTGTGGTAGCTGATGCTGGAGTCGTAGGCCCGGAGTTAGCTTGTCCCAGTTATACGCAGTTCTGTGACAGTCTTCTGCAGATTTACATTTCTTATGTGATCGTTGAGTCCAACTTAAGTTCGCCTTTACCGAGGGGACAGCTTGCTCATGTCCGTGCCCGTCCATTTTTCCTTAATCATTTTCACGAGGCACAGCCCGCCGATTCTCGTTTGTCAAAGATTCTTGAGCATACCCGGCTGGGTAAAGATTCAGAGTCCTTGATTTGTGACCAGGGTGTGCTACGCTTAAGGACGCATTTGTGTGTACCTGATGTTGTTGGGTAGAGACGCGAAATCCTAGAGCAGGCGCACCAGTCAGCTTTAATGTTCATTCAAGTTCCACCTATATGTGACGTAACTTGTGAGATAGTTACAGGTGGGCAGGGATGAAGAGTGAAGTTTCGGATATCGTTTCAAGGTGTCTGTCTTATTGTGAGCTAAGGTTGAGCATTTGAGACCGGCTGAAGAGTTGCAATCTTTAACCGTTCCGGAATGGGAATGGGAGCAGATCTCCATGAATTTTGTTGTGGTGTCTACCCCGGTCTAGACAGGGTGTGACTCCATTTGGGTGTTTGTTGTCCGGTTATGCTCAGTTTGCTCTATTGTTCTTTGTTAAGTTGTGCGTTTGCACGGAGTTCCTTCATACGTTGTATCCAATAGAGGCACCCTGTTCGCTTGCCGTCTTGGGCAGAAGTTTCAGGAAGTCTTGGGTACTGGTTGAGCTTTAGCTCCGCTTTTTCCATCCGCAGGACGACGGTTTGTGAGAGCGGGCTATACAGACTCTGGAGGATATGCTTGTGCGTGCGTACTAATTGTTGTTGGTAGTTGGGATCGTCACTTGCCATTGTTAGGGTTCTCCTTCGATAGCTGTTATCAGGAGACACTCCAATTGGCAACCTTTAGGCTTGTTGTTAGGTGGTGTCGATCGCTAGTCTGTTTTTCTGACTCTGCGTGAGTAGGATTTTTGGACCCCAGCTAGTCTTGAGACTTCGGAGATGATCCAATTGATTCAGGTCAGGATGAGGACAGCCCAGTGCAGAAAGAGGTCTTATGCCGACCGTGGTGGTCGCAGACTTGAGTTCGCAGTGGGAGATCATGTATTCCTACGGATTTTCCGATGAATGACGTGTTGAATTTTGGGAAGCTTATCCCAGGATTGTAGGTCCTTTTGAGATCCTTAAAGCGAGTTAGTTCAATTGCCTATAATTTGGCACTTCCACCCAGATTATTGAGTATTCACCCCGTATTCCTTGTGTCGATACTTTGCAAATACACCTTTCTCACATGATTCAGCACCAGACCATTTAATTTGGGACGCGATCTTTTCGTTCATCGGCAGCCAATTGTGTTAGTGGTTCGGCAGGTGGAGAAACTTCGGTCAAGGGTCTTGCCATCTGTGGAGGGTTTTCTTGGACGTAGCCGTATAGTGAGGTAATCACTTGGAAGGCTGCGAGTGAGATTTGGGAGTTTTGTACTCTTTTCTTTGAAGGTACGCTTAGTAAGAATTTTAAATTCGGGGACGAATTTTTATAAGGGGGAGATTGTAACGTCTTAGATTTCGGTTAGTGTTAGTTTAGACGGTAATGCGGGTTTTTGGTAAAAAGTATACCAATTTGGGTTCCTCACATTTTATAACATTTAATTAATAATTTATTATTATTTGTTATGGCATGCACGCACGTGTGCATGTTTATGTGAGGGTTTGTTTGTGCTAATCTAGGTTAGTGACCATGACAATTTAACCCTAATCTAATCCTTTACTTTATCCTAATCCTTGTTTTAATCTTATCCTTAACCTAACCTCTTGATATTTATTGAGAGAAAGGATATTTTCTTTTGGGTTTTGTTTGTGAGGAGAGGTGACATGGTGTTGTGTGAATGCATTAATGAGAAGTTAATGCAAAATGGTACATTCACCTCACTCTCACCCTACACTCACTTCCCTATCTCATTATCTTCACAGACTCTCTCATTTTCTCTATCTCTTTTTATTTTCTCATTCCTCTCACCCTCAAACTGAACACTTGCATTTTCTACATAAAACTTCATCAAATCTTCACAAAAACACACAAAAATCACATCTTTTGCCTTAATTTGCCTCTTGGATGTCTTGGAGCTTGGAAAGCTAAGATCTTTGAATTCTTTTTGATAGGTAATGATCTCTTTCTATTAAGTAGGTGTTTATTGTGTAGCGTAGCTTATTCGTTTCAGTTTAGATCGCGTATTGTTTCGTTTCGGGTAAATATCGTATTTTTAGTGTAGTTTTGGGGTCTCGGATGATCTGCTATCAAAACAGGTATTTGTTACAAAAGTTCCCATCACAGTGACCTAGTGTGGTGACCTAGAACCTACCCTCAAAATACGAGCCCATTTCCTCATGTTCAGGCCGCAAATAAATTGCTTCTGGCCGCAAATTGTGGCCAGACTAGGGAGTTGGGGTTTGGGTTTTGGTGTAGGGGTCTCTAGGGTTGTTTGTGGTCTAGTTGTACTTGCAACTTTTACAGATTGTTAGTACAGAAAAATCTGGGATCACTTGCTTGTTTTCTTGTGTTTTGTTTCACGCGTTTCGTTATCCGATACGGTTCGTGTTCTGTGTTGCTGTTGCTCTGAGTTGGTTTCGTTGTGTCGTTATGCAAATTAGCCACAATACGAACACTTGAGAGTAAGTTTTGTGTTGTCGCGTTGGTCAGCATAGTTTGTACTTGTTTTGGGTCTATTGCTAATATATACTTGCTTTGTTGTGTTATGTTTTAGGTTCGCAGGCGGGGACTTCGGACGCTGCGAAGAAGGGAAAACAGGTGGTTGGCTTTACTTAGCCAGGAGCGTTGGTGGGTAGATTTAACATCTATAAGGGAATCGCCCGCATGGCGTTATGCGTCTGGGATAGAGATGACATGATTTTGTCGCATATTCTATTGCATATATAGAGTTGCGCATACACCTTATTTCTTAGTTACTTGTTGTGCTTGGACTTATACTCTTAGGACACTGCACTATTATTGGCGGCTCATGTTGCACGAGCACTAATTGTATGCCACACACACCGTCAATAATTGCTATGACACGCACAACACACATACATATATGATATTGTTTGGTTAGGGACATTGAGGCTTTGTTCATATTCCTTGTTGCATATGATATATAGCATACCTGTATACCTACATGCTTATACATATGCCTTGACATGCTTACATGCTAGTTACCTGTATACCTATATGGTATTTGTCACGCCCCGCTTCCCAAAATACAGGATACGAAGGGTAGACAAGGCCAGCCATGCTCCTACGGTCAAGGAAATATCCTGCCGTAGTCACACTTCGGCTTCTAGTTTATCATGGTAAACAGTATATAATGCGCAGGTAATGAGAAATGCAGTAACTGAAGTAAACAATGTAAAGACTGACCTGAGGTGGAACAAATGAATGTAATTCGAGAAGGCAAGTCAAGAAGTCTGTGATGCACTGGTCCAGGCTAATTCTTCTCCTCACACTGAGCATGCATACTCAGGTCGTCAGAGCGACACAATAGCAATATATTATATATGAAAACAAGTGACAATTCTAACAGTAGTAATGGACATGAATATCAGTGAACCAATAATAGCATGAATATGAAAGTGCAGTAATCAATGCAGCGGAAAGTAAGGCAGTATAACAATATGTCACGAATGTCAACACAGTATAGAAGGAATGTAAATGACAGTAACCCTATCAGTCTCTAAGTCTCACTGTACAGGTCACTAAGCCTATCGTCAGTCCAAGTGTGAGAGTCAACCACTCGCGAGTGTCCTCCACCCAAGGGTAGAACCCAAGGGCAAGGGACCACGGGCCCAACATGTAACGAATGTATCACGGTGTCTATAGCACATACCCTGTAAATCTCCATATAACTCCCTAAATATATAAGCCGGCATGGGACTCCCGAGATTCTGTTGAATTCACACTTGAACTACCCCACACCCCGAGGTCTACATCAAACGCTAACCATAACCCTAAATACTAATCGATCCGTGACAAGTCTGCGCGAGAACTGGAGGCAGGACCTCCATCAAGCACGTCCCGACTAATACCTAAGTTAAATGGCAGTATCGGATGCCTTATCTGTGACACCCGTGCAAGCGCTTCCATAAGTGTCCCATACCACTTATAGTCACACGTACACGCATCCCACAGACGTCGACAATGCAATAGGATAAAAGGGACACTGATTGTGCACAAGTACGTATCACTTTCACTTAATCACGAATACACGAACACTGACGTACTTGCCACAATCAACACTAAAATCTACACTGGGTAAAAGCACGGTGTCACTAGGTTATCAATGCAAAGACATGGGTATGATATGATGCGTGAACAAGTATATAAACATGGTGAGGATGTTATAAAACCGCATCCTTTCACTTGCACGATTTATCATGAAACATATGTACATAATTTAGCGAAATGATAAACAGGTAGTAATTAATATGTTCAGTTATCCATCCATAGACTTTTGTTTCAAGCCAATCGGGTTCCAGAATCAAAAGTTATAATCATTTCATTTTAAGCGCTCGCGGCTGGAAATCTGGTTTCAGAATCAGGAATCCATTTCGCAACGCATTTTAACCCCAGTTGGGATCATAATTTAGCGACGTTACAGTTGGATGAATTCTAGGGTTTTCAGTAAAGTTTTCAACGCAACAAACGGATCTTCAATCGCATCTGTACGTTAGGAGTTATAATCTGTTTAATATCAACAAGTCAATCCTGATTCTACTGAGACTGTTATGTGTCTCGATCTTCTAAATTACAGATTAAATAGTAAATGATAACGAAACAGGATGAAACTAATTGTGTTGTCTAGCTAACAGATTTACCTACAGTAAGCAGCGGAGTTACGCAACCTAAGTGTTAAGGAAACCCAGTGGTACCAGTCACAGAACAACAAGCAACACTTTGAGTCGCTCTGGACTGCAGTCCAGAGTCGCACTCCGATCCAATTTTCACCACAGTTTAAGTACAGGTATGTCTGAGAATTAGTACAGGGTTAAATTTCGTCGAGTTGGCTTCGATTTGAGCCCTCGAACGCACCATTCTAATATGTGCATGATTTATGGTGAATTTAACGGTTTTCAGGTGCAATAGAATTTCAGCTTTACGGTTAAACTTGGGGGTAGTTGTTTTAGTCTTAAACGATCAAATTTTCCAGCGAAGTTTACACAGTAGGTCCACGACAATACGGGCCAAGCAATGATATCTAATTCCGTCAAATTGGATAACGATTTTCTATGAGATCAAGCATCGAACGGTTTATTGGCTATATTTAGCATCAAGCAAAACATGTATTATGTCTACGATTTGATTTATAACATAATAATAAATAGCATGAAAGCAAGTAAAAACTTGCCTGAGAATGTCTCAGGGTTGTACGCCGACGGCAACGCCACGGACGCGCGACACACTCGCGGCACGGCCCTGGATTTGGCACGAACTCGTGTCTCGGCAGCGGCGGCTTGGTTGTTGGGGTCGTGTCGGCGAGGGTGGTGCTTGTTGACGTGGAGTTGCTCGCTATGGTGGACGGCAGAGCGGGTGTTATAGAGAGAGAGAGGGAGAGTGAGTGAACATAGAGAGAGAGAGAGAGAGAATGAAATATAGAGAGAGAGAGAATTGAGAGTGTGAGAGAGAGAATTCGGGAGAGCACAGGGGGAGACGGATAGTGAGAGAGACAGAGAGATAGAGAGCTGAGAGGTTGAGATACACAGTGAGATTGAGAAGAGAGAGAGAGAGAGTCGCAGAAAGGGGAGTTAGAGGGAGAGAGAGAGAAAGTGTAGGCTGAGGGAGAGGGAGTGAAACGAGAGAGAGAGAGAGAGAGAGGAAAGACTTGCAGAGAGATACAGAGAGAGAAGAGTGAGGAAGAGAGAGAGAACTGAGAGAGAGAGATTAGGAAGCAGAGGAGGAGAGAGTGGGGAGTGATCGGAGGTCGGGGGAGTGAGGACGACGATGATGATGATGGGTCGACGACGGTGCAGAGGTTCACCGACGAGAGGCGTCGGGGCACCGAGCTCGAGAGCAGGGCTCTGCGGGGGCCGGCGGCGATGAGTGCAAGGGTCAGTTGATGGGTAAGTGGAGGAGGTGGAAAACCCGAGGGGTGCTGTGGGTTTGAAGGCGCAGAGTGGTGAGGCAGTGAGGGGAGATGAGGTGGTTTGGGTTTGTGAGAGGGAGTGAGGGAGTCGTCGTCGTCGTCGGAGGGAAAAGTGGGTTGCAGGGAACTCGAGGGTGTGAGTGGAATGAGGGAGTGCGAGGGAGAGGGAGTAGTGGGGTGCGCGAGGGAAACGGTCGCGAGGGAAGCTCGGCGTGCGTCGTGGGGTGTAACGTGCGCGCGAACGTCGGCGGAGGCGGAGGCGAGGAACGCGCGCGTTTAAGGGAGGTAGCCGTTGAGTTTTTGAAGAGAAGATGAACAGTGGCTAGCCGGGTCGGGTCGGGTTCAAGACGCGGGCGCGATGGGGGCTGAAACGGGGAGGGATGAAGCGGGCCTGGGCTGGGCCAGCAAAACAAAATAAAAGAATTAGATGGAGAAGAACGAAGCAGGCCGGGCCAAAAGAAATGAGAAATCAAATTAAAATGAATGGGCTGGCCTGAAAAATAATTGGGGAATTAAAATGAGATGTGGGCTGGGCATTTGAGCAGGCCGGGCTGTGAGCCAAACGAAAATCAAAAAGAGAAGGACTTAGAGAAAGGAGGCTGGGCCAAAGGATAGGCTGGAAAAATAACAAGAATTAAATAGAAGAATTAAAGAAGAGGGCTGGGCCTAGGTAAAAAAATAAAAAGGATTTTCAATTGTTGGGGAAAGGCCGAAGTTTTAGATACAAAGGAATTTGAGAAAACTCATTGGGAATAATAGGAATTTGGGCCGGGAAGCTGCTAAAATTTAAGTTTATGAAAATAAAGAATTGGCTGAGGATTTAAAGGGAATTTTAATGGGAAAATTAAAAGGGGTTGGAAATAAATAAGGATATGGAAAATTTGGGGGGAGGGAGGGGCCGGTCTGGAATTAGCAAATAAGAGAATCTGGGAAAATGGATGGATATTAGGGTTTTCAAAATAACTAAAATAATATTAAATATAAACTAACAAATTTGTAAGTGATAATTTATAAAATACGGACATAGGCGTATAAAAGGAAACCGGGTATTACAGTATTGTACCATTAGTGATAAGTATATTTCACACATAATGACATAGCTACATGTATACCTTGCATACATACTTCACTTATACCTAGAGGGTATATTACATCATTACTGATAGGTAGATATTTATACTTTGCTATACCTTATGTTTACACATATATCTGGCTATAACTACATGTTTACCTTTATTTGATGTTATATAGACTTGGAGAAATTAGGAACCACATGATATATATTTTAACTTGTTGCAGTTAAATAGCGGCTTTTCGTTTATATGCTCACATTACAGTTTTATGTTGCATATATTATATTCATAGATTTTCGTATTGAGATATGGATTTTTCATGATATTTTCTGGATTTGAGTACCGTGGTAGTTTCATGAAATTATGCATTATTTGAAAAACCCGGTTTCTCTTGATATGATATTTCAGCAGCCACCATGAGTTTTATCGGTTCTGATATATATATACCCCATGCGAGGAGTGTCGTGGGCCGTGTGAGGGTACATGGTGGGGCCTGAAGGTACCGCAGGACGAGAAAGGGATGTCGATGTAACATGCCGATGAGCCTGACGGGGGAACCATACCTTCCGGTGACAGTACCTATGACTCGGCAGTTATCGTGGGGATACCGACGGGAGTCATGTACGTATGGATACGTCGAAAGACGAGGGTCGAAGCTGGGCACTCGGGTTTCGGAATAGCGTATGATACGTACCTATCAGGGGGCCAGTCATGGTAACAGCACCTGATAGATCAGCCTTTATGTGTCGATGCTTGACATAGGTTTTCATGATATTTTTACTCCTAAGTATATATAACAGTGGAATGGGACGTTATTATATATGCATATATATATATATATATATATTAGTGGAATTGTATGCTAATATATATGTATACATATCTAATTTATATACTTCATCATAATTATTCATGCAGATATACTTAGGATATATGAGATTCACTTGATATTGGATTCAGGATATATGAGATTCACTTGATATTGGATACAGTATATATATATGAGATTGACTTGATATTTTACATTCAGGGTATATGAGATTTACTTGATATTGTACATTTAGGATATATGAGATTTACTTGATATTGTACATTCAGGATATATGAGATTTACTTGATATTGTACATTCAGGATTTGTGAGACTTATATGATATGAGAGCCAATTTAGGGGCTGGGTTGAGGAAATTGGGATTTGGATTGTCTTGATGGACTTTGGTCCCACCACGAGATCAGGATTCCGTGGAAATGACATGTTTCATCCCATACTCCACATTTATTGTATATGCACCGCTTCATATATTAGTAGAACCTGATAGAGTACCTTCCATGACTGTTGCATTTACATACTTTTATTTAATATGTATTGCTTCATGTATTAGTTGTACCTGCTAGAGTACCTTTCATGACTGTTGCATATATATATATATATATATATATATATATATATATATATATATATAGTCATATCATTGTTTCATGTATTAGTTGTACCTGATAGAGTACCTTACATGATTGTTGCATACAGATTGTCATATTATTGCTTCATGTATTAGTTATACCTGCTAGTGTACCTTTCATGACTATTGCATACATATGACCATTTATTGCTATTAGCTTGCATATGTTAGATTCGCGCTGTACGTGCATACTTGCGATTACCTGCATATGTTATTTACTATTCACGAGTTGGCAACTCACCCCCGTTGTGCCACAGTGTTTTGCAGGTTGTTCCCCAGAGTAGTCGAGACAGGCTATTCATCTATCTTATCATCTTTCGTTTCGGATACCGCTTCGGCTCACAGTGTGCAGTTTTGTTTTAGGTGGGTTTTGTGGTTATCCGTTATGTTCATTGTATATTCGTTGTATCCTGTACTCTCCATCTACCATTATCTTGTATGATTTAGAGACTTGATGTGAGGACGATATTGTATATTATTTTGTGACTTGGAGGTCTTTTTATGCAGTTTTATTTACATCGTCTTTTATTTCTTCGCTACGGCGTCGTATATCTGTTGTGGTGGTTGTTTTCCGCCGTTGGGCGTGTATTTGCTCCCGTTTGGGGATTCTTTACTTATATTTATGTTGTACCCATTTTTGGGGTTGGTTTTTACAAAGGAGGTGCTGCCAAACAATTTAAAGGAAGAAAAGTTGGGCTTTAAAGAATTTAGTTTGAGATTTCAAAAGTTTTTAACAATGTTCTTTTTCTTACTACTTTTGATGGTTTAGATTGCTGGGTTTTCGGCTTACTTAAATTACGTTACGCCTGTAGATGTTGCATAGTTTAAGGGCCGTCATGTGCCAATTTCAGGTCGTGACAATGCGGCTTTAAGTGTGCGAGAGAAAGGGAAGCTTCCATCTCAACCGCTCCCAAATCCTGAGCACCCACATAATGTACATGTTGCTCTTGAACAACAGAACCATAATGTGAGTGTCGTAACTACGTTGAGATCGGGAAGGATGCTTCACAACAACGTCGGCACAGATGATGACACCCCGGCCGCTTCTTCTTCTTCTTCTGAGCCTGTTCTCCATTCTTCAAAAAGCTCTTCTTCTTCTGCTGCTCCGAACGGACCCACATCTCACTCCACGAAAACTCTAGCTCTGGGATCCGTTCCAACTCCACAATCTCCTCCATAAGTATTGGACTCAGCCAATTTAAAAAATGTTCCATTTCCAAACCGGTTGAGGTCCAATAAACAAAATCCACAAATGGAGAAGATTCTGGAGTTGTTTAAACAGGTTAACATTGACATTCCCCTCTTAAATGCAGTCCAACAAGTCCTTTCGTACGCAAAAATCTTGTAGGACTTATGCACTAAGAAGAGGAAATCTCTGGTACCCAAGAAAGTTTTCTTAGCTAGTGCCGTGAGTGATGCTCTTATCCAATCTTTACCTCAAAAACGGAAGGACCTTGGCTGTCCTACGATTTCAATCACTATTAGGGATAAGAACATCAACCACGCACTTTTGGATCTTGGTGCCAGTGTTAACCTGCTTCCGTACTCAGTATATGAATAATTAGGTGTAAGAAAGCTGAAACCCACACATTGTACTCTCCAAATGGCCGACCGATCTATCGCCCATCCTAGGGGTGAGCAAGAGGATGTGTTAATAAAGGTATGGGACTTCATATTCCCCGTTGACTTCATTGTTTTAGACACACGGCCTGTAGCTAACCCCCGGAATCAAATTCTGGTGATACTCGGTCACCCATTCCTTGCAACCTTAAATGCTGTGATCAATTGTCGAAATGGTTCGATGAACCTATCTTTTGGAAACATGACAATTGAACTCAATATTTTTAGGTTGGGGAATCAGCCCTCCGAACTTAATGCTCATATACTAGACGTTTGTTTGATCCAGGAGATCACCCCGGGGGACTGTGAATTTGAGGAGTTTTTGTTCGATCACAGCAATATTGACGCTACTAATGCGTTCCTCTTTGAACCTGCTGCTGCTTCTGCTCCCAATAGTGATTATGAGTGTTTCACTTTCTTGAACGATCTTGGCTTGCCGCCACCCGAGCTTGAATCCTTTGAATTTTCGGATGCGTTAGTTGGTCCATCCAACTCGGTCGCTTACACTCGTTTTGAGCCTCTGTTAGAATCCTTTAAGTTCGAGACATTTTCGCCGATCTTGCCGTCAATCGTTTCACCTCCAACGCTCGAACTCAAGCCGTTGCTGTCTCACCTCAAGTATGCTTACTTAGGTGAGAACGAGACCCTCCTTGTCATCATCTTGGCTTCTCTAGCTCCAGAGCAGGAGAAAGCCCTGCTTACGGTCTTGCAAAGCAATCGGCAAGCTTTTGGCTAGTCAATGGCGGACATCGCGGACATCAAGGGGATCGGTCCCATGATCGTTGAACATCACATTCATATGATGAATGATGAAAAACCAGCCCGGGATCTACAGAGACGACTTAATCCTGTCATGAAGGAGGCTGTGAAAAAAGAGATCGTCAAATATCTTGATAGTGGTATCATTTACCCTATCTCTGATAGCCAGTGAGTCAGCCCCATTCACGTTATCCCCAAGAAGTCGGGCATACGGTCATCACCAACGAGGCGAACGAGTTAATCTCTACTCGCACCCAAACTGGGTGGCGAGTATGCATTGATTATAGAAAACTCAACGCCGCAACGCGGAAGGACCACTTTCCGCTACCATTCATTGACCAAATGCTAAAACAATTGGCTAGACACGAGTACTACTGCTTTCTGGATGGCTACTCCGGCTATAACCAGATTCCTATCGCCGAAAAGGACCAGGGCAAAACCATGTTCACCTGTCCTTTCGGCACGTTTGTATATCGCCGCATGCCCTTTGGGTTATGCAATGCGCCCGCTACCTTCCAGAGGTGTATGATGGGAATCTTCCCAGACATGGTGGAGAAATTCTTGGAGATATTCATGGACGATTTCTCCATCTTCGGTGATTCTTTTGACGAGTGTTTGCTGCATCTCGACGCTGTCCTTACCCGGTGTAAGGATAAAAACCTCACTTTGAACTGGGAGAATTGACACTTCATGGTACGCGAAGGTATTGTCCTAGGACATATCATTTCGCAAAATGGCATTGAGGTATACAAAGCGAAGATTGAAGTTATTTCCAATCTTCCTCCTCCCAGATGCGTTAGAAACATCCGAGCTTTCCTTGGCCACGCCGGTTTTTATAGACGGTTCATCAAGGACTTCAGCAAGATTGCTAGACCATTGACTCTTCTGCTGGCCAAGGAAACCACATTCGATTTCAACTCGAGCTGTGTGACTGCGTTCAAATCACTAAAAATCTCACTCACTTCTGCTCCCGTTCTTTCTTCTCCTGACTGGACGTATCCCTTTGAGATTATGTGTGATGCATCTGACTTTGCTATTGGTGCGGTCCTTGGACAGCACATCGATAAGATGCCGCACATGATCTACTATGCTAGCCAGACCCTGAACGATGCTCAACTGAATTACACAACAACCGAGAAGGAATTCTTGGCTGTTGTGTTTGCATTGGAAAAATTCAGGCCTTACTTGATCGGCTCTCCGGTCATCGTCTACACAGACCATTCTGCTCTACGCCATCTTTTTGCGAAGAAGAACGCAAAATCTCGGTTGATACGTTGGATCCTCTTACTTCAAGAGTTTGACCTTGTCATCAAGGACAAAAGAGGATGTGAAAACGTAGTGGCCGGCCATCTTTCACGACTCCCTTCCTCACCGACGCTTCCACTTCCAATAAACGACGTTTTTCCGGATGAACAACTCTTGACAGTATCGTGCGAACTCTGGTTCGCAGATATTGTGAACTATTTGGCAACAGGATTACTACCGAACGAATGGTCAAGTCAGGACAAACTTCAATTCTTATCCCAAGTAAAACACTTTTACTGGGATGAACCTTATCTGTTCAAGTACTATCACAACTAGATTATTCGTCAGTGTGTGCCTAATAATGAGTTCAAGAGTGTGCTGTCATTTTGCCACGATCAAGCATGTGGTGGGCATTTTTGCCCCAGAAAGACAGCCGAGAAGATCTTGCAGTGTGGCTTCTACTGGCCACAACTCTTCAAAGATGCTCATGATTACTACAAGACTTGCTCCCGGTGCCAACACTTAGGCGGGATATCCAGGAGAAATGAGATGCCGCTCCAACCAATCTTGGTTGTTGAGATTTTCGATATTTGGGGGATTGATTTGATGGGGTCGTTTCCCAGCTCTTTTGGGAACCTGTATATTCTTCTAGCAGTTGATTATGTCTCTAAATGGGTCAAGCCCATGCCCAGCTGGACTAAAGACAACAAGGTTGTCCTTAGATTCCTTAAGGAAAACATCTTTTTCCAGTTTGGACACCCCCGCACGATCATTAGTGACAATGGAACACATTTCTGTAATAGGACTTTCGAGGCCTTGATGCAGAAATACTCCATTAATCATAAGCTATCCACGCCCTACCACCCCCAAACATGTGGGCAAGCCGAAGTGTCTAATCGGCAAATCAAACAGATTTTGGAGAAGACGGTTTCGAAGAACCGTAAGGATTGGTCTTTAATACTCACTGATGCCCTTTGGGCATTAAAAACTGCTTATAAGACTGATCTTGGCATGTCTCCTTATCGGCTTGTTTACGGGAAGGCTTGCCACCTTCCAATGGAAATCGAGCATCACGCATTTTGGGCGATCAAGGAGCTGAATCTATCTCTTGAAGATGCGGGCAGCCATCGGAAGCTGCAGCTCAACGAATTGAACGAGCTTCGGAATGAAGCTTACGAAAACGCGTATCGTTAAGAACCGAACGAAAGTGTTTCATGATAAATACCTTACGCGCAAAACTTTCGCACCTGGTCAACAGGTGCTTCTTGACGACACCCGACTACATTTCCATCCTGGAAAACTCAAATCTCACTGGAAAGGACCATTCTTTGTGCGGACTGTATATCCGCACGACGCGGTGGATTTGGAAAATCCAGAGGACGGTTCACTATTCAAAGTGAACGAACACAGGTTAAAACCGTTTCTCACCGCAGACCCATCGGAGGAGCTCCTGATGTTATAGGAGCCGGTTTACATTTGACTCATCTTCCTCCGCCTACCTCCAAATTTCGGTTATCCAGCCATAAACAGTGGAAACACTGTTTCAAATAAGTTTGGGGGTATGTATCTACCATTTTCTCACTTGTAATTATTTATAAAAAATATATAAATAATAAAAAAAAGAAAAAAAATTTAAAGGAGGGGTATTTTTGTAAATATACAGAACCATAAACAAATAAAATAAAACAATTTTTTAATTATTTTATTTAATTATTCTTTTTGGGGGGGCTTTGTATAAATAACCAATACCTCTATAAAAACACCCCGACCCCTCTTCTGCATTTACAGAACCCTAAATTTCACCCTCAGAAAAACCCTAGCCGCCGCTGAAGAGAGCACAGAGAGATCTCCCTAACCCGCCGCGCTTCCGCCACCGAACCCTCTTCCTGCCGCGCTACCGCCGCCGCCTAGTGTCCTCGCCCTCTGAAATTTTCAGAGGAGATTGGCACAATTTTTATCCTCTCTGTCAAATTTTTTACTTTCTGCAATTTATTTCTATGGCCCCTACCCTGCAATTTGAAAGAGATTTCTCCCAATTGTTTGCGCATAATATTTACAGTAGTTATTTCGGTGACGAGATCCGAAAGCGCGGATGGAACTTTTTTGTTATTTAACCATCCGAACGCATTCGTGCTTTCGGATCTTGTTGCCCGTTTTTATGAATGTATGGAGGAGGGGTGTTTAGCACAACACGGGTTCATTCGATTATTGTGGGGGGGTCGGGAAATTTAATCGATAGGGACTTCATTCATGAAGTCACCTTAATACCACGACTCCCCATTCACGATCAACCCCTCCGATTTGAGGACTTCCTACCCTTAATGGGAAATGACTGTTCTAGGGAGTCCAGAAAGGGCATTCAGGCCCGCACGCTTTATGCGAATGTTTTAACTGTGTGTCGTTGGGCACAAAACAATATTTTCGGAAGTTCGCACAACACAACATTTTTTACACCATCCCTTCACATAGTGCACACTTTAATGACTCGAAACCCTAGCTACGACATGTGTACTGTGTTGCTTCACTCGATTGGCGCCGGCAAACGGGCGGCCAATTATCCATGCCCAATGTTGGTGACACGACCGTGTCGTCATTTCCTCCCTGTTGAGGAATTTGAATTTTACCTGCATGGTGGGATTCCCGTTCGACCCCTTCTTGAGGGTGTCTCCACATCCTACACACGACTTCATGATTTATGGTCGCGCACCGAGTCGGCCGAGGATATGATGGCCAAGACCCCTAGCTCGATCTCCACAACGAGCGATGAAGAGCTCACCCCCGCTGCGCAAGCGCGCTTAATTCGACGAACCCATAGGGGGTAGAACGAGTGATAGGGATGCTGACTAGTTTTGATCAGCGACTGACGAGTCTGGAGCAGGGAATGTCCACCCTGCTGGCAAGAGAGGAACGATTACGCTCACGATCGAGGGGACGGGGGGAAGATAGAGGTGAGGCAGGAACAAGTGAGGCCGCGTCTAGTAGACGCCACAGGGAGCAGTGAGGACACTGCTATCAATAAGTTTGAGGGTGAGGGTTGATTGTAAATAGTTATCTTTGCATTGCATCTGAACGTTTTTTATTTTTGTAAATATTTGTTTTTCTTTGCATATTTAATTCTGTATCTTATTTTTCTGCATTGCATAAAAAAATATAAATAAATAAATAAATAAAAAAGAAAAAATTAAAAAATTAAAAAATATATATAAAAAAAAAGAAAATTTCAATATTGGCCATATTTGACTCGAGTTTGACATGACCGATGACTAGCTAGAAAAACTAGATCTTAAACTTAGTAAATTAAAAACCCTAAAAATAACCTTTCTTGAAGTCCAACTGTAGAAAATATACGTCCTTACAGTTTATTTAGAAATAAGCAAATTTTGAGTTCAGTTCTTGGGCTAAGACGAAATGAGGAAAGAGTATTGAAAGCTCTATTTGAAGTGTAAGTCTGAAAAATAATTCTGAACCTTAAGTCCAAATTCTGAAAATATATACCCTACAAATCGCACATACACGCACCTTGAAACTTGGGATAGTAGAGAATACCTAGAAATACTCTTGCCTGAAACCTAGTATGAAAGAAAAAACGGAAATTAAAGCTAACCACCAAAAGAGCATCATTGAAAATATATCCGGTCTTGAAATAAATAAAAATAAATAAATAAAGAATAAAATATAAGACCTGGTGACCGCTATTTACGCTTTAAGCTCATACATTCAGTAATCGGATGTTAGTGCCTCAAGAAGCATTAATAGTCGCATGAAAGGTGTATGAGCAAAACCGTCCATCATTAATGAAAAGAAGTAGTACTGGGTATTAAGACAAGGGTATCATAGCTTGAATTGAATTTCCAAGTGTAGGGGTGATAATTACACACACGTAGGGATATATAATTGGAGTTTGGAGGAGAGATAGGAATAAAAGATGGGGTTTATATCTTCAGTAAAGATGATAAAAATTCCTGAGTTAAGATTGCGCCTTAGAAGGAAAACTCAAGAGATACTAAGAGCTTTATAAACTGGTAAAACGTATAGACCTTAAATTAAATGAATAGGAAGAGTGAAAATATGGTTTGATGATTTCTAAGTTGAGGATTATAGAATTTCTCGCTAGAATGCTGAATTGTAGAATAAGAGTCGACGGCCAATTTGATCGGATTTTGTGGTTAGTATCCGCTGAAAACCCTCAGGAGCCAACACTCCTACTAGGGACACCTAGAGGTTTAACAGTTTATTGCACGAGCTTAGTACAATCGCGTTCCCTGCGAAAGTGAGGTTAGGACTTTTTGTGAATAAATTGGCGTTGCTCGGGACGAGCAAAACATAAGTTTAGAGGTATTTGTTCATATCAGATTTTTGCATTATACCGCCCATTCTTGATCACATTGCATATATGTAGGTACTCTTGATCCGTGTTTGCTAAATAATTGCAGGTTACAGGTTCTCAGCTCTAAGCAGTGAAATTCATGAAAAAGCGCAACAAATTCAAGACTTCCGCCAACCACAGATAAATACGGGTCTCCGCGCACTATCCGTATAATACCACTTACCAGTGCAAGGGACAAAATGGCAAATCATTGGTCATTTCATGCACAAAGTACAAGATTCAAGACTTCAACGCGAAGCTCAAGAAAATCAAGACAAAAATTCCACACCATTTCATTTTTTACACTGTTGAAAATCTGGAAGAAAACTTAAGAGCTTCTGAGAAACCAAATGTACAAAACAGAAGAAAACAACAACATGGAGAACCCCAGAAAAGTTGGTCCCCCAATTCCACCAAACGGCCGCGGAACCGCGACCGATATGGCACTTAGGCCGTGGATCCGCGGCTGAGTCGGCTCTGTTTTGGATCATTTTTTAGGGGTATTTTTGTAATATCATTTTGTCTCAGATTGTATCCCTAGGGTTTCATTTTCCTGCCTATAAATAGCCCAGTGCAAAGCCAAGTGAAGGGTGCTTTTCTTTGTATTAGATTTTAGAATTAGATTTTGTAGTTCTTCTTTCTCTTTTCATCTTTCTCCATTAAAACTTGTAGTGAGCTTTATGAGTGATGAATAAAAGAAGAGTTCTTTTCTTTAACATGCTTGTCTTGTAATTTTGTTATATTATCTTGCTTGTAATTTTCATTTGCTAATCTAGTTGTTGTTATTTTGTTGTTTGCTTTCTTTCTTCTTCTATTTTTTTTATCTTTACAACCATGATGCTTGAGTATGATACTTGCCAAAGTGAGGTCTCAAATAGCTAGTTGTGATTTTCTAACCCTTTTCTTTCTATCTTCCTCCTTTATTTTATTTTCTTTTTCTTGATTATGGGTGAGTAGTTTCTCACTTGTTAGGGTAGGATAAGAAAAGTTTGAGAGAATGAAATCTCTCTCACTCTTTTCTTGCCCAACATCTTAATTCGAACTTCCGTTAATTGAACTACAATCCGCTCTCTGCGGCACCCTATCCTACATGATAGCGGTGATTTCTTAGCGAGAGCGGTTGTGGTTGAATTAACCGGAGGTTAATGCTAAGAGCCAAGAACGGACGGATAAGGACCAAAAGGAAGAAACTAAGCGTTGGAAAGCCTAGCTTATACTCGCAAGTTTCCTTCTTAGTCGTGCTATTCCCCGTTGTTGCTGATTACCGTAACACCGATATTAAGAGTGGCAACGAAAGAAGTGAGTGACTCCTAACTCAAACTAACCTAATCCCAACCCTAACAAACTCTCTTTATACATATTTCAGCACATAGTTAATCTCAAACAAACCTGGACATTTGGACTTAACTCGTTAAAGAACATAGAAAAAGATTCCCATCTCCCTGCGGACGACCCGTACTCAATCGGCTAGCTACCAAGCGAAACCGTCTTGATTGCGGTAATTAAAACTAAGCACGCAAAAAGTCTAACAATCATCAAGTCAAGTATTCAAATACAAGTTTAGATATTCAAGTTTAAGTGTTAATGTTTGGATCAAATGTTCAACTTTGGATATTCAATTTCAATTGTTCAGCTTTAGGTTTGAGTTTGGACTCTGGTTCGAGTTTGTATTCAGGCTATAGGCATTTCTTGTGAAAGGATTGAACTGTTGAAATTCTTAGGTTCGGAAGTAATCGGACAACCGTTGTACATGGACAGCAGAATTTATGTAGTTTTCCAAAACGATTGTCATTAATAACTCCGTTAATTTGCAGTGTTGTCTAACCTAAATAAGCAAACACTCACTTTCTCGGCTCACTGAGGCTCAACAGAAATGATACCGCTTAAACATATATTAATCTAGGGTCCTTAAAGATTTATTCTTGTGGTTTACATTGTATTTACATTGCTTACATTTCTCGAGGGGGTTTATGAAAAATGTTATAATATTGTTTTAAAAATAAATCTCGAGGGTGATTTATAATATTAAGAGTTTTATAGAGATGTATTTAGTTTAGGTGGTATTTTAGTGATAAAAACATTGTTTTTAAAAGTTGATGGTGTTTTTATAAAAACTATTACTTTTGGAAAATTCATAGTATTTTTATTAAAATTTAAATCTTTCATTTTAAAAAATAGTTTTTTACAAATTTTTTTCTTGTAAAATACAGATTTATAAGTTTATATAATTTTCCAAAATTTACTTTGTTTAATAAAAATCGTATTATTTAAAAATCATATTTTTTTTTCCTTTCGAGACCGAATTATCCGTGAGAAGTTCTGTATCCCGCTCTACAATCCCAAAGACATACGATAACATGCACCATCCATAAATGGGTTCTCTTAAAATAGTTGTAGAGGCGCAATTGCAAAGATCTTAAAAATATCGATTAAAAATATTTATTTGTAAAAACAAAGGTATTTTATTGTAAACTGTATTCTTTAAATTAAACATACATATAAAATATCGTGCTATGACACCATAGTGTATGTGGTGGGGTAGGTCGTTACCCCATGAATTTTTGTAGGTATATATTCTATCTATCGATAAAAGGGTACTTTTAAATTTCATGGCATTCATATGAAATTGTTCGATTTATGTGGTTATTTCACATGAAATTTTATTTACATGAAAAGCTAAAAGATGTGAATAATATATTAAGGTGATATTAGAAGTTTATAGTGAAATATTAATCCTACCAAAGGTGACAAAAGTTGTTTAAAGGAAAAAATAACGAGTCAACTCCACTTTGCCGATATTGTTTTAGAAATTGTTTTGATGTGAAATGAAAGAGAGAGAAAGGGACTTATGGGTTGTATAGCGATGAGAAAAGAGTAAAAAAGTGAGGGGAAGTCTTTGTGGCGTCGTGGTAGCGTCGGAATTGGTTCCGGTATTCAACGGAATGAACTTGAATCGCTAACATCACTTGACTAGCCTTAACCTTTCTTGAATTTAGAGAAATTTTGAGAAATTTTCATAATATGGGAGAGCTAGAGAATGGTGTGGTATTTATAGGGATGAATATAGGTATAGGGTGAATTAAAAAGGATTAAAATTTGGAATAAAGAGAGTGTAAATGGGTAGATGAAGAGGTAGAGTGCTCTCTGTTTAATTGCAGATAAATCAAATAAGAAAATAGAGTAGAGGGGAGCTGAAGGGGTGCACGGGCAAAGAATGGAGGCAGATGGGCTCATCTGAACTGCCGGTAGCGGCCAGGGAGGAGTTTTCGACGGTCGAAAAATTGCCATGTGTAGACTTTGGACATGTGTTAAACTTGGTTTTAACTCCTCATTTATCCCGTTTGATTTTTCTGAAACTATTTGATTCTCTGTGTATTTTACGTGCAACTCTTGGACTTCCGAAAAGTTAAAAAAAATATTAAAAATAATTAGGACTGATAGGAATCGAACACACAGACTATGGCACATCAGTAAAGGGTCTTAACCAGTGAGTTACAAGTTGTTTCTTACTTTTATTGATCAATATTAATTTATAACTCTTAATCAGGCTGAAATACCCTTTCTATATATTGAACCGGTTACATCTGTACAGCGATTTCATAGTCGTTACATTCTACCCTCCTTATAAAAATTCCGTTCTCGAAATTTACATAAAGACTAATTTTCAAATAGATGAGGGTATCGTGTACGCATATTGTCTTCTCTCTCCCACGTTGATTCTCTAGGCAAATCCTTTCTCCACATCACTCGGACCAAGTTCACCTCCTTGTTCCGTAATGTCTTCACCTTTCGATCCAAGATCTCAACCAGTTGCTACTAACAAGTTAGATCGGTCTGTACAATGAGCTCTAAGTGATCAAGTATGTGGCTGGGTCGCTCACATATAGTCGTAACTAGGATATGTGGAACACATTGTGTGCTCCTTCTAATGAGGGTGGTAGCATCAAGCGGTATGCCACTTCTCTAACTTGTTCGAGTATATCGAATGATCCGATATACCTTGAACTGAGTTTACCCCTCTTGCCAAAACGTATCACTCCTCTGTTCGGAAAGATCTTCAGAAACACATACTCTCTGGGTTGGAACTCTAAGTGTCGACGCTTTGCATCTGCCCAATAGTTCTGTCGGTCTTGAGCAATGCACATCTTCTCTCTGATCGTGCAAACCACATCTACAGTTGCCATGATCATGTCACGACCCGAAAGAGCACGTGACTGGCCCTTGAACCATATGAAGTCTATAGGACCCCATCTGATCCAAGTAAGCCAAAAGCCCAGCAATCTAAAACCATTTAAAGAGTAAATAAGGAAAACTGTTTTTGAAAAGTAAGGAAATCAAAGTTTTTAAATAACTAAGCCGAATATGCATTTTTTTAAAATGTGTAACCTTTCCTGAAAATTTCGGCAGAGTTTCCTTTGTAAAAACTGGCCCCGAACGGGGTACAACAAGAATAATATATATGAAATGATAAAAGGCATCCCCAAGCGGGAGCTAGCTCTTCGTCAATCGACGGTCACAACCACGCAAGCAATAAAAATATACAACGCCAAAGGCGAGGATCAAATCCAAAAAGAACTCAAAACAGCCAGAAAACCGCAATACTACTAGCGCGACTCTAAGGTCGAAATAAAACAACACAGTTTTCTAAGTCTGAAACAATAAACAAGTTTTGGTTGATGGAAATTCTAGATACAATGAATAATACAAATACAATAGCGGTTCTGATACAAAAGAACCCACCTAACCAAGCAAGTCACCCATAGGAAGCAGTGTGCCAGAAATGCAGCTATGGAATCTGTACGGCAAAAACCTGCAAGGACTGGGGCACAACGGGGGTGAGTTGCCAACTCGTGAATAGAAAGATATCTACAAGCAGAGATCGAATGCATGACCCATCCTAGGTCAATACGATCAGATATAAATAAACCTCAATATGAATAAAGCTGAAGCATGCTAAACTGGCAATGTAATCTCTACATGAGTGTAATGCCAAGTGCTCGTGCTAGTGCCTCAGGTAATAGCATGTCATGAATATGAGGTATGATCAATGTAATCAAATCTGCACACACGTGGATCCCGTCCACTCGTCACCCAATGACAATAACCATCATGCAAGTAAATATCATGAAACCTGTGCATGGAAATATGAGGATATAACCCACCCGTGTCCCTCGCGACACGTCAAAATCATGGAACCGGAGTGCCCAGCATCGGCACTCGAAAACATCATGAAAACTGTGCCCAGCATCGGCACATAAATCCTCATATATCGGGCTCCGTCAGTCCGGATCGGCCCGCGGGCTCTGTCTGCGGTATCGGCCCTCGGCACCGGCAGGACGCCCAAATCTATCCATCGACTCTGGTCAGTATCCTCCGGATAACCGCCAGGTCCAACCAATCACCGGTAGGTACTCGCCCGCCTCCAGGCTCAATCGACAAAGCTCATCGATCATCTTGCCGAGGGGAACCATACCGGGTCCACCATGTACCCGCAATCGGCTCATCCACTCCTCGATTCGGGTTTCACATGTCGCTCTCAGCACCGAGAAAACACATGGTGGACGCACTGAAATATCATATCAAGGGTAACCGGGTTTTTAAAGCAATGACATATTCTCTTTTGAAACACTCTCGGTTCCCAAATCCAGAAATATCATAGAAACAACATATCTCAATGCGTATAATCAAAAGCATGAAGTATGTGACATGTAAAGGAAGGTATGCATATCATCATGTCATGCAAGGATCATATACTGAATGCAATAGTACTACAGTGTAGTGACATGGCAATTATCGATGATGAGTGTGTGAGCCGGCAACAAGTGTACGTGGAACATATGCATCATTGATAATGGTGCTGGTGTCCTAGCAGCATGACTGAAATATAACCACAGTACAAGCGATGCAATGCAAATAGCATGAATATGCGGAATCGAACAATCAACGCAAAAGTAAAGAATCTACACCAATCTGTACAAGTCATGCAGGGGTGCCATTTGAAATAAGACGAATCAGGGCTTTTGGAAAAACAAGGGCTACGGTGTTTTAAGAAAAGATACATCATTTGAAAATATCCGTATGACCCTTCTGCCTATCTTTAAAATATCCCCGATTCGTTAGTTTGAAATAGGTATGACTCAGTCCAGTCTAATGTCTACTAAGTAATCTAGACAGGAGGGGTAAGAAACCACCTAATCTGAGTCAATATATATAGATATGATAGTCGGTGATCTCGCCTCAATAACATATCGTAAGATATCCTCGAGTCATGAGTGCGGATCTATCATCAATATCGGCTCGTACGGTAGATCGTCGTACGGCATCCCAATAGCTGGGTAGGGGTCAATATCACAGTACATCATCACATATCAGGTATCACTATCATCAGATCGCATAATCTGGGGTACTACTCTAAGTCTAGTACAAATCGATACCATCTATAAAAATATGAATGCGGGTAAAGCACATGTCCAAAGGCCCGCTAAAACTATCATATCGCACCTCGAAGACAAGCTATGTCACATCGCCGATCTCACGGCCTCACATCAAGTATCATCTCAAACCACGTATCATCCTCAAATCCCGTATATAAACACATAGTCCCATACCCATGTGTAGATATACGCACCATCATATGCACTCTAATAAATGAAAGAATGAATGCAAGTATGTGTGTAATTGTATGTGTGAGTGCAACCACTACTCTAGGGTTCGCACTATACTAAACCAATATATTCTTATCATCAAAATATCATTATTACCATCAATAACCCTAAACAACACATAATAAATATTCGTGTGTATACGTATTCGTATACATCACCACGGACTGCGGGGGTGCTATACGCCATCCACCCGACTTCTCCCCGTAGATATAAATCTACTCACCTTGCTTCTCGTGTGCCAAAGCCGATGTCGCTATCTTCACCTCCTTTGTCTCAACATCACGCGGGGTACCTACAAGTATATCACAATGCTAAAGCACATGAAAATCACATCGGAAACCAAAATAGCACACGCTACCCGCATAGGTAAAAACCTATCGACTCGCATGTAAACACAATCAAAATCCACTTGTCGTTGACGTCCAAACGCCACCCGACAGGAATGAATCACCAAATACCAAAATCCATGCTAAAACAAGTCCCAAATTATACACCAACATAGGAAAATCAACCCAGATTTCACCCTAGATGGAATCAGTCAAAACTAGACATACTCAGGGTCAAAACTAGAGGAAATGGGGGCATGCACAGAAAACGAGGCAATTTCTTAAAATACCTTATTTTAGAATTTTCCATAATTTTTCCCCATTTATCTGTATTTAATTATACCAGAATATTAAAATATTCATTAAAATAATATTAAATTATAAAATTTCCCAAAAATCATATTTTATTATTTTGAAGACGTTACAATCTACCCCCCTTAAAGAAATTCGGTCCCCGAATTTAAATTTAAACCCCCAAATACTAAAATATTTCAATACAAATTCCAAGTCATCGGGGCTCCGAAATCATCTATACATAAAACATCATAGCGCAATGCATGCGCATGAGTACTGAGCAGATAACTCAAAAGCAACACTCCATCAAGCATCCGCAATCATCGGAGTCATGGTAACGACACAATGTCAAATCCAATACAAAATCAATATGATATGGACCAAGACTATACATGTAGACACCCAATCTATACATGTAATTAGCTGATGCAACTGTATGCCAAATCTTTTTAAGTCACTGTGCGATGCGCGTAACACTGCACAGTGGCGGACGTTTCTCATAAGAAAATAACTATATATGTGTGTATATATATCCTTTGTTTAATAAGCACGTTCCACCATTTTGAAAAAAATCAGAAGGGTTTCCTTGTTTTTAAAACGTTTTGTGTCATATCGGACACGTAGGTATATACTGAGACTATAGCTCGCTTTTCGGAAATCACTTCGATAACTATCGATGCATGCAAAATATATCCAGGCACTGTCCACTGACTAGTCCTGCTCAGTATGAAAGCAAATATCCCACATCATAAAAATGTACTGCTCCAAAAGGAATAAATTCCAAAAATGCACGTAACACCACCCTGTGCGTCTGACGCACACGGAAATCAAAATCCATATATGCGCTAAACATGTGCACAAAACAACATCTAGGTGCAACGGGTGTGCACGAAGCATCTGTCATAGGCAACATGTGTGCCTGACAGCCAAAACAGGTGCATCTGACATGCACGAAGAATCTCGATTTAGTGCATCTGGTGTGCCCCAAAATCGTATCTCAAAACATGCGCCCAACATGCGCGAAAATCGAAATCGGTGCATCCATCATGCACGAATGAAAATCTAGACCCTGCGCACTCAATATGCACGGAATCACAAAATCCAATAGCAACGTCGAATATGCGTAAGTCTAGTCAAAAGCACGGAGTGCAAGAATCCACATCAATATCACAATCAAAATCGACATACCGAAAGGCATCAAATCGAAGTCAGGTGCAATCGTAATGCACAAAATATAAATCCGGTGCAACAAAGGCACGAAATATAAATCTGATGCGATAAACGCAAGAAACATGAAACTGGTGCGACAAATGCACGAAGTATAGAACTGGTGCATCCCATGCACAAATACCAAGCAATAACTCAAATACGTAAGCAGCAACACCAAATGTATCCAGATATGAAGAAAATCATAAACGTGTGCAGCTGCGGGCACAAAACACATATCGATGCACTACAAGCACATATAAGCTATACCGAGTGCAAAATCAAAACACTAAAATTACATGAAACTCTGCTGGAAGCGTAAATCAAATCACCAGCATAAAATAGGCATGAAATCGCAATCAACAGCCCAAGAGTAATAACTATGTACAAGGTATAAATACCCAGTAGGTGCAACCATGGTGCACAAAATCAAATATCATGAAACTCAGTCATCAAGACTAAATCATGCGAATAGATCGCCCAAAATACCGAAATCCAAAGCAACGGATACGTGATAATCAAATCACAAAATCACAAATCATAATTACCGTCGTCGGTATACCCTCCTTCAGGGTCGAGAAGGTACCGGTACATCCGATGCTAGCGGCGCAAGATATCTACTTGCCTCTTGCTCGCGGCTGGCGTCCTCTGCCTCTGGTTCCTGATCTTTCCTGTAGATTACCAACTCGCAATCCATCGGCTCATCGGCCCGGTCAGGTGTGCTGACAGGAACGATTCCGTTCTTGCACTTCCCTGGTCATCTCTCGGTCAATCCTCACGACCGCTCGTAAAGCAGCACATCTCTGGCGCCGACCTCGGGTCCCCTGAATGCATATCACACATCCGATCCTGGGTGCAACTCTTATTGCAGCAGTGTACTGGAAGGAATCCTACTCAAGGTCTCTTCTGATCTTGCCTAAGCCAAACTGTAAGGAGGCTGGTACTCTGGCGTAATCTTTTCTCGATGTCTGGACCTCTGCGTCCTTAGTACAACATCTCCTCGGAAGCTGGTCGCATCTCTGCGCCTCTGTATGCATGTCCGGCCTTTAATCTTAACGGGGTGTAGTAACAGCTCGTCTGCCTCTCGCACGAACTTCTTGTCCCGCTTGTCTGTATCATCGTCCATTTCAACATCGCGTGTCTATCTGCGCACTGCAATGCCTTCGGCTACGGTCCATCCGAAGTCCCTCACGCGGACTCGAAATCACGAACTCGGTATCTTCCTGACTCAGTAGGAGATATCTAGCCGACCACGTCCTCAGCGTGCACGTCACATCTCTGATGTCAGCGAAGTGGAACGTCATCTCGTCGAAATCTCGTGCGAACTCTTTACTCCACCTTGCTCCAATGTCGACTGATTCGGACTCATCTCATCGTGGCTACACGGACTGCGCTCCGACGGCTATGCTCGCATCTGGAGTCTCCCAAGCAGTGTCCCATCACAATATCCGAAAGATGTCGAACCATCCGATCGACTCGTCAGAACCTCATAATCCCCCAAGAGCTCACATCTCGGGTACAGTTTAATAGTATCGAGTACATGCCACAGCGTCGGTGGTCCAGCCGTAGAAGGGCAAACCCAAGCCTCACTAATGGCGCCGTGGAACCGCCGCAAACCCTAAGGTTCGAAGGCTTTCACACGGTCATTAAGTCGAGTTAGGGTTTCATTCTTCTAGAGGGTCCATAGAATCACCTGCATGTCTTTCCGTATACTTTAAACTTGGAAAATAGGTTCCTGACATTCGATCGTCTCAATCGACTCTCAACGAATCTGCGTGAAGTCGCCTCTAGCTGGAATCAATCTATCTGATGACCTCGCATCGGGGTAAGCGAACGAACCACATGTCCTAGTCATTAATCCTCGGTAACTAGCGACTCACTATCACATCTCTAAGAATATGCTCATGCTGCAGTAGCTCCAATCATCTGGGCGATATCTCATCACTCGCAGCAACAACTGGCTCCTTCGTATATACGCTAAACAGCGCTTCAATCCTCCAGAAAAGGCGATACATAAGCGGTCATCTCTGAATCGGTCTGCTCTAGATCTGAGCAAGACTCTCCACACTGGAGATCTTCAACTCAGCTGGGCCCGCTCCGGCGCAAAAATCGGACGAATCACCTTCGTCTCTCAAATCGGGTAGACTAGCTATCATCTGTCGCATATCTGCCTGAAAGCTCCGGCAATCTCAGCTCGTAAGCTCCGAAAGCAACATCCTGTCAATCTCAGCAACAGCTGGTCCATCTGTCTGCACGGTAGGCGACATCATAATCTCTGAGGTACGCTGTACATCAACAATCCTCTCTCAAGTGGCAGCTCTAACAATGACCCGATCATCCGGTGCAAGACCAAGCACTCGCCTCCACTAGAGGTCACACTCATCAATACCAACTCGAGACGTTCCCATGTCACCAGAAAACACAATGGTCGGCCCTCGTACCGGACGAGCTCGCCCTGAACGTAACCCTAGCAGCAGCCCAAACTGCGCTCAACCATGGCGACAGGAACCTCAATCGAGTATCGAAGAGAGCAGGTCAATGGCAAGAAAGAGAACAACAGATCCAAAGTGGATACATGATCATAAGAAGGAACGGCATCAATAAAGGCATGATCATGAAACTAATAGAATCGGGGATCTCAAATGGATGTATAATCATGGATATGAAGAGAATCACTGATCTCGAAAGTATGTACATCCTAAGGTTCCTTAAGCGGAGTGGCGTGTCGTAAGTATGCCGCGGAACATACCAACGGTACGTCACTCTACTTTAGTCACCTATTCCATCAACCAAGGGTCATCCTACGCGAAGAAAGTTCGGGTCTAATACCCCCTCGACCAAGTCTAAGTTCCGTAAGGTCAAGCCTAAGTTCCGTATATAAATAACTCCCTAGGCTCCACATAGTCAAACTCAGACTCGAACCAAGATCAACCTAGCGCTCTGATACCAACTTTGTCACGACCCGAAAGAGCACGTGACTGGCCCTTGAACCATATGAAGTCTATAGGACCCCATCTGATCCAAGTAAGCCAAAAGCCCAGCAATCTAAAACCATTTAAAGAGTAAATAAGGAAAACTGTTTTTGAAAAGTAAGGAAATCAAAGTTTTTAAATAACTAAGCCGAATATGCATTTTTTTAAAATGTGTAACCTTTCCTGAAAATTTCGGCAGAGTTTCCTTTGTAAAAACTGGCCCCGAACGGGGTACAACAAGAATAATATATATGAAATGATAAAAGGCATCCCCAAGCGGGAGCTAGCTCTTCGTCAATCGACGGTCACAACCACGCAAGCAATAAAAATATACAATGCCAAAGGCGAGGATCAAATCCAAAAAGAACTCAAAACAGCCAGAAAACCGCAATACTACTAGCGCGACTCTAAGGTCGAAATAAAACAACACAGTTTTCTAAGTCTGAAACAATAAACAAGTTTTGGTTGATGGAAATTCTAGATACAATGAATAATACAAATACAATAGCGGTTCTGATACAAAAGAACCCACCTAACCAAGCAAGTCACCCATAGGAAGCAGTGTGCCAGAAATGCCGCTATGGAATCTGTACGGCAAAAACCTGCAAGGACTGGGGCACAACGGGGGTGAGTTGCCAACTCGTGAATAGAAAGATATCTACAAGCAGAGATCGAATGCATGACCCATCCTAGGTCAATACGATCAGATATAAATAAACCTCAATATGAATAAAGCTGAAGCATGCTAAACTGGCAGTGTAATCTCTACATGAGTGTAATGCCAAGTGCTCGTGCTAGTGCCTCAGGTAATAGCATGTCATGAATATGAGGTATAATCAATGTAATCAAATTTGCACACACGTGGATCCCGTCCACTCGTCACCCAATGACAATAACCATCATGCAAGTAAATATCATGAAACCTGTGCATGGAAATATGAGGATATAACCCACCCGTGTCCCTCGCGACACGTCAAAATCATGGAACCGGAGTGCCCAGCATCGGCACTCGAAAACATCATGAAAACTGTGCCCAGCATCGGCATATAAATCCTCATATATCGGGCTCCGTCAGTCCGGATCGGCCCGCGGGCTCTGTCTGCGGTATCGGCCCTCGGCCCCGGCAGGACGCCCAAATCTATCCATCGACTCTGGTCAGTATCCTCCGGATAACCGCCAGGTCCAACCAATCACCGGTAGGTACTCGCCCGCCTCCAGGCTCAATCGGCAAAGCCCATCGATCATCTTGCCGAGGGGAACCATACCGGGTCCACCATGTACCCGCAATCGGCTCATCCACTCCTCGATTCGGGTTTCACATGTCGCTCTCAGCACCGAGAAAACACATGGTGGACGCACTGAAATATCATATCAAGGGTAACCGGGTTTTTAAAGCAATGACATATTCTCTTTTGAAACACTCTCGGTTCCCAAATCCAGAAATATCATAGAAACAACATATCTCAATGCGTATAATCAAAAGCATGAAGTATGTGACATGTAAAGGAAGGTATGCATATCATCATGTCATGCAAGGATCATATACTGAATGCAATAGTACTACAGTGTAGTGACATGGCAATTATCGATGATGAGTGTGTGAGCCGGCAACAAGTGTACGTGGAACATATGCATCATCGATAATGGTGCTAGTGTCCTAGCAGCATGACTGAAATATAACCACAGTACAAGCGATGCAATGCAAATAGCATGAATATGCGGAATCGAATAATCAACGCAAAAGTAAAGAATCTACACCAATCTGTACAAGTCATGCAGGGGTGCCATTTGAAATAAGACGAATCAGGGCTTTTGGAAAAACAAGGGCTACGGTGTTTTAAGAAAAGATACATCATTTGAAAATATCTGTATGACCCTTCTGCCTATCTTTAAAATATCCCCGATTCGTTAGTTTGAAATAGGTATGACTCAGTCCAGTCTAATGTCTACTAAGTAATCTAGACAGGAGGGGTAAGAAACCACCTAATCTGAGTCAATATATATAGATATGATAGTCGGTGATCCCGCCTCAATAACATATCATAAGATATCCTCGAGTCATGAGTGCGGATCTATCATCAATATCGGCTCGTACGGTAGATCGTCGTACGGCATCCCAATAGCTGGGTAGGGGTCAATATCACAGTACCTCATCACATATCAGGTATCACTATCATCAGATCGCATAATCTGGGGTACTACTCTAAGTCTAATACAAATCGATACCATCTATAAAAATATGAATGCGGGTAAAGCACATGTCCAAAGGCCCGCTAAAACTATCATATCGCACCTCGAAGACAAGCTATGTCACATCGCCGATCTCACGGCCTCACATCAAGTATCATCTCAAACCACGTATCATCCTCAAATCCCGTATATAAACACATAGTCCCATACCCATGTGTAGATATACGCACCATCATATGCACTCTAATAAATGAAAGAATGAATGCAAGTATGTGTGTAATTGTATGTGTGAGTGCAACCACTACTCTAGGGTTCGCACTATACTAAACCAATATATTCTTATCATCAAAATATCATTATTACCATCAATAACCCTAAACAACACATAATAAATATTCGTGTGTATACGTATTCGTATACATCACCACGGACTGCGGGGGTGCTATACGCCATCCACCCGACTTCTCCCCGTAGATATAAATCTACTCACCTTGCTTCTCGTGTGCCAAAGCCGATGTCGCTATCTTCACCTCCTTTGCCTCAACATCACGCGGGGTACCTACAAGTATATCACAATGCTAAAGCACATGAAAATCACATCGGAAACCAAAATAGCACACGCTACCCGCATAGGTAAAAACCTATCGACTCGCATGTAAACACAATCAAAATCCACTTGTCGTTGACGTCCAAACGCCACCCGACAGGAATGAATCACCAAATACCAAAATCCATGCTAAAACAAGTCCCAAATTATACACCAACATAGGAAAATCAACCCAGATTTCACCCTAGATGGAATCAGTCAAAACTAGACATACTCAGGGTCAAAACTAGAGGAAATGGGGGCATGCACAGAAAACGAGGCAATTTCTTAAAATACCTTATTTTAGAATTTTCCATAATTTTTCCCCATTTATCTGTATTTAATTATACCAGAATATTAAAATATTCATTAAAATAATATTAAATTATAAAATTTCCCAAAAATCATATTTTATTATTTTGAAGACGTTACAGATCATCTCTGGCCCAAGGAGTTCACGATATCCAACGTCGTCCCAACTCAGCAAGGAATAACACTTGCATCCATAAAGTGCTGCGAAAAGTGTCATCCCAATGCGTGCCTGGTATCTGTTATTATATGAAAACTCCATAAGGTGTAGTTGATCTTCCTACGAACCTCTGAAATCTAGTATACAGGCTCTCAGCATATCTTCCAGGATCTGAATAGTTCGCTCGGACTGTCCGTCTGTTTGGGGATGATACGCCGTGCTAAAATTCAGACTCGTTCCCAGACTGGCTTGAAGACTCTGCCAAAATTAGGATCGGAATCTAGTATCTCGGTCGGAGATGAAGCAAACAGATACCCCATGTAATCTCACGATCTCACGTATGAGTTTATGGGTATAAAGACAAGTATAGTACATCTTGAAGGTTTTAAATCTAACTTTAGATTTTTACTCACCTTCATGTACTTTCTTGCCAACGTCTCGGTTGATTGGCCAACTCTGAATGGAATAAAGTGAGCCAACTTGGTGAGTCGATCCACAATAACTCAAACTGCGTCGTTACCCTTCATGCTGTGAGGGAACGGTCACGAAGTCCATGATAATGTGCTGCCATTTCCATTCTGGGATTGGTAACGGCTGAAGTAGACCAGCAGTTCGAGGATGTTCAGCCTTCATTTGATGACATATTAAGAACTTTGCTACACTCCTTGCTACTTCTCGCTTCATTCCATACCACCAGTATTATTGCCGTAGAGCTTGTACATCTTCGTGCCGCCGGGGTGTACAGAATAAGGAGAGCTGTGAGCTTTTTTTTATCAACTCTTCTCGAATAGAGCCGATTGGCACGCATAAATGATTCGCATACCGCAAGGATCCATCTTCGTGGATGATGAAGTCAGTTCGAAGACCACTTTTTACTTGTTCTTGAATCTTTTGTAACTTGGCATCATTTGCTTGAGCTGTCTTGATATGATTGACAAAAGTGGACTGGATTTGTAAGTTCAGCAAAGATGATGCGTTACCTGGCACAACTACTTCAATCTCCAATACATGCAGTTCTTGCAGTAGTCTCCACTGGGCGGTGAGGTTCATTGCTAAAGGCTGGCGACTAAAGGCATCGGGAACTATGTTCACCTTTACACGATGATCTTGTAGGTTGATGTCGAAATCTGCCATGAGCTCTAGCCATCTTCTCTTCCACATGTTGAGTTCCTTCTGAGTAAATACATACTTAAGACTCTTATGGTCGGTGTATATATCCACTCGCTCTCCCAAAAGATAGTGATGCCAAATCTTGAGTGTGAAAACCACGTCTACCAATTCCAGATCATGTGTTGGATAATTGCGCTCATGAACTTTTAACTTCCTTGATGCAAAAACCGCAACTTTTCTATACTGATGTAGAACACATTCTAATCCTTTACCAGACACATCACAATGTACATCGAATTCTTCAGGTCTATCCGGTATTACGAGAATAGGTGAAGAGGTTAACCTCGACTTGAGTTCTATGAAAACCTTCTTACATGCTTCTAACCACACAAATACTTCGTCTTTATGTGTAAGCTTGGTCAAGGGTGTTGCGATCTTTTAGAATCCTTCGATGAAATATCTTTAGTATCCTGCTAAGCCCAGAAAACTTCTTATATTTTTTACGGACTTTGGTGTAGGTCATTTGCTGATAGCTCACATCTTAGCTGGATCCACAGAGATTCCTTCGCCTGAAACGATGTGTCCGATAAATACGGCCTGGTCTAACCAAAATTCACACATGTTATACTTGGCGTAGAGTTGATGCTGTCGTAGTGTCTCCAGGACAATGCGTAAGTGCTCGGTGTGCACTTTCCAATTCTTTGAATACACCAGGATGTCGTCGATGAAGATAACAACAAACATGTATAAGTACTCTCGGAAAACTTGGTTCATCAAGTTCATAAAAATGGCTAGTGCATTAGTCACTCCAAATGACATTACGAGATATTCATAATGGTCACAACGAGCCCTAAATGTGTCTTCGGAATGCCGGACTCCTTGATCTTCACCTGATGATAACCTGAGCGAAGATCTAATTTTGAGAAGACATAAGATCTACTTAGCCGATCGAAAAGGTCATCGATGTGAGTTAGAATATACTTGTTCTTAATCGTTACTTTGTTCAGTGCTCGATAATCCATGTACATCCGGTAGGTACCTTCCTTCTTCTTCACCAGTAACACCGGTGATCCTTAACTTGAAGTACTGGGTCTGATCCAACCTTTCTTCAAGAGCTCATCTAACCGGATACGAATTTCTTTCAATCCTTTCGGACTTAGTCGATATGGAGTAATGATTACAGGTTGTGCATCGGGTTATAAATCAATATTGAATTCAAGAGCTCAATCGGAAGGCAAACCTGATATGTCTTCAGGGAAAATATCCTCGAACTCTTGAACTATTTCAGAATTTTCTCCTTCGGCTTGTAAGGAGGACACTTCTGCAGTCTTCGGCTTGGCTCGGTAGCTTCCTGGCTTCAAGGTTCCGTATCCACTTTTGAAATAGAAGACTGGGTGATCTGGTATCTCAAATACCACTCTCCTTTGACGGCAGTCAATGGTAGCATAAAATACTCCCAGCCAATCCATTCCCAACACAATATTGAAATTTGGTATGTCCAGCACTTTGAAATTTGCGTAGAATTCTCAGCCGCAAACTACGATTGGGCACTGATCATACCCTAAAGTTGCCTTCAAAACTCCATTTCCGGAACTGACGTTCCAGCTTGAAATGAGTGGCTTGACGGAAATCACGTGCGTTCTCACAAACCATTGTGACATGAAGCAATGTGAAGCTCCAGTGTCGAAAAGTGCTAGTGCGGGAAGAGTGGCTACTAGTATACTACCTAAGTTGTGTGAGGTTGTGTTTAAGTATAGGGGAAAGTATAACGATGTACAAGTATTGAAAGGTTGAAAGGATGGGAAGAATTTATCGGTGATGACTTGTCCTGTTACTTCGGCCTCTTCAATTGCCATTGTAAAAAACTGGCATCTCGGTACATTCCTCCTCGCCGGAGGCACATTCCTCTATCTCTGTGGCACGTTTCTCTGTGCCTGATGGAATTGACGCTGAGGCTGTGTTGGAGGACCACGTGGAGCTGATGCAGGAAGAGCTACGCGGGGTACAAGTGCTTGAATAGCTGGCATTGTGGGTCTCGGTGTTGATGCTGTGTTACTTCGATATGGGCATGCTCCTATAGCATGAGTAAATGCACCACAAATCAAACACAAGCCATTTGCACGTCTGCAGTCCTTCGCCAAGTGTCCAGTTTTCATGCAGTAGAAACAAAAATTTGGACCGGATCGGCTAAACGATCCTCCATGCCTCTTGGGTGCAAAAGTCGGCCTGAAAGAGACTCCTTCTGTCATCTGGATAGCAGGGCGTTTGATTTTGGCTACTTGTGGTTTACCCTTCTTCTTGACCAAAGCTTCTTAACGGCGCGCTGCTTTCAGAGCGAGTTCATGAGTCGGATAGTCTCCTGTTACTAAATCCGCTTGAATCTCTGGGTCTAAACCTTGTTAGAATCGTCTAGCACGAATCTCATTGATAGGGATTAGGTGTGCCGCGAACCTGATAAGATATTGATGTCAGGACAGTTACGTGTTTTATGGAACAAAATTTGAGACGAATTCTTTACCTGCTAAGCATGATGAAATCGGCATCATATTCATCCACTGATTTTACCCACATAGAGCCTTGTTGTAGGTGAATGAACTGTTATTCCATATCGAAACGGACAGTCTCAGGAAAAACAACGCATCGAATAGGTCGCGGAATGTCTTCCACTATATTGGTTGTGCAAGACGGCTATGCTCGGCTTTCCACCAAACTCTTGCATTGTCCATGAGCAAAAGTTTTGCCACACAAACCCAAATTATATCTGGTACTTGCGTTGCGGCAAGGTCATGCTCGATATTTTAGGCCCACTCTTCAGCCTCATGAGGACTCTTTTTCCCTGAGAAATTCTTTGGACGCAATGCCAGAAATTGCTTTACTCTAGATAGTTCAGCTTTGGAGCGGTTCATAAGGATAGCAGCCTGCTGCTGCTAGACCTCCACAAGGATTTTGATGGCTTCTAGAAGTACCGTCTGTTCGTTGATTGGTGCAGCAATGGTAGGAGGAAGTGGTAGGGTAGGCGGTGATGTGTTGCCATTGATGTTGGTGCTGGTGTTGTTTGGAGAATCCGTCACCTTGATAGAAAAGACAAGTTAGGATAGATTCAAGGAATTTGAAATGCAAGAAATGTATAGTTACTGATTCTTATAATTCTTGTGATATATTGCTTAAAATTTCATACAGAACTGGCCTGCATGGGCCTCCAAGAAAACCTGTAACGTCCCGCTTCCCATTAAACGGAAACGGTGACGTAGGAAGCCCGCAACATATTTACTAAGAGAAGGTCATTTCACTTAATAAATACATTAAGCGTATGTAAGAAATATAAGAGTAATAAAATTTAACGGCAAATTTATTTACATTTAAATGTCAAATACAACTGTCGGAAATATAAAAAAATTACAATGATTTAAACAAATGCCTAAACAATGGCATACTGAAAGTAAGTGCAGGCAGGAGCTAGTAAACTGGCTGAGCAGCAAACTGATCCAAGTCTTTCGGGCTCGACTCTATCTTCTGAGAGTCCGGTTCTCCTTACGAACATTCCAAAAAAAAGAAACAGAGAGGAATATCGTCGGTGAACTAGTACTCGGTAAGTCCCCAAAATAAGTAAAGGTGGATAACTGAATGGTATATAAAGTGAATAGAAACCAAATAATGTGAACATGTAAGATTTTATAAGCGAGTATCCAAGCATGATCATTTACAGGTATAAGATATGCTATTCTAACGTGGTTACTTATAGTATTGTTTTAGGGTCCTTAAAAATTTATTTCTGTTGTTTATATTGTATTTACATTGTTTGCATTTCTCGAGGGGGTTTTATGAAAAATACTATAATATTGTTTTAAAAATAAATCTCGAGGGTGATTTATAATATTAAAAGTTTTATAGAGATATATTTTAGTTTATGTGGTATTTTAGTGATGAAAACCTAGCTTTTAAAAGTTGATGGTGTTTTTATGAAAACTACTACTTTTGGAAAATTCTTGATATTTTTATTAAAATTTTAATCTTTCATTTTAAAATATAATTTTTTACAATTTGTTTTCATGTAAAATACGGATTTATAAGTTTATATAATTTTCCAAATTTTACTTTGTTTAAAAAAACCTATTCTTTAAAAATCGTATTTTTATTTCCTTTCGAGACCGAATTCTCCATGAGGAGTTTTGTATCCCGCTCTACTATCCCAAGGACGTGCGATAACCTGCACCATACATAAATGGATTCCCCTAAAAAAGTTGTAGAGACGCAATTGCAAAGATTTTAAAAATATCGGTTAAAAACATTTATTTATAAAGCAATGGTATTTTATTGTAAACCATATTCTTTAAATTAAACATATATATAAAATATCGAGCTATGACACCATAGTGTATGTGGTGGGGTAGGTCGTTACCCCATGAATTTCTATATGTATATATTCTAGCTATCGATAAAATGGTACTTTTAAAGTTCGTGGTATTTATATGAAATTGTTCGATTTATGTGGTTATTTCACATGAAATTTTATTTACATGAAAAGGTAAAAGATATGAATAATATGTTAAGATGATATTAGAGATTTAGAGTGAAATATTAATCCTAGCAAATGTGACAAAAGTTGTTTAAAGGAAAAAATAACGAGTTAACTCCACTTTGCCGATAGTGTTTTAGAAATTGTTTTGAGGTGAAATGAAAGAGAGAGGAAGGGACTTATGGGTTGTATAAGTCTTTGTGGCATCGCGGTTGCGTCGGAATTGGCTCCGTTCTTCAACGGAATGAACTTGGATTGCTAACTCCACTTGACTAGCCTTAACCCTTTTTGAACTTAGAGAAATTTTGAGAAATTTTCAGAATAGGGGAAAGCTGGGGAATGGTGTGGTATTTATAGGGATGAATATATTCTAAGTCGTTAAATTGAGAGGAAAAAACTGTGTGTAAATAAATAAATAAAAGGCCGAAACGATAGGGTAGCTCGCAATAAAAATCAACGATTAAAAATAAAGATGAAAAGCCAAAATGATAGGGCAACCGTAAATGAATAGCTGAAACGATAGGGTAACCGCGACCTTCACGATAAGAAAAGCTAAAATAATAGAGCAATCGCGGTAAAAATAAAAGCTTGACCCCTAAGTCTAAACTAGGAATATATATGTGTATATAAATAAATATCTCAACCCCTTTAATGGCGAATGATGAGTTGCTCCTGGTACCATACTCTGGTGTAGCAATGCAGACGCCAACAAAATTTCAAATTCCTAAATGTCCCAACGGCGAATGATGAGTCGCTCCTGGCACCTTTCTAGTGTAGCGATGTAGATGTCAATCCAAAACCAAAATCCAATTTCTCCAAATTCTCCCAGCCCTACGAGTCCGACACTTTGCACGTTGTATACAATCTACGGGAATAAACGAGTTAAATCATACCCATGTCCCACCGCAATCACCAGCACTGCGGCCAGTCTCAGTCCTTGGAAATATGCTCTATTCGAGAAGACTCGCTCATGTATACTCACCATACATGAGGAAAACGACACTTGTGAGATCCTCTCGACTCGTGAGAAAAACACACCTTCGTGGGATTCTTACGACTCACAAGATGAAAGCACACTTGCGGGTCCTCACAACTCCTAAGGAGAAAATACACCTAAGAGATCCTTTCGACTCGTAGGAAGAAAATGCATTTATGAAACCCTTACGGCTCATGAAATTGAAAAGTCTTAGGTGACAGGGACTTAAACCTGTCTCTTAAGCCATCGCTCCCCAACGGGTAAAAGCAAATGATGAGTCCGTCCTGGCACTACGCTTCAGTGTTAGCGGTACTGATACCGACCCAAATTCCAAGTTCTCCAAAGGCAAATGATAATTCGCTCCTGGTACCATACTTCAGTGTAGTGATGTTGATACCAAACCAAAACCCAGATTTCAAAACTCAGATTCACATCCAGTTACAATTCGAATTTCAACTCAAATTCAAAAGTCCTGACAAACAGGATAAGAATAAAAAAAAATCAAATCAAAGTCCCATCCGACGGTGCTCCTAAGCTCGAAGGTCTCATTGGATGGACAGGAAACTCCTAAATCAAACCAAATCAATCAAGTCAACCAAATGTCTGCCCCTACGGCGAAATCATGCTTCACCCCGGAATCCTGTGTCGGAATTATACTTCGTCTCAGGATATACCTGTTCACGTCGAAATCAAGCTTTGTCCCGGAACCTTGCGTCGAAATTATACTTCGTCTCAGAACATATCCTCCTCCTGGAATTATGCTCCGCTTCTCGGAGTGATACTCCGACCTTGAAATTTTGCTCCGCTCTTTGGAATGATACTCCGACATTGGAATTATGCTCCTGGAATTATGCTCCGCTCTTTGGAATGATATTCCGACCCTAAAATTATGCTCCGCTTCTCGGAATGATACTCCGCCCCTGAAATTATGCTCCTTGGAATGTTGCTCCACCTCTGGAATTATGCTCCACTTGTCGGAATGATGCACGGCCCCCGGAACGATGCTCTCCCTCAGAACCAACCTCTATGTGAATGAAAATCCATCCATTTCATACGCACGAAGCATAAATGTTGTATGCATCATTGATGGAGGACGCTTTGTTGGGGTCAAAATTTACACTCCTTACCCAAAAAACCAAAGTCAGAAAGTCGACAAGTCAAAAGGTCAAATTCAGCACCCAAGCGGACCCGAACCAAATTCGAGCCCAAGTGAAGCCAGCCAAATGCCAAGAAATTTTTTTAAATTATGCGACAAATAAATTTAATGTAATTTCTCTTTTTCCATGAATAAATGTAATAGGCATAAGGGCAATTGATAAAATCCTAAAGGCCTAAATGAAATGTAAGGCTATATAAAGTCAATCATATAATGAAATAAAGAAGATTATTCTCTCCTAAAATTTTCTAGGGTTTTGCGCCTCTCTCTCTCTCTCTCTCTCTCTTAAGGTCTTCTTCTTCTTACTACTCTCTTTTTTAATTAAATCCAATCCAAATCCTGTCATTTTTCAAAAGCAAAAGTGATTTTGGCCATTAATCAATTAAGAGGAACACCGATCTCCAGTTAAAATCACTAAAGGAGTAATTTTTATCATCCTCTCTCTCCCCAAGATCCAATAAAGGAGAGGAGGAGGAAGGAAGAACCCACGTCAAGACCTATACGCGCATGTCCTGAGGCCTCGTAGAGGGGAAAAGAGTCCCCTTTAATCTTCTTAAGTCAAAATTTTTGTGTTTGGGGCTGTAACTTTATTAAGTTTCGACCTTTGCTTGCACCGTGTTAGGTGCGCACCTCGCTAGATGCCGATTTCGCTATATGCGCACCCCGTTGGGTGCAAGTCGTGCTAGGTGTGCATCAGTCCAGGTGCGCACCTCCCAAGGTGTCATCTTTTGGCCCATTCAAGACCCTTTGGCCCTCCACTCTCGCACCTCGTCAGGTGCTCACCGGGATAGGTACGCATCTTGCCAGGTGCGTGCATACCTTGCCATGCGTGCATCTTGCTAAGTGTGCATGTGACACATATGCATCTCTCACTTCTGTCTTTCTTGTAAATGTTTTAAAAAATAAAAAAATGAATAAAATTGATACGCCCCACACATAAAAGCCTTCCCTTTTTAGAAAAAAATTCTAACGGGGTGTTGTCCTGCAAGGGGGCTGGTAGCCCTCTTGGCCCCCAACCCGCTATCCTGATAGCGGGACCCCCGTAAACTCCGCGAGGCCTCTGATATGCCCAAAACACCCTCAAGACACACGCATACGCATCTGCACATTAAGTTTGCATGATCCCTGTTAATCGGAGGTTCTCGCGCTCCAAAAACGATGGGTAATTAACAGAAGGTTAAACCGCGAATGCCGGAAATTTGGATCCCCACGATCAATAAACCCCTGCCTACTCCAGATAGAGGGAATCTGTAATATGCCTGACAAGCGGCGCGCATTGCTATCTCAATAAGATGACAAAAAACACTCTACAACTAGAATCCAAAATAAGAATCAACCATCCTCTATCATTTTGAGATATATTCCTTCATAATGCAACACATCAAAATCAACAGAGAATCATAAAATGTGCTTCATAATTTTCTTCTTTTCTTTTGAAAACTAACTCTTATGAGGATTCACATCCATATAATTTGCATCTTGCCTTTCGCTTCTTAGGCCTTTCGGTGCCCGTTTCCAAATCTGGCAGCTTGGAAAAAGATACAAAATATGAATGAAAAATATATGTAGCCGTGAGTTTTCTATGTGTTGCATCAAATCTTATTTTTCTTGGAGTTGGAATCGAAAAATGGACCATAATTTGAAGATTATAAAGTAATATGTATATATGGTGGGTACTTTAATAAAAGTGTGATAAGATCTTGGGATCTTCTCTGCTCAAAAGAGAAAGAGACTTGTGTGTGCTGATGAAATTAAAGTGGAACAAGGACTTCATTGTTATCACAATCGTTATTTTAAAGGATTTAATCGTGACACTCACAACAGTTGAATTAACAAATTAATCCAGATATATATAATAAGGGATGAACTCTTGCATTGAAGAGCAAAATTTTATCCAAGTACTAAGTTTTTATTTTCCCTTTTTCTCTTGAAACAAAACGGTTTCGATCAACAAGGCTCTCCATTAATGAGAATTTGATGGAACAAAGTAAGAAGTACTACGGTCCAAATGCAAAATTTTACATAGCACCCCCAAATTTTCAGGGTTTTTAAGATAACATCTTGTCGTGGTATTTTCGTAAAAAAAAATTGCATATTCAGTTTATTTTGGCCTATTCGGGCTACCTAAATGTTCATTTTGGGTTATTCCGTCCAACGTAACGGCTCTCTTTAACTGGCTAAGTTGAAATTGGGTCCTATCTGACCCAAACTTGGTGACTTAATTAGGCAACCTGTGCAACTTGGTTAGCTAAACAATGCATATATAAGTCCTATTTATTCATGCAGTTAATTTTTATAAAGCATCATCGAGGATTCAAGCTTTGGAGATATCATCATTGAACTCTAAAAATACCGTGTAACCCGTAAACGGTATTTTCGTCAGAAGATTGAAGGGTATTTTTGTCAAAAAAAACTTCATATTGGGGCTATTTCGTCCGCACACAAATTCATTTTAGAGTTATCCAGTCCACTCCTGGCTTAAATAAATTACTGGGTGTTTTATAGATTTTACCCTTATTCATACCAGTAAATTTTATTTACTACTATACTTTCATGGAAAGATAAAGTAAAAATTAATTATAAGGATTGTTATTTTATTTCCTTGAGCCTTAGGTAGGCCTGGTCCATAAGAAGTTTTAAGCGTCTTATTTGGGCCCGGCCGAAGACATGTAAAATTGGCTCCTTTGATAATCAAAATAGAGTTTCACAAACCATGTTTGTCAAAATAGAACTTCCCAACATGTTTGACAAACAAAATGCTAACCTCGTTTTCCTAAACTCGAAACAAGTGGAGTTTTAGAAAGTTTTGTGGTGTCTCTCTTTATTCTTTCTCTCTCGTACTTAAAAATAAACCAGGTTGAATTAGAACCACGATTCATAACTATATTGGCAAACAGCCCTTAACTTTGTGAAACACCAATTTTACGAAACTACAGTTTGCACACATGCAGAAAGCGGTTTCATTGTAACTTAATTAAAATGTTGGTTTCGAAAACCTTGTTGTTAGAGGAATTCATTTAAACTGGGCCAATTTCTTTAATTTTGGGGGATCCATGAGTTTTTACACAATATTTCCATTTTCTTTGTAGGCAAACATTGAGATTGACCCATGCCAGTGCCCTTAAGGCCGTACGTAGAAACTTTTACAAACAGTAAATTTATTTACTTATATACTTTTATATATTGTATATAAAGATAAAAATTTATAAATTTATAATATCTAAATATTATCCTGTTGTTTATTGAATGGCGATATTTTATACACTATTCAGTATTCATCTTGTTGCGTTCAATGCCTCCATGGGAATTAGAATGCTACATAGTTATTGGACATTAGTTAAATTTTCTTTAACCCGTATAATTATGTGGGCTGGGCCTTGATTGACAAACAAATAATGTCACCGATAACAACTTAGCTCTTCTATTATTGGGCCTCCAATAGCGCGGCATTTTAGGCTACTGCTACAATAAGTCCAGGCATAAAGTTAGTGCAAGTATGAGAATGGTCTCCAAAGATTGGGCAGGAGGGATGCGGATCAGCTCAAAGCTAGATTTGAAGTTATTTTGTCAAAACCGGTTATCAACTGTCCGTAGTGTAATATATGGACGGCTGAAATTGAAATAAAATAAAAATCTTATTTTTATAGATATATTTATTTTCTTACTAAATCTTAACCATTTTTTCATTACACCAGTTTTGATAAAAAAAAAGAACTTCGAATCCAGTTTTGACCTGATCCACGTGGGAAGAGCGAAATCAAGTTCTTCGGACTCTCTACTGTTTATAGGCCTCTTTTGGAGTAGCATTTATGTCTTTGACTTCACAATAACTCCCCTTGTCCTTCTTGAATAATGGCTACGAGATACTTGCCGTCTCAACTTAATGGCCCATGTTCTTGGGCGCATCCATCTATAGTGGTTGCCTAACTTCAGCTGACTATATTATGTAGCCGATGTATGCCATGACCGATGGACGAAGAGTCTAATTTTGTTGGTCTTTTGGCCATCCTTGTTATTGCCAAATTTTGCTACGAACAAAGTAACAACAGACTAACTATATACATACCTTATCTATGATTCGAAATGGATGATCTATTGCTCCTTCGTTGTCAAGGAAAAAGGTAATATAAAAAGTCGGTTAATTATGTAAGAGTTGCAGCACAAGGAATCAACCATGACATTATCAAAACCTAGAATTCTTGGTGATGGATCTCTCGATCTCCTTCAGATGTTATCTTCCGTTGATCTGCTGCGAGTGCTGATGGACGGCTGAGATTGAGTTGGAGGGTTGACTCATGGAGCGTGTGGATCTCAATGGGTTTTGTGTGGTTGAGACCGAGCTACCTGCAAAGAAGTCCCGGGATGGTTATGTCACCGAGGACCCTCCGACAATCAAGTTAGACGGGGTATTTTGGCAGAGTAACGGTCTAGTCGGAAACATTCTCGGATCGAAGGCCCGGTGCATGCATCTAATGTACCGTTGTCGCTCCCTTCCCGTGAGCCATGGGACATGTCAGTCGCCACGTGTCGTGATCTTAGAAAATACCACTTCTGAGCATCATCATTAGCCCCCCACTCTCGTTCCGACCTATTTATGGGTCGGTCGAGAGTGAACTATACGGAGAATCTTCCGCTTGGTTTGGCACCAAGAATCGTGATGTCGATTATCCAGGAACGAATGGAGGCGTCGTTTCGTCTGTTAGGGCTGGTTATCGACCGAACTTGAGCTCTCATATTTTTTGCTTACTTGAGCCATGTTGGGAGCTTGCCTTCTTCGGGTGCATGCGCCGAGCAGAGGCTTGCTAGCTGGTTCAATATGAGGCTCAGGGATCCACCATTGAGACCGAGCATGAAGATGTATGGCGGCTTTGTGATGAGGGCCTTGATCCATCTCTTTGTAAGGCAGGAAGCTGCCTAGAGTGGACGGACCGAGTAGGAGAATGCCCGGTCGCCTCTTGAGGAGGGCTTTCGATCCTTGACGTCGAGGGGCAGGTAGCTGCCCGTCAGGATGAACCGAGCACGAGGATGCCCGGTCGCCTCATGATGAGGGCTTCGATCCTCAGCCTCGTGTGGTAGGAAGCTGCCCGCCAGGATGAACCGAGCAGGGTAGATGTCGGTTGCCTCTTGGTGAGGGCTTTGGTCCTTGGCGTCGGCGGGTAATGAACTACCAGCAAGGGATGGACCGAGCAGGGTAGCTGATCGATTGCCTCTTAGTGAGGGCTTTGATCCTTGGCATCGTTGGGTAAGAGATTAGCAGCCAAGGATGGACCGAGCAGGGAAGCTACTCGGTGGCATCTTGATGAAGGCTTTGATCCTCGGCGTCATCGGGTAAGAGATCACCGGCCAAGGATGGACCGAGCAGGGAAGCTGCTCGGTGGTTTCTTGATGAGGGCTTTGATCCTTAGCGCGGGAGGGCATGGAGTGGCCTGCTAAGGATGGACTGAGCAGGGAAGCTGCTTGGTGGCCTCTTGATGAGGGCGTTGATCCTTGGCGTCGGTGGGTAGCGAACTATCAGCTATGGATGGACCGGGCAGGGTTGCTGTCCGGTGGCCTCTTGATGAGGGATTTGATCCTAGGCGTCGTGGGGTAAAAGATTACCAGCCAAGGATGGACCGAGCAGGGTTGCTACCCGGTGGCCTCTTGGTGAGGGCTTTGATCCTTGGCGTCGGTGGGTAGCGAAGTACCAGCCATGGATGGACCGAGCAGGGTTGCTTCCCGGTGGCCTCTTGGTGAGGGCTTTGATCCTTAGCGCGGGAGGACATGGAGTGACCGGCTAAGGATGGACCGAGCAGGGTTGCTGCCCGGTGGCCTCTTGGTGAGGGCTTTGATCATTGGCGTCGATGGGTAGCGAACTACCAGCCATGGATGGACTAAGCAGGGTTGCTGCCCGGTGGCCTCTTGGTAAGGGCTTTGATCCTTAGCACGGGAGGGCATGGAATGGCCTGCTAAGGATGGACCAAGCAGGGTTGCTGCCCAGTGGCCTCTTGGTGAGGGCTTTGATCCTCGGCGTCGGTGGGTAGCGAACTACCAGCCATGGATGGACCGAGCAGGGTTGCTGCCCGGCGGCCTCTTGGTGAGGGCTTTGATCCTTAGTGCGGGAGGGCATTAGGAAGCCTGCTAAGGATGGACCGAGCAGGGTTGCTGCTCAATGGCCTCTTGATGAGGGCTTTGATCCTTAGCGTCGTGGGGTAAGGAATTACCAGCCAAGGATGGACCGAGCAGGGTAGCTGCCCAGTGGGCTTTTGGTGAGGGCTTTTGATCCTCGGCGTCGTGGGGTAAGGAATTACCAGCCAAGGATGGACCGAGCAGGGGAGCTGCCCGGTTGCCTCTTGGTGAGGGCTTTGATCCTTAGCGCGGGAAGGCATTGGAAGGCCTGCTAAGGATGGACTGAGCAGGGTTGCTGCTCGTTGGCCTCTTGGTGAGGGCTTTTGATCCTTGGCGTCGTGGGGTAAGATATTACCAGCCAAACATGGACTGAGCAGGGTTACTGCCCGGTTGCCTCTTGGTGAGGGCTTTGATCCTTAGCGCGGGAGGGCATTGGGAAGCCTTCTATGGATGGACCTAGCAGGGTTACTTTCCGGTGGCCTCTTGGTGAGGGCTTTTGATCCTTGGCATCGTGGGGTAAGGAATTACCAGCCAAGGATGGACCGAGCAGGGGAGCTGCCCGGTTGCCTCTTGGTGAGGGCTTTGATCTTTAGCACGGGAGGGCATTGGAGGCCTGCTAAGGATGGACCGAGCAGGGTTGCTGCTCAGTGGCCTCTTGGTGAGGGTTTTTGATCCTTGGCGTTGTGTATTACCAGCCAAGGATGGACCGAGCAGGGTTACTATCCGGTTGCCTCTTGGTGAGGGCTTTGATCCTTAGCGCGGGAGGGCATTGGGAAGCCTGCTAAGGATGGATCGAGCAGGTTTGCTGCCCGGTAGCCTCTTGATGAGGGCTTTGATCCTTGGCGTCGTGGGGTAAGGAATTACCAGCCAAGGATAGACCGAGCAAGGTAGCTGTCCGGTTGATTCGTGAGGTTCTGTCCGACCTTTCCCGGCATTGAACATCGGAAAAAGTGACCATCGCGGTCGACACGTGTTATGAACGCGTGGGGAAAGGCGAAGCGTAAGAGCCGCGTCGTTCCGATTTCGCCGAGAAAGGCGGGATGTCCGCCGCGTGGCGGTACAGTGGTGGAAGAAACGAGCGACTGTTGGACTCTTGGGGCGTTATGGGGCTATAAAAAGGAGGGCGTGTTGATCACTCCTTTTTCATCCCCAAAACGTAAGAATGGACACTTTCCCTTTTACCATTCGCAAGATCATCTCCTTCGAGGATGTGTACTTGTACGACCAGCTGTACTCCGAGGATACGCGGCAGGCGGTGATCGGACGTGTTGAGGATCATTTCGGCCGGCTGCTTCCCCGGCGCTCACCCCTGCTTCAGCTGTTGATGTACTCAATTTGGAGAGCGTCGTTACGGTTGCACAACCCCTTGTCCGAGCAGCTGAAGGACGAGGCGGTTGGTAAGCTGAGATCTTTGTGCCGCTTCGGCCTGATCTCGACGAGCCGGCGGGATCGCTCGGTGGCACTCATCCTCGAGTGTTACCAATTGAGGCATCTCGCCGATGTTCGCGAATGGCATCAGAGGCAGAGGTCCGAGGCGACGAGGGCTCGGCTGGCCGAAATATCCTCAGAGTACCACGAGCAATGTTTTCTGCACCCCCTTCCCCCGCTTCTGTAATCTTTTTTTTTTATGTAATGTAAGGCTGAGGAGCCTACAATACCCCTTTTTTGGATCAATAAAATTCTTCTTTTCTGCAATACTTGACCGCTTTGTCCTTCTTGTTTATTTAAATAAAAAGAACTTAGAAGAATTTACATTGCTTTGTTGAAAAATCCAAGTAGCGGCCTGCGAAGGATGGACCGAGCAGGGTAGCTGCTCGGTGGATCCGGAGGTTCTACCCGACCTTCCCCGGTTCGTGAACATTGGAAGGGGCGACCGTCGCAGGCGGAACGTGCCAGGAATTCTTGGGGGAGGCATAACGTTTCGGGGAGCCGCATCATTTTAGCCACGTGGAGGCATGGTATTTGAGGAATCCTAAAGGACCCGGTTTTCGCGCGAGGGATTCTGTTTTAGGTTATAAATAAAGAAGGAGATGGCAACCCCTTCGGCACCATTTTCTTTTGAGATGACTGGGCGCATGTATTCAATCGAAAAGTTCATCACCTTTGACGACGTCTCCTTGTATGATCAATCCCTGGCCGGGGATGGGTACCGAAGAGTGGTTCAGCGCCTCGAGGGTCACGTCGGTCGGCTTCTCCCTCGACGGTCGTCCCTGCTTCAGTTGCTGATGTACGTGATTTGGAGGAGGTCTCCGGGGTTGGAAAACCCCTTCACCGAGGAGCTTCTGGACGAGGCGCTCGATAAGGTGCGTTCGATCTTCCTGCTCGGCTTCATCTCGAAAGTCAGGCACGACCAATCCTTGGCCTTCATTCTGGAGTACTTCAAAATGTGGTACATCGTGAGCCAAGGCTCAGAGGGTGGAGCGTCGGGTGCTTCTATGGCGTCCCGGGTTCGCGTGCAGCATCGGCAAGAGCAGGTTGTAGAGATTAGGGCTCGGCTAGCGGAAATCTACTCTGAGTATCACCGGGAGTACTTCCTCGATCCCGTTCCACCTCTGTTGTAACTTTTTTCCTTTTTCTGTAAGGCTGAGGAGCCCGTAGTACCTTTTGAATGAATAAATTCTTTTTTGCAATGTTCTAGTGTTCCCTTCTTATTATTTAAATAGAAAGAACTTTAGAAAGGTTTACATTGTCTTTGTGAAAGAAGAAATACACACTCGTAGATTTTTTTCATTGGTACAGTTTGAGCTTCTCAGCATTGTAAGGCCGTGGAAACTTGCGTCCATCCGCATCTTGCAAGCGGTAGGCTCCGCCGGGCAGGACCTCGGAGACGAGGAAAGGACCGTCCCATTTAGGGGAAAACTTATGCAGCTTTCCTTGGTCAACGAATTCGTTCCGCCTTAGGACTAAATCTTCGGTCTTGAAAAAACGACGCTTGACTCGCGCGTTGTAGTAGCGGGCGGTTTGTTGTTGATAGGTGGCAGCTCTGATCTGAGCCCGGTCTCGTTTCTCTAATAAGATGTCCAGGTTAGTTCGTAAGGCTGAGGTGTTCGCTTCGTCGTCGAAACGCTCGACCCGGTGACTGGGGAGCCCGATCTCCGCTGGAACCATTGCCTCTGTACCGTAGCAGAGGCTGAAAGGGGTCTCCCCGGTGGGGGTTTCTTCGACACGCGCAGGGCCCATAGGACCCGGGGTAATTCCTCGACCCAACTGCCTTAGCGTCCTTCTAGGCGTGTCCGAAGACCTCGGAGGACGTCCCGATTAGCGACCACGGCTTGCCCGTTGTTTACCGCCGGAAACTGGGAAAGACTTACGTCTTGCCTGAAATTCGGGGCAGATGCTAATTGGTGCTATCCGTCCACCTCTCCGAAGATGCCAAGTTGATTTATGGCACCATGTATCGAAGATTTAAACGGATGCGGCCGATGTAGCAGACTTCGTCAGATTCCCCCTCGTTTGAGGGGGTTTTGATTGTGGGGACACTCTTCCCTGCAGGCACAAGCCCCTGCAGTTAATTACGCTACCGCATCACGGTAACAACTTTCTCCTTCTCCAGATGGTCACTTTGTGTCGTGTGTGTTTGTTTTGTGTTCGGTTGCCCGTAGATTGTATACGGAGACTAATTTGTGTCGTCGCCCGTAGGACGTGGATTAGTCCAAATCCGTATTTTCTTAGATTTGGGTTTAGGGTTTTGGTTTAAGGATACGTTAGCCATATTTGAGACTAAGATCAATTTAAACGTTTGTTAAGGATACGTTAGTCTAATTTGAGACTAAGATCAGCTTAACAGGATCGTTTAGATCCGAAAAAAGAGCATTTGGGATCTATTGTTCTAGTTTAGGGACATAGTGGTCCATTGCCATTTTAGGGACATGGTGGTCCATTGATCGTATGGCTGTCGGGACCCGTCACCTCTCTAACGACGTTGAAGGATTACAACGACAGATATCAGAGGAGTTCAGAGATGTACCCTTGAACCAAAGTTGGTTGGGAGATCTATAGACCAATTTGGGACTAAAGTCTGTTTGAAGGTTTTGGTTTAAGGATACGTTAGCCATATTTGAGGCTAAGATCAATTTAAACATTTGTTAAGGATACGTTAGTCTAATTTGAGACTAAGATCAGCTTAACAGGATCATTTAGACCCGACAAAAGAGCATTTGGGGGCTCTATTGTTCTAGTTGAGGAACATGGTGGTCCATTGCCGGTTTAGGGACATGGTGCTCCAACATTCCCATTTTGGGGACGAATATTGGTTTAAGGACATCATAGTCCACGGGTTTAAGGACCCCACAGTCCGTATCAATGTATGGCTGTCGAGACCTGTCACCTCTCTGACGACGTTGAAGGATTACAACGACAGATATCAGAGGAGTTCAGAGATGTACCCTTGAACCGGGTGTAAACTGATTTGAGAGAGCAGTTGTGCTCAGTTTAATTTAATTTGAGGACTTATGGCCAGAATTGGGTTAAGTCCATTTGAAAATGTTTAACATTTTGTTCATGATTGGCATGTTTAGGCCTTTGCTTGAGCTCTGCCCCCTTTTTTTTTTAAAGTAGTGCACAGCATTGGGCTTTTTCATTAAATGCACAGCATTTAGATTAGGCCTGTTAGGCCTTTTAATTAGGCTCTGCCCCCTTTTAATAATGCATAGCATTTGTTTTGGTCTGTTAGACCTTTTAATTGGACTCTGCCCCTTTTTAATAATGCAAAGCATTTAATGTTCTGACAGTGCGCCACGTGGCTTGTCAAGCGCTTTGCGCTAATTAATGAGCGCAAGGCGCAAGCGCATGTGGAGGTGACACGTGTCACGCTTTGGTGAGCGCAAGTATGTTAGCGCGGTGCGCTGCGCCAGTGCGCTGCTGACACGTGGCGCGCTCTGGTGCAGTGCACCAATCCAAGAGCACAGCAGCGCAAATCAAGAGTGCAAGGCACTGTTCAGTAGCACAGAGCGCATCTTAATCTAATTTAGATCAAAAAAAGAATCTTTTTAGAGGTTCTACCTCAAAATTCAAGAACCGATGGTTCAACAAAAGGCAATGCCTTTATATAGATCAAAAGATCTAAAAAAGAAGTAAATTGCTTCTTTATTATTATTATTATTATTATTATTATTTTTATAGAAAATCTTGATCTTGTTCTTAGATCTTTGATCTTTTTAGAAGAACCTTTTCTTTTTTCCAAAGGTTTACCTTTTTTCTCTTCGAGCTCTTCTCAAAATTTTTAGAGGAGTTCTGTATATCTGAAACTTGGAGTCTAGGGGCCTTTATATAGGGCCAATTGATTTGTTAAATCGGTTAAAGTGATCTTTCTCTGATTGATTTAGGGATGTTTCCCCACCGTTGGATCTTTGATCCTAGGGCTTCTGTTTTACAGAAGGTAATCTTCTTGTTTTTAACAAGATTGGAAAGATCTTTCTAGAATTTTATTATTTAAATACTGGCACAGTTGGCGCAAGCGCACTTGCGCTTGACACGTGTCGCGCAGCGCAGCGCAACTGCGCTAGCGCACCTGCGCTGACACGTGTCGCGCAGCGCAGCGCAGAGCGCAAGTTATCTGAAGCGTTGCTTCCTTTATTTTTAAAGTTTAAATTTTAAAACAGAACCTTGCTCTGATTGGGGGAAACGGAAGCGTTGCTTCATTTCTCGCCAAGAAATTTGAATAGAGCTTTGCTCTGATTGGGGGAAACAAATGCCCCCTCACCGTTGCGCTTACGTGACCCCAGACGTGAGCGCAGCGGTGGCAGAATTCCAACCGTTGCGCCATCTTTTGGAAGTTGAAACGGCTCTCAATGCCTATAAATAGGATCTTTGGTCCCTTAGATGATTTTCATCACCTCCTTAAGAATTATCTCTTATTCAGAGTATTGCTCTTAGGCTTTAAGAACTTTCCAAGAGTAAAACTCTGTTAAAACTTAGGTATAGTTTAAAACTTTTAAGAAGCCAGGGTTTTACCCATTAACAGAGCTTTGCTCTTAATAGATCTTTGATCTAAAGAGAACCATTTAGGGTTCCAATAATAGAGCCTTTACCCTCTAAAAGGATTTTATTTATAATTTCTTGATTCATTAATGGAGCTTTGCTCCTTTTAAATCATATAGCAGAACTCTTAAGAATTTTTCATGGATCTTTGAAGATTAAAAACGGGATTTTATTTCTTGATGAATTATATCATCTTGCTTAATCAGTCTGTCTGCTAATTTTGCTGATTTTCTTTTACAGGAGTAATGGACGCCCACATGTACGACCTTGATGAGATCATCTCTTATGGAGACATCCGCCAACTCGGCCGTTCTCAGAACCGAGAACTCACAAACGCCGAGTGTGCCGAAATTATGAGTCGCTTCAACTCATATAACGGTCAACTGCTTCCTCGACGCTCCCCTCTCCTGAAGCTTATTGTGGGAGCAATTTGGGAAGCGCTTCCCCTATTCTTTACTGGCGTGCCGCTCAGGGCATTAGATGCCACCGAGGATAAGGTGCACTCGGTGTACCTGATGAACCTAATCTCGAAGAGACGGCGAGACAATTTTGTCGATCTCCTGCACCAGGCCTTTCAACAGTCCGCCATACTTGCTGCTTATCGAAGGGTGGAGGACATCAATGGGGATCCCGACGCTCGTGCTCGCGAAAGAAAGCACACTAGGATGGTTCGCCAGGCTTGGAAAGTCTTGGACAAGGTCACTTTTGGAGTTCCTCAATCCATGTCCTGGATCCGAGATTATACCCTTGTAAACATTTCAATAATGTTGTTTTTTTTCATTGTCTTTATTGATGTAAGAATTTTCCAAGTATGAATGACAAATCTTTTGCCTCTTTCCTTTCATTTTCTGCTTTGTTATTGGCATATTCCTTAGTAAGCATAGCCTGTAGGTGATATAGCACATTCTGTCTTGAATACTTTGGGGAGTAGTGATGACTTAGGAAGCAGGTTCAGATCTGCTACCTAAGGATTTTCAACTTTATGAGCCGTGAGGGTCTCATAAAGACTTGTCTCCCTGCGAGTCGAGAGGATCTCATAGGTGTATTTTCTTCTTAGGGGTCGTGAGGACTCCTAAATGCGTTTTCTCTTGAGAGTCGTAAGGATTTCACTAGAGAATTATCCCTCTTACAAGTCGAGAGGACCCGTAAGCGGTTGTTTCCCTCCTTGTCGAGATTCGACTTTGGAGAGTGTGGCCCGTGAATAGTATGCAGGAGTCCATTTTGAACTGACCTGCAAGGCCCCAGTGCTTAGGAAACCGGTTCTTATCCCAATTGCCTAAGGCTTTTCCCTATGAGTCGAGACGAATCGAGCATTTCTCGCAAGGATATCCTAACGTCACAGTTAACCTCTGCTCTTTACAACAGAGGTCCGTTAGGGTCTGTGGTACTGGGGTTTTGTCCGTTGTACCGTCGCATCGGCTGATGTATTCCTCGATAGACAATCTTGCTGTTCGAGTAGCCTTGCGATTGTCGTGTCTCTGATCCCTTCTGGGGCTGGACAAGACGTCTTCAAGCAATCCTCCTCGGCAGTTTGACCGTCGGAAGAGCAAGCGTTAGGAATTTTGCCATGCCGCTTTTACTTGAGGTTGGGCTCATTTTGGAAAGCCCCGATGAGTCATAACCACTCCGCGCTGATGTGGGATGATCTCCGATAATCTTTCAGGCTTTATATGAGTTGCCGTCAAGACCCTGATGCTAGGAATTTGGCCTTTGCTTCGTTTGCCGGCATTGCGTCTGCTGTATCGGGACGAATGTTGCAGTTGTCTCTAGGTTGCTGGTGAACCGTCGAGGTTTGGAACTAGGGATTTTGCCGTGGCTCCGTTAATTGATTATCGTGTCTGAATCCTGCTGGAGAAAGAACGCTGGGGTGACATCTCGTCTGCTGTATCGAGACGAACGTCGAGGAGGTAACCACTCCATGTGGGATGATCTCCGATTGTCTTTCAGGCTTTATATGAGTTGCCGTCAAGACCCTGAAGCTAAAAATTTGGCCTTCGCTTCGTTTGTTTTGTCATGTCCGAATCCTGTTAGAGGAAGGACACTGTAGTGATATTTCATCTGCTGTATCGAGATGAATGTCAGGTGGTGACCACTCCGCGCTGGTGTGGGATGATCTCCGATTGTCTTTCAGGCTTTATATGAGTTACCGTCAAGACCCTGAAGCTAGGAATTTGGCCTTTGCTTCGTTTGCTTTGGCGTGTCCGAATCCTGTTGGAGGAAGGATGCCGTAGTGACATCCCGTCTGCTGTATCGAGCCGAACGTCGAGGTAGTGACCACTCCGTGCTGATGTGGGATGATCTCCGATAGTCCTTCAGGTTTTATATGAGTTACCGACAAGACCCTGAAGCAAGAAATTTGGCCTTCGCTTCGTTTTCCGGCATTGCGTCTGCTGTATCGGGACGAATGTCGCGGTTGTCTCTAGATTGCTGGTGAACCGTCGAGGTTTGGAACTAGGGATTTGGCCGTGGCTCCGTTGTTTGATTGTTGCATCTGGATCCTGATGGAGGAAGAACGCTCTTAGTGACATCTTGTCTGTTGTATCGAGACGAACGTCGAGGTGGTGATCACTCCGCGCTGGTGCGGGATGCTCTCCGATTGTCTTTCAGGCTTTATATGAGTTGCCATCAAGACCCTGAAGCTAGGAATTTGGCCTTCGCTTCGTTTGCTGGCATCGCGTCTGCTGTAACGAGACAAATGGCTGAGGGGGAGCTGGGATTTTGCCGTCGCCCCCGCTTTATTTTGACCGTGAAGTCTTTCGCTGACGTCGCATCTGCATCCTGTTGGACTGTGAAGGAACGTCATTGTTGACATCTCGTCTGCTGTATCGAGACGAATGCTGAGGTGGAGCTGGGATTTTGCCGTCGCTCCGCTTTGTTTCGACCGTGAGGTCTTTTGTTGACGTTGCATCTGCATCCTGCTGGACTGTGAAGGAACGCCATTGTTGACATCTCGTCTGCTATATCGAGACGAATGCTGAGGTGGAGCTGGGATTTTGCCGTCGCTCCGTTTTATTTCGACCGTGAGGTCTTTTGTTGACGTTGCATCTGCATCCTGCTGGACTGCGAAGGAACGCCGTTGTTGACATCTCGTCTGCTGTATCGAGACGAATGCTGAGATGGAACTGGGATTTTTCCATGGCTCCGTTTGATGGTGTAACATCTGTGTCATGCTGGAATGAGGAGGCCCACCATTGTTGGTCTCCAGGCTGTAGATGTGGACATTGATATTTGGAACTAAGGACTTTGCCATGGCTCTGTTTCGTTGCGACTCTAAGGTCGGTTGTTGACGTCACGTCTGCATCTGGTTGGAGTGAGGAGAAACGCCATTGGTGATCTCTAAGTTGTCGATGTTGACGTCGAGATCCTGAAGCTAGGGATCTTTCTTTTCTTCATTTGTTGCCATTGTGTCTGCAATATTGCGACAAATGTCGAGGCTGTCTCTAGGTTGTCTATGAAACGTCGAGATTTGGCTTCGCTTTCTGATGGAGCCTGTTGGGAAGGTATGGTTCCCTCTTTGTTTGTGCCCCTGGATTGTATACAGGGATCGATGTGATCTCACCTGTAGGGCATAAATTTCATTTTCTTTATTTCTTTCCGCGATGCACTATCATTTCAGCTTTTTATATCGCGAAAGTCGCGATTGCCCCCATCATTTCGGCTATTTTTCGCAGTGCCCAATCATTTCGGCTATTTATTTTATTTTTACTCGCTGCTTTTTATTGCGAGTTGCCCAATCATTTCGACTATTTTCCATGCATACATTTTTACTTGCTGATTTTGTCGCAAGTTGCCCCATCATTTCGGCTATTTCGTATGCATGTGTGGCTTGCTGGCTTTTCGCTGCAAACTTGGGATCAGACACCGATTTCGGCATCAACACCGCTACAACGGGATATTACCAGGAGCGAATCATCATTTGCCTCTGTCGATATCAAACAAAGGTGGCTTAGCAAACAGGGTTAGGGTCCTGTCGACTAAGGGTTTTGACTTCATGAGCCGTAAGGGTCTTACAAAGGTATTTCTCCCTACAAGTCGTGAGGATCTCGTAGGTGTGTTTTCTCCTTAGGAATCGTGAGGATTCCTAAGTGCATGTTCCCCTGTAAGTCGTAAGGATCTTACAAAAGGGTTTTCTCCTTATAACTCGAGAGGACTTATAAGGGTTGTTCACCATACGAACATATCCCTAGTCACGGATGAGACTTGGTTAGGGAAATGTTTATTCGCGCCCGTGGATTGTATACAAGGGTCAGCACTGAGCCTCTTGTAGGGCAGTATCGAAGATTGTGGGGGTTGCTTAAGAACAGGTTCAGGTCTCTGTAACTTAAGACTTTCAAATCTTATGAGCCGTGAGGGTCCCATAAGAGAGTTCTCCTTACGAGTCGTGGGGATCTCGCAAGTGTAATTTCTCCTTAGGAATCGTGAGGATCCCTAAGTATGTTGCTCCCTTGTGAGTCGTAAGGATCTCACGCAGGTGGTTTCTCCTTATAAGGTCGAGAGGACCTTGCAAGTGTCTTTTAACGAGGTTGCGCCCTTTCGGGTTTTCACAAATACTCGCCGGTAGCCCTGCTGTTTTTACTCACGGAGCCCTTTCGGGTTTTCATCTGTACCCATTTTTCTTATGGACATACCGTTTTTTTTTGTTTTTTTTTTATTTTATATTTTTTTTATATAACGAGGTTGCGCCCTTTCGGGTTTTCATAAACACTCGCCGGTAGCCCTGCTGTTTTTACTCACGGAGCCTTTTCGGGTTTTCATTCGTGCCCATTTTGCTTATGGACATACCGTTTTCTTTTTTTTTTTATTATTTCTTTTTTTTTATCACTTCAGCCTGAGGATGCTGCGGTAGTAGTTTAAAGACGTTTCGGTCATAGATCAACGTACGATTACGCAGCTAGATTTTGTCGCAAATCTTCGCATGTTTTGTGCCGGAGGTGGATTCCTTGAAGAAAGGGCTGAGGGCGATTTCTTCGTCAGAGTCGCTTCTAAAGGTGATAACCTGCGATCCCTTAGTGTCAGCTATGTGACAGTTGCCAACAGCTCTTTCGCGCTCATCTGTCGTGCTTTTCCATTCCCGACGAGCCTTGCGCTTCACTCGTTGAACGTGTCGTCGATGGGCAACATATCCCTGCCACCATTTTTTAAAGGCTATGCACTCCTCAGTGGGGTGCGCAATCCTTTGATGATATAAACAGTAATTAGGATGCGCATCCGCATCATTAAGGCGTATATTTCCAGGAGAATTTTCTCTAAAAGAGGGCAGCTTCATTCCCATCGATATGGTTTTGACGAACCTTTTCCTCGTCTTGAACCTTCTTTTATTTGCGGTAGATGAAGTGTTTTGACCTGGAGGAAGTGTTTTAACCCTTTCGTCCAGTCGCCGGCGTTTGGCCTTTTCAAATATGGCCATCTCACGCTCTCGATCAATTTTGCTTTTAAGACGGGTTTCGTTCAGGAATGCATCAATCATTTCGTCTGATAGCCCTAGAAGTTCCGGCTCGGGATCTGCCCCCAATTTCTTTGCGTCAGGAGCTTCTTCACCGTTTATTAACGAGTGAGAGATCATATGGCAGCTTGCCACATAATCCTCGGGTTCATCTAACGAGTCTTCTCCATTATCATCACCTCCGTCCTCAAGGACGTGGCTGAGGAATTCTTGGAGTGTGACTGGGGTCTGCGCCTTCTGATTATATTCTTGCAGCGTGTCAATATATTTTTGCAGGTCTGTGCGCTTGTCACCAGGCTTCACGGCCTTTTTGGACTTCTTCTTCTTTTTCGAAGATTTTGACGGCTGAGTGTGAGCTTTTTGGCTATCACCAATCTTTGGAGTTGGGCGCGGCTTCAGCATCCCCTTGATGATCTCAGGTTCCAACGGGTTCTTCCATCTGATCGCCGGGCATGTCTGGAGATCATTCAGCATCTTTTTGGTTTTGGCGGAAAGCACGACCTCCCATGGAGCTTCTTCAATAAAAGAACAAGTTGTCCCCAGCATGTCTGTCTTCTTTGGAGCGTGCGGCCGTGGTGGGTTCATTTTCCACTTCTCGGACAACGCAAACTTGCCTTGTAGGTACTGATCCTCGATCCATCCCTTAAAGACGAAGCAATCCTCGATCGGGTGACTTACCATTTGGTGGTAAGGGCAATAATTAGGATTATTCACTTCGCTGGGTTGCGGTGGTCGCCTTGGATTCGGGAGATTGATAAGCCTATTGCGCATCGCCAGCTCGAACAGCCTCTTCGTTTTATCCCGCGGGAATGAGTAAGGGCACTTCATTTTCTCATTATAATACTGCCGTCTCTCTTCCAGTTGATCCGCTAGCTTTGGGGCACTGAGCTGCTGTTGGGTGTTCGCAACGAAGGTCGCCTTCCCTTTACCCTTGTCATTTCGGGGTTCCGGCTTCGGAGGAGACGGTCTGTGACCCATTTGATCCATTTGTGCTAGCTTATCAATTAAAGCCTGGAACGTAGTTGGCTTGAAGAACATCATGAACTGCGAGATGGTTGCATGAGGGTCTAGGGTGCCCACGAACATGCCCACTGTCGGCACTTCTTCAATGCGTTGTTCGCATTTTGACCACAAGTTCCGCCATCGGATTGCATATTGAATCCAAGTTTCTCCCCGCTTTACTCTTGCATTGATCAAAGCTGTTATTGGAGTACGCTCGCTGGCGCTTGCGAAACGCTGGGTAAACAACAACTCCATTTCAGCGAAAGTTTTGACGGAGTCGTTCGGAAGCTCGGAGTACCATTCAAACGCCGTCTCCGATAAGCTGCCGACGAATTGGCGAAGCAGGAGCTTATCATCGCCACCGGTGTTGCCGCATAAGGCTCTGAATTGAGCGACATGTTGATGGGGATTCCCCATTCCTTTATATACATGGAACTTATGGATCGTATATCCCGACGGGTAACTTATTCAGTCTTACTAGCCCGGATAGGGTCGTCCAGTCTTGACAACTTGGCTGACCGCTTCATTCGCCTGGTGAGCTCATATTTGCTGAGCTATATAGTCATCCAGTGCGGCCTTGGAAATGGTTTCCACCTTGGCTGCAAAAAGAGCCGGAGGAGGATTAGATGTCTCCTCTCTATCATCTTCAATAATGATTGGAGGGTCTTCAGCTGGAGGATCCGGCTGTAACATCATCCCTACCATATCTTGGAAGAGAAGCGCCATTTGCTTTATGTTAGCCGCTTGCTCTGCGGCTTCTTTGTCCTTCTTTTCGAGGACTCTGCGTAAGAAGTCAGCATCGGTTTCTTGCTCGTGACGCTGCTCTGATGATGCCTCCGGGCTTTCTTTTGGCCCGGTGAGTGCGGCCATCGCAGTCATCATCTTTTGAAGCTTCTGCTGTTGCTCCTGGTCTTTTGTCACGGATCGGGTGAGCTGTCGGTGACCCATCAAAGCGCGGCTATCCTCTTTTCCGGATGCCATATAAACAGTATGCACCACTATACCCCGAGACTTGGGGCGTTTGTGTTCAGCGCTTTTACGGTTCGCCATGTTCACAGGGGCTTTTTGCGGCCTCCTTTTCTTTTGAGTGATTGACGTTGAGGGAGCCGTTGCAGTGGGCACCCAGCCAGCTGTTGCTTTTTCTGGCTTGGCAGAGTAGTCCTTCTCCTGCCGAACCTTCATCTTTTTCTGTCGGCGGAGATAGTCTTGATCCATTACGGAGTCTTGGACTTGATGCCAGACCTTGTAAATTTTAGAGGACAGCCGTTGAGGGGGCTGCTCCAGCTTCACCTTTGGGGCATTATCCACAGGTGTAGGAGATCTTTTCAATACGGCAGTTGACGAGTTTTTGCGCACCCTTATTAGCGGTTCAAAGCTATTCCCGGTTGGAATAGCAACATTGATTTCCACCATCGGAGCTGGTGAAGTAAATCCAGAGGGAGAGCTTCCCCCATCTTTCCTTACCCGGTGCCAGTGACGACGGCGAGCATGTCGCGCGATTGGAGCCGGTTTAGCCGTAGGGGTGACCTCCTCATGCCCCCTGTGTTGGTCAAAATTTGCTGGTATCAGCATTTTAAAGACCGACGTCCGTTGAATGGGGACGGCCAACCTATCAAAAGCAGACTTCCGAGTAGAGGAAGCAACCTTGGTGATTTCGCCTGGAACGGGAGCAGGGATGGCTATCTGCTTCGGGATAACGCCTTCTGGTATTGCTGGCTTCTTCATGGGCCCGTTGGAGCTCTGGCCTAGTCTGTTAAAAACCGAGGCAGTGGAGTTGGGCGACCCGTTGAGAGGGGCCACAGTAGTTGTAAGCCAATCAAAGACCGACTTCTTTGGAGCTTCTTGCTGTTGGGGATAGTGCCCTCAGAGTCAATTATTAGGTCACAAGTACGTGATTGTAATGATTGAGGGAGGACCTATCCCGGTAGGACAGTCTTACTCGAGATGATAGTATGCTATCTGGTTTACCTTTATCATCGTGTACTGCTTTAGGTGACCTGACACGTCGCTATTACACGTTGATAGAGCCCCTAGGATTCTTACTTGACCACCAGCAGTATGAGGGCGATCATATAAGTGGGAGCTGGGGGTCTACAAGCATATCCTTAAAAGGTCCCTAGTCGTGGGAGTTTCGAGACCGGGCATCGATACTCCATTTGTAGACTAGTGTATACAGTCGAGACCCCGACGAGGGGCGGTGGCCGGTCTCACAAGCCACTGGTGTCAGTTGGATCACCTAAGATGTATACAGGTGCTCATTGGGTTATGAGTACACCGGACAGGACTCGCCGGGAACATGCTAGTTGGTCATATACCAGACGTCAGATGGCAGTTCCCTGGTGACATGTGTGCAGGTTAGTTCATCGACCTGGGGATCGTCATTTGTCTCGTGTGAGTTCCCACTGTACTTTGATTACTACCCTACCACGGCTCAAAGGAGTCGTGCAAACAGGTTTTAGTTGGGTACAGTCCCGAGCCACATGGAGGCAGTGAACGTATCTTCAGGGGTTCGTCTCTCCCGGTATTGGGGGTGAGGTCGTGCTGTGTCTAGGAGAGCCATTACACAAAGTCCTTGGCCAAGGCAAGGAGATTTACTGGTAGGTATTCCAGTAGTATCTCAGGGTGTTCTGGGCTACACTCCGACACGACTTGTACCGCTTTTGGGGGTCTGACTTTTACCAACCCCCTAGGCCCGCCATGCGATACTCATAGACGAACGGACCGGACTGCACGGATATTGTCACTGACAGGCTCAGTTGGGTGTCGGGGTGAGCTTCCTCATCGACGTCCCATTTGGTCAGTACCTGGTAGCCCGTCACGTATTGGCTTATACCTCTGACGTGCTAGTGGTTAAATCCACAACCAAGGTGTTGACGAGTCTTTAGAGTCCCCCACATTCAGTTACTCAGCTTTCGGGCGAAAGGTTGTAGAGACCGTATGGAGATATGGCAAGGTCCGATCAGATACGTGCGGTATTGCACGGATCAGGATCGGACAGTTTGTACTATAGGCCGTATTGGTATATGGCAGGGTTCGATCAGATACGTGCGGTATTGCACGGATCAGGATCGAACAGATATTACTAGCCGGCTTTGGTTTAAGCCGGATCCTAGTATAGTACAGTGTAGACTTTGTCTCATTGCATTTGTATTTCGGTCGAAATACAGATGCGGGTGTGTATGCACAGTATCGGGGTTTTCCTGTAATTTATTACGGGACCAGTTTTCTGGAGTTGCCAGTTTGCTTTCCGTTTCGGCCAATTTCCTTTGTTCCGTTCATTGGCCGAAGTTTGGTGGAGGAGGGTTTATTTGCATTGTTGCAAATAAGTATTTGTGGAGGGGGTATTTGCTTATTGTTGTATCATGATAGTCTCTCATTGACTTCTTGACTTCTCCATCATGGCTTGACTTTATTTGGAGTCATCATGGTTGCTTTGGAGTGTTTGCTTTTGTTTGTGATGATATTGTTTTGATCATCACTCATTATTCTTCCTTGCATGATAGCTCACCCACTCCTTTGTCTTTCATTGGACTTCACTCCATTCCCACCTACCACCAAGAGAGGATGGCCGGCCACTTGTGAGGGAGTGGGGTTTTTCTTTTGGTTGTGAGAAAAATGTCATTCTCATTCTTTTGCATGATACATTTTTTTTCCTCACCTCTCTTAAAGTTCTTCTTCCTCCATAAAAAGGCAACTCCACAATCCCAAAAAGAGACACAAGCTCACTACATATTCTACAACGAACCTTGGGCACGTCGAGTAGCCGGCTTCGTGCCCGAGTTGCCTCGGCATTGAGGTGGGAGCCCGTAAACGAAGAAGGCGATGTGGTGCACTTCCGGCGACGAGGAGGAGACGGGACTTTTCCGCAGGAGATCGGGACCATGACGAGAAGACCGGAGGACTTGGATCGTCGGTATATCTCTATTCCCTTTCTTGTAGTTAGCTAGGACTAGTTAATGGTTCGATCCGGGTATTAGTGCGCGGCGGTTTGCCAGTTTAAGAAAATTTAAAGTTTACCACCGCTTCCGCTTTTGGCCGTCGGATTGACGGCCGGGGCGCCGCCGTGCACTTACAGTGGTATCAGAGCCTCGCCTTTAACTTAGTCTAGCTTTGTGTAATGTGTTTGTATTTCCGATCGATCAAAAAGTTCCAAAACCCGTATTGCCTTCGCATCAGTTTCTGTCGAAATTTTTTGGAGTCTAAAAATTTTTCAGGTGGTCTCAGAATGATGTGCAGGGAGTTATAAGAACACTGAAAAAATTTCGTAGCACGATCCCTCCGTACGACCGCGGAAGGGCGGCCAAAACCCTATTCTGGCCGCGCTTCCGCCGCAAGTTTGTGGGCTCGTGTGATTAGTTTTTTGCAGTGGGCTTATGGGCTTATTTCAGGGGTTTTGGGATATTAAAATTGGGCCCAGGTTTTCTGTGATTGCTACAGTTTTGTTTGGGGGCCCACTTGTTAATTGTTTGATCAATCGGAAAATTTTAAACACATTTTTCACAGTATTTACATTATATCTGCGACCGTGAATGTCACTTGATCGGTAAATCCGGTCTAACTGCTATAGCCCGGTTAGACGGATTTGCGAACTTGACTTTCACGTTGATGTTCTATGTATTTGCTGTGATGTTGCGGATCGGTCGTGGGGGATAGCCTGGATGCAATGCTAGTACAGTTCTGTTGTATTATGTACATTTGATATTTCGGAGCGAGCGTCCGACATGTGGACTGCCGTCACTGCCTGTTTGTATTATTATTTTGGGGCACGACCTGGTTGCGGTCGATGTACCCGTTGTATGTATATTTTACTTTCTGTACTAGGATTGCCCCGCGGAGGGGTGCACGGATAGCCGGGTTCTGGAGGGCAACAAGCCCGCATCTCATGGCATTGAGACGGAGGGGGCTTCACTCTGGGATTGGCGGGCTATTCACCGCACTCGTAGGGGGTACAGGTTGACCCAGGAGGGGTGCCCAAGTTGCCGGATTCCGTGGAGTGCTGGGTGGTCCATTCACGGAGCTGAAGGGGGCTGCCTCGCTTCAGTTTTTGGCGGGTGACTTGCCGCGCCCGTAGGGGTCTAGGATTTCATTGCACAGGCTATCCACACGACCAGGGGAACGTCGGGTTTCAGCAGTGGCTCTGTGAAACCCGGGGATCCCAGATATCTGTATTGTTTCTGTGATGCTGTTCATTCTCTGTGATGTTGCATTTCTTTCACGCCTTGAGCGAAATACTATATATTGGTATATATATTAGTAGATGTAGTATATGTTTTACATCCGCGCTAGTCCAGTCCCCGCTCTGTCGTTAGTTAGCTAACCTAACGGGTAATGACGGGACCCAGTGGCGAATGCGGATGGCATATACGTACATCAGTATATTTTCGTTCTTTTTGGTGTGATCAATTGATGGGACTGCATTGATTCGGATCAATGCAAGTTAAAAACAAACCTAATCTGATGTTGTTGGAACACTTTTCAAAAAGTTTGCGTCGGGGCATTAACTTCACTATAGCCGATTGCTTTTGCTTTGCATCGCGGTATTCATTTAGAATATCCTGCACCCCATTCTACGGGGAAGGAGCCGAGATCCCTTCACCGGGAGTGACCTCTTTAGCAACGGTTCTCGTCACTATATTTTTAAAAGCTATCCGTTCCTTCAACGATATCAAGTTCATTACGTTAAAGGTTTTCGCCAGAAACCATTCGTAGCCCTCCGTCATTTCAGTTAAATATTCGGTAGTATTCAAGCTATGTATTTTGACCTCACGCCAAGGCATAGTGATTGGTAGCTGCCGGGTATTTATCTGTTGCATAGATAGATGCGTTGGTTTGGGACAGTCGTACTACTATTTTGGCCTACGTCAAGGGTATGTACGGGTGGGTTCAGATTAACCTGGATAATGACGGGCAGAACTTGACATGTGACTTATGATATTTTGACCTCACGCCAAGGTCATAAGAGCATGGGGCAGAAATCACATCGGGAGTTTCAAAAGAACTGAAACTTGCCAGATATGCGCATACCATCTGGAGTGTGATGACGTGAGCGGATTCCGTCACGTTGTCATGCGATGAGAGTTGGATCCCGATTCCCACTGATGAGTTAGTTTACTCCTCGGGTGACCCCGACTAATTCTTCTTTCAGGTTTGGAGGAGAATTTGAGGTACAGTGGGAGGATTCCAGATTAGATAAATTGGTGACCATTCTGATCTAGGTTAGAGTGCACGCTGAGTGTTTCTTTTCTCTCTCTCTTTGGCAGCGACCATTGACCCAACCCTAAGACTTTGACTCAGTGACCAAGTTGACCGAACCTTCTTAAACACCGGCTTTTGGATTGTCAGAGTTGCAAACCTAATTGCCACTCCTACTTTTACCCTTTTCTCCAGGACACCCCGTTTTACTACGAACGTCCACTTCCATTGGACAAAACCATCGTATGGTTAGATACGAACTCGAAAGAATTTATTCGAGGATGGTTTCCGGTTCTGGAGAAAACGGATAGGATTATTCAGTTGTCTTTTCCTTTTACCCTCTCTCAGGTTACGAGTACTCCTTGGTTTAGGGGTAGTACACCTATTACGCAAATTGGATTGTCTTCTTCCAAACCTTAGGCTGGTGCCGACCGGTAGGGAATGAAGAAAACCAATTAGCATAACGATGGTGTGCAGAAGGTATTAAGTTAAGACAAAGCAAGGGATTAGTAAGAGGGCAAAGTAAATTGCAACAGATATTCATGACCAAACCAGGTATTTCTTCGCCAATCCTAAAATCACCTTTGTATTTCTCCAGGACACTCCGTATCACTACGAAGATCCACAGTTTATTGGATACTCCATCGTATGGTTATATACGAACTCGAAAGGAATTTGTTCCAGTTCGGGGATGGATTCTGGTCCCGGAGAAATAGGAATAAGGTTTATTCGGTTGTCTTTTATCTTCACCCTCTCTCATTGCGAGTGTTCCTAGGATTGGGACAGTACACCCATTATGCTTATTGGATAGTCTTCTTCCAAACCATAGGCTGGTGCCGAACGGTGGGGAAGGAAGAAAACCATTTGGCCTAAAGGGGTGTGCAGAAGGTAAAGACTAAAGACATATGAAGGGATTTGGAGAGGTGGCAAAGAATTATACGGTTACAGTCGTGAATCTGGAAGAGGCATTACTAGGAATACCAGGATACCCCATCGAAACATTTCAATGTTTCAGTTTCACTGTGTACAGTTAAAGGAAAACTGATTTCCCGATTAGACACTTGCTCCAGGGTATGTATTTACCAGGTATGATTCTCACATCTGTATGGTTTTACAGATGATGAGTGGGAGTAAGTTATTGGGAATTGGGTGATTATCCTCATTATATCGGGATTCGTTGTAATCGGTGATATTTGAGGAAATCACCTGGGTTATTTGCCGGACGGCAAGTATTTGGTTTTGAATATCCGCCGTTATGCACCAATTTCAAATCGATGTATCTGTACGTCTATTTTCATAGAGTGAGATATACCTTTTTGAAATTATGTCTATGACATTTACCTATATCAGTGGATGGTTAGGTAAGGAGCATTGAACATCGGTGTAATTCTTCTTAACCATAAGTACAGTTTTCAACCTACGACACACAGTGAATGAGTTATCAGACTCAAGGGACTTATACAAAGGATTGTATGTTGTCCAGGGTCCATCAGGACAGAGGGCTTGGTCCTCGTACTATATTCGGTTTACTTATGACTTTTCTAGTTTTTAGGCAGGTGTTTCGCGGAAACACAGGGTCCAAATTTTGAGAAGTTATAGGTATTTGAATAGAGTAGAGAACCAGGTATAGCAAGTATCGGGATTCTTCAAAGAGATCGAAGATGTAGATACTTGTGTATGGTATTCAGTTGATAGTAATGATAAAGAGATCTTGCTTCTCTTTCAGGTTACTCATAATTGGAAGTATTCCTAAGTTGAGTAACGCTGATCGGCCTCCTTCCATTTAGTTGACATGCGCTGGGGACAGCTGCATGATTTGAATCTGGTTCAATTAAATCAGTGCCTCTGTTTCTATATTGGATATAGAACAGTTCATATCTTAACGATGTTAAGGTACGGGGAGTTGTCCGGTTTATGATTAAAACCAGACACTGGACAACTCAAGGCACGTTTCTGTAATGGCTGTTTGTGGGTTGACCCAGGCTATGACGAGGGTTGATTTTCTACCATCTGGATGAACAATAGCAATATTGTTCTAGACTCGCCACAGTTTTATTAAAGATGGATTTTTTCAGAAAACAGTAGTGGGAGTATGGTAGAACTGGAAGTGATTCTAGAACCACAAACGATTACTGAAGATTTGATAAGGAACCTAAAGATTCAATCTGGATTGACATTCCATTGGCCACTCCGCAGATAAGGTGGGTAACTTCAGGCACCCGAGAGGCACTACAGTAGCCTCAAGGACGGTGACAGGGAAGTTCTTGTTTACCCACAATTGCCATTGCTGTTGTTCCAGGTTACGAGACCCGGCGGGAGGATGAGTATAGTGTCGTTCTAAACCAGTTTTAGAAGTGTACGTCTATATGACTCTGCCAGAGGGTTGTCGTAGTCAGTGGGAGTAGCGGAAGCATTGGTGGACAGGTTGCTTATGTCTATTTATAGACTAGAGCAGATGTAGCGGAGATAGATCATCTATTTCTGACGTGACAGTCATGGGTTTGACTTCATCAGAATAGGGGATGGATCTGTTGAGAAGGTAGTAGGGTGTGATATCCTGGTATTTGGATGATATACACAGAGTAGGAAAAGAAACTCCTACACTACGATCGGTTATACTTTGGTCGTCACACAGTTGTTTCTCCACAAAGGAAATGGATTTTATATCAGACATACTGGTTACTAGATCTATGGTCTTAGATCTAGATTTGGGTGGTTTCCCAATCAGGGTACTTGACAGCATTCTAAGAGTATTTAGGATGGACGACTCCTGGCACGGTAGTGTACCTGCAGATAATGGAGTCACCCTCACCAAAGGTGTCTTACAGACTAAAGGGGAGAGGGACGGGCATGATTGGCAGATCACTTGCTCAGGTAATTGAGTCAATCGTGAGATGTCAAGTACCACACCAGATGTTGTTCTTGCACTAGATGCAATAAGTTGACATTAATCCAATCCTGGAGAAACAGTCGGAAGCAGTTTTAGAACATAAGTGGATGTTCTAGGGATATGATAACGACAGCCTCATTTAGGAGACAGTTATCATTCCAGGCTTCCAAGGTGACATGGACGACAAGGAGGTTGTCAGAGTTATAGTTTTCCTTCTGATGAGGGGCAGTATTTTGGACAGGTGGTCCAAGGCAATACTGAGGGAGGCATGGCGCGCAGGATACTGATTAAGTTCAGTTGACGATACAGTCTAAGAAGTTTGGATTTGGAGTTCATTTATGAGCTATGTCCCATCAGACATCCAGACACATTCTAAGACAGGTATTGCTCATTTCGGGAGATGGTTTTCTCCGCGAACTTGAGATATAGAGAGACATAGAAAGAAACAACTAAGCGGTTCCACTCACTGAGGCTATTCCTCGAACGCAATAGTTCCGCAAACGAGCTTTGTGAGACTGACTAGTAGAGGAGTTGGATGTTCGGTATCACACGGGCTGTGAGTATGCGACATCGCAATAATTAGCCTTGAGTGCAAGTAGGAGATTGTTGGGGATAGTGCCCTCAGAGTCAATTATTAGGTCACAGGTACGTGATTGTAATGATTGAGGGAGGACCTATCCCGGTAGGACAGTCTTACTCGAGATGATAGTATGCTATCTGGTTTACCTTTATCATCGTGTACTGCTTTAGGTGACCTGACACGTCGCTATTACACGTTGATAGAGCCCCTAGGATTCTTGCTTGACCACCAGCAGTATGAGGGTGATCATATAAGTGGGAGCTGGGGGTCTACAAGCATATCCTTAAAAGGTCCCTAGTCGTGGGAGTTTCGAGACCGGGCATCGATACTCCATTTGTAGACTAGTGTATACAGTCGAGACCCCGACGAGGGGCGGTGGCCGGTCTCACAAGCCACTGGTGTCAGTTGGATCACCTAAGATGTATACAGGTGCTCATTGGGTTATGAGTACACCGGACAGGACTCGCCGGGAACATGCTAGTTGGTCATATACCAGACGTCAGATGGCAGTTCCCTGGTGACATGTGTGCAGGTTAGTTCATCGACCTGGGGATCGTCATTTATCTCGTGTGAGTTCCCACTGTACTTTGATTACTACCCTACCACGGCTCAAAGGAGTCGTGCAAACAGGTTTTAGTTGGGTACAGTCCCGAGCCACATGGAGGCAGTGAGCGTATCTTCAGGGGTTCGTCTCTCCCGGTATTGGGGGTGAGGTCGTGCTGTGTCTAGGAGAGCCATTACACAAAGTCTTTGGCCAAGGCAAGGAGATTTACTGGTAGGTATTCCAGTAGTATCTCAGGGTGTTATGGGCTACACTCCGACACGACTTGTACCGCTTTTGGGGGTCTGACTTTTACCAACCCCCTAGGCCCGCCATGCGATACTCATAGACGAACGGACCGGACTGCACGGATATTGTCACTGACAGGCTCAGTTGGGTGTCGGGGTGAGCTTCCTCATCGACGTCCCATTTGGTCAGTACCTGGTAGCCCGTCACGTATTGGCTTATACCTCTGACGTGCTAGTGGTTAAATCCACAACCAAGGTGTTGACGAGTCTTTAGAGTCCCCCACATTCAGTTACTCAGCTTTCGGGCGAAAGGTTGTAGAGACCGTATGGAGATATGGCAAGGTCCGATCAGATACGTGCGGTATTGCACGGATCAGGATCGGACAGTTTGTACTATAGGCCGTATTGGTATATGGCAGGGTTCGATCAGATACGTGCGGTATTGCACGGATCAGGATCGAACAGATATTACTAGCCGGCTTTGGTTTAAGCCGGATCCTAGTATAGTACAGTGTAGACTTTGTCTCATTGCATTTGTATTTCGGTCGAAATACAGATGCGGGTGTGTATGCACAGTATCGGGGTTTTCCTGTAATTTATTACGGGACCAGTTTTCTGGAGTTGCCAGTTTGCTTTCCGTTTCGGCCAATTTCCTTTGTTCCGTTCATTGGCCGAAGTTTGGTGGAGGAGGGTTTATTTGCATTGTTGCAAATAAGTATTTGTGGAGGGGGTATTTGCTTATTGTTGTATCATGATAGTCTCTCATTGACTTCTTGACTTCTCCATCATGGCTTGACTTTATTTGGAGTCATCATGGTTGCTTTGGAGTGTTTGCTTTTGTTTGTGATGATATTGTTTTGATCATCACTCATTATTCTTCCTTGCATGATAGCTCACCCACTCCTTTGTCTTTCATTGGACTTCACTCCATTCCCACCTACCACCAAGAGAGGATGGCCGACCACTTGTGAGGGAGTGGGGTTTTTCTTTTGGTTGTGAGAAAAATGTCATTCTCATTCTTTTGCATGATACATTTTTTTTCCTCACCTCTCTCAAAGTTCTTCTTCCTCCATAAAAAGGCAACTCCACAATCCCAAAAAGAGACACAAGCTCACTACATATTCTACAACGAACCTTGGGCACGTCGAGTAGCCGGCTTCGTGCCCGAGTTGCCTCGGCATTGAGGTGGGAGCCCGTAAACGAAGAAGGCGATGTGGTGCACTTCCGGCGACGAGGAGGAGACGGGACTTTTCCGCAGGAGATCGGGACCATGACGAGAAGACCGGAGGACTTGGATCGTCGGTATATCTCTATTCCCTTTCTTGTAGTTAGCTAGGACTAGTTAATGGTTCGATCCGGGTATTAGTGCGCGGCGGTTTGCCAGTTTAAGAAAATTTAAAGTTTACCACCGCTTCCGCTTTTGGCCGTCGGATTGACGGCCGGGGCGCCGCCGTGCACTTACACTTGCGACGTCATTAGGGCATTGAAGCTCATCGGTGGGAGCATGGTCCCGAAGAATAGTCCAGTGGTGGCTTGAGTTACCTGCTCCACTGGCATCTTGAAAAGGGAGGTCGCTCGGGGCCCGTAAGTCATTCCTCCAGCAGGAACGGAGTGAGAGTTGCAGTTGCAGGTAGTGCAATTTGAAGCCATTGATCTTCTGTTTTCTGCACGGAGCAGGACACCAAATCTTAGTATCTCGAATCCACAGGAAACCACAGCAAACCGCGATTCGTTCGCGAACACGACACACGAAGTGTGGAGTGGAAAGAGGAAGAGGTCCCACCAGGCGTGGCAGAATCTGTTTACCGCCGGAAACTGAGAAAGACTGACGTCTTGCCTGAAATTCGGGGCAGATGCTAATTAGTGCTATCCGTCCACCTCTCCGAAGATGCCAAGTTGATTTATGGCACCATGTATCGAAGGTTTAAACGGATGCGGCCGATGTAAAAGACTTCATCAGATTCCCCCTCGTTTGAGGGGTTTTTGATTGTGGGGACGCTCTTCCCTGCAGGCGCAAGCCCCTGCAGTTAATTACGCTACCGCATCGCGGTAACAACTTTCTCCTTCTCCAGATGGTCATTTCGTATCGTGTGTGTTTGTTTTGTGTTCGGTTGCCCGTGGATTATATACGAAGACTAATTTATGTCGTCGCCCATAGGACGTGGATTAGTCCAAATCCGTATTTTCTTAGATTTGGGTTTGGGGTTTTGGTTTAAGGATACGTTAGCTATATTTGAGACTAAGATCAACTTAAACATTTGTTAAGGATACGTTAGTCTAATTTGAGACTAAGATCAGCTTAACAGGATCGTTTAGATCCGACAAAAGAGCATTTGGGCTCTATTGTTCTAGTTTAGAGACATAGTGGTCTATTGCCAGTTTAGGGACATGGTGATCCATTGATCGTATAGCTGTCGGGACCCGTCACCTCCTCTGACGACGTTGAAGGATTACAACGACAGATATCAGAGGAGTTCAGAGATGTACTCTTGAACCAAAGTTGGTTGGGAGATCTATAGTCCAATTTGGGACTAAAGTCTGTTTGAAGGTTTTGGTTTAAGGATACGTTAGCCATATTTGAGGCTAAGATCAACTTAAATGTTTGTTAAGGATACGTTAGTCTAATTTGAGACTAAGATCAGCTTAACAGGATCATTTAGACCCGACAAAAGAGCATTTGGGGGCTCTATTGTTCTAGTTTAGGGACATGGTGGTCCATTGCCAGTTTAGGGACATGGTGGTCCAATATTCCCATTTTGGGGACGAATATTGGTTTAAGGACATCATAGTCCATGAGTTTAAGGACCCCACAGTCCGTATCAATGTATGGTTGTCGGGACCCGTCACCTCTCTGACGACGTTGAAGGATTACAACGACAAATATCAGAGGAGTTCAGAGATGTACCCTTAAACCGGGTGTAAACTGATTTGAGAGAGCAGTTGTGCTCAGTTCAATTTAATTTGAGGACTTATGGCCAGAATTGGGTTAAGTCCAAATGTTTAACATTTTGTTCATGATTGGCCTGTTTAAGCCTTTGCTTGAGCTCTGCCCCCCTTTTTTTTAAAGTAGTGCATAGTATTGGGCTTTTTAATTAAATGCATAGCAGTTAGATTAGGCCTGTTAGGCCTTTTAATTGGGCTATGCCCCTTTTTAATAATGCATAGCATTTGTTTTGGTCTGTTAGACCTTTTAATTAGACTCTGCCCCTTTTTAATAATGCAAAGCATTTAATGTTCTGACAGTGCGCCGCATGGCTTGTCAGGCGCTTTGCGCCAATTAATGAACGCAAGACGCAAGCGCATGTGGAGGTGACACGTGTCACGCTCTGGTGAGCGCAAGTCTGTTAGCGCAGTGCGCTGCGCCAGTGCGCTGCGCTAGTGCGCTGCTGACACGTGGCGCGCTCTGGTGCAGTGCGCTAATCTAAGAGCGCAACAGCGCAAATCAAGAGTGTAAGGCACTATTCAGTAGCGCAGAGCGTATCTTGATCTAATTTAGATCAAAGAAAAGAATCTTTTTAGAGGTTCTACCTCAAGATTCAAGAACCGATGGTTCAACAAAAGGCAATACCTTTATATAGATCAAAAGATCTAAAAAAGAAGTAAATTACTTCTTTTTTATTATTATTATTATTTTTTTATAGAAGATCTTGATCTTGTTCTTAGATCTTTGATCTTTTTAGAAGAACTTTTTCTTTTTTCCAAAGGTTTACCATTTTTCTCTTCGAGCTCTTCTCAAAATTTTTAGAGGAGTTCTGTATATCTGAAACTTGGAGTCTAGGAGCCTTTATATAGGGTCAATTGATTTGTTAAATCAGTTAAAGAGATCTTTCTCTGATTGATTTAGGGATGTTTCCCCACCGTTGGATCTTTGATCCTAGTGCTTCTGTTTTACAGAAGGTAATCTTCTTGTTTTTAACAAGATTGGAAAGATCTTTCCAGAATTTTATTGTTTAAATGCTGGCACAGTTGGTGCAAGCGCACCTGCGCTTGACACGTGTCGCGCAGCGCAGAGTGCAGCGCAACTGCGCTAGCGCACCTGCGCTGACACGTGTCGCGCAGCGTAACTGCGCTGACACGTGTCACGCAGCGCAGAGCGCAAGTTATCTGAAGCGTTGCTTCCTTTATTTTTAAAGTTTAAATTTTAAAACAGAGCCTTGCTCTGATTGGGTGAAACGGAAGCGTTGCTTCATTTCTCGCCTTGGAATTTGAATGAAGCTTTGCTCTGATTGGGGGAAACACCCGTTGCATTGGGGATGTGCGACCGTGGCAAATTTCATGAGGATATGATATTCGCTGCAGAATTCCTTAACTCTTTCGTTTTCAAAATTTGTCCCATGGTCGATGATGATACACCTCAGGATGTCGAACCGGAGTATCACGTTGTTCTGCAGGAACTTAATAGTCGTGGTGGCGTCCGGTTTCCTGATAGGAACGTCCTCGATCCACTTCGTGAAGTAGTCCACTGCGACAAGGACGTACTTGTGCTCGCCCGTACCGGTAGGGAAATGGCTTATCATGTCCATTCCCCACTGGGCAAACGCCACGGGGAGGTTAGGGGGTTAGCTCGGTAGCAGGAAGGCGAGCTATGCTTCCATGGAGTTGGCAGCTCTTGCATCTCCTGACGAGCTTCTGGGCGTCCTGATGAATTGTCGGCTAGTAATACCCCTGGAGCAGCGCCTTCTGGATTAAGGTGTAGGCCCCTTAGTGCGCGCCGCCGACCCCTTCGTGGATCTCACGGAGGACATAGTCGGCTTTGTGGGAGTCGACGCACCGGAGCAGGGGCTGAGTGAAGGACTTCTTGTAGAGGTTTCCATTGCTCCAGACGAAATGGCGAGCTTTGGCTCGGAGACGGCGGGCTTCCCCCCAATCTTCTGGGAGCGTACCTTCCCTCAGGAATTCTACGAGGGGTTTTCTCCAGTCCCGGTCTTCTTCTCGGGCTGTATACACTTGAAATATTTTTGCCCCGTCTTCCACGCTGGGCCGTGGCAAGACCTCGAAGAGGATGCTCCTCTTGTTGTTGGCCGAATAGGACTGTTCCCCTCCGAAAGACGGCGGCGACGTGAGGACGTCTAGCCTGAGATTCGGGGCAGATTCTATATGGTTTTATCCGCCTACCTCTCCGAAGATGCCAAGTTGATTTATGGCACCGTGTATCGGAGGTTTAGACGGATGCGGCCGATGTAGCAGACTTCGTCAGATTCCCCCTCGCTTGAGGGGGTTTTGATTGTGGGGACACTCTTCCCTGCAGGCGCAAGCCCCTGCAGTTAATTACGCTACCGCATCACGGTAACAACTTTCTCCTTCTCCAGAATTTCACTTCGTGTCGTGGGTGTTTGTTTTGTTTGTGGTTGCCCGTGGATTGTATACGGAGACTGAGTAATGCCGTCGCCCGTAAGATGTGGATTAGTCCAAATCCGTATTTACTTAGATTTGGGTTTGGTGTTTTTAGTTTAAGGATACGTTAGCCGTATTGAGGCTAAGATCAACTTAAACATTCGTTAAGGATACGTTAGTCCTGTTTTGAGACTAAGATCAACTTAACATGGTGATCCATTTAACATATGGCCGTCGGGACCCGTCACCTCTCTGACGTCGTTGAAAGATTACAACGATATGTGTCAGAGGAGTTAGGAGATGTACCCTTGAACCAAAGTTGATTTGGAGTTTTATAATCCATTTGAATGTTTTAAGGATACGTTAGCCGTGTTTGGGGCTAAGATCAACTTAAACGGGATCGTTTAGATCCGGCAAAAGAGCATTTGGAGGCTCTATTGTTTCAGTTTAGGGACGTGGTGGTCCATCGCCAGTTTAGGGACATGGTGGTCCATTATTAGTTTAAGGACGTTTCGGTCCGATATTAGTTTAAGGACGTTTCGGTCCATTGGTAGTTTAAGGACATTGCGGTCCGTGTTGATGTATGGTTGTCGGGACCCTTCGCCTCTCTGACGTCGTTGAAGGATTACAACGATAGGTGTCAGAGGAGTTCGGAGATGTACCCTTGAACCGGATGTAAATTGATTTAGGAGAGCAGTCTTGCTCAGTCAATTTAATTTGAGGACTTACGGCCATGATTGGGCTAAGTCCAGTTGAAAAATATTCAACGCTTTTATTTGTTTTTGGTCTATTAGACATGTGCTAGGGGTTGGCCCATTTTTAAATAATGCATTGCATTATTTTCTATATTATATATATATTTTTTTGTTTGGGCTTTGGCCATAAAAGATGCAGAGCATTTATTCTGGGCTCTGCTCATTTATGAATGATGCAAGGCATCAACTTTGTTTGGGCTTTGCCCCCTTTTTTTTTAAAAATGCATAGCATTTTTATTATTTTGTTTGGGCTCTGCCCATTTATAAATGATGCAGAGCATCAATTTAATTAGGCCTGCTTGGTCTTTTTGATTTGGGCCTGGCCCTTTAAGAAATGTCTTGCATTTATCAGGCGCTTTGCGCCAATCAGAGAGCGCAAGCGCTTGTAGTGTTGACACGTGTCGCGCAAGCGCAGTGCGCTGCGCTTGCGCTGCTGACACGTGTCGCGCAAGCGCAGTGCGCTGCGCTTGCGCTGCTGACACGTGGCGCACTTTGGTGAGTTGCGCCAATTACAGAGAGCAAAGCTCTATCTTAAAGCGCATAGCGCAAGTAGTTCAGATGCTGACACGTGGCGCTCTCCCAAGAGCGCAACAGCGCAGTTTGCAAGTGCAAGGCACTATGATTTAGGAATTTTTTAGATTCAAGAACCAATGGTTCATAAAAGAAGTGCAAAGCACTATTCGTTTCCTTGATCTAATTTACATCAAACAAGTTTTTTTTCTTTTTATTTCAGGAACCAGAGGTTCATAAAAGTGCAAAGCACTATTTATTATGTGAAGATCATTGATCTTGTTTTTAGATCAATGATCTATTAGAAGAAATTTCTTCTGATTTGTGAAGGTTTTTACCTTTTTCTTGAAACTTTTTCAGAGTTCTCTCTGTTTGAAGCTCTTGATTTCTCAAAAGTGTTGATGCCTTTGAATTGAGATCTAGGGTTCTTTTTATAGTGCCCATAAATTAGTTAAATTTGTTAAAGAGATCTTTCTCTGAGTGATTTGTGGAATTTTCCCCACCGTTGGATCTTTGATCCAAGGGCTTCTGTTTTACAGAAGAAAATCTTCTTGTTTTAATAAGAACAGAAAGATTTCTTTAAAATCTTAATTCTGTTTGGCGTAAATTCCCCAGCGCGTGACACGTGTCGCGCAGCGCAACTGCGCTAGCGCATCTGCGCTGACACGTGTCGCGCAGCGCAGTGCTTGCGCAACTGAAGCGTTGCTTCCTTTAATTTTGCTTAAAATAGAGCTTTGCTCTGATTGGGCGCGCCTTCTTGAGCGCTGTGCTGACGTATCAGCGCCTGACATGTGGCGTGTTGCGCCCGAGATTTGAAGTGTTGCTTCAAAATTTGAATTTTGAATTTCAACAGAGCTTTGCTCTGATTGGGGAAACAAATACCCCCCCCACCGTTGCGATCACGTGGTGCGCACGTGAGTGCAGCGGTGGCAAACTCTTGACCGTTGGATCGAGGGGTGAGCTGAAGGGGCGCAAGCACCTTATAAATAGGACATATGGCCCTTAGAAAATCTTCACCGTTTCAAGATTTTGATTTTCCAGAGCTTTGCTCTCACTCAAGAACTTCAGAGCTTTGCTCATTTCTAAAGTCAAAAACTTTAGGTAAAAATTAATTTAAATCAAATTAATTTAACTTAATCTCAACCAAAGAGCTTTGCTCTCACAGATCTTTTGATATAAAGAGATCCCCATCGGGGTTTCATAAACAGAGCTTTGCTCTCAAGAACTTATAGATCTGCAGAGATCTTGTTCATGGGTTCTAACCCATGAACAGAGCTTTGCTCTTGAATCAACTGTAGATCTTTTAGATTTGAAAAATGAAGAATCTTTTTATAAGTTTTTCATGAATCTTTCAAGATTCCAAATTTTTTAATTCTTTTAAGTGTAAATTTTTTTTCTGATGGACCTTTTCCATTATTACCACAGAGCTATGCTCCTTTAAGGAATTTTATTCCTTTGAGACCAGAATTTGACAAGTGTCATTCTGTGACAGAGCTTTGCTCTGAAAAAGGAGATTTTCTCCTTGTCTCTAGGGATTCCCTACTGATGATAATATTCTCTTGGGGATCTTTTCTTTAACTGACAGTCTCACCCAATGATGAGGCTGTCTTATTAAAAGAGGCATTTTCATCCAGATTTTGTGGGTCCCCATTTGGTCCCCTACCCACTGCACTGCAATGTTATTAATTTTAATCTAATTAATTTTTAGATTCATTTAATTGAAGATTTTTTTAAACGCCAAGCGTTGGGATTGTAGCACTGACGGCTATTTTGTTCTTTTGCAGCGATCATGTCTCTCGACACCTCGTTCCCGTTTGTTCGTTCAGGGGAGGGATTTCCCAAGGCGCCCTTGGACCGTGAGGTCCTGGCCATGATTAAGGAATACGACCCAGAATACAAGAGTCTCCACCTTTCGGGGTCATGGTATAATCAGATCATCATGGGCCGATGGAGCTTCACATGCGCGGTGCCGTCAGAACCTATCACGGCGATTCACTATGCTACCCCACCCTCGGTGCAGTATGCCGTGGAGATGGTGGATTGGACATCGAAGGGTTTTCTTCGTCTGGCTATAGATGCCATCCCGGTTCAGCGTCCTATGGTCTTGGATATCCTAGGACGCCGTATCTGTCAGGGCGAGGCGAGACCCTAGGGGCAATCATATAACATTAGTCTGATCCCCCGCCACCCGATTGGCTATCTGCCATGGGCCCGATACATCCTGTCGATGAAAAAGTCGCAGTTGATAAAGTTAGGCCTGTACAATGCGGTCTATGTCTCTCTCTTCCAGTATCCCACGCTCCCCACCTGGTGGTTCAAGGCTTTCTTGGAGCAGTGGAATATTCCTACCCACACTTTACTTGCCATGGATCGGGAAGTGTCAATCTCCTTGGAGGAGTTCACGGAGGTATCCGGTTTACCAGTCATGGGGGAACATTATGAGGAGTTGCTCCCGACAGATGAGTACGTCTTTGGTGCTAAGCCGATGGTAAGGGGGCTCACGCCGGAGAATGCTGTTCAACACCAGTTCCCAAGCTTGATTAAAGTGTTGAACATATATGAGTCCCTTTTCGTCGAACATGGGAGTCGAGGAGTTAACTTTGAGGATTTCATTGCTCGGTTTCTTCGTCCAAGCGTCCTCTCCTCAGAGGCTGCCAAGTTCGCTACTCTGGATGACCCTTTCGGTCTAGGTGCGGATAACCTACCGGAGAAGGAGATAGATCAAAAGGGTTTTTTCCGTCCGGACTTCCCTACTATGTTATTTGCAGAAATTGCGGCCCCTGGAATGGATGAGGAGGCCTTTTTCTTAGGATTTCTCGGGTTATGGTTGAGTTGGTTTGCAATTCAAATGCACTCTCACCGCATGCGGCCCTCTGTTTTTTACCCAGCCCACCGGATGACTATCGGGGTAAAGGTGGCCGTTGGGATCGCCGGCTTGGCGCACTTATATCATGGCCTCAGCCGAGCAGCGGATGCTAATGAGCCTGGGGTACTGCACGTGGTCTTCCCGATGCACTACTTTGTATCGTGGCTCGAGCTACACACGGCGGGTGTCTTCGGTATGCACAAAAGGCCCTCGTTCTTTGACAAGTGTGGTTTCCCTCGCATCATACAGCTGATTGGCGCATCAATCGTGACCCCATCACCACGGAACGCCAGGGATTTACTGCTTCGCCCTCACACCGTTGGAGTCGGGATGTCCTTCATCGACAAGGTATTGACCATTGGAAAAGCGTCCACCGCTGCGGTGCGACCATTACAGGACTCCTTTAAGGATGGAGCTTCAGTTTTGACGATCCGGGAGACCCTTCACTTGTATTCTATTAGACCGGGCTTCCTAGTCTTCAGGCAGGACGGTGCGGCAATTTTCATGAGATATAACCCGCATCGTTTCGCCCAACAACTGGGCTACGATCAAGGGGTACCCTTGGAAGCTTTCTTACTGGAACCTGCTGCCAATGAAGAAGGGATGGAGAACGCGTTACATCACTTCATGCGCCTGAACACGGGTTCTCGTTTTTTTATCAGTGCGCCGGCCTGCGCTCCACGACTCCTTAATGTATATAAAGAGTGGTACAATCATGCGACGGGGGCCGTTATAAAGGAAGATAGGCGAGTGTTGATCGACCGTAAAGGTGCACCTCCCGGCACCGACCGTAACGCTCCCTTAGTGCCAAGGACCCCGGTAATCCCTCCTTTAAAAGATGCCAGAGCCGGACCCTCGCGTGCGCAAAGTCCTCCACGCGGATTGCCGCTCCCTGATAGTGCGGATGCACCACCAGCGCCCTGTGCTCCAGTGGAGACAGTGGTTATAGCCTCGCCGAAGTTTGGCGTGGGTGCAGACATCGGGACCTGCCGTCCTAAGGTGGCTGCTAAGCGTAAGTCAATCCCATGTGAGCCTAGGGTCGGAGGGCAGAAGAAAAAGAAGTCGCTCTTCGCTGCAGATGTCGCGTTCGGTCAAGAACCCCATGCTCCCTATGCTGAGGGCTTGATCGAATATGGGACTAACGAGGGATTAGTCATGCCGCCGCCGGATGATACAGACTTGGAAGCCGCTCTCGAAACTTCAGCGTGGTTGGCAAAGCGTGACGTGTGGCTAGCTGAGCTTGCGCAATCAGGTAACTACTAGTCGCATTTTCTTTATTGTATCATATTCTCCTCATTGCCTTTGACTAACGTTTTTCTTTTTTTTCTTCCAACAGGCATCACTGATGAAGAAGCCATTGCCGCTTCACTCAAGACCTTCCAAGAGAAGGAACGCCTTAGAGCGTCTTTAGGCCTCAGTAAGTTTCGATTCATCAAGTTTTTATTCTCCTTGTGTTATGGTCAATATAACCTCTCCCTTTTTATTGCAGAAACCTCAATGTCGTTCCCGCCAAGCGACGCAAATGTTCCGCCAGCTGCCGATGTTCCTGCTTCCTCCGGGCCACCGCAGGAGGTTCGTCTTGAAGAGCCGATGAGAGATGCCTTAAAGGCTTTGGAGGCATCTTTAAATGAGGATGACGATGCTTCGATAAAGGAAGCGTCAAAGAGGTCCATCATGACGGCCCGGGAGGAGAGGAAGCGGTCGAGGCGCGAAGCAAAGGCACGCAGGGCTGCTTTGGCCATTGGAGCGGGCCCCAGCACTGTTCCTCGAGCCGACACTCCGTCAGAAGAGTCCCCGGTCGCCCTGTCTACAGCTCATAGATAGGCGATCCGCGCCAATAGAGAGGCTAACGATAAGTCTACCTCAGGTAATACTTCTTTCAGAATTTCGTTATTAGACTCATAAAGCTGTCAGTTCTTATATATTTTATCTTGCAGGGCCAAGTCCGACCAAGGGGAAGGCGGAGACCGTTGAACTCAAGGAAACAGAGGGGGCGGCACCTGCCGAACCTGAGCCGACGGTGGGCATTGTCGCTGAGGCTTCGGAGCCTGAGATGGAGGTTGAGGGGTCTGCAGCCGAGAAGGTCATTGATGCCGAGCCTGAAGTGACGGCATATGAAATGATCATTACAACTGAGCCCAGGGTGGTGGCGGACGAGGCGCTTGAGGCCGGCGACCTCGTGGTGACGACGGATGAGCCGATGGAGACCGCGGAGCCCGCAGAAGTAGCGGATGATATGGGTACGACTCTTGGGGAAGAGTTAGCCGCTCTCTCCCAAGAGTCCGGCAACGCTCCAATCATTGCCCTCCCCGTGTACGATCTTCCGCCGTCTCCAGGTCTTGCGAGCACGACAACGGTCCCTATCGAGTCGGGTGATGAGGCCACGGGCGGTGGCCTCATGTCAATGGAGGAGGGAGTCGCCTCCGTTTCAGCCGGCAGCTCATCAGGTAAATCCCAAGTTGCTGTCTTTCTTTACTTTACAATCCTTTCTGACAAGGTCACTTTTTTCGTAACGCAGGTGCGGCCAGCGCCGATGCCCCACTGCTCGAGGGAGCGCCTTCAACGACTGCCTTGGCGGTGGTCACCTCTCAACCCTCTCTCATACCATCGAAGATGTTGGAAGCTATGGGTTTGCAATTTATTAATCTTATCTTTCAGACGTATAATTTGTGTACTAAAGTCGTACTGTTATGTCTTTTTCAGGAGTGCTCTTTGACCATCTTTATCAGGTGTTTCTCCCACACTTTTCCTTCCCATCCGAACTCGCCTCTTCCTTTGGTGGCGCTGGTGAGCATGATTTCCATTGATATCTTCCTTTTTGATTGATGGAATTACTTCTAAACCCTTTTTTCTCATCTCGACTGCAGTGCTACAGATTGAAGGAGGGGATAAAAGATCGGCTGCGCCACCGGCTCTTCCGGCCTTGCCACCTGTCTCATCTGGTATGGCGAATATCACATCGATAACTCCCCCCCTTTTTATTTTCTGTACTGTTATCTGATCACATCCTGTTTCTTTTCAGCTGTCGTTTCGGTCTCGGTGCCCTTCGAGCCTTGCATTACAATGCCGGCGGGTCCTTATCTGAGACGTCCATCTTCGAAAGGCGCCGTGAATAGTCTGCGCATGTTGAGTGACTACATCGAGGAACTCGACGTTGAAACTCCTACATCTGCCGCAGACTTCGCTACGGCGGTTAACCCGATACTGGTGATACTCGTGAACTTTCATGACGAGGGTATCATCGCATCTTGGGTTAACCATTGCAGGGAGATCGAGGCCCGTCTGCATGAGTTGGAGTCGCTGCGTCCCGCTCCCGAGACCTTGGCCGCCAGCAATCAAAGAGCAGCGTGGATTGAGCAGAGCGCTTCTTACTTCCGCCATCTCGAACAAGAAGTCATTTCAAGGCGTAAGGAGCGCGGTGAGACTTTGAGCAAGTCTGCCCAACTGCATGCTCGGGTGGAGGCCAATGCTGCACGGCTGAAGGTTGTCTTTGAGGGCCTTCTGCAATGTCTTTCCGAAGGGTTATCATTGAGGCAACAGCTTGACGTTGTCGAGCGAGATGCACCCAGCCAGGAAGCAGCCCAGAAGGCGGAGGAGGAGCAACTTTCATCCTTCTTGCAGCAGCGAGCCCAGGTGGAAGCGGAGGTGGCCGCGGCAGCCACTTAGGAGGAGGCGCTGAAGGAAGTGCGAGAGCGGCTTGCGGATTTGTTAAAAACACTTCCTCCTCAGTAGCCATCCTTCTTTATATCGTTTGTACTTGTAAATAAAAAATGTATATATATATTTTTTATTCATTAGCACAATGTATCCTGTACTCAATCAAGTTTATGAATAAAAGATGCACATTTTTTTGTAATGTCTAGTGTCATTTTCTCCGTCTTTTCTTTCTTTTATTATCAGCATGCCACCTTAGTAAACATGGTTGACGGATGATTAGAGCGAGTATCCTGACTACCTCAAGAAATAGCGATGGCTTAGGCCGCAGGTTCAGATCTGCTGCCTAAGACTTTTCAACTCTATTAGCCGTGAGGGTCTCATAGAGATTTTCTCCCTACGGATCGAGGGGATCTCGTAGGTGGGTTTTCTCCTTAGGAATCGTGAGGATTCCTAAGTGTGTTTTCTCTTATAGGTCGTAAGGATCCTGTAAGAGAATTTTTCCCTCTTGCGAGTCGAGAGGACCCGTAAGCGGTTGTTTCCCTCTCTGTCGAAACTCGACTTTGGATTGTGAGACCCGTGAATAGTATGCAAGAGACCATTTTAGATCGACTTGCAGGGTCCCATTGTTCAGGAAGCAAGTTTTTTAGTCCCTGCTGCCTGAGGCTTCATCTTGTAAGTTGAGACGAATCGGGAATTTTCCCGCGGAGACACTGGTTTCTCTGCGAGCCGACGCGAATCAGGAGGCTCTCGTCAAGGATTGTTTGTTTCCTTGAGTTGAGGTATTTGCCAAGGATTATTTGTTTCCTTGGGGTTTGAAACGAGTCGAGAATTTCCCACGGAGGCACTGGTTGCTCTGCGAGTCGACCCGGATCAGGAGGCTCTCGTCAAGAATTGTTTGTTTCCCTGAGTTGAGGCATTTGCTAAGGATTATTTGTTTCCTTAGCGCCAAGGATTATTTGTTTCCTTGGTGTTGAAACGAGTCGAGAATTTCCCACGGAGGCACTGGTTGCTCTGCGAGTCGACGCGGATCAGGAGGCTCTCGTCAAGGATGGTTTGTTTCCCTGAGTTGAGGCATTTGCTAAGGATTATTTGTTTCCTTAGCGCCAAGGATTATTTGTTTCCTTGGTGTTGAAACGAGTCGAGAATTTCCCACGGAGGCACTGGTTGCTCTGCGAGTCGACGCGGATCAGGAGGCTCTCGTCAAGGATTGTTTATTTCCCTGAGTTGAGGCATTTGCTAAGGATTATTTGTTTCCTTAGCGCCAAGGATTATTTGTTTCCTTGGTGTTGAAACGAGTCGAAAATTTCCCACGGAGGCACTGGTTGCTCTGCGAGTCGACGCGGATCAGGAGGCTCTCGTCAAGGATTGTTTGTTTCCCTGAATTGAGGCATTTGCTAAGGATTATTTGTTTCCTTAGCGCCAAGGATTATTTGTTTTCTTGGTGTTGAAACGAGTCGAGAATTTCCCACGGAGGCACTGGTTGCTCTGCGAGTCGACGCGGATCAGGAGGCTCTCGTCAAGGATGGTTTGTTTCCCTGAGTTGAGGTATTTTGCTGAAGACATTGGTTTCTTCAGAGTTGGGATGAACCGTCGAAATTTGGCTTCGTTTTCTGGCGGATCCTGTTGGGAAAGTATGGTTCCTTCTTCGTTTACGCCCTTGGATTGTATACAGGGATCGATGTGATCTTAACTGTAGGGCCAAAGTTTTATCATCATTTTTTTTGTTTTATTTCCGCGATGCTCTATCATTTCAGCTTTTATATCGCGAAGGTCGCGATCGCCCAATCATTTCGGCTATTTTTCGCGGTGCCCAATCATTTCGGCTGTTTATTTTGTTTTTACTCGCTGCTTTTATTGCGAGTTGCCCCATCATTTCGGCTATTTTGCATGCATACATTTTTACTTGCTGCTTTTTATTGCAAGTTGCCCCATCATTTCGGCTATTTCATATGCATGTGCAGCCTACTGACTTTTCGCCATAAACCTGAAATTAAACACCGATTTCGGCATCAGCACCGTTACAACTGGGATATTGGCAGGAGCGAATTATCATCTGCCTCTGTCGATGTCGAACAAGGGTGGCTTAGCGAACAAGGTTAAGGTCCTGTCGACTAAGGCTTTTGACTTCATGAGCCGTAAGGGTCTCACAAAGGTATTTCTCCCTACAAGCCGTGAGGATCTTATAGGTGTGTTTTCTTCTTAAGAATCGTGAGGATTCCTAAGTGTTTGTTCCTCTGTAAGTCGTAAGGATCCTACAAGAGGATTTTCTCCTTGTAAGTCGAGAGGACTTATAAGGGTTATTCGTCATGCGAACATATCCCCAGTCTCGGATGGGACTTGATTAGGGAAATGTTTATTCACGCCCGTGGATTGTATACAAGGGCCAGTATTGAGCCACTTATAGGGCAATATCGGAAGTTGTGGGGGTTGCTTAAGCACAGGTTTAGGTCTCTGTAACTTAAGACTTTCAAATCTTATGAGCCGTGAGGGTCCCATAAGAGAGTTCTCCTTACGAGTCATGAGGATCTCGCAAGTGTATTTTCTCCTTAGGAATCGTGGGGATCCCTAAGTGTGTTGCCCCCTTGTGAGTCATAAGGATCTCACGTGGGTGATTTCTCCTTACAAGGTCGTGAAGACCCTATAAGTGTCTTTTAACTAGGTTGCACCCTTTCGGGTTTTCACAAACACTCGCCGGTAGTCCTGCTGTTTTTACTCACGGAGCCCTTTCGGGTTTTCATCCGTACCCATTTTGCTTATGGACATGCCCTTTTTTTATTCTTTTTATTTTCTTCTCTCTTCCTTTTTTTTACGAGGTCGCGCCCTTTCGGGTTTTCACGAACACTCGCCGGTAGCCCTGCTGTTTTAATTCACGGAGCCCTTTCGGGTTTTCATCCGTACCCTTTTTGCTTATGGACATACCATTTTTATTTATTATATTTGTCTTTTTTTTTTCATCTCGTCAGCTTACGGATACTGCGGTATTAGTTTTAAGGACGTTTCGGTCCGCTATTAGTTTAAGGACGTTTCGGTCCGTCATGGAGAAGGCTGGCTACTGCTTATAAAGCTTGAGCTTAGGAAGATATCGAGCGGACATAGTCGTCGTCATCTATCATTGACCTAGGCAGTAACTCATTAAGCGTAGTATCTTTTTAGGAAGCGACCGTTTATTGGCCTGAAAGGCCTTTCACCGTGCATATCTATGAGTAGATAGGCCCCACCCTGGTAGACCTTATTTATGATGTACGGGCCTTCATAGTTTGGCTCAAACTTTCTCCGCTTGGCGCGATTGGGGATCATAAGCCTTTTGACCATTAGCACGAGTTCGCCTTGGCGAAATGTCCTCGGTCGGGTCAATCTTTCATATGAGCGCGTCATCTTTGCTTTATAAGCTTCCAGATTTTGTTGCGTTATGAGCCGTGTTTCTTCAAGGGCATCAAGCTCCTCAAGCCGAAGGTGAGCATTTTCTTCGTCCGTCAGCTCGTAGTGGACTGCCACTCGCAGAGAGGGCAATTCTATCTCGAAGGGGAGTACTGCTTCGGTACCGAATACCAACGCGTACGGCGTTGTATTCGTGGCCGTCTTGAACGTAGTTAGATACGCCCAAAGAGCCTCTTGCAGTCTCTAGTGCCAGTCTTTCTTATTTCGGGACACCGTCTTTTTCATGATCTTTGTCAGGGTCTTGTTGAAGGCCTCGGCTAGACCATTAGCTCGTGGATTATAAACCGAGGAATATCTCCAGTCTATATTATGCTGCTGTGCGAAGTGACTGATCTTGTGGCTTCTATAAGCTGGCCCGTTATCGGAGATGATCCGTCGCGGAGTTCCAAATCGATATATGATATGCGTCTTGAAGAAATGGAGGATATTTTCCGTCTTCACTTCCCTCAACGGTACTGCTTCTGCCCATTTGGAGAAGTAATCAGTCGTCGCCAGGATGAAACGATGTCCCTTGGACGATGCTGGTTCGATGGGGCCGACTATGTCAGTTCCCCACATTTCGAACGGCCAGCTAGCCATCGTCGGGTGTAATGGATTTGGATGCTGATGGATGAAATCCCCATGAATTTGACATGAGTGGCACTGCTTCGCATACTCAAGGCAGTCTTGAATCATCGTGGGCCAGTAGTAGCCCATCCGTTTGATCTTCAACTTCATCTTTGGGCCTGCTTGATGAGAACCGCAGATTCCGTCATGAACTTCCTGGACGACTCTTTTCGCTTCGTCAGGTCCCAGACATCTCAACCACAGGGAATCAAATGACCTCTTATATAGAGTATCATTGACGAAGGCGAAAGACAGAGCTCGTTTTATGAGATGTTTTGTGGACGCTTCTTCAGGCATTCGGTGGGACTTAAAGTAGTCTATGAAGACTTCCCTCCAATCCTCGGCCTTTTCCCGGTCTTTTATTTGCAGAGTCGTCTTCTCAGTCACTCCCTTCTCTTCGGATGATTCCGGAGATATTTCTGCTGGGGCAAGCACCCGACGGCTTTGTACCACGATTTTAACGTCATCGAGGTTCTCGTCAGCCAGTTCTTTAGCAAGTTTGGCCAACGCTTCTGCTTTGCTGTTTTCCGTGCGCGGTATGCTTTCCAAAGTATAGGAGGGAATTTGGGTCAACAGTTGTTGCACCTTTTCACCGTACTTCACCAACTCCGGTTTGCACGTTTGATAGTCGCCGTTTACTTGACTAACGACCAGTTGAGAATCTCCGTATATGAGGAGGTTTTCAATTCCCATGTCGATGGCGATCTCGAGACCTGCAATCAAAGCTTCATATTCGGCTTCATTATTCGTCCTCGGCTCTGTTAAGGAGAAGACGAAGCGCATAATCCCTCCTTGTGGAGTCACGAAGATGAGGCCTACCCCTGACTTGATTATAGGGGTGTTTTGTCTGCGCCTCTTCATGGAAGATGCTCCATCGAAATAGAGTTCACATTGGGTATCGTTCCCATCGATAGCGTCAAACGCATGTTCGTCTGGCAGATCGCAATTCAGAGGAGAATCAGCAGGTATCGGGTGCTCAGCAAGGAAGTCGGCGATGGCCTGGCCTTTCACCGCCTTGAGAGGTTGATACGTTATCGAGAACTCCATCAAGAGCAGAGCCCATTTAGCGAGTCGACCTGTCAATATGGCCTTCGACATCAAATATTTAAGGGGGTCCACCTTCGATATGAGACGAACTTCATGCGCCAATGCATAGTGCCTGAGCTTTGTTATCGTGAAGATCAATGCCAGGCAGTGTTTTTCAATGGGAGAGTAGTTGCTTTCTGCCCCCAGTAGAACTCGACTTAAGTAATAAAGAGCTCTCTCCTTCCCTTGATCATTCTCTTGCGTCCATAATGCGCCTAAAGAACCTTCAAGGGCGGTTGTGTAAACAATGAGAGGCTTTCCCTTAACCGGAGCAGCCAACACTGGCGGGGTTTGTAGGTACTGCTTGATTTCGTCTAGTGCGCCCTGACATTTTTGATCCCAGACGAATGGAGTTCCCTTCTTCATCAGGTAGCTGTAAGGACGGCACTTGCCTAAAAGGTTGGCTATAAATCGCCGTATATATGCGAGCTTCCCTTGGAGAGATCGCAGCTGCTTAAGAGTCCTTGGCGGAGGCATTTCCATGATCGCCTTGATCTTGGACGGATCTATCTCGATACCTCAGTGTCGGACGATGAATCCCAGGAATTTGCCTGAAGAAACTCCGAATGCACACTTGAGAGGGTTCATCTTCAAGTTGTATTGTCGAAGGCGTTGAAATACGGTCTTCAGATGCTCAAGATGTTCTTCGTATGATTTGCTTTTAACCACGAGATCGTCGATATAGCATTCGACGATTTCGTGTATAAGGTCATCAAAGATCTGCGTCATGGCCCTTTGATAGGTGGCACCGGCGTTCTTTAAACCGAAGGGCATCACCTTGTAGCAGAATATACCCAGAGGAGTCCTGAAGGCAGTGTGCTTCTGGTCTTCTGGATGCATTTTTATCTGATTATATCATGACGAGCCGTCCATAAAGGAGAAAACCTCATGAGTGGACGTGTTGTCTATCATCAGTTCGGTGACTGGCACCGGGAAATCATCCTTTGGGCAGGCCTTATTGAGATCCCGAAAATCCACGCATATGCGTACCGTCCCATTTTTCTTCATCACCGGGACGATGTTGGCGATCCATTCAGGGTATTGAACTTCCTGAATGAAGCCAGAGTCGATCAGCTTCTTGACCTCGGCGTTGATACTCATCTCAAGCTCGAGCCGCATTCTTCTTGGTGCTTGTTTGACTGGCTTGACTTCCGGGGATATTGCCAATTTATGCACCGCAATTTCTGGATCTAATCCCAGCATTTCAGAATATTTCCATGCGAAGCAATCTTTGTGCTGCATAAGCAGGTCTTTTAACGCAGCCACCCTTTCTTCAGACAGCAGCTCGCTGACAAATGTCGGTCGCGGGTCATTTAGCGTTCCCAACTCAATTTTCTTGAGGTTATCTGCGGTGGTATGTATTCCATCCTCCAGTTCTTTCAGAGCTGGCGGAAATTCTGAGATCTCCTCATCATTGCTGTTTTCGAAGCACCAGGGAAGGTCGTCCATGTTCTCGGGCCCTTCTTTTAATATTGTGATCATGTGACAAGTGCGAATCCACTTCCAATCCCAATGTGGAGTTGGTTCTGTTCTTACGGCTTCGGGTTCATACTTCTGTGGCGGCGCTACCCTCCAGTTGTCAGACAGAGCGAACTTGCCAAGCTGATACTGATCTTCGACCTAATTCTTGAAGGTGAAGCAGTCTTCGAGAGGATGCCCTATTACTCGATGGTAAGAGCAATAATTTGGGTCAGAGGCTTCGCCTGCTTGCTCGGGGTTCTTGGACTCCGGCAGTGTAAGCATTTGATGTTTTAGAGCAAGATCAAGTATCTTCTTCGTCTTGTCCCGAGGAAATGAGTACGCTCGACCCATTTTCTTCATGAGGGATAGATCAATAACGCTCATCTCCCGTTTGCATGGCTTCTTAGCCCCGCTTTGTTGCTATTGAGCGTCTTTTTGGCCTTTCGACTTGTTTCTGCTTCTGCGTCGAGCCTTTTTTATAACAGGTTGACAGGGGGCGGCACTTTCATCTTTGACGACCTGTTGAAGGAGGCGTTGTGTTTTGGCTTTCTCGTAGATAGGCATTTCGCGGTTGTGATCATCTCGGACTTTTTGACCAGCTTCCCTTATAAGCCTGTCCATTTGTTCTTCAAGCGACGGACTGGGCACTTTTGCATCAGGAACTTTTACTGGTTCAGGATTAATGTCCTCCCGTTGCGCATCTGCTTCTTCATTGAAGTCGTGCACGACGTAACAGTCGCGGAGCAGCTCTCGTTTCTTAGAGCGAATGTATCCGAGCCCGATCATCTCCATCCTCCCATTAGGCATCTTGCGTTGAGTCCTAGGAACGTTCCAGACTTTGTCGTAGAACTTGGCTTTTCGAACGGTCTGCTTGAAGGATATCCTCTGGCGTTTCAGCAGCTTTTTCAAACCTTCTGTATAATATCTGGGTAGACGGATGGGTTGAAGTCTGTCCAGCGTAGGATCTGTGTCATGCCAGATTTCTTTTTCCACTTTGGTTTCTTCGGAGCGGTAGAATAGAATTGCTTTTTCGCCTTCTCGCCTGGGAGAGATATAGAATGTTCGCAGCTCTTCTACACTGTAGATATCAAGTGCATCCAGTTCTTTACGGTGTTTAGGCGGCACCATAGCAACTTGTAGACTTTTCTCTTCATCGGCGGACGCTTGTATTAAGGGTCGAGCGGGGAATACAGCATGGACCTCATCTTCCGAGTCACTACCAAAGATCAACGTAGGAGCAGGTGGCCCTGGCTTGTTGTATTGGGGCGGATCCGAATACACTATCTCCTCTTCCTCCTCGGTATCACTGCCGAAGACAGGGATGGTAGCATTAGTTTTATTCTCCGGCTTGCGACACCTTTCCGTGTCTTCAAAATTCGGCAAGAAGTATCTGGCATCTTCATATTTGTGAACTTCGTTCACGGAAAACGGATTCAATTCTCCCGTCACGGTATACTCGAGACCATCCCTAAAATATTTCATACACTGATACTGTGTAGAAGGGATGATGTTGTACTCGTGTAACCATGGTCGGCCGAGCAGAGCGTTGTAGCACGTCTTGGCATCTATGACATGGAATTTAATGTCCGTGACGAGCAGCCCGAAGCGTAGCGTCGGTATCACAAATCCAAGAGTCTTTGATGATTGGGAGTCGAACCCGGAGATGGTGATCTTGTCCCGAGCAAGGTGTTGAACGCTCATGCAGATTTCCTTTAACACTCGCACATTGAGTAGGTTAACAGACGGCCCGTTATCGATCATGATTTTGCCTATCTTTATATCATGGCAGTATCCCGAGACGTAGAGAGGGCGATTGTGTTCGCACATCTCAAGGAGAAGGTCTTCATTGCCAAAAGTAACATCTGCCGTGTGCACGTCTTCCAATTCATCCTTCATTTCTTCTTCGGCCAGAAAAGCTTGGAATTGCTCCGGGTCCTGTAGTGCCTTAATTAACGAATCTCTCGCCTCCTTTGATAGTAAAAGGGCGTCAAGAATGCTGAGCTGCGATAGTAGTTTCCTCAGATGCGCTAAGACGTTGTAATCCACCTTATTTTTCTTCGGCGGGTCTTTGGCAGCTAGCTCTTCCATGACTTGGTCATCTAGGGCAATGTCCTCAGAGACCTTTTCTTTCCTTTTATCTTTTTTGTTTGGGGGTCCGAGATTCTTTTCGGGCAGCGTCCGATTCCGCAGCCGGATATTTTTGCAGACCTTCGGCTCTTCTTCTTTTCCCGAAGTGGACTCTTTAAAGAGAGGGGCAAGCTCCAGCTCCTTATCGGAATCGCTCCCGAATGTAGGCACGTGTGATCCCTCGGCATTAACCATGCGACAATCACCAGTAATTCTGTTAAACCCTTCGGTCATATCCTTCCGCTCCCGACGAGTTTTACGCTTCTCCCGCTTAAAATGTTGTCAATGAGCAACATACCCTTGCCACCATCTATCGAAAGCTTTGCACTCTTGAGTAGGGTGCGACACCTTCTGATGATTTAAGCAATAGGAGGGGTGTATTTCTATTTCACTAGTAATTTTTCCTTCGGAGGATGGTAGCTTCATGCCCATTGATATGGCCTTAGCAAACATTTTCCTCATCTTGAATTGGATTTTATCCGCAGTGGGTATACTTCGCTCCAGCGGGAGTATCTCAATTCTTTCGTCAAGGTGTTGGCGCTTAGCCCTTTCGAATATGACCGCCTCGCGTTCTCGATCAGCTTTACTTTTTAAGAGAGCTTCATTGAGGAATGCGTCAATTACTTCATCCGATGGCCCCAGAATTTTTGGTTCAGGATCTGCCCCCGGCGTTTCAGTACAATGAGTCTCTTTATCGTCCATGAACGAATGGGAAATTACATGACAGCTCGCCGCGCATTCTTCAGATTCACCAGATGAACTTTCTCCCTCATCTTCCTCTTGAAAGACGTGATCGAGGAACTCTTGGAATGTAATGGGAGTCCGTGCCTTCTGGTTGTATTCCTCCAGCGCGTCAATTTGTTTTTGCAAGTCCGTGCGCCTGTCTCTAGGCTTCACGGGCTTCTTTGATTTCTTTCTCTTCTTCTTCGAAGATTTTGACGGCTGGTTGCGAGTGCTTGAGCCACTACCAGTGGTCTTTGGAGTTGTACATGGCTTCAGCATCCCTTCAATGACCTGCGGTTCCAACGGGTTCTTCCACCTAATCGCTGAACATGTCCGAAGATCACTTAGCATCCTCTTTGTCTTGGCTGATAATACAACCTCCCAAGGAGCTTCTTCAACGACGGAGCATGTTGCTCCCGGCGTATTCGTCCCCTTAGATGTGTGGGGCTGCGGGGGATTCATCTTCCATTTGTCCGATAACGCGAATTTGCCCCGTCGGTACTGGTTTTCAAGCCAATTTTTGAAGACGTAGCAATTTTCGATCGGATGGCCCAGTACTCGATGATAAGGACAGTAGTTGGGCTTATTGACATCATTTGGTTGCAACGGACGTTTTGGATCCGGCAGATTTATGAGTCGGTTGCGTAACGCCAGCTCGAATAACCTCTTCGTTTTGTCGCGGGGAAAGGAGTAAGAACGTCCCATCCTCTCCTCGAGGGCCACGTACGGGCGCATATTATTTTGACGAGCAACCGGCTTCGAGTCGCTCGGTTGTTGTTGAGCATTAGCGGCAACGATCGCTTTTCCTTTCCCCTTGTCATTTCGAGAGTCCGGCTTTGGAAGAGGGGGTTTATGGCCCATCTGATCCATTTGCGCTAGCTTGTCAATCAAGGCTTGGAAGGTAGTTGGCTTGAAAAGCATCATAAATTGTGAGATGGTTGCTTGCGGATCAAGGGTTCCCACAAACATACCCACTGCGGGAGCTTCTTCAATGCGCTGCTCACACTTCGACCATAAGTTTCGCCACCGTATAACATATTGGACCCATGTCTCGCCTGGCTTTACCCTGGCGTTAATCAGTGCCGTCATCGGGGTGCGTTCACTGGCGCTTGCAAAACGCTGAGTAAACAACAGCTCCATCTCCGCGAAGGTTTTGATAGAGTCGTTCGGGAGCTCAGAGTACCACTCGAACGCCGTATCTGATAAACTTCCAACAAACTGGCGAAGCAACAGCTTGTCATCACCGCCGGTGTTACCGCAAAGCGCCCTGAACTGGGCGACATGCTGGTGAGGATTGCCAGTCCCCTTATACACATGGAATTTTGGTATCGTATAACCTGGCGGGTATTTGATCTGGTCGTACCAACTTGGATATGGCCGCCCTGTTTTTACGACCTGACCCGCTGCTTCAGTCGCTTGATGAACCCGGATCTGCTGAGCTATATATTCGTCCAGGTCGGCTTTGGAGATTGCCTCCTCCTTGGCCATTGAGAGAGCTGGAGGAGGATTCGACGTTTCTCCCCTATCGTCTTCAAGGATGATCGGGGGATCTTCAGCAGGTGGATCTTGTTGAATCATCATACCCACCATGTCGTAGAACAGGAGGGCCATTTTCTTTATGCTGGCTGCCTGTTCCGCAGCTTCTTTATCCTTCTTCTCCAGTACGCGACGAAGGAATTCGGCGTCAGTTTCTTGTTCCTGACATTCATCCGAAGACGTTTCTGGGGTTTCTTTTGGCCCAGTGAGTGCGGCCATCACGGTCATCATCTCCTGGAGCTTTTGCTGTTTCTCTTGAGCCTTGGTCACTGATCGCGTAAGCGGTCGATAACCCATAGATATGCGACTGTCCTCCTTACCAGACGCCATATAGACGGTATAAACTACAATGCCCCCTGACTTAGGGCGTTTGGGTTCACCATCTCTGATATTTGTCGCCGGCGCGGGCACTTTCTCCGGTCTTCTTCTTTTATGGGCCGTAGAAGTTGAGGGGGCCATTGCTTTGGGCACCCAAGCGGTCGTCGCCTTGCGTTGCTTGACCAGGGGATTTTCTTCTTGCCGACCCTTCGACTTCTTGTGCTGGCGAGAGAAGTCAGGATCAATGACAGATTCTCGGACTCGTCGCCATGTCTTGTAGATCCTGGAGGACAGCGATTGAGGAGGCTGCTCCGGCTTTTTTGTTTCCACGGCAATCTCTACCGGTGGAGGAGATCTTCTGAGCACCGCAGTTGGTGAGTTCCTGCGTACCCTATTCAGCAGCTCAAAGCTGTTCCCGGTTGGAACAGCAGCATTGACTTCCGCCGTTGGAGCCGGTGGAGTTATCCCAGAAGGGGAGTTGCCCCCAGTCTTCCTTACCCGGCGCCAGTGGCGTCGTCGGGCGCGACGAGTCATCGGTATTGGCTCAGAGACAGAAACAGCTTCTTCTTGCCCCCTGTTCGGGTGTGGGGCGGTTGCCGGTGTCAGCTTATTGAAGACTGATGTCTTTTGATCAGCAGGAGCAGGAGTGGGGGTTGGGACGGTCAATCTTGTAAAGACCGATCTCTTAGCAGGAGAAGCCGCCTTGACGACTTCAGGAGCAGGTTTGGCTATTCTTTTTGGAATAACCTTCTCTGGGACTGCAAGCTTCATTGCGGGTCCGCGAGAGTTTTGGTCCAATCTGGAGAAGACCGAGGCACCGGTGTTGGGCGACCCGTTGAGAGGGGCCGCAGTAACTGAAAGTCGATCGAAGACTGACTTCTTAGGAGCTTCTTGTATGGGCACAGGGGTGCTGAAGCTTGTTGGCGGAAGCATAGTTCCGAAAAACAACCCCGTGGTGGCTTGAGTAATCTGCTCCACGGGCATGGTGAACAGAGAGGCCGCTTGGGGCCCGTAGGTTATGCCCCCAGTTGAGGCCGGACGCGAGCTGCAGTTGCAGTTGGAGCATTTCAAACAAGTTGATGCCATCGATGCTTGATTCCTCTTCTGCACCAAGCAAGAGACCAAATCTTAGTAAACTTGAAATCCAAAGGCAACCATTAACAAACCGCGATTCGTTCGCGAAGACGACACACGAAGTGTGGAGTGGAAAGAGAAAAAGGTCCCACCGGGCGTGCCAGAATCTGTTCCCCTCCGAAAGACGGCGGCAACGTGAGGACGTCTAGCCTGAGATTCGGGGCAGATGCTATATGGTTTTATCCGCCTACCTCTCCGAAGATACCAAGTTGATTTATGGTACCGTGTATCGGAGGTTTAGACGGATGCGGCCGATGTAGCAGACTTCGTCAGATTCCCCCTCGCTTGAGGGGTTTTTGATTATAGGGAAGCTCTTCCCTGCAGGCGCAAGCCCCTGCAATTAATTACGCCACCGCATCGTGGTAACAACTTTCTCCTTCTCCAGAATTTCACTTCGTGTCGTAGGTGTTTGTTTTGTTTGTGGTTGCCCGTGGATTGTATACGGAGACTGAGTAATGCCGTCGCCCGTAGGACGTGGATTAGTCCAAATCCGTATTTACTTAGATTTGGGTTTGGTGTTTTTAGTTTAAGGATACGTTAGCCGTATTGAGGCTAAGATCAACTTAAACATTCGTTAAGGATACGTTAGTCCTGTTTTGAGACTAAGATCAACTTAACGTGGTGATCCATTTAACATATGGCCGTCGGGACTCATCACCTCTGTGACGTCGTTGAAGGATTACAACGATAGGTGTCAGAGGAGTTAGGAGATGTACCCTTGAACCAAAATTGATTTGGAGTTTTATAGTCCATTTGAATGTTTTAAGGATACGTTAGCCGTGTTTAGGGCTAAGATCAACTTAAACGGGATCGTTTAGATCCGGCAAAAGAGCATTCGGAGGCTCTATTGTTCCAGTTTAGGGACGTGGTGGTCCATCGCCAGTTTAGGGACGTGGTGGTCCATTATTAGTTTAAAAACGTTTCGGTCTGATATTAGTTTAAGAACGTTTCGGTCCGATATTAGTTTAAGAACGTTTCGGTCCGATATTAGTTTAAGGACGTTTCGGTCCATTGGTAGTTTAAGGACATTGCGGTCCGTGTTGATGTATGGTTGTCGGGACCCGTCGCCTCTCTGACGTCGTTGAAGGATTACAACGATAGGTGTCAGAGGAGTTCGGAGATGTACCCTTAAACCGGATGTAAATTGATTTAGGAGAGCAGTCTTTCTCAGTCAATTTAATTTGAGAACTTACGGCCATGATTGGGCTAAGTCCAGTTGAAAAATATTCAACGCTTTTATTTGTTTTTGATCTATTAGACCTGTGCTAGGGGTTGGCCCATTTTTAAATAATGCATTGCATTATTTTCTATATTATATATATATTTTTTTGTTTGGGCTTTGCCCATAAAAGATGCAGAGCATTTATTCTGGGCTCTGCTCATTTATGAATGATGCAAGGTATCTACTTTGTTTGGGCTCTGCCCTTTTTTTTTTTAAATGCATAGCATTTTTATTATTTTGTTTGGGCTCTGCCCATTTATAAATGATGCAGAGCATCAATTTAATTAGGCCTGCTTGGTCTTTTTGATTTGGGCCTGGCCCTTTAAGAAATGTCTTGCATTTATCAGGCGCTTTACGCCAATCAGAGAGTGCAAAGCTTGTAGTGTTGACACGTGTCGCGCAAGCGCAGTGCGCTGCGCTAGTGCGCTGCGCTTGCGCTGCTGACACGTGGCGCATTTTGGTGAGTTGCGCCAATTACAGAGAGCAAAGCTCTATCTTAAAGCGCATAGCGCAAGTAGTTCAGATGCTGACATGTGGCGCTCTCCCAAGAGCGCAACAGCGCAGTTTGCAAGTGCAAGGCACTATGATTTAGGAATTTTTTAGATTCAAGAACCAATGGTTCATAAAAGAAGTGCAAAGCACTATTCGTTTCCTTAACCTAATTTAGATCAAACAAGTTTTTTTCTTTTTATTTCAAGAACCAGAGGTTCATAAAAGTGCAAAGCACTATTTATTATGTGAAGATCATTGATCTTGTGTTTAGATCAATGATCTATTAGAAAAAATTTCTTCTAATTTGTGAAGGTTTTTACCTTTTTCTTGAAACTTTTTCAGAGTTCTCTCTGTTTGAAGCTCTTGATTTCTCAAAAGTGTTGATGCCTTTGAATTGAGGTCTAGGGTCCTTTTTATAGTGCCCATAAATTAGTTAAATTTGTTAAAGAGATCTTTCTCTGAGTGATTTGGGGAATTTTCCCCACCGTTGGATCTTTGATCCAAGGGCTTCTGTTTTACAGAAGAAAATCTTCTTGTTTTAACAAGAACAGAAAGATTTCTTTAAAATCTTAATTCTGTTTGGCGCAAATGCCCCAGCGCGTGACACGTGTCGCGCAGCGCACAGCGCAGCGCAACTGCGCTGACACGTGTCGCGCAGCGCAAAGCGTAGTGCAACTGCGCTGACACGTGTCGCGCAGCGCAACTGCGTTAGTGCGCAGATGCTGACACGTGTCGCGCAGCGCAGTGCTTGCGCAACTGAAGCGTTGCTTTCTTTAATTTTGCTTAAAATAGAGCTTTGCTCTGATTGGGCGCGCCTTCTTGGGCGCTGTGCTGACGTATCAGCGCCTGACATGTGGCGCGTTGCGCCCGAGATTTGAAGCGTTGCTTCAAAATTTGAATTTTGAATTTCAACAGAGCTTTGCTCTGATTGGGGAAATAAGGACGAAGCCAGCTTACTCAAGGCGTCGGCTTGGGTGTTGAGCTGTCTGGGGATCTGCTCTACCTGGACTTCATCGAAGTCCTTTCACAGTCTTCTTATCTCGGCCAGATACTTCACCATCAGAGGCTCCTGTGCCTCGAATCGGCCGGTCACTTGGCCAACGACTAGGGCTGAGTCGCTGCGGATCCGAATCGTTTTCAGCCCCGATCCAGAGGCTATGCGCAGTCCGGCCAGCAAAGCCTCATATTCCGCCGTGTTATTTGAGGACCTGAACCCGAGCTTCAGAGAATACTCCATTTCTGCCTCGTTCGGGCCCTGAGTGATGAGCCGGCACCGCAGCCTTCCTCGGTCGAGGACCCGCCGACGTAAAGGACCCAATCAGGGACTGAGTTGGGCTTCCCATCGACCGAGGGTTGAGCTGCCGGGGCCGACGTTGACTCCAGCTCCTTGCTGGGGATGGTGCACTCAACGACAAAATCGACCATGACTTGTGCTTTGATGGCCTGCCTCGGGCGGTATTTTATGTCGAACTGGGACAACTCCCACCTCCACTTCTCCAAGCGGCCAGAGGACTCGGGGGAGGCGAGGACAGCCCCCAACGGGCACTCGGTAAGAACGAGAATGGTGTGTGCCAGGAAATAGTGTCGTAGCTTCCTTGAGGCCACGATGAGTGCCAAGACGATCTTCTCTATGGCTGAGTAGCTCGTTTCTGTGTCCTTGAAGACGTGGCTCACATAGTATACCGGCTTCTGGACTCCGTCGACCTCTCGGACGAGCGCTGAGCCTGCAGCTTGGTCGGATATCGCAAGATATAGCGAAAGCTCGTCCCCTTCAACTGGTCGGGGTGAGCAGCGGTGGAATCGCAAGGTGCCTCTTTAATTGGTCAAAGGCGGTTTGGCACTCTTCCGATCACTCGAATCTTGGAATCTTCCTTAGGGCCTTGAAGAACGGGAGGTACTTCTCCCCAGACCTCGACATGAAACGGTTCAGAGCGGCTACTCGTCCTGTCAGCCGCATGATTTTGACGTTAGTCTTGGGCGCGGCCATGTTGAGGATGGCATTGATTTTCTCCGGGTTAGCTTCGATTCCGTGGTGAGTGACCATGAAACCGAGGAACTTTCCCCCGGTGACCCCAAATGCACACTTGGCGGGGTTCAGTTTCATCTTGAACTTGCGGAGGACATCGAAAGCCTCGCCCAGATCCTTGGCATGGTCGACCGATGAGACCGACTTAACGAGCATGTCGTCGACATAAACTTCCATGTTCCTGCTGATCTGTAGTTTGAACATGTAATTGACCAAGCGTTGGTATGTAGCTCCGGCGTTTTTGAGACCGAAAGGCATCACCTTGTAGCAGTATACCCCCCAGTCCGTTGTGAATACGGTGAGATCCTCGTCTGCCGGATTCATACGGATCTGGTTGTAGCCGGAAAAAGTATCCATGAAACTAAGTAGCCCGTGGCCTGCCGAGCTATCGACGAGCTGATCTATCCGAGAGAGGGGGATAGTTGTCTTTCAGACAGGCCTTGTTGAGGTCAGTGAAGTCGACGCACGTGCGCCACTTCCCGCTTGACTTTCTGACCATGACCATGTTTGCCAACCATTCGGAGTAAGGCACATTCCGAATGAAGTTGGCAGCAAGGAGCCTGTCCACCTCGTCCTCGATTGCCTTTTGTTTGATCGGGGCGAAGCTCCGCTTTTTCTGCCAGACGGGTTGGGCCGCAGGGTTTACCCCGAGCTTGTGAGATATGATTTTGGGGTTGATCCCCGGCATGTCGGCAGGTGCCCAGGCGAACACGTCAGAGTTGTTTCTGAGGAAGTGAACCAGGTCGTCTCGCTGAGTACCTGCCAGAAGCGACCCGATCTAAATGGTTCGTTCGTCGTCCCCTTCTACGAGGGGGACCTCTGTCAGTAGCTCCACTGGGGTCCCTCGGACTTCTTTTTGCTCATCTCGAGTGTCCAGAGAACCCCTGATGTCACTCTCGCCCTCAACATCGTTGTTTGGCCGCTCAGACGAAGATGTTGCGGTGAAGTAAACCTTTGCGGTCCGTTGGTCTCCGTAGACCCGACCTATCCCGCCTTGGTCGAGCGGGAATTTCATCGCCAGGTGGAAGGTCGATATCTGGGCCCTAAGGGAGTTAAGTGTAGGGCGGTCGAGGAGGATGTTGTAGGCTGACGGGATTCTCGCTACGATGAATTCCATGGGCACGGTGCGCGTATGGCCGGCCTCCCCGATGTTAAATTGGAGAGTGATTTCCCCTTCCGCTGGGATGGAGTGGTTAGTGAACCCTGACAGGATGTGGGTGGTCGGCCTTAGGTCCGACGGGGTGAGTCCCATACGTAGGAAGCAGTCATAAAATAGAATGTCTGCCGGGCTTCCAGAGTCGACCAGTATCCTTTGCACCTCATAGTGGTGGACCCGAGCTGTGATCACCAGCGGGTCATTGTGGGGCAGGGATATACCGTGGAGGTCCTCATCGTTAAAAACGATCGGCTCGGCTGCCCTGGCCTTCTTCCTCGGGTGGCTGTCAGTCCCCTCGATTGGTGAGGGGTGCTGAGCCTCGTAGGTATTCGCCGTACCCCCTGCTGACATGACCATTATTTGGCCGGTTGTTAATTCACCAGGATGGGGACGTTGCTATTACTCACGGTCAGCTTGCCGCTTATCCCGCAAGTACGTTGCCACGTGCCCCGAGCGGATTAGCTCCTCGATGTAGTCTCGGAGCTGCTTGCAGTTCTCCGTGGAGTAGCCCTGCCACCTATGGAAGCCGCAGTAGGGGCCCCTGGTGCGCTTTGCCCCCCTGTTCGAGACTGGGGGGAGTTTGAAGAACCTCTCGTCCTTAGCCTCCTCCAGCAGTACCGTCTGGGAGACGTTGAACGGGGTGTGCTCCTGAAACTTTGGGGAGTAGGGCTTCGGCCGCTTAATCTTCTTTTTCTCTTCCCGGGCCCTTTTCTTATGATCAGTTTGTTCTATCCGGGGCAGATTGGCGTTCATCTTGGATTCAAGCTGGATCTCACATTCGGTCCAGGCCTTTACCTCGGCCATGGTCTTAGGTTGCGCTAATACAAAGGAGTGTAACCACTCCTTGTGCCTAAGACCCGGTCTAAGTGCCGTAATGACCGTCTCGTCCCGGTGTTCTGGGACTTCGAGGAGGGCGTTGTAGAAGCGGGTGACGTACCCTTTGAAGGTTTCTTTGTCCCCGCTTTTTATTGTGAAGAGATGGTCGACGGTCCGTTTCTGCCATCTGTTCCCGACGAAGTGGCCGAAGAATTGGGTGGCCAGCTCATCGAAGGTTGAGATTGAGCGTGGCGCGAGTCCTCGGAACCAGTCTCGTCCGGAGCGGATGAGAGTGGCCGGGAAAGCGGGGCATTGGACGGCGTCGGAACGGTCCTGGAAACTCATCCCAGCTGTGAACGCGTCCAAATGCTCCTTCGGGTCGGACTTACTGTCGAAGAGTGAGACCTTCGGGGGCTTGTTCCGGGAGGAGACATGGACGACGAGAAGCTCTTCGGTGAAGGGCTTCGTGAGCGAGTCGGCGGCGTATTTAACCCTGTCGCTCGAATGACGACCTTCCCGATACATACCTTCGATCTTCTTTTCAAGGGCGTCGAGTCGGCCGTGGTATCCCGATGAGTCGGCATACTCTGACTTTTGGCCTCTGCTGCCAGAGACCTCTGCCTGGCCACGGCCCCGATTCCGTTCGATGACATTCCTCAGGTCTCCGGGCGAGGTCATTTTCGAGCTACCGTGGCGAGTCCCATGCGCGTGACCCCGTCGAGGGAGGGGGTGCCGGTCATGCCTAGGCGCAGACGAGCTGACCGACACCTCCTCGAGAGGGACAGGGGCGCGATGGGGCTCGTGGCGAGGCGCTCTTGCGTAAGACCTCGGAGTTAAACTATGCGGCGCCCACCGGGTCATTGAATATGTCGGCCCGGGGGATTTGCGGCCGCCGAAGACAGCGAGGCGGTGATCGGTCGTGCCAACGCGGACAGAGTCTTCTCTCCTCTGTAGGGGTCTCGGTCCTGCGGAGGGGGAGTGGCGACCTGGGGAGCTTGTCCAGCCGCTTGGACATGGACGAGCGCATCCATGATGGACGTGAATCGATCTATCCGAGCGGATAGGGCGTGAATGGCATTCGGTGGAGGAGGGGATTCTCCCTCGTCTCCGCTGTGGGGAGGCTGACAGATGGTGCTTGGATCGTCGCGGTGACCGCTTGCTATGTACTCGGGATCGAAAGATGAACTTTTGGTTGAGTGGAACTAGTTTCCCACAGACGGCGCCAACTGATGGATCTCTTGATCTCCTTCAGATGTTATCTTCCGTTGATCTGCTGCGAGCACTGATGGACGGCTGAGATTGAGTTGGAGGGTTGACTCCTGGAGCGTGTGGATCTCAATGGGTTTTGTGTGGTTGAGGCCGAGCTACCTGCAAAGAAGTCCCGGGATGGTTGTGCCACCGAGGACTCTCCGACGATCAAGTTAGACAGGGTTGTAGGGTGTTTTTCGTCACCCCATTGAGATGGGGATGCGCGTGCGCTTGTCAGGCGCATTACAAACTCCCCCTGCCTAGGGTAGGCTGGGGTTTATTGATTGCGGGAATCCAAATCTCCGGCAGCCGCGGACTAAACTGCCGTTAATTACCACTCGCCTTTGGAGCGAGAGAACCTCCGATTAACGGGTCAAATAGGTCATGCGAACTCAATGTGCAGTGTATGTGTGTTGTGTTTTGAAAGAGGGTTTTGGATATATCGGGGGCCCCGCAGAGTTTTTACGGGGGTCCCGCTACCCGGATAGTGGGCTGGGGGTCAAGGGGGCTAGCAGCCCCCTTGTGGGGTGCGGGATAGCGCCCCGTTAGAAATTTTTTTCTAACAGGGACAGTATCGTGGAGTATGTGTGTGTGTGTATATGTATATACACATATATACAAAAAAAGGGCATCCAAAGGATGCGTGGGAAAAAGCGCCAGCGCTTTAGGGACAAGCGCTTTGAGCGCAAGGGCGCTAGCCCCCCACGTGCTAGGCACGTGGGCGCTCGGGCGTGAGCGCTTTGGGCGCGAGCGCTTTGAGCGCTAGCGCCCCACGTGCCAGGCATGTGGGCGCTCGGGCGCTAGCGCTTTGAGCGCAAGGGCACTAGCGCTTTGAGCGCCAGAGCGTTAGCGCTTTGAGCGATAGCGCCCCACGTGCCAGGCACGTGGGCGCTCGGGCGCTAGCGCTTTGAGCGTAAGGGCGCTAGCGCTTTGAGCGCTAGCGCCCCACGTGCTAGGCACGTGGGCGCTCGGGCGCTAGCGCTTTGAGCGCAAGGGCGCTAGCGCCTCACGTGCCGGGCACGTGGGCGCTCGGGAGGCAAAAGGGACTTGGTCCCTGCAATGGGAGTTGTACTCCCAGAAAGGAGCACTTATTATTTTGTATATATGTATCTATATGAGGAGTTAAACTCCTAAGATATTTTGAAGCTGATGAAGGGGGCTTCTCCTCTTGAGCCCTGGATCTTCCCCAAAGTGGGGTTTCTGGAGATGGGTCTCCTTCTTCTTCCTTTGTTGCCCGGATCTTGAAGATCAAGAAATATGAGATTTTAAAAATCTCTCCTTTCTGAGATCTGATGGAAGATCTGAGTTCCCCTTTGTGGGTTTTGTGGTGAAAAACTATTTAGTTTTATAAAAGGAAGAGTAAAACTCTTGATTTAATTCAAAAGAAAGAAGAAGGTTTTAGAATCTTGAGGAAGGAGAAGATCACAGATCTTGATACTTTTTTAGGAGAGAGAAAAAAGTTGTTGGGATATTTTCATTATCCTTGCCTTTATTGGCTATACACTTTACATGTAGCCCCTTGGGCTCTACAAAAATGGCATTTTGCCTATTTCATAGCTCATATGCCATTTCTTTTTGCACATAAGCCATGGGCTTTACAAAAATTTGGTTTTATGCCCATTTTTCTTACATTCATTCATAAAATATAATAAAAGTAATACACCAAAATTATTTATTACAAAATTTTTATCTTGGCATGGGAGGAGGCCGGCCGCTCCATGTTCGGGCTCGACCCGGGCATTGGCCCACTTGACCTGGGCTTGGGCCCACTTGGTTTGGGGTTGACTTTGATTTTGACTTGGTCAATCGAGATGTAAATTTCGAACCCAACAAGAGTATTTTGGCAGAGTAATGGCCTAGTGGAGTAAAAAATGGCTTACCTGGATCGTCTGGGAGAGGGGTTTATATAGTGGCAGCAATGGGCAGGCGGGCACGAGATTCACGCTAGCCGTTACGCCCCTGACATTACGCCCGCGTGATAGACGGGATTCCCCATTAATGACGAGATATGCTCGTTAATGGGGATCGTGATGGCGTGGAACGCGGGATCATGGGCGGCGGATATCTTGCGTCTGGCGAGATTCGCGGAGCCATGGCGGAGACGCCGGTGATCAGTGCTGGGGGTCGATCAATGAGACCGAGGAAGCAAGGCTCGGCGGGAGGCTCGAGAACGAGCGGAAGGCCGAGCAGGCTTGGTTTTTGATAGTTCGGAGGCGAGCCGGGAGGGCCGAGGAGGCCCATCGTGCAGGAGGCTTGGAGACGAGCCAACGATTGTTTGTAAGGAGGGCATAGGAGTGATCTGGACGGCCACTGAAGGTCGGAAACATTCTTGGATCGAAGGCCCGAGGCATGCTTCTAATGTACCGTTGTCGCTCCCTTCCTGTGAGCCATGGGACACGTCAGTCGCCACGTGTCGTGATCTTAGGAAATACCACTTCTAAGCATCATCACTTGGCATTTAAGTATAGTATGACATTTCAAAATTCTTTTTCCCCCACAAACTGTCTGCCGATGTCGATGCTGTTACGTGGTCCCATGCTATTCCATCCTGTTAGAACCAACGGTGAGTGAGGGTTAAAACAGAGAGAGTTATTAGTTTGAATTTTTTTTTCTCTTGTGTCATGTGAGACTAAGTTTCAACCGACCTCCCTAATCCTTGTCCTCTCTGGTCGCGGGATTCTATTATTATTTCCATTCTATTATTTATTATTTTTAATTTTTTTGCACTGATCCGTAAGCCATAACCTACAACACACATCCATGTACAACCCCCCCCCCCCCAGACGCACGAATGTGCCCCGAAAGGGCTCTCCCCAAGAAAGGATGTGCCCGCTGCCCGCTGCTCATTGCTCATTGGTGTTTCCATACTATTATTGAATCCTTGGCTCATCGTCATAGATAAGAAAAAGAAAAACCTAAAGTAAATTACAAGATAATGCTGTTATTTCATGTTTTTTTCTTTATGCTGTTTACGCTGTTTACGAGAAGATCATAGCCTTGCATCATATATGAAACCTTTTGGGCCCCTCACCTCACTAATACATGGACCCGGAATCCTGCGTGCTCTTGAAGCCAAAACCCTAAGGGGCTGTTTGGTTGCAGGATTAGGATAGGATTTGGCATGTTTGGTTTCTTAACTCCAAAAAAGAGTTTGGATTCTTGAATTCTTTGTTTAGTTGTAGGATTTTGATTGTTTTAGATTTGCTTGTTTTTGTGAGAGCCCCACCATTATTTTGGATTCTTGAATCCAAAACAATCTACGGATTTCTATGGATTTCACATGGATACTACATACTTTATATTATTAAAAAATCCCCATCTCCATGTATCAATAACCCACTTATTTTTTTCCAAACAAACAAAGAAAGAAGGATACTAAGGACATACAAATTCAACACTAAGTATTCAATACCAACCAAATACAAAATTAGTCAATCTAGACGTTTTCATTTGTACCGATTGCGAATCCAAATTTCAAAATCTGCAATCTATCAGCACCTAATTCATTCGATCGCGATTCCATCATTTCCACTCAAAAGATTGAAGATTCAATGGATCTCACTCGATGGAACCCTAGATATTTGGGTTTCCAGCTTCTCCACTCTCGACTCCAAGCTTCAATTCGTGGGGAAAATGGTAGGTTCTCTCATCACCTGATAGAATCCTTTTAACTCAATGAGAATTCATTGCTGGCGTTTTAGATTTTGATCGCATTATGAGCTTATACTTCGAATTTTTATTGGATGCGATGCTTTAGCGTTCCGTATTCATGAGGGAACCAACGGATTATTATGTTTTTTCTCTTGTTTATTTTGGAATTAGCAATCAAATGTTGGATGAACAAATTCGTCATTGGCTTCAGAATTATGATCAATGCATGTACTGTGCCAATTTTTAAAACTGGACTAAATAGACCTATGGCGGTGAAAAAATGCACCATTCATGATTTTTTTCGATGATCGGCATACTCACCTCCATCTTTATCATCTAAGATATGGATACACCAAATTTCATGTGATTATACCATTTTTTACCGTTGATTTAGTAGGTGCAAAATTAATGGTTTACCGACAATAGAACTTTTAACATTGCTAATTCAACGGTGAAAAAGTGATGGAATCATATGAAATTTGGTGTATGTACATCTTAGATGATAATGATAATGATAATGATAATCATTATTCTCTCTCTCTCTCTCTCTCTCTCTCTATATATATATATATATATATATATATATATATATATTTGCATATTTATGCTTAATTGTTCACACATCGAGTTGATATTTGTTGAAAGAATTTAAAAGCATGCTGGATGTTTGCATATGATGTATTGTCTTACATAATGATTTTAATGAGAATAGTATTCTATTATATTTGGGAAACTTTTTCTTAGGCTTGAGGGGTCCTTCAACTCCACATATCATACTCAAATTTATCAATGAAACAAGGAAAGTTAATGAAGATAAGGGCCTGTTTGGCTGCAAAAGAAAAAAAAATCCTTGAATTGAGTTGCGTGACAAGTCAAGGATGTTTTTGTCCTCTTGAGTTGTTAGTTCAATGTTTGTTTGATGGAGTGTAAAAATAGTTGAGTTGGGGTGCTTTGAGTCTTATGTTTGTTTTTCACAAACTTCACATTGAGTTTAATTTTCTTGACTTGTAAAAGAACCTAACAACAACTTCATCTCTTAATTTTTAAATATTAAAAAATCTACATGGAGCTTGACTTGGCCTAAAATAAGCCTTGAAAACTTGTCTTCAATTCTTGGTTTTCAATGAGGTGGGATGATGAAAAGGTAAAGTTAATCGTGCCAACTCAAGCCTTAAACAAACACCAAACCGGTAAGTTAGGCTTGATTAACAAACATACTATAATGTTTGTTCTCTCAAGTCAAGCTACTCAAATCCCAACTCAAGGAAACAAACAGCCTCTAATAGGCATTAGGATTTCTTGCTTTGTCTGTATTATGCTATTATCATTTATGTCGCCCTAGATGTTAATTGTGAAATTGAGCTACGTCTCATATATCATTTTTATATCATTACAAGATAATTTCTATATTGTATATCATTTATGTCGCCCTAGATGTTAATTGTGAAAATTGAGCTACGTCTCATATATCATTTTTATATCATTACAAGATAATTTCTATATTGTATATCATTTATGTCGCCCTAGATGTTAATTGTGAAAATTGAGCTACGTCTCATATATCATTTTTATATCATTACAAGATAATTTCTATATTGTAAATATCTATGTAATTATTATACATTAGTATATATAATATATTATGATTGAATTTCAAAGCATAGAACTACCAATAACCTAGAAAAATGCTTGAAGGCCATGCACACTAGGAGATATTGGATTTCCTAATCTAAACTAATTGAGAATTACACGGGAGATCAATAACATAGTTGATGATATTATGATAAATATAAATAACATAACACAATACAAATATTATATGAGGTTGCTTGTATTGACTCCAACATGTGGCAAAACTATAATAAATGCAATGATCATATGACTATTAAATAAGCAAATCCATAGAATCAAACCACATAATTTTTTTTGATGCATACCTCGCAGAATTTGATCAGTGGACCCCTCATTAAAGAGGAAAATTTTAATGCAATTGCCATGCTACTCCAGCGATCACCCATTTTAAATTTAATGAATAAAACTAAATAGTATAAAGAAGAAAGAAATAGATAATGAATTGGTGAATCCCTCTTGAAGCATATTGTTTAAGATAAAATACACTGTATAATTATATTATATAGCTGATCCATGAAAGGAAAATAAACGTGTTATTCATTCATTTATGAAAGGTAAAACTCAAAATATACTACGAAATCATGATGATGCAAGCATATTTGTTGTTCATGCAAGGAATAAGTATAAAAGTCGATCTATTGTAGCAATTAAAGCATGGAGAGGGTATTACGTTTATGATTGATTTTCATTATTTTTCAACAACTACATATTGTAGAGCAGTTTCATTAGGTTTTTAAAGTTGGAATTAGGGTTTCGATAAAGGAGTTAAAGGATTGTGTTGTAACCAACAATGTTAAAAATAACTCCTTCAAAAAATGAAAAGCTCTCAATAGCATTGCACAAAACATAAACTACACGAATCATTACTATAGTAGTTTTAGTAGTTATAAATCTATTCATTTTCAATTTCATAATTAGGAAAAATAGTTATAAAAAAGATAATAAGTCTTAAAAATGGCAAACAAATACGAGCAATACCGTGAAGTACCACAATATATTTATACTTTTCAATTCACAAGTTTACACTTATTTTACAATAGCACAAAAGTAATCAAACAGTCAAATGCTTCAAAAAGCAAAATAACAGATAAAAAAGTCCTTGGTAACTTATTACAGCTAATGATCAGCAATAGAAATAACGATCAATCAAATTATCATTCAAAACTTATTTTACAATAGAACAAAAGCAATCAAACAATCAAATGCTTTAGAAAGCAAAATAACAAATAAAAAAGTTCTTAGCAACTTATTACTGCCGATGATCAACAATAAAAATAATGATCGATCAAAATATCATGCAAAGCAGAAATCTTTTAGTCATAATGGAAAAGCTTTGTGACATTTTGATCATTATATAGAAGCTTTGAAGATACAAATTATTACTTGATTTTTGGTTGAAAGAGAAAAATCGGAAAGAATGGATGCTTCAAATCAAGAAGAAAAGAGTCAAAGAGATGAAAATTTATATTCAAAGAGTTTTAGACTTTGTGAGTTAACAATATCAACGAGGTGTGATTTCAAAGCAAGAGTTTGAGTTTTTGCTGAGACTTTGTGGCTTTGAATAGTTTGGAATTAAATTTTGAAGTTGCTAAATTGATAATAAAGTACGAATGTCTATGAGATTTAGAAGTTAAGATTAAAAATCAATGAATGGAACTAAGAATTTTTTCTTTGAGTTGTGAAAGATCAGGAACAATGTTATGTGCAATACGGCACGAAACGACAATGCAGTTTGCCACTTGTCATAGAATGTGGTAATAGGGGTAGTTTCCTTTGATATGCTTATACGGAACAAAAAATCTAGCTTTGGAACGTGGAATGTTTTGGGATCGTTCTATATGTCGAGCTTAGCATATGCTTAAAAAAATGTAAACTATTTTATTGAAGACATTTTGATGTACGATATAAAAAGTATATGCAACAAATCTCAAAATGGTGAGCTACGCAGCCTACCAACATTGGTTTTCTTGTAGAAAGTTGAAAAGAAACAAGTATGGCGAGAGTTTTGTATCTTTTTTTATACACAAATAAAGTAGCTTGGGATATTTTGGATACATGACTAAATTAATTTTCTTCAAATATGCATCTTGAAATGAAACCTAAATGACATTTCTGTAGTGGTTGGAACTTATCAACAATTTAACTAAGTGCAAAAAAACAAATATTTAAGATACAAATTATATCGCATAACATACATTTTGAGTGGATTGATATAATTGCTTCAAATGATTTTATGAAATTATCCTATCAGTTATACAAGGATACATCTTTATGTTTCATGTTCGTAGGCCTAGATTGCATTTTGTCCATGAAATATTATCATCCCTAGATGATATGTTGAGTTGCTTTTACTGATATTTGGATAGTATATCCAATATGAGGGGAATAGTCATGCGGGTGCTTCGATGAGCATGCGATGATTTTTATAGGGTTAAGTTTCAGACCTCTTCCTAAGTTTATAATTGGAAAAAATCATGTAATTCTTACGTGACCAATAAATCCTTAAAATTATATCATATCTAGCTTCTCCATCATTGTAAGTTTTTATATTAGAACATGTGATTTTTGGCATGTTTGTGACTTGTGATGAGGAAAATAACCTCATTCTTCCTTTAAATTAGAATGAGGGCTTGGTTTAGGATAAAGGTTAGGATATGACTATGTTTTGAGATTTATCTGATTTGGGTTTGGGTTTTTAGCATAATATTTTTTACTCCTCTCCCTCCTCCAACATATCGTCAAAAGCCTTTTCCAAAAAAAACCATTTATGAAACTTGCTTTAAAATGCAATTAAATCTAAAGCTATTCCTCCAGTTTTGTGTCGTGTTTTATTTTTAATTTTAGGGAAGCTTATTGAGCACTTAACTAACCCGGGGGGATTTAACCGAGTCTCTACTTATGTAAAGTTACGGATGGAAGGGGTTTAGTTTTGAAGTTTATGCATTTTAGAGTTTCATCACATTTTGAGAATATCAATGTTATATCTTATAATGTATATGGATCTGCCTCTTATGGTGTTTGCTTCATCCCTTGATGTTAAATATCATCAAGATATATTGGGGCCAATGTTGTTTCAAGTTTTTTTTATATACAGAATGAAGATAGTTGTAGTATCATTGCAAGTAATAGGTGATAGACAACCTAGTCCAATGTATTGTCAGAAGTAAAAATAATAAATGTAGTGAGCTCATTGTTTTCTATCTGGAAATGTTTCAGAATTCAAATATCATGTGGTCACGATCTGCCAGTATATTATTTAACTGTTATAGAGGGTTATATGTACTTCACTAGTAGAAAAGTCTTTTTTAGTACTTTTTTATATGCATATATACAATTTTGTTTGATAAAACTATTTAACCCTTGATTACTGAATTTACCAGAGCGTTCAGCCTTCAATTCATTTTCTTTGGGTGTAATTCGTGCCCGTGTGTGTGTCAGTGTTGTAAAAAGCGGTCTATGTGACCGCTTAAGCGGCTCAAGACTGCTTCGCTTTTCACCAAGGCACCCTCTTAAACCGGGCCTAAGCAGTCTAACCTGCCTAGATGGAGCCCTAGGTGGGCATTTAGGTGGCCGAACCCGTTTAATCATTTGACATATGTATTGCAAATGGTCAGAATTGCGCCCCCCCCCCCCCCCCCCACTCCCAAAAAAAAACCCCCAAAAATGCATACCAAACTCAATTAAATCCCCAATCTATCATTTTTCTAATAGAACACCATACCGAACTCCATTAAATCCTCAAATCTACTATTTTTCAAATTAGAAAACCATATCTCTTCACCCCTATATTTAACAAAACATACTAAAACCGTCTAGACGACACTAAAGCACCCCCACCCCCACCCACCCACCCACCCCACCCCACACATGTTAGGCGCTAGGCAGTATCCCAACCTCTTCGGACGTGCACTTTTTTAAACCTTGGTGTATGAGTCCGTGCATGCGCGAGCGCGCCCACGCACACACTGTAGTAAATTATTAATGCCTTAGTCATATTCTATCTGTTTATACATCTGAATATCCTATTGAATTCATATTTTCCTGGCATCTGAAAGTAGTTAAATAAGGCATTCTTAATATGAGGACTGCTGCATATGGAACACAGATGATTGATGCATGCAGACATGCATTCCATATAAACGACATGCATTCTAGTTTCTACAAAGCCCTTTCGTTTCTGTACTGTATCATCTTGTTTGTGAAAGGTTCATTTCTTCATTTTTGTTGAACAATTCACGACGTGCATCTTCCTAATTTAATTCGTTAATTGCTTTTACATTGTTACAGACTATAGTGAAATCATTTGAGGTCACAGAACTACCAGGTATTGCTCCCTATATTAAAGCCTTGCTCAGAATCTTTGGATACTTTGGTAATTTTTCCCATGTAAATTGTTTACGTGAAAATTTCTTAGAAATGCATGTGTTTTCGCAAGGACAGTAAATCCTCTGGATTTTTTCTTCTGGCATGGTGGAATAGGTAACGAGACATCTTCTTAAAAATGTCCTTTAGGTTAAATTGGCTATTACAATCATTCCATAATGACTATTTGATTAGTTATATCGTAATAATGTTCAAGAGTTAAAACCAGAAGGAGTGGAGTCATAATGGTCTGTAGATAAATGAGCGAAGGTTTGAACCTCATCTTGTATTTCCTAGGATTGCTGCTATTCTCGACATTTATAAATAAAGAAAAAGCAGTGTCAGAAAAAGTGCATATGAAAATTTCTACCTCTATGAATTCTCAAATATTTAGCAATACATGTTCTTTTTTGCCATTACCATGGATTTTTTTACCGAAACCCCGAATACATTTTTGCAATAATATTGAACCTTACAATGCATATGTGACTTAAGTGCGATCAGCCAAATTCATAGAGCACAAACAATGGGTTGTTGCTGGAGCAGATGATATGTACATTCGTGTCTTCAACTATAAATTGCACACGGTTAAAGTGTTTGAGGCACATACAGATTACACCAGATGTGTCACCGTACATCCAAACCTTCCATGTGTATTGTCATCTTCAGACGACATGATAAAAGTTTGAGACCGGGACAAGGTTGGTTGGGTACTCGAATTTTTGAAAGGCTTACATTTAATACGAAAGACACAAATACCTCTGCGAATGTCTCTCTTGATCGCACAATAAAGGTTTCAATAAATTTTCCCGTTCTACTTCTTTTTCTCTGATTGTTGAAATGAAGTTTACTTAGTTTATTCTATTTATTTAAAAATATTTATCTTAGTAAAAAGTTCATATTTCAGATTTAGAACCTTGGTTCTCCAGACCCAAATATTACGCTAGATGCACAGTGTGGATTACTTAACTGGTGGTGATAGGCCATACTTGATTACTGGTTCTGATGATCACACTGCTAAGATCCGACTTTTGGGTTATATTTTTCCTTCTCCATTCAGCTTTTTGTCAATAATTTTATGGAATCAGGTCTAGGATTGCCAAACAAAGAGCTGTATGCAAACACTAGAACGTCATGCCGCTGTTTGTTTCCATTCTGAGCTTCCAATAATAATCAATGGGTCAGAAGATGAGACTGTTCGCATATGGCATTCAACGTCATATAGGTAAATTGCTATTTTATTTCAACCAGGTTATTCTCTTTAAACCACAATAAGCCACTCAATAATACATATGCTTTTGATGTGTTGCTGTAACTTTTCATTTTACCATTCATGTTTTCTGTATGTTATTGCTTACTTTTTTTATATTAAAATGCTTGACTTGATAATTAATGGTTATTCTCATGTCTATAAAATTTCCTTGTCACTTTCCAGCTATTTCTGTATCTCATTAGAATCTAATGTTATTCTCTTTTACCTTGCGCTATTGTTGGGTTCTTATCCATATAATTGATTGCTAATTTGTTGAATCAAATTTTTACATGTATTATTCTCCGATGTCAAATAGTTGCCTTGGGGAGCCATTTGTCTCCAATTCTCTTATATTTTGATGCTCCTAACCTTAACCACCTGTATTATGTTGATTGCTTGATTATAGAATCATGCCTTTTGATCTGTTTTAAGGAACTTTTTTTCAATCTATGGTCTCCATGGAAATTGATGAATAGGGAATTATGATACCGCACAACTGACTGATTTGGAACTTAGCTGGACAATTTAGTTGCTTAGTACAGACATGAAAGTAATGAATGGTTAAGGTCATGTTTGGATAGTTAGGGTTAGAGTCCATAATATTGATTTTAGGATTAAAATATTTTGGAACGCATATGCATTCCAAAAGTAAAATTCCAATGGATTTTGGTAATATAATACATGTTTGGATGGTTGGGATAAAGATATTATTAAAGTAAGAGAGAAATAAAAAGAGAGATTGATGTTATGATGTGTCATTGAGAGAGAGAGAGAATTTTGGATTAGAAAAATTGTGTCTGCCAATTTTTAGAATCCAATGGATCAGAGATATTTTTGGATCTTTTTCCATTGGAATTCTTCATAAAAAAGTTATCCAAACAATCAATTTTTTGAATTGGCCCAAGCCAATGGAAAAAAGGAATCTAGGCTTTTTTCCATTGGAATATGGGTATCCAAACATGGCCTAAGTAGGATCAACCATGAAGAATTATGAAATTACATCGGCATAAATGCTTTACTTCTATCTCGCTGTTTCCTTGTTCTGATGATGAAAGAGTGCAATCTTCTAGCTTTATCTAAGAAGGAAATGGGTGGAAGTTTAATGATTATAGAATTATGGGGGGAAAAGGTATTGATGCCGGCCTTCTGACCCAGCTGCCCGAATATTCCTAATATTTGTTCAACTTTACTTGTCTCGACATAATCTAATTCGAAAATAGCTTTTCCATACCATTAGATATGTGGTTTTTATGTATCACAAATTTGATAGAAGATATGTAATATCTACATAATGAAAACAATAAGAAATAGTTTCGAACAGAAAATAACTCTTAAATTGAATAACGATTCATGAAGGAATTAATATAGCATTGCAAACAAATTAATAGGTGGAACAAAAATAATTACTCATCCTTTAGTGAAAAATCTGAATTCGTTCTCCTATTTATAAAGGAACAATCAAATCCTCACTAACTTTATCCATAGGCTAAACACTACACAAGCAAACCCAAAGTTCCTAATCGACCAGACTCAAATCGGACTCCTCTGGTCATCTTGAATTGTAATCTGCACAAATCAAATTTAAAAGCAATCCTAAATCAAAACACTAATAAACCAAACAAACCAAATTGAACAACTAATTTAAATGTATATTAAGTACAAAATTAATATATGCTCAGACAAGTCAAATTCTTTATATGTGCCTTGATGGTTCACGTGCAATCCAACTTTAGATGAGAATGCCTGTATTTGATGGACCATTTTGCATTACTTGTAGTGTTGATTTTTGTTCCCAACACACCAACATCACCACCACCACCATATCCGACTTCATTTTCTAATATAGATTTAATGATCTGCTGGATTTTTTTCCTGATGCTGCTTTCTTCCTTTGCAGGGCAGAGAATACTTTAAATTATGGTCTGGAACAAGTTTGGTCTCTGGGATACATGAAAGGATCGAGGAGGTAGATGGTTAAAGCCTTTTATTTTGCATTGTTCATTCTCTGGTTAAATTCACGCAAGAATATTGATTGCTGATTCAAAAATTAAATTAGTCGCACACCACTAATTTATAGGTTATATATTTAGAACATGAAACATCAAATATTTTGACATATATTTCTTTTTCTCCCTCCTTGACCCTTTCTTTTTTAGCTAACTTTGCAGTGCTTGCTCCTGGGCAGGAATTGTTTGTAACAAAGAATCCACTTTTGAGCAGCTACAATGCAAGCTTCATAAGGTGAGCTGTCTCTCTCTATAATATTACCTTACATCATCTTTTGCCTGGATTCCTCATCAGTTTATCTTATCTTAATGGTAGCTAGAAATTAAACAAAGATTTCATAGGGTTTAGGGTTGGTACTGATAATTGTGATACACATATTAAAGAAAGCCTTGGCTTTTTTTATAGTCGGTGCAGTTATGAAGGACCTTTTTTAAAGAAATTAAAGCTGTCATTAGTGTGGGTTCATTCTGGTATGACATTGTCTGTTTGTAATCGAAGCTTTTTTTGGTGTTGTGACTTTCTTGGGGCATTGCAAATCTTATTTAAATCTACTGTTATAATGTCAAAAGAAAAACAGCCAGACTCTATTAAGTATTTCCCAACCAGGTTAAGAGGGATATATATCATTGTGTTGGGGTCCAAATATCGTTTGTGCAGTATCTGACCCCAAAAACATTTTTTTTTAAAGAAATACTACTGGTTCTTTTTCTATCCATTTCAATCCCGCTCGTCTCTCTATCTAAGAAAGGCAAGTGGACGGGACCGATATTTTCGGTGGATGAGTAAGAATTCAGTGCCTAGAAGTTTTCCTTGTAGAAAAATATATTTTGTTTCTAGAAATTGAACCTGTGTCTACGGCCCTTAACGAATGTGTGATTGAGGATTTTCCATGTCTCTTTAATTATTTGAACTAGCTTAAGGTTTTTCTGATGTTTTGTTTGTTTCATGTTAGTGACCGGGATGCATAAAATCAATCTCGAACATGATCACGACCGTGCCCACAAGTTCAAACCCAGAGACATGAATCGAGCTTGAACATGTTTTGCCATCTTCGTTTATTTTATAAAGCTTAGATTTATGATTAAGGCTTTAAGAATGCATGATTCATTTATGTTGTCAAATAACACTCTGAAATCTTTTACAACATTATTTGTGTCTAGGAAGGGTGATCATAAGACTAAATTTATCCGACGCTTTGAATGAATTTTCAATAGAACTGTTATGCTCTTTCTTCTCCATAAATACACTAATTAACTAATACACGCTCTCATCTCCATAAATACACTAATTTTTTATCCTTCATTCAGGTTGCAACAACATATTCATGTTGGGAGAAAGTCGATCCACAGAACAATACTTACGACGCAACAAATCACGCAATCACATCATGCAATCAACAACGAAAGACAAAACGATAATAAAGTGCGAGAATAAGAAGATAGAATCAGAAAAGACAAGGCATTTGTTAACGAGATTCACTCACCGTATGACTAGTCTCCGGCAGAGCGGAATCTGCAAAGCCTACTATAATCTTGAATCAAGTACACCCAAGAGCAACCCTAGAAGATTTTCTTTCAAGTCTCTTTAGATCTAACTGTCACTTTCTCAATACAATAGTCTTTCTTTTCTTTTTAATTAGACGTGACAAATCATATGAGAAATCACTATTTATAGGCAAATCTTAATCCTATCCAAAATAAGAGATAAACCTGAATTACCAAAATTCTGTTCGCAGCATTTTTATCGTCAGCAGAAGTTTGAACCACACTTGGTCAGATGTCTGTCTGGACGTCTGAACATTCTTGTTCAAACGTCTGCCTGAGCTCTGGATCAGACTTCGTTCTTCTGCATGTTGGGATTCCTAGCGTCCTAACCGCTAACCGCGGTCGTTGCATAACGAAAAACTTTAACTTTTAAAACTTTAGCGTTAGAAACGACTACCTAGAATCTAACCAAATATTAAACTAGTAAACTAAAGAAGTTTAGCTACTGTGATAAGAGGGTTATACCGAATAATCCGTGTCCTTCGGTCTTCTACCTTCTTTCTTAGCTTCTTGGGGACTCCGTGATCGAGCTTGCCTGCCGATTTTTTTCCGTCGAAGATGATCCACCCGAGAGATGTGGTTTATGGCTCTAGCTCCACTCAAAAAACCTAGTGGAGCAGCTAAAGGCTCTAGGTTGCTAATCTAGAATATTTAGTGATATAGTATATTATTCTAGTAATTTTTCCTCTCTTCATCCTTTATTCTCAACTTATGAGACTGTAGGGTGAAGAGGAAGAAGGAGCTCTAGAAAATGGTGAGAGAAAGAGTGGTGAAAATGAAAATCTCATCATGAAACAAATAATGTAAGCATGGTTTTATCAAAATTTATTTTGCAAATATAAAATCCAACCATATTTGAATAGTGTAGACAAATGAATTACCTATTCAACCATGCTTCATCCCATTCTTTTTTCCATCTCACCCCTCCACCTCATCTCAAATTTCTAGAAAAGAAAAAAAAACATGAAAATAAGGTGTTCTCTTTCTAGAATGTTTTCCGTATAAATACGGAATACACTCTACCGTATATATATACCCGTATTCGTATCAAAATACAAATACCCAAAAAGATAGAATAATACAAAGAATATAATACTAGAATATACATATCGAAATTTATATATGTAAATTATTAAATCAATACCTGATTTAATAATCCGGCTTAATCCTAAACCGGCTAGTATTATCAACCGTTCGATCGAAAGCCCGGATAACACTAGAATATACATATCGAAATATGCATATGTAAATTATTAAATTAATACCTGATTTAATAATCCGGTTTAATTCTAAGCCGGCTAGTATTATCATTCAATTGGAACCCTGCACGTATCAAAATACGGCCACCACATCATTTCACCTGAACCAGAAAAACTCTTTGTGTGGGAATCTAAAAACTCAATAGTACACTGGCAATGAGTTTAACCAAAATCACGTCAGCGGTACTACCTGTATGTAACGGCTATCCAGATATCTGTCGATAAAAAGGCCGACGAGCAAACTCATCCGGATCCCTACTAAGCCTATCCGTGACAATTTACGTATAGTCCGGTCTTTTTGTCTAAGAGTACCGCATACCGGGTCTAGGGGATGGTAAACATCAGACCCCAAATAACCTGATAAGTCATGTCGATTCGGTTCAAGATCAATCCGAGAAAATATCGATCTAACCATCAGTAAATCTCAATTTTTTTAGCCAAGGTCTTATGGTTCTGACCAACCGGACATAGTGCGGTATCAACTCCTAATACCGGGAGAGGCGAATTCCTAACCATCACTCACTGCCGCCATATGGTTCGGGACTGTATCCAACCAAAACCTATTTGCACGACTCAGTAGAGCCGTGGTAGGGTAGTGATCAAAGTACAGTGGGAACTCACACGAGACAAATGATGATCTCAGGTTTAAAGACTAATCTGTATTCATGTCACCTAAGAACCGCTATCTGACGATAAGTATAATACCATCTAGAGGTTCTCGGCGAGCCCGTCCAGTGTACTCACCTCCGGTGAGCATCTGTATACAATCTTAGGTGATCACACCAATGGCTGTGGGACCAACCAGCGCTTCTCGTCGGGGTCTAGAAGCATATACACAAGTCTACTTTGGAATATCGATACCCGGTCTTGATACTCTTGCGACTTGGGACCTTTAAGGATGTGCTTATGGACTACCCAGCTCGCATAAGTATGATTGCCATCATAACGTTGGTAGTCAAGCAATATCCTACAGGCTTTATCAACATGTATCAGCCAAATGTGATATTAAGTATAACATATGCATATATTAAGATAAAGACAAACCAAAATAGTATACTACTATAACGAGTCTTTATCAATATGTCTAAGTAATATAAAGCAGTAAGAAAAACAAATACATATGTTCAGATAAAGAAAACTCAAATAGTATACTGTATAACTGAGCAAGATTATCCTGTACATATATATCCCCAGCATCCTATACGATACAGGCCTCTAGGGCATACATATCCATATCCCTAGCATCCTATACAATACAGGCCTCTAAGGCATGCATATCCAATAATCTTCCACTTGCACTAAGACATGTAATTGGCGTACCGAATACCCAACATCTGCTCTAGGACCAGTTAGCATATCGCATACCCAACATCTCAAAAAGTCACTCGAACTGCGTTTGAGAGAGGGCCTTTGTAAATGGACCCGCCGTGTTGTCTTTCGTATCTACTTTCCGGACCTCGATCTCCCTGATCAGGTGATTCCGTCTCAAGATGTGTCCGGATTTCTGATGGGACCGTGGTTCCTTCGTTAAAACCATAGCCCCATTGTTATCGCAATACAAAGGTATTGGATCAACAATGGACGAAACCACCTCAAGTTCAGTAGTGAACTTCTTCATTCAGACCGCTTGTTTTACGGCATCGTTTGCAGCAATGTATTCAGCCTACATCGTCGAGTCTGCGACGGTGTCCTGTTTGGAGCTCTTCCAACATACCGTCCCTTCGTTGAGGGTAAACACAAAACCCGAGACAGACTTGTTGTCATCCTTGTCACTTTGGAAGCTTGAATCAGTAAAAGACTCCACCTGAAGGTCCCCATTACCGTAAACCAAGAACACCTTCTTAGTCCTTCTCAGGTACTTGAGGATGTTCTTAACAGCTGTCCAATGATTCTCACCTGGGTTCGACTGATACTGGCTTACCATCCTATCGCCGAAGTGTAGAGTATAGTGCTCATGCGAACCTTCTCCTCATGAATCTTGGGAGACATCTCTTTGGAGATGGTGATTCCGTGCAAAATGGGTATATTACCGCGCTTGGAATCTTCCATAGTAAATCTCTTTTGTATGGACTCTATGTACCTGAACTATGAAAATCCCAACAATCTCTTGGATTTATCTCTGTAGATCTTAATCCCAGAATGTAGGAGGCATCACTCAGGTCTTTCATGAAGAACTTTTGTGATAAGAACAACTTGACCGATTGCAGCATAGGAATGTCATTTCCTATCAAAAGAATATTATCCACGTACAAGACGAGTAATACAATAGTTCTCCCTACAATCTTCTTATATATACAAGGCACTTTCTCGTTTTTTATAAAGTCAAATTTCTTGACTCTTTCATCAAAACAGATGTTCCAGCTCCGCGATGTCTTAATTTAATCCATAAATGAATTTAAGCAACTTGCACGCATTCCCGTTGTTCCCACTATCTACGAATAGCGTCTATCTGCCAGATATCATAGTCATGGTAGGCATCAATGGCAAGTAGCATCCGAATGAATTTCAGTATAGCCACTGGAGAAAAGGTTTCGTCATAGTCCACTCCTGATCTTTGACGAAAACCTTTTGTAATAAGTCTAGCCTTATAGGTTTTCATCTGTCCATCTACACCAATTTTCTTTTTGAAGATCCATTTGCATCCAACGGGTTTTATCCCAGAAAGAGCAACATCCAAAGTCCACACTTTGTTGGTGTACATGAATTCCATTTCAGATCGCATAGTATCTAACAATTTATCCGAGTCCCTATTGGTAACGGTCTGCTTAAAACTAGTAGGATCATTTTATTTCAAGATGCAATTCTCTCGATCCCCATATATGAGAAAACCGCAGTATCTCTTTGGCGGATCAGAAATCCTACTAGATCTGCGGAGTGACCGAGATTCGTCCGGGATTATCGAATCCTGAGGTTCCACCAAATCTTCGGTTTCAGTTTGTGATTCCAGAATTTCATCCCGTTCTACCGTGTTCTCACTAATTTCTTTTGCAAGAAATTCCCTTTCCAAAAAGATGGCGTGGCGAAACACAAACACCTTCTGTTCCTCAGTGTGGTAGAACAGATATCCTAGTGACTTCTTAGGATACCCCACAAACTTACAAAAAACTGATCGTGCCTCCAGTTTGTCCGGATTTTGCTTTTTAACATAAGCCAGACAACCCCATATCTTTAATGAATTAAGACATAGTTTCTTACCACATATGGAGTGGTAGGCACGGATTTGATCGGAACTTGATTCAACAGATATGCTCTGTCTAAAGTGCATGTCTCTAAAATGAAAGAGACAAATCAGCACTACTCATTATGGAGCGAATCATGTCCAATAGGATACCGTTCCGATACAACGTTGTGTTATGGTGTGTATGGAGAAGTAAGCTGAAAGAGAATACCATTCTCTTTCAGGTATTTTAGAAATTCAGGGCTTAAGTACTCCCCTTCTCTATTAGAACGGAGAATCTTGATATTTTTGCCAGTCTGGTTATCTACTTCATTTCTGAATTCTTTGAATTTATCAAAAGTTTCAAATTTGTATTTCAAAAGATACACATATCCGAACCTAAAGAAATCGTCAGTGAATGTAATGAAGTACGAGAATCCACCACTCGCATGTACAGACATCATACCACATACATCACTGTATATGAGTCCCAAGAGCTCTGTAGCTCTTTCTCCGTGTCTGGCGAACTGAGATTTGGTCATTTTTCCTTTGAGACAAAACTGACAAGTTTTATAGGATGAGAATTCGAACGGATTCAAATATCTATTTTTATGCAACTTACTTAGTCTTTTCTCACCGATATGACCAAGTTTACAATGTCACAAGTAGATTTCATTCGTATCTGAACTCTTCCTCTTGTGTATGTTTTGTATATTGAAGACTGTATTTTGATTAAGAATATAGATACCATTACGCAGTGTACGTTTTGCAACCAATATCTGATTAAGGTAAATGTTCATGATATTTCTATTTAGAACAAAATTATATCCATTTTTATTAAGTAAAGAAACTGATATGATATTGCAAAGTATGAAAGGTATATAGTAGCGGTTGTTCAAAATCATAGTATTGTCGTTTGGCAATACTAGGTGATATTCACCGACGACAGCAGTATCAACTTGTAGATATGAGAGCCTGATCCGGTCTAACCATTCTACTTTTTCTCAGTTCTTATAATAAATTATAGATATGAGAGCCTGATCCGGTATCTACTACACAGGAGGTAGGGTTGACCAAAAAACAGATCTCAATAACAAATACATCCGAAGAAAATGCATTAGAATGCTTCTCCTTCAATAGGGTCATCTGGAATTCCTTACAGTTCTCTTTCGCTTGCCCATACTTATGACAGTTGTCACAAATTAGAGCCGAACCGACGTTCCCCAGCCCAGTGTAATAAATTGGTTCGGTCAAGTCATACATTTTATTATCTTGATTAGAGCGTGAATTGGTTGCTATATGGAGAGAGAAAAGAAACACTCAGCGTACGCTCTTGCAAAATTAGATTGGTTATTAATTTATCTAATCAGGATGGCTCGCACTGTTTTCTCGAATTTTCCTTCAAACCTTAAAAAGAAAACTAGTCGGGATCATTCGCACCTTACAAGTTCGCTAACCATTCATCCAGGTGAGTGTTGGTACTCCGAGAGAGGTTTCCCGTGCTCTCGCAGGGACTTAATTAAAATAAACCTCGTTTCCGTAGAGGTGTAGCCCCGTTAACACTTTTCTAGACACCTAATAGATTAATTAATTGTGAAGTGAAAAATATCTTCCAAGAGTAATTCTACTCATCAGTGAGATCGGGATCCAACTATCATCGCATGATAAGCTAGATGGAAGCTACTCTAGTTACCACACTCCAGAAAATATGCAACACCGGCAAATTTCCTATATATTTGAAACTCCCGATGTGGTTTTTGTCCCTAAAACCCAAGTAACCTTGACGAATAATCAACAAATCAAAAGGTCCTAATCAAGTTCAACCTGTCAGTATCCAAGATTGCATTAGACCCACCCGCATGATCCATGATGAATAATCAACAAAGTCACACGACTGTCCTAACTAATCGCGTTATCTATGCTACAAACAATCATTACTTAGCTACCGTACACTACGCCTTGACGAATAATTAACAAACGCAACATGTATACTAAGTACTAATTATCTGAAACGACGGAGAGCTACGGCTAGGTTAACGTAATGAACCCAACACATCCAAACCTTTAACGTAATGAACTTGATATCGTTGAAGGAACCGAGTAGTTTTGAAAAGGAGTGGTTTAGGCTCCGCTTTTGAAAACTAGTGATTTTGAAGAAAACCGAGTAATCTATAGTAATATAAACTTTTGCTCAAGAGGTCACTCCCTGTGAAGGGATATAGGCTTTTGCCTCCTCGAATAAGGTGCGGGGTATTCCTAACCAAATACCACTATACAAAGCGAAAGAATACGACTATAGTTTTTCGAAAAGTAGTTCCGACAACATCTTGTTAGGTTTATTTTTCTTTGCATTAATCAAAATTAATGTGATCCTATCAATTAACTTCTATCACACAAAAAAAGAACGAAAATAAAATGTATGTATATGCTATTCGCATTCGCCACGGGGTCTCGTCATGCACCGTTGGGTTACGTAACTAACGACAGAGTGGGGACTAGACTAGCGCGGATGCAAAACATATACTACATCAACTCGTGTGTGTGTATAATCATTCGTCTAAGGTATTATATAAGCAATATCACATAACAGCGATAAGCAAAATGGAATAGCGGATAATTTAGAAGCCCCTGGTTTCATTTGCGCCGCAAATGAAACTCGACGTTCTCCGGTCGTGTGGATAGCCTGGGCAATGTAGAACCAGGACCCCTACGAGCGCGGCAAGTTACCCGCCAATCCCGGAAGTGAGCCAACCCCAATCAACGAAGTGAGTGGGCCACCCAGTACTTCACGGAATCCGGTAACTTGAGCACCCCTCCATGGGTCATCCTATAGCTCCTACGAGTGCGGCGAATAACCCACCAATTCTAGACTAAGGCCTCCCGGTCTCAACGTCATGAGATGCTGGCCCGTTGCCTTCTAGAACCCGGCTACTCGAGCACTCTCCGCCGGGTAATCTTAGTAGAGAAAAGAAAATATATATATAATGGTGATATCGACATCAACCCGGCCGTGCCCCAATAAAAAAATATATAAACTGGCAGAAACGACAGTCCACATGTCGGACGCTCGCTCCGCAATAATAAATATACAAATGAATCTAAACTGTACAACTACTATTGCACTAGGGACTATCCAACATGACAATCTGAATAAACTATCACAGATATAAATATCACAGCAGCAAAAACAAGTATGTGCAACCCGTCTAAATGGCATATAACAATTAGACGACGTTTGAAAACACACACACAACATCACAGATATCAACGATGCAAAATTTCAAGTTTTGAAACTTTCCAAGTTGCCCCAATGCAAAAGATAACACTAAGTGAAATCTGTGGCAAATCAAACAAGACTAAAAATACTAATTTCCAAAACTCAAGGTACTGGATGAAAGCGAAGACCTAATGTGAACAGTAAACCGCCTGAATTAGGGATTTTGGGGTTTTGGGCGTTTTTTTAAAGGAGGAATCGTCTCGTTTGCATCGTTTGTCACACTCATATCAAGAGCAAGCCTCTGCACTTGTTTAAAATATTTTCAGAGATCAAAAACATTTTGGACAGAGAGTGGGTTTTCGAAAATCGGAATTTTTTGGTTTTGAAACTAAAGTATCGTCTACTACTAGTTTTAATGTTTGGGTATCTCTTATACCTTGTTGGGGTTCCTAGCGTCCTGGCCGTTAATCGCGGTCGTTGCGGAACGAAAAGTTATAACTTTTAAAATTTTGGCGCTAGAAACGACTGCTTAGAATCTAACCAAATATTAAACTGGTAACTAAAGGAGTTTAGCTACTGTGATAAAAGGGTTATACTGAATGATCCGTGTTCTACGGTCTTCTACGCTCTTCCTTAACTTCTTGGAGACTCTGTGATCGATCTTGACCGTCGGTCTTCCTCCGTCGAAGATGATCTACCCGAGAGATGTGGTTCATGATTCTAGCTCCACTCAAAAAATCTAGTGGAGCAACTAAAAGCTCTAGATTACTAATTTAGAGTGTCTAGTGATGTGGTATGTTATTGTAGTAATTTTTCTACCTTTCTTCACCCTTAATTCTCAACTCATGAGAGTGTAGGGTGAAAATGAAGGAGCTCTAGAAAATGGTGAGAGAAAGATAATGGTGAAAATGAAAATCTCATCATGAAACAAATAATACAAGCATGGTTTTATCAAAATGAATTTTGCAAATATAAAATCCAATCATACTTGAATAGTGTAGAAAAATGAATTATACCTATTCAACCATGCTTCATCCCATTCTCTTTGCCACGTCATCCTTCCACCTCATTTCAATTTTCTAGAAAAGAAAAAAAACCTGGAAATGAGGTGTTCTCTTTCTAGAATGTTTTCCGTATAAATATGGAATACACTCTACCATATATACATACCCGTATTCGTATTAAATTATGAATACCCAAAGAGATAGAATAATACAAAGAACATAATATTAGAATATACATATTGAAATGTGTATATGTAAATTATTAAATCAATACCTGATTTAATAATCCGTCTTAATTCTAAGCCGGCTAGTATTATCAACCGTCTGATCGAAAGCCCGGATAACACTAGAATATACATATCGAAATATGCATATGTAAATTATTAAATCAATATCTGACTTAATAATCCGGCTTAATCCTAAGCCGGTTAGTATTATCATTCGATCGGAATCCTGCACGTATCAAAATACGGTCACCACATCATTTCGTCTGAACCAGAGAAACCCGTTGTATGGGGCTCTAAAGACTTGACAGTACGCCGGCAGTGGGTTTAACCATAAGCACGTCACGACACTAGCTGTATGTAACAGCTACTCAGGTACCTGTCGAAAAGAAGACCGACGAGCAAGCTCATCCGGACCCCTGCTAAGCCTATCTGTGACAATCTCCATACAGTCTGGTCTTTACGTTTAAGAGTATCGCATACCGGATCTAGGGGGATGGTAAACGTCAAACCCCTAACAACCTGATAAGTTGTGTCGATTCGGCTCAAGACCGATCCGAGAAAATACTGATCTAACTATCGGTAAATCTCAACTGCCTTGGCCAAGGTCTTATGGTTCTGGCCAACCGGACACAATGCAGTATCAACTCCCAATACCGGGAGAGACGAATCCCTGACAATGACTCACTGTCTCCATGTGGTTCGGGATTGTACCCAAGCAAAACCTGTTTGCACGACTCAGTAGACCCGTGGTATGGTAGTGATCAAAGTACAGTGAAAACCCACACGAGACAAATGATGATTTTAGGTCTAAAGACTAACTTGTACTCATGTCACCTGAGAACCGCTATCTGACGATAGGTATAATACTATCCAGAGGTTCTCGCCGAGTCTGTCCAGTGTACTCACTCCTAGTGAGCACCTGTATACAGTCTTAGGTTATCACACCAATGGCTATGGAACCAACCACCGCCCCTCGTCGGGGTCTAAAAGCATATACACAAGTCTATTCTGGAACATCGATACCCGGTCTCGATACTTCTGCGACTTGGGAGCTTTAAGGATGTGCTTATAGACTACCCAGCTCCATCAAGTATGATCGCCATCATAACGCTGGTAGTCAAGCGATATCATACGGGCTTTATCAACATGTATTAGTCATATGTGATATCAAATATAACATATGCACATGTTAAGATAAAGACAAACCAAAATAGTATACTACTATAACGAGTATTTATTAACATGTATAAGCAATACAAAGCAGTAAGAAAAACAAATACACATGTTCAGATAAAGACGACTCAAATAGCATACTATATAACTGAGCAAGATTATCATGTACATATATATCCCCAGCATTATATACGATACAGGCTTCTAGGGCATACATATTCATATCCTTAGCATCCTATACAATACAGGCCTTTAGGGCATACATATCCAACACTGCAAACGTCTGCCTTGCTGGCCTTCAGACGCCTGCTTTTGCTTTGGTGTTCTAACATGGCTCTCGTGTACGTCCAGACGTCTGTCTCTCCTCCATCAGACGTTTGTGTCTAAAGTTTCTCCATAATTTAACAATCTCCCACTTGGATTACTTCAGCCTTGATTTCCAAACGCTAGTAGACTTCATACGACTTTGTTCTATTCTCTCCTCATCATATTTTCATGGAGAAGTTCGCCAACCTGCAACAGAGATCCAGTTTATCTCTGTCTACGACTTTGTTGAACATATCCGCAGGATTCTTTTCTCTCGTGATCTTCTGCAGTGTTAGCTCGTCATTTTCTATCGATGTGCATATGAAGTGATACCACACCTTGACGTGCTTCGTCCTAGAGTGATATGCCGCATTTTTCGCCTAATGCATCGCATTTTGGTTGTCGCTCCACAAGATGTTGAAATCTTGTTTCTTCCCCAATCCTTCAAGTAACCTTTGCAACCATATCATCTCCTTGCTAGATTTCGTGATGGCCATGTATTCAGCCCCCGTAGTTGACAATGCCACGACTTTTTGCAACTGATAAACCCAACACACCGCTGTTCCCCCAACCGTGAATACGTACCCCGTTGCACTCTTCCTACTATCTCGATCACCCAAGCAGTCCACATTAACGCAACCTTGCACTTTTAGGGAGTCATCCCTGAAGCATAAATATTGACTGGACGTTCCCTTAAGATATCTTAGTATCCACTTCACCGCATTTCAATACTCTTTTCCCGGCTTTTGAATATATTTACTTACAACTCCCACCGCATGTGCAGTATTTGATATCGTACTCACCATCGCATACATCAAACTCCCAACCGCAGATACATATGTTACTCTTGTCATTTCATCTTTATGCTCTTGAGTTGTTGGGCACAACTTCTTACTGAGTTTGAAGTGTTTCGCTAAGGGTGTATTCACCGGTTTTGGCTTGTCCATGTCAAATCGCTTCAAAACCTTCTCAATGTAGTCCCTTTGCGATAACCATAGCTTTCGCTGCTTCCTATCTCTCATGATCTTCATGCCCAGATTTGCTTAGCCGCTCCTAAATCCTTCATGGAGAATTTTTCAGCCATCATCTTTTTCAGACTTTGAATTTTCTCGAAATTCGAACCCGTTGGTCATATGTCTGTTGGGGTAAAAATTTACACCCCGGTTGACCGAGTCAAAGTCAAGGTCAACCCCAAGCCAGGTGGGCCCAAGCCCAGGTCAAGTGGGCCCATGCCCAGGTCGGGTCCGAAACATGAAGCGGCCGACCCTCCCAATGCCAAAAATATAAATCATGTAATAAATAATTTTTATGTAATTTTTTATACATGAATGTATGCAAAATGGGCATAAAGCCAATATTTTGAAAGCCCATGGCTTATGTGCAAAAAATGAAATGGCACATGAGCCATGGGATAGGCAAAATGCCATTTTGTGAAGCCCAAGGGGCTATATGTAAATATGTAAGCCTATATAAGGCAACATGATGATGAATAGAAAAACACTTTTTTCATTCCCTCAAAAACTAGGGTTTGTTCCTCCACTCTCTCTGTTTCAAGTTCTTCCTCTTCCTTTTTATTTTCAAAATAAATCAAGAGCTTAGCTCTTTTTTTTTTAAAACTAAATAAAGTTTTACCATAAACCCATCTCCAAAAACTCCATCAAGAGAAGAAAAGGGTCTCTTTTTTTTATCATCCAAGATCTAGATCTTGGAGTTTCAAGAGAACCCATTTTGAGTTTCTTCTCAAAGGAGAAAGGAGAAAATCTTTTGGAGTTCAACTCCATCACAAATAAAATTATTTTGGAGTTCAACTCCACTGCATGAAATTCTTTTGGAGTTTAACTCCACCAAAAAAATACTTTTTTGGGGGAGTTTAACTCCACATTACATTTTTTTTAGCCATATAAAATTCTTTTGGAGTTTAACTCCACAGTAAAAATCTTTTGGAGTTCAACTCCACAAATAAAATTCTTTTGGAGTTTAACTCCACTGCAGAAATACTTTTGGAGTTTAACTCCACAAAAAAAATACTTTTTTTTTGGGGAGTTTAACTCCACATTATAATTTTTATGGCCATATAAAATTCTTTTGGAGTTGAACTCCACGTTAAAAAATAAAAAATAAAAAAAAATAAATAAAAAAAATTGCGGTCACATGCAAAGCATGTGACCGGGTCACATGCTTAAACATGTGACCGGGTCACATGTTTAACATGTGACCCCCTCACATGAGGGGTCACATGCAGAACATGTGACCGGGTCACATGTTAGCATGTGACCCCCTTTTTTAAAAAAAAAAATAATAATAATAATAAAATAAATAAAATAATAAAATAAAATAAAATAAAAAATTCTCTTTTCTTCTTTCTTCCACCTTTTTTTTATTTAAAATAAAAATAAATAAATATTAAATAAATAAAAATAAATTATAAATAATATTTTGAAAAATTAAAATAAAAACATAATTATTTTCTTCTCTTCTTTTCTTTATTTAATCCCTTTTTTTATTTAAAAAATATTAAATAAATTATAAATAATATTTTAAAATAAAAAAAATATTTTAAAAATAAAAAAATTCTCCAAATATTTATTTACTTATTTATTTTTATATATAGAAAATATATATATATGTATATATCTCTTTTTACAAGTAGAACAAAACAAAAAAAAATATACACACACCAACGCACCGCATATTGAGTTCGCATGACCAGTTTAACCCGTCAATCGGAGGTTCTTTCGCTCCAAATGCTAGGGGTAATTAACGGCAGCTTAGTCCGCGGCTGCCGGAGATTCGGATCCCCACAATCAATAAACCCCGGCCTACCCTACGCAGGGGGAATCTGTAGTACGCCTGACAAGCGCGCGCGTATTCCCATCTCAATGGGGTGACGAAAAACACCCTACAGATTCTGGCACGCCCGGTGGGACCATCTCTCCTCCCATATTTCGGGTTAAATGTTCATGCGAACTCAATCAATATACATATCGATTGCCTATACTGAAATAATGTTTCTATTTGCAGGGGTTAACAATTTCCAATTGCCATATTCGATGCAAGTCGGTATTTGGACGATTTTTCTTGGCCCCAGCTGGGGGCAAGGCCATCAACACTGACAAAGTAATAAGTCATCTCGGGCAAACTCTAGCGGTACCCCCGACAACAACTACCCAATCAGGTATCTTCTCTGACCTCCACGTCGTTAAACTGGAAACAGCTGACCTCTACGTCGTTAAACTGGAAACAGCTGACCTCTAAGTCGTTAAACTGGAAACAGATGACCTCTACGTCTTTAAACTGGGAAACAGATGACCCCTAAGTCTTTAAACTGGAAACACCTGACCTCTACGTCGTTAAACTGGAAACAGTAGACCCCTAAGTCTTTAAACTGGAAACAGATGACCTCCAAGTCGTTAAACTGGAAACAGATGACCTCTACGTCTTTAAACTGGAAACAGATGACCTCTAAGTCTTTAAACTGGAAACAGAGGACCACCACGTCGTTAAACTGGAAACAATCGACCTCTAAGTCGTTAAACTGGAAATGTAAAAAAAAATGTAAAAAAAAAATGTGTAAATAAAAGAAAAATAAAGAAAAGCCGAAATGATGGGGCAACTCGCAATAAAAATCAGCGAGTAAAAATAAAAATGAAAATAAAGCCGAAATGATGGGGCAACCGCGAATAAATAGCCGAAATGATAGGGCAATCGCGACCTTCGCGATAAGAAAAGCTGAAATGATAGAGCAATCGCGGTAAAATAAAAAAAAAACAAAAAAAACAAGGGCGGATGATGAGTTGCTCCTGGCATTATTCCAGTGCAGCAATGCAGACGCCAAACAAAAATCCAATTTCCCAAAATTCTTTCAGCCCTACGGCCAGTCCCCAAATTGACTACCGTATACAATCCACGGGCTCAAATAATTCTCAGCATACCCATGCCCCACCGCAACCACCAGTTACGCGGCTGGTCTCCGCCTTTGGAATCATGCTTCATTGGAAAGACCCACTCATGTGTCCTCACGATGCATGAGGAGAACAAACCTTCGTGAGATCCTTACGACTCACCAAGGAAAAACACACTTAGGAGTCCTCACGACTCTTAAGGAGAAAATACACCTGCGGGATCCTTACGACTCGTAGGGAGAAAATGCTTTTATGGGACCCTCACGGCCCATAAAATTGAAAAGTCTTAGGTGATAGGGATCCAAACCTGTCTACTAAGCCATCGCTCCCCAATCCCAAGTGGCGAATGATGAGTCGCTCCTGGTACCATATTCCAGTGCAGCGATGCAGACGCCAACCAAATTCCAAATCCCAATCCCCAACGGCGAATGATGAGTCGCTCCTGGTACCATATTCCAGTGTAGCGATGCAGACGCCAACCAAATTCCAAATCTCATACCAACGGCGAATGATGAGTCGCTCCTGGTACCATATTCCAGTGCAGCGATGCAGACGCCAACAAAGTCCTGAAATGTTTCTGGCCCTACGGTCTGGATCATACATCCTGCAAAACCGTATACAATCCACGGGCGTAAAACAATCCCGATCTCTCCAAAAAAAAAAGGAAAAGAAAAAAAAAAGAAGAACGGTATGTCCACAAGCAAAACGGGCACGGATGAAAACCCGAAAGGGCTCCGTGAGTAAAAACAGCAGGACTGCCGGCGAGTTTGTGAAAACCCGAAAGGGCGCAAACTCGTAAAAAAAAAAAAGAAAAAAAAAAGAAATGAAATGCACTCGCAAAGTCCTCTCGACTTTGTGAAGAGAAAATTCCCGCGTGAGATCCTTACGACTCACAAAGGAGCAACACACTTGAGGGTCCTCACGACTCCTAAGGAGAAAATACACCTACGGGATCCTTACGACCCGTAGGGAGAAAATGCTTTGTGAGACCCTTACGGCTCACAAAATGGAAAAGCCTTAGGTGACAGGGATCTAAACCTGTCTCCTAAGCCAACAATTCCCAAATCCTCTCGGGGCAAATGATGAGTTGCTCCTGGCATTATTCCAGTGCAGCAATGCAGATGCCAAACCAAAAAACCAATTCCCAAATCCTCTCGGGGCAAATGATGAGTTGCTCCTGGCATTATTCCAGTGCAGCAATGCAGATGCCAAACAAAAAAAAAACCAAAATCCCCAAACCCTCTCATGACAAATGATGATTCGCTCTTGGTACCATATTCCAGTGTAGCGATGCTGATGTCAACCCAAATCAAATCAAACCAACAACCTCTACGGCGGAATCATGCTCCGTCCCAGAATTTACCCCGTGTCGAAATCATGCTTCGCCTCGGGATATCTACCTTCCCTGCCGGAATTATGCTCCACCTCGAAATCAAGTCAACCAGTAAGCTCTGCGTCGGAATTATGCTTCGTCTCAGAATGCACCCCGTGTCGAAATGATGCTTCGCCTCGGTGTAACGACCTCCTCGTCGGAATTATGCTCCGCCTCGGAATCAAATCAACCAACCAGCTCTACGTCGGAATCATGTTTCGTCTCAGAATGTTCACCCCGTGTTGAAATGATGCTTCGCCTCGGTGTATGTGCCTTCCCTGTCAGAATTATGCTTCGGCTCGGAATCAACTAACGACCTCCTCGTCGGAATTATGCTCCGCCTCGGAATCAAGTCAACCAGCAAGCTCTGCATCGGAATTATGCTTCGTCTCAGAATGCACCCCGTGTCGAAATGATGCTTCGCCTCGGTGTACCTGCCTTCCCTGTCGAATTTATGCTTCGTCTCGGAATCAAGTCAGCCAACAAGCCCTGCGCCGGAATCATGCTCCGTCTCAGAATATACCCCGTGTCGAAATCATGCTTCGCCTCGGAATATTTGCCTCCCTTGTCGGAATTATACTTCGCCTAGGAATCTACCTCTGCATCGAAATCATGCTTCGGTCAGAATGTCTGCCGCCCATCGGAATGATGCTCCGATCCTTGGAATCAGGAATCATGCTCCGCCCATCGGAACGATGCTCCGATCCCTGGAATTATGCTCCGCTCTTCGGAAAGATGCTCCGATCCTTGGAATCATGCTCCGCCCATCGGAACGATGCTCCGATCCCTGAAATTATGCTCCGCTCTTCGGAAAGATGCTCCGAACTCTGGAATCATGCTCCGCCCTTCGGAAAGATGCTCCGAACCCTGGAATCATGCTCCGATCATCGGAATGATGCTCCGATCTCTGGAATTATGCTCCGCCCATCGGAATGATGCTCCGATCCCTGGAATGATGCTCCGCAAATTGGAATGATGCTCCGATCCTTGGAATCATGCTCCGCCCATCGGAATGATGCTCCGATCCCTGGAATCATGCTCCGCCCATCGGAACGATGCTCCGATCTCTGAAATTATGCTCCGCTCTTCGGAAAGATGCTCCGGTCTCTGGAATTATGCTCTGCCTTTCGGAATGATGCTCCGAACCCTGGAATCATGCTCCGCTCATCGAAATGATGCTCCGATCCCCGGGAATCATGCTCCCCGGGATGATGCTTCGCCTCTGGAATGATGTTCCACCTCGAAGTTCAGCTTCAAGATCCATCAATTTCATGCACACAACTCAAATGTGCGGTGTGCATTTATTGATGGGGGACACTTTGTTAGGGTAAAAATTTACACCCCGGTTGACCGAGTCAAAGTCAAGGTCAACCCCAAGCCAGGTGGGCCCAAGCCCAGGTCAAGTGGGCTTGCCCAGGTCGGGTCCGAAACATGAAGCGGCCGACCCTCCCCATGCCAAAAATATAAATCATGTAATAAATAATTTTTATGTAATTTTTTATACATGAATGTATGCAAAATGGGCATAAAGCCAATATTTTGAAAGCCCATGGCTTATGTGCAAAAAATGAAATGGCACATGAGCCATGGGATAGGCAAAATGCCATTTTGTGAAGCCCAAGGGGCTATATGTAAATATGTAAGCCTATATAAGGCAACATGATGATGAATAGAAAAACACTTTTTTCATTCCCTCAAAAACTAGGGTTTGTTCCTCCACTCTCTCTGTTTCAAGTTCTTCCTCTTCCTTTTTATTTTCAAAATAAATCAAGAGCTTAGCTCCTTTTTTTTTAAAACTAAATAAAGTTTTACCATAAACCCATCTCCAAAAACTCCATCAAGAGAAGAAAAGGGTCTCTTTTTTTTATCATCCAAGATCTAGATCTTGGAGTTTCAAGAGAACTCATTTTGAGTTTCTTCTCAAAGGAGAAAGGAGAAAATCTTTTGGAGTTCAACTCCATCACAAATAAAATTATTTTGGAGTTCAACTCCACTGCATGAAATTCTTTTGGAGTTTAACTCCACCAAAAAAATACTTTTTTGGGGGAGTTTAACTCCACATTACATTTTTTTTAACCATATAAAATTCCTTTGGAGTTTAACTCCACAGTAAAAATCTTTTGGAGTTCAACTCCACAAATAAAATTCCTTTGGAGTTTAACTCCACTGCAGAAATACTTTTGGAGTTTAACTCCACAAAAAAAATACTTTTTTTTTGGGGAGTTTAACTCCACATTATAATTTTTATGGCCATATAAAATTCTTTTGGAGTTGAACTCCACGTTAAAAAAAAAATAAAAATAAAATAAAATAAAATAAAATAAAATTTGCGGTCACATGCAAAGCATGTGACCGGGTCACATGCTTAAACATGTGACCGGGTCACATGCTTAAACATGTGACCGAGTCACATGAGGGGTCACATGTTAAACATATGACCCCCTCACCGGGTCACATGTTTAACATGTGACCCCCACATGAGGGGTCACATGTTAAACATGTGACCCCCTCACATGAGGGGTCACATGCAGAACATGTGACCGGGTCACATGTTTAACATGTGACCCCCTCACTTGAGGGGTCACATGTTAGTATGTGACCCCCTTTTTTTAAAAAAATAATAATAATAATAATAAAATAAAATAATAAAATAAAATAAAAAATTCTCTTTTCTTCTTTCTTCCTCCTTTTTTTTATTTAAAATAAAAATAAATAAATATTAAATAAATAAAAATAAATTATAAATAATATTTTGAAAAATTAAAATAAAAACATAATTATTTTCTTCTCTTCTTTTCTTTATTTAATCCCTTTTTTTATTTAAAAAAATATTAAATAAATTATAAATAATATTTTAAAATAAAAAAAATATTTTAAAAATAAAAAAATTCTCCAAATATTTATTTACTTATTTATTTTTATATATAGAAAATATATATATATGTATATATCTCTTTTTACAAGTAGAACAAAACAAAAAAAAATATACACACACCAACGCACCGCATATTGAGTTCGCATGACCAGTTTAACCCGTCAATCGGAGGTTCTTTCGCTCCAAATGCGAGGGGTAATTAACGGCAGCTTAGTCCGCGGCTGCCGGAGATTCGGATCCCCACAATCAATAAACCCCGGCCTACCCTAGGCAGGGGGAATCTGTAGTACGCCTGACAAGCGCGCGCGTATTCCCATCTCAATGGGGTGACGAAAAACACCCTACAATGTCATCCACGTAAAGTGACAAAATAATATAGTCTCTGTTCTTGAAAGTCTGAACGTACACGCAGTGTTCTGATTCACAGCGCACAAATTCTGTCTTTAATATAAACTGATCGAATTTGAGATACCACCGTCTAGGAGCTTGCTTGAGGCCATACAAGCTCTTTCGCAGTCTACACCCTATACTTTCTTTCCCATTCACGTCGTACCTCGGTGGCTGCATCATATAGATCTCCTCCTCCAAATCTCCATGAAGGAATGCCATTTTCACATCCAACCGCTTTAAATGCAAATCCTCTGCTTCCACGATACTGAGAATCACCCGAATTGATGGCCATCTTCATCACTGGGGAAAAAATCTCTTGATAGTCAATCCCATGCTGTTGTGAGTATCCTTTGACTGCCAAGCAAGCCTTATACCGCTTTATACCATCAGCTTCATCTTTTATTCTGTACGCCCACCTATTCAGCAATGCTTTTCGACCCTTGGATAGCTTCACTAGATCTCACCTACGGTTCTTCTTCAAAGATCCATCTCCTCGTTCATAACTTGCTCCCATTGCTTGTTGTAAGTCGATGTCGCGCACCCCGTGGGTTCGCGGGGTGGCGGAATATGCAAAAAACGATTTTTCTATGCTTCGCAACACCGACTAAACTCCAGGATCTTAACTTGAACTTTAACTAGCTAAACTACTATGAGGTTTAACTACTCGGAAGAAAGTTATACCTCCTAGTATCAAGTCTTTCGGGTCTTCTTGCTGTCCTCCTCCTCGTCATAAGCTCCTCGGATTGTTTGGATCACGCCTTCTCGTCGGCCTCCTCAAGTCAAAGACGATCCACCCGAGAGTCTATAGTTCGAGCTCCAACCTCAATACCGAGGTAACTAGGGCACCTAGTTCGCTAAACTAGATGGTCTAGAGGATGTAGAGAGTGAAGATGGATTAGTTTGTCTTTAAATACCTTAGGTTTCTCAACACATGATACATTTAGGATTAAAGGAAGAAGAAGGAAGCTTGAGAAAGTGAGAGTGTTCAAGAGATAATGAATGAAGATGGCTAATTGTGATGACTATGAAGTATGCTAAAAAATATCTCACAAAATATCACAAAATATCTAAGTGCCATCTTGCCTCAATAGTCATCCATGAGTCCTCTAGTGAGTCACCAAGTGGTCATGCTTCATCCTTTGTCAAATAACACCTCACCCTACCTCATTATCCATTAAACTAAATGGAATAAACCAACAAATGAGGTGTTTTCTTCCAGAAGCTCTCTTGAGAAAATTACAAGAATACCCCTCACCGTATAGACATACCCGTATCCGTATTCCGAAAAATACGAATATATAGAAACGAAAATAATCCAACAATATAATACTAGGATCCGGTTTAAACCAAAGCTCATTAGTATTATCCGCCCGAACATCATTCGTGTATAAGTACACGTATGTGATCGAAGCCTTGCCGTAAAATCATACGGCCTTTACATCTTTTGCCCGATGCAGGGAAACCCTCTGTGTGGGACTCTAAAGACTCGACAGTACGCTGACAGTGAGTTTAACCATAAGCACGTCAGCGGTACTAGCTGCACATAACGGCTACCCAGGTATCTGTCAATAAGAAAGCCGATGAGCAAACTCATCCGAACTCCTACTGAGCCTATCTGTGACAATCTTCGTACAGTCTGGTCTATTCGTCTAAGGATATTGCATATCGGGCCTAGGGGCGGTAATCGTCAGACCCCTAATAGCGCAATAAGTCGTGTCGGAATAGAGCCCAAAACACCCTGAGAAATTACTGGAGTACCTACCAGTAAATATCGCTTGCCCTGGCCAGGGATTTTGTGTAATGGTTTTCCGACCACATTGCGATATCAACCCCCAATACCGGGAGAGACGAATCCTATCTAGCTGCTACTGCCTCCAAGTGTTTCGGGACTGCACCCAATAACTACCTGTTTGCACGACTCATTTGAGCCGTGGTAGGGTAGTGATCTAAGTACAGTGGGAACACACTCGAGACGAAGTAGCGATGTCAAGTCAACGGACTAACCTGTACTCATGTCACCTGGGAACTGTTACCTGACGATAGGTATAGTACTAACCCGCAGTTCCCCACGAGTTCTGTCCGGTGTAACTCATAACCTAATGAGCACATATATACTATCTCTAGTACGACGTACTAATGGCTGTAGGACAGACCATCTCTCCTGCTAGGATGAGAAGCGTATACACTAGTCTACTCTGGATTATCGATGACTCGTCTCGATAATCCTACGACTAGGGACCTGTATAAGGATGTGCTTATAGACTACCCAGCCCCCACTAGTGTGACTGTCATCACAGCGCTGGCAGTCAAGCAAAGAGCCTAAGGGCTCTACCAATATGTATAAGCGATATGCTAAAAGAAACACATGCACATATTGAGGTAGAAACAAACCAAGTAGCATACTACCATATTAAGCAAGACTGTTATTATATCTGTGTATATCCCAAGCTTCCAAAATGTAATATACAAACCAGTATGATACAATAATGGCCTCTAGGGCATATATGACTAACAATCTCCCACTTGCACTAAGGCCGCGTATTGGCATATCGCAGACCTATCATCTCGAATAGCTTCACGAATTGCGTCTAAAGGATGGTCTTTGTGAGCGGATCTGCAGTGTTGTTCTCCGTATCTACTCTTCGCACCTCGATCTTTCGGTGATCAACGATCTCCCTGATCAGGTGGTATCACCTCAAGATGTGTCTGGACTTCTGATGGGACTTGGGTTCCTTTGCTAAAGCTATAGCCCCGTTTTTGTCACAATACAGAGATATTGGATCAACAATGGACGGAACCACCTGAAGTTCTGTTAAGAACTTTCTCATCCAGACCGCTTCTTTGACGGCATCACAAGCAGCAATATACTCCGCTTCCATCGTCGAGTCAGCAACGGTGTCCTTCTTGGAGCTCTTCCAACAGACCGCCCCTCCATTGAAGGTAAACGCATAACCCGATATGGACTTGGAGTCATCCTTGACTCTGAAAGCTGGAGTCAGTAAAGTCCTCGATCTGGAGGTCTTTTCCGCCGTACACAGAACATCTCCTTAGTCCTTCTTAAGTCTTGAGAATGTTCTTTACTGCTATCCAGTGCTTCTCCCCAGGGTTTGACTGATACCGGCTTACCACGCTTAGTGCGTAAGCAACATCTGGTATGGTACACAACATCGCATACATTATAGAGCCTACCGCAGAAGCGTAGGGTATAGTTGACATGCGATCCCTTTCCAAATCAGTCTTGGGAGACATCTTTTTGGAGAAGGTGATTCCGTGACAAGCCGGTAGAATATCGCGCTTTGAATCCTCCATACTGAATCTTTTCAGTATGGTATCGATGTACTTGGACTGTGAAAGTCCCAACATTCTCTTAGATCTATCACGATAGATCTGAATCCCCAGTATGTAGGAGGTATTACCCAGGTCTTTTATGGAGAATCTTTGTGACAAGAATCCTTTGACTGATTGTAGTATAGGAATGCCATTTCCTATCAAGAGAATATCATCCACGTACAAGACGAGGAATACTACGATTCTCGCTACAATCTTACTATAGATGCATGGTTCATCTGGATTTTTGATAAAGTCAAATTTTTTGACCGTCTCATCAAAACAGATGTTCCAACTCCACGATGCCTATTTTAATCCATAAATGGACTTAAGCAACTTGCACACTTTCCCGCTGCTCACACTCTGAATGAAACCCTCTGGTTGATCCATATAGACGCACTCTTCTAAATTTCCATTTAAAAAAGCGGTATTTACGTCCATCTGCCAAATCTCATAATCGTGGAAGGAAGCAATGGCAAGAAGGATCTAAATGGATTTGAGCATAGCCACTGGAAAAAAGGTTTCATCATTGTCCAACCAGGTCTTTGACGAAATCCTTTTGCAACAAGTCTAGCCTTATATGTTTCAATCTGTCCATCTACACCAATCTTCTTTTTGAAGATCCAATTGCAGCCTACGGATTTTACCCCTTCTGGAGCAATGTCCAAAGTCCAAACTTTGTTGGTGTGCATGGACTCCATTTTGGTCCGCATTGCATCCAGCCATTTTACCGAGCCTCCGCTCTGAATGGCTTGCTGGAAGCTAGTTGGCTCATCATTGTCAATGATGCAATCCTCTCTATCCCCGTTTATAAGAAAACCATAGTATCTCTCGGGCGGATGAGACTGCCTACTAGTCCTGCGGAGTGGCGCGGGGATGTATTGTTCTTTGAAATTTCTGGTTCCACCATACTTTCAGTAATAGCTTGTGGTTCTGGAATTTCTTCCAGTTCCATTGCGCTCCCACTAGTCTTTTTTTCTAAAAATTGATTTTCCAAAATGTGGCCATTACGAGAAACAAAAACCTTTTGTTCCTCTGCGTAATAGAAAAGATACCTCCTGGAGTTCTTTGGATATCTCACAAACTTACACAGTACTGAGCGTGCCTCGAGCTTGTCCGCATACAGCTTTTTACAAAAGCTGGATATCCCCATATCTTAAGGTACTTAAGATTGAGTTCTTTCCCACTCCACACATTTGATATGATGTAGTAGACACTGACTTAGTAGGAATCTTGTTCAAAAGATATGCAGCTGATTCTAGTGCATAATCCCAGAAGGATCGCGGCAACTCAACATTACTCATCATGAAACGTACCATATCCAATAAGGTTCTGTTCCGCCTTTCCGATACACCGTTGTGTTGAGGTGTGTATAGAGGAGTAAGCAGAGAGAGAATACCATTCTCTTTTAAGTAATCCAGGACTCGGCACTTAAGTATTCACCACCTCGATCGGATCTTAGCGTCTTGATACCTTTGCCGGATTGTTTTTCCACTTCATTCTTATATTCTCGGAATTTCTCAAAGGCCTCGGATTTATATTTCATCAAGAATATATGTCCATACCTTGAGAAATCATCCGTAAAGTAATGAAATAGGAATAACCACTTCTTGCATGTGTAGACATTGGACTACACACGTCGCTGTGTATGAGTCCGAAGAGCTCGCTCGCTCTTACTCCGTGTTCAGTGAACAGAGTCTTTGTTATCTTTCCTTTGAGACATGATTGACAAGTTGCATAAGACTGATATTCGAACGGATCCAAATATCCCTCTTTATATAACTTTGTCAACCGTATTTCATTGATGTGACCCACTCTACAATGCCATAAAAAGCCTGATTTAATTCTGGAGACTTTCTTTTAAGTGTGTTCTGGACGTTGAAAATATGAGCTTGATTTAATACGTATATACCATTATCTAGTGTACCTGACCAATCAAAACTTGATTTAGGTGGATGTGGACCGCATCGCTTACAAATGTAAAATCATATCCTTCTTTAGAAAATAAAGATACAGATATGATATTACAAGCCAAACTAGGTATACACAAACAGTTACGCAAAATCAATATCTGCCCACTTGTCAATCCTAGGTGATATTTCCCTACGGATACAGTGTCCACGCTCATTCCATTAGCAACCCTGAGAGTCATATCACCTGCCTTAATAACTCTACAGTTTCTCGAAGCTTGTAATGAATTACAGATATGATATCCTGATCCGGTATCTAGTACCCAGGAAATAGAGTTAATTGACTGACAGTTTTCAATCATAAACACACCCGAAGCCGAAGCCATAACGTGCTTCGAATTCTGGTTTCTGGCTTTCCAAGCTCTGCAATCCTCCTTCCAATGGCCCTTCCCGTGCCAATAGAAACATTCCCCTTTCCCTACTTTTAGCCCCGAAACTTTTGCTTTGCCTTTTCCCTTCACCTTACTGACACCGCTTGTCGGCTCGATGGAGGCCTTCATCTTCTCTCCCTTGGCTTTCGTCTTGGATCTAGAAGAGAAAGATTCTTCAATAAGCAGAGCGGGTGTCTTCCTGGATTTCTGCAGGGTGCCCTCAGTGCTCCTCAACATGTTGAGAAGTCCTGGAAGTGAAACTTCCTTCCCTTGAATGTTGAAATTCAAGATAAACTGGGCATAGGTAGAAGAGAGGGACTGTAGAATTAAGTCAGCATATAACTCGTTCTTCAAACGTGGTCGCAAGGTCCGTGGGCTTTTTAATATAGCTAATTATCGTAAGGACATGGTCCCCTACAGATGACTCGACAGCCAATCTCGTCTGAAGCAATTCCTTCGAGGTCTTATATCTTGCGATACGAGATTGCTCTCCATATAACTCTTTGGTATGGAGGAAAATGGAAGCTAAGTCCATCTTCTCGTGCTGCCTCTGGTATTCATAATCCATTGAGACCAACACGAAGCATTTGGCTCTCGCACTGTCTTTTTCCCATGTCTTACGGATATCAACATCCGCGATGGTGGAATCTAGACCTGAGACAGCGGGGGTTTTGGTAGTAAGGAGGTAGCCGAGCTTGTCATAGGTAATGGTCATCTGGACATTCCTTAGCCAATCATAATAGTTTGGCCCAGTCAATTTAATATCTAGTAGTAACCTATGTCTGGTCATATTGGTCGCTGCAATTAGGAGAGAGAGAAGAAACGCTTAGCATGATACTCTTGCAAGTTTAGATGGGTTATTAGTTTATCTAAACAGGATGGCTCCCACCGTATCTCGAATCCTCCTTCAAACCATAAAAGAAGAATTAGTCAGGATTATTCTCACCGTACGGTTCTTGCTTAACTTTTCGACCAGGCTGGTGTCGGTACTTCGAGGGAGATATTACGACGCTTTCGCGAAGTTCCTTAATTAAATAACCTCTTTTCCCTGGAGGCGTAGCCCCGCTAACACCGTTCTAGACACCTACTTGGTTTATAACATTGATTGTTAAGTGAAAAATCTCCCGAGGAGTAGCGGATACTCACAGTAGGACCGGGATCCAAATATCATTGTGTAATAACCTTGAAGGAATCCTACCAAAATTATCACACTCCAAATGGTATGCAACACTAGCAAGTTTCAGTTTCTTTAAAAAAAAAACCGATGTGGATTTTTATCCCAAGCTCTTATGACCTTGACGAAGGCCAACATATCATAAGTCGCAAGTCAAGTTCTACCCGTCATTGTCCATGTTAATTTGAACCCACCTGTACATACCCTTGACGAAGGCCAAAATAGTAGTACGACTGTCCCAAACCAACGCATCTATCTATGCTACAGATGAATATTCAGCAGCTACCAATTACTATGCCTTGGCAAAGGTCAAAATACATAGCTTGAATACTACTAAATACCCATCTGAAATGACGGAGGGCTACGAATGGTTTTGGAGAAACCGTGAACGTAATGAACGTGATATAATAGAAGGAACCATGATAGCTTTTAAAAAATAAGTGGTTTAGGCTCCGCGATTAAAAGTTTGCATTTTGAAGAAAACTACGTGGTTTTGAAACCGTTCCAACGATTTAGTTTTGGTTTGTTTGCTTTGCATTAATCAATTAATGCAGTCTCATCATTTACACCTATCATTGCAGAAAGAAACGAAAATACAACGTACGCTTAAGCCGTCCGCATTCGCCACGGGGTCCCGCCATATATCGTTAGGTTACTTAACTAACGGCAGAGCGGGGGCTGGACCAGCGTTGGTGCAAAACATAAGCAACGTCTACTATATATATCCATTCGTCTCACGCAATAATAGGCATTCCAGATCACAGATAAATATATTGGATATACTAGGAATTCCGCATTTCGTTTAAGCCTATAACGAAAGACGGATTTCACGGTCGTGATGAATAGCCAAACCCCACCCTAGACCTCTACGGGTGCGGCAAACTATCCGCAAAATTCCCGAAGTGAAGCAACCCCCCTCAGTAAAATGAGTAGGCCACTCGTCACTTCAAGAACCCGGTAGTTTGTGCACCCCATCTTGGGTTTATCCTAGAAGCAAAAACCAGTAAATGAAATAATACAACGGTGGCTACAAGCTCAACCTGGATGTACCCCACAAAATAATATTACATCACTTTCCAAATTTATATCGAATGAAAGAAAGAAAACTCTCTTCTCACATCCCCGGCTATTCATTCACGACGATCCAATATTCCATATACACAAACCAACATCACATATCACAGATATGTGCAACCTCCACTAATCGACGTATAGTGATTAGCAGACGTTAAGCATCATATAAACAAACACAGAAAACCCGATAGCCAAGAACTTTAGAATTTCGATCGAAACATATTTTCCGTGTCTATCCCATGTACAAATCAGCACACAGACAAATCAGGGTAGAAACCAAATATACCACAAAGCACAATTCCACATATAAGACCCATTGAAGAAATTCGAGTCTACTTGGCCTCGACTCGGCCGTGAAACCGTGGCGAAACGCACTATTTCACCGCGCTTCCGCGGCGGTCTTGACGAGTTACTGACTCGTTTTTCTTCTGTGTTCTTAGAATACCCTGCTTGTAATTTTAAGGCCTCTGAAATAATTTTTTGATCAGATTTAAAAATCGACAGAAAGCATGGGTTTTGAAATTGTCATTTCGGGTTTTTCCGATGATCGAAGTTTTAACTACTTACTAACTAGCTAGTTAAAGTTTAGTAGGCTCTGATACCACTATAAATCGATGTCGCGCACCCCGCGGGTCCACGGGGAGGCGGAATGTGCAAAAAACGATTTTCTATGCTTCGCAACACGGACAAAACTCCAGGATCTTAACTTAAACCTTAACTAGCAAGACTACTATGAGGTTTAACTACTCGAAAGAAAGTTATACTTCCTAGTATCAAGTCCTTCGGGTCTTCTTGCTGTCCTCCTCCTCGTCATAAGCTCTTCGGATCGTTTGGATCACGCCTCCTCGTCAGCCTCTTCAAGTCAAAGACGATCCGCCTGAGAGTCTATAGTTCGAGCTCCAATCTCAATACCGAGATAACTAGGGCACCTAGTTCGCTAAACTAGATGGCCTAGAGGATGTAGAAAGTAAAGATGGATTAGTTTGTCTCTAAATACCCTAGGTTTCTCAACACATGAGACATTTAGGGTTGGAGAAAGAAGAAGAAAGCTTGAGAAAGTGAGTGTTCAAGAGATAATGAATGAAGATGGCTAATTGTGATGATTATGAAGCATGCCAAAAAACATCTCACAAAATATCTAAGTGCCACCTTGCCTCAGTAGTCATCCATGAGTCATCTAGTAAATCACCAAGTAGCCATGTTTCATCCTTTGTCAAATAGCACCTCACCCTCCACCTTATTATCCATTAAACTAAATGGATTAAACCAACAAAAGAGGTGTCTTCTTCTAGAAGCACACTTGAGAAAATTACAAGAATACCCCTCATCGTATATACATACCCGTATCCGTATTCCGAAAATTACGAACACATAGAGACGAAAATAATCCAACAATATAATACCAGGATCCGGTTTAAACCAAAGGTCACTAGTATTATCCGGCCGAACATCATTCATGTACAAGTACACGTATGCGATCGAAACTCTGCCGTAAAACCATACGTCCTCTATATCTTTTGCCCGATGCAGGGAAACCCTCTGTGTAGAACTCTAAAGACTCGACAGTATGCTGGCAGTGGGTTTAACCACAAGCGCGTCAGCGGTACTAGCTGCACGTAACGGCTACCCAAGTATCTTTCGATAAGAAGGCCGATGAGCAAACTCATCTGAACTCCTACTGAGCCTATCTGTGACAATCTTCGTACAGTCCGGTCTGTTCGTCTAAGAGTATCGCATATCGGACCTAGGGGCGGTAACCGTCAGACCCCTAATAGCGCAATAATTCGTGTTGGAGTAGAGCCCAAAACATCCTGAGAAACTACTGGAGTACCTACCAGTAAATCTCGCTTGCTCTGGCCAATGACTTTGTGTAATGGCTTTCCGAACACAGCGCGATATCAACCCCCAATATTGAGAGAGACGAATCCTATCTAGCCGCTACTGCCTCCAAGTGCTTCGGGACTGTGCCCAACAACTACCTGTTTGCACGACTCATTTGAGTCGTGGTAGGATAGTGATCTAAGTACAGTGGGAACACACTCGAGGCGAAGTAGCGATGTCAAGTCAACGGACTAACCTATACTCATGTCACCTGGGAACTGCTACCTGACGATAGGTATAGTACCAATCAGCAGTTCCTCATGAGTCCTGTCCGGTGTAACTCATAACTTAATGAGCACATGTATACTATCTCTAGTACGACGTACTAATGGCTGTGGGACAGACCATCTCTCCTGCTGGGATGAGAAGCGTATACACTAGTCTACTCTGAATTATCGATGCCCCGTCTCGATAATCCTACGACTAGGGACCTGTATAAGGATGTGCATATAGACTATCCAGCCTCCACTAGTGTGACTGCCATCACAACACTGGCAGTCAAGCAAAGATCCTAAGGGCTCTGCCAATATGTATAAGCGATATGCTAAAAGAAACACATGCACATATTGAGGTAGAAACAAACCAAGTAGCATACTACCATATTGAGAAAGCTTGTTATTATATCTGTGTATATCCCAAACTTCCAAAATATAATATACAAACCAGTATGATACAATAATGGCCTCTAGGGCATATATCACTAACACCTGCTAGCACCGTCGCTTGTTACTTGTGCAAAGGATTTGGGCTCTCCGGAATCTGTGTACAAAATGAAGTCGGTAATAAGTCTATCGGGTAGCCTCCTATCTCGTGTAGATTTCTCAGAACTAGTATATCTGATTACTGAACTTGGTCACCAATCTATTCTTAAACCTGATCCTGCACCGCAGTCTCCTCTAAATTCTGATCTCTACCTGTGGGTACCTGATCGCTCTCTTGAGTTCCATCTAACTCGACGAACTCATGTACTACACCATCCTTGTCTTGCTTCTCTTTGTACAAGTATTGCTCATCAAAGAAGACGTTCCGGTTTCGTATTACCTTGTATAATCTCACAGCTATATTTGAACTCATCTCCAACATACCCGATGAAAGCACACTTCCTAGATTTGGAGTCAAGGTTACTCTTTTCCGCCTTATCAATCAAAGAATATGCAATACAACCAGATACTTTTATGTGCGAGTAATTTACAGGTTTACCTAACTAAATTTCTTCCGGAATGCCTCCATCAAGCGTCCTTGCCGGGCTTCTGTTGATCAGATACACAGCAGCATCAACAGCTACGGCCCATAGGAATTTTGGCGCATCCGCATCTAAGGTCATGCTTCTCACTCGCTCTAGGATCGTCTTGTTCATCCTTTCAGCGATGTCGTTCTATTGCGCCATCTCCGGTACCATTTTCAACCAACGAATATCCTTTTGTGAGCAAAATACATCGAAATCTTGCATGCAATATTCCTCGCCATTATTGGACTTAAGGCACTTAACCTTCAGTCTCGTTTGGTTCTCCACTTGCGAAATACAGTGTTTGAAGATACCAAACAAATCAGACTTCTTCATCGCATACACCCATGTCTTTCGGCTTGCATCATCGATGAACGTCATGAAGTACCGATTTCCTCCATAAGACTCTACTGAGACCGGACCTTATACGTCCGTATGCACCATCTCCAGCTTCTTGGTCTTTTTAGCTACGCCTCCAATATGAAATCTGAGTGCACTTTACTTCTCACAAACACAACTCTCACAAACTCTCAACTCCACCTTTTTCAGCCCCGAAAGAAGTCTCTTGTCCTGAAATTTTTTTATATTCTTCTCGCTAAGGTGTCCTGATCGTTTGTGCCATAACAAAGTCTCTGAATCTATTTCCGAACCCGTCGCTAATGCAAGCGAATATCCACTGCTCCCACCGAAAGAATACAATGAACCACTCAGCTTGCCCCTTGCGACCACCAACGATCCTTTGGAAATCTTTCATTGAGAGTTCCCAAACACTGTCATGTAACCCTCGTTGTCTAGCTGATTTGTGGAAATTAGGATATTCTTCAACTCTGGAATATGCCTAGCATTCTCCAACTTGATCTGATATCTTTCTGACGGTTGTAGTATGATCGTCTCTTTACCAACGATCTTACACGGCTGTCACATGTCCAAGATCCCCTTAAACATACTCGCTAAAATGATGACGGCCTGAAGTGCAGTGAAAAGAAGCCCCTGAATTTAGGAACCATGTATCCGTATTTGTATTGTCGTTTGCCGATAGACAAAGCCTATGTTTCCCTTGTTCATGTGTAAACACCACATTAGCTTCCTTTTCATCTGCCTTGCCACCTAAGTCTTTCTTCAAGAATCTGCCTTTGCTTTTTATGTGACACTTCTTTCCGCAATTCCAACATTCCTTTTGGATCTTTCCTTTTGATTTTCCTCGGCTCTTAGACTTTTCCTTCTTCCCTTTTTCCCTTTCCATCGTCTTATCGTGGTTCTTTACTGAAAGTGCAGAATTTCCCGAACTCCCACTCACACCCTTTCTCTCCATCTAACCGCATCATTAAATGTGAGTCTCTGAGATAGAGTTATTTACCTCCATCACTAGGTTTTCTCAACTCTCTGGCAACGAATAAAAAAATAAAAAAAGGCTCGAATCTTATTTTCGAACGCGACTGAAACGGATTCCAGTTGGCTCGCCACGCTGTTAAACTCGTTCAGGTGCTCCGGTACTGAACCGTTCTCTACCATTTTTATGTTAAAAAGCTTCTTCATCAAGAATATCTTGTTTGATGTTAAAGTCTTCTCATACAACTTTGCTAACGTTGTCATTAGCACAATGATTGTCTTTTCTTTTGAGATATTAAAGGCTACCTGCGGAGTCAACGATAGTATTATCATTGCCAGAGCTTTCCTATCCAAAAGATTCCACGTCTCATCGGTCATCTTCTCGGACTTTTCGCCGAGCAAGATATTTGTCCTTTTGGTATATGTAGTCCTTCATCTGCATGTGCCACCAATTATAATTGTGACCATTGAATTTTTACGGTTCTTATTTTATCTTCCGCCGTCTTTCGTCTATGTCACGGCAAATCCAACTTCTCTTTCAACCTGGACCAACGCCTTCAAAATTACGATTTAAATAGACGGGAAAGAGGACACAAGCGTCATTACCCGCCCTAAATTTAAATTGTAGAATTGATAGATCTTTAAGTTCCCTAATCTCGCTCTGATACCAGTTGTTGGGAGAAAGTCCATCCACGGAACAATGCTTACGACGCAACAAATCACACAATCACACCACACGATTAACAACAAAAAACAAAACGATAATAAAGTGCGAGAATAAGAAAATAGAATCAGAAAATACGAGAGATTTGTTAACGAGGTTTACTCACCGTATGGTTAATCCCTGATAGATCAAAATCTGCAAAGTCTACTATAATCTTGAATTAAGTACATTCACGAGCAACCCTAGGAGATTTCTCGTAAATCTCTCTAAATTTAAGCGGCCACTCTCTCAATACAATAGTCTTTCTTTTCTTTTTAATTAGACACTACATAAATCATATGAGAGGTCGCTATTTATTGGCAAACCCTAATCCTATCCAAAATAAGAGATAAATCCGAATTACCAAAATTATGTTCGCAACAGTTTTATCGTCGACAGACGTCTGAACCACATTTGGTTAGACGTCAGCCTTCCTGGACAGTGTATCTCTTCAGCTCCTTGGACAGACGTCTGGACATTCTTGTTCATACAGCTGCCCGAGCTCTGGATCGCGCTTCGTTCTTTTGCAGACGTCTGCCTTTGCTCCGGTGTTCTGTCATGGTTCTTGTCACGCCCCACCCCCAATACAGAGAGTATTGTCCGCTTTGGCCGAAACCGCACGGTTTTGTCCTTCGGGGCGAACCGGACCCGACCAGGGGCCACTTCCCAGGAGGTCACCCATCCCAGAACTTCCCTGGCTCGAGCACGCTTAACTACGGAATTCTTAAGCTCCTGTAGTGCCGGTTCACTTAAAAGGCGCCTCTGTAATTGAGGGTGGTATCACTATATTTATAATGCAGTCCGGTCCTCTTTCGGAATGTGTTCCGAAGATTCCCCATTGTTCTACAGTGGGTCCCACGGACTCAAGAGGTGGCCCCCACGGATTCAAGAGGTGGCCCCCGCCCACTTAACATGACACTTGGCGTGGCACTTTGTTCCGTGTGGCACTTTGCTCCGTGAGCAAGAACCGGGTCCCGACATTCTCCCCACCTTTGAACAACGGTTCGTCCTCGAACCACAAACCTACTATTGAGAGACCAGCTCTGATACCATACTGTCACTCCCCGTTTCCCAAAATACGGAAAACGAGGGATGACTAGGTCAGCCATGCTCCTACGGTCAAGAAATCATCCCGCCGTAGTCACACTTCGGCTTCTAGCACTACATGGTCATCAGTAAATAAAGCACAGTATTAAAGAAATCACATCACTAATTTATTACATTAAAATTCCATTGTTCACAAATTACAGATAATAAGAACAATAACTAACCAAGTTCAATATCACGATCACTCTAAGAAAAGCAATAAAGATAGGGAGTACACCAGACTATATCTCTGTGAACTCGAAGGGTAGATCCGTCTCCTGTGCTGGTCCTCCCGCGGAATCTGAGCATGCATACTCAGGTCGTCAGAGCGACACAATAATAATATTATTATAATCAGATGAAACAGGTAAATGAGGTAATACTGGTATGAGAATAATGCAAGTAATCACTATGTCACTATATGATGCAGAATATGATATGTGTCCCTATCGGTCTCTAGATCATGTTTGAAATCACATAGTGGAAGGAGGATCATGTTTAACAGGAGTCTCGTACATACCCGAGACAACGGCCCACATGCCCGGGACATAACCCTGTCAGCCGGATCGCTAGATCCTGTCCTACACGTATAAGTATCACGGTTCGAATGATCATCCTCTAAACACGGTCCCGCTAAATACGATACTCTTTCCACTTTGATTTCCCCTTTTTCCCCAGGTTACACTATTTATGATATTGATCTAGTTGTGTACAAGTATACCAATGGCACGATTTCATCACTGTCCACTGTATCAATCACTGTCACGAATATTCACTTTCCATTGGTGTACTCGTCACTCCTAAACCAACATCTATCACGAACGATAATGCAATGTCCACACGCACTAACACTGAGTATATGACAAGGGTATGATATATGTATTGTATGCTACCAATAAACTCTGTATGTTATGAATTAACATACATGTCATGAACTAAAATAAATTGCACAAATTAATATGTTAAGAATTTAGCAAAAATGATGTAAGTAAGATATATGGAACACTCAGTCAGTGATTCATCAAAATTTGTTTCAGTTCAATCGGAATTCCGGTTTTCAAGATATAGCTATTTCATTTTAAGTGCTCGCGACTGGAAATCCAGTTTCAGAACTGAACGTCCGTTTCGCGACACGAATTGCACCCAGTCGGGCTCAGAATTCTGCGATGTTACAGTTAAATGAAATCTAGGGTTTCCAATAGAGTATTCAACACAACAGACGGATCCTCAATCGCATCTGTATGTTGAAAGTTATGCACAGTTTAATCTCAATATGTCATTTCAGAATCTGTTTTGAACAGTTATACGTTCTGCCCTTTTAAATATAGTTTAAAATAGCAAACGGCGATGAATCGGAATGAAACCACTTGTTTTGTTTAGCTAACAGAATTATCTCTAATCTACTGTAAAGTTCCGTAAAGTACGATTTCAGGAAACACAGTGACGCAGGTCTTTGGACAGAACACAATAATCAGAAACGCTATGGACTGCAGTCCAGAGTCGCATTCCGATCCAATTATCTTCATGGTTACATAACAGGAATCATTAGAATTTTACATAGGGTTAAAGTTCGTCGAGTTGGCTTTGATTTAAGCCCTCGAACGCATCATTCTAGTGTGTGTATAATTTACGGTGATTTTATTCATTTTCAGATACGAGAGAGCTTCTAGTTTTAACGGCATAATTGGGGGTATCAATTTTTGTCTCTAGCAATCATATTTTCCAGCGAGATTCCTACACTATATTTATCATCCTGCGGGCCAACAGAAAATATCACTTTCCGTCAAAATGAACAATCATTTCCTTTGGGATCTAGCATCGAACACTTAGGTCATGTTATATATCGGTAATCTGTAAGTTCAATAACTACATGATTTAGGTTTGTAGTACAACTATATTAGCATGAAGCAAGTAAATACTTGCCTGGAAAATGTCTCGGGGTCGCACGGCAGCAGTGGCGTCACGGACGCGTGACGTACGTCGTGTACGGATTCTCGCGAGCTTAGTTCGAAACACGGGTTTTACGTCGAAGTTTCCCGGAGTCGTCTTGCGCGCGCTGGAAGCTTAGGGGTGCTCTGTGGTCCGCCTGAGAAGTGTTGGGGTTGCCGACGGTCGACGGCGTCGCTCCGGCAACGCGCACAGTGGAGTTTACAGTGAGGAAAAAAGTTAGAAAATAGGTTTTTGGAATTTTTGAAGAGGGGGATAGGTTGAGCTGTGGGGCTGGGGATTGTTGTGATGGTAATGATGCTGAGGAGATCTTAGGGAGATCGGCGATGTGATGGGGAGTTCACCGGCGTCGAGGGTGTAAGGTGGTGACTCGAGCTCGGTCGGTTAAATGGGTTTCTGTGTGCAGGGTTGGATTGATGGAGGGGCTCGGGTTGATGAAGTGTGAAGCCTTAGAGGGAGAAGATTGGTGGAGGAGGGATGAGCGAAGGTTGCCGAGGGCTGTCGAGGGTCGTCGCCGGCGGCGAAGTGATGAAAAATATTTTGTGCTCGGTGAGTTTTTGTGAGAAATGAGGGATCGATTTCAGATGCAGAGAAGAGAGATGGAGTGTGAGGGAAAAGAACGGGGTTGAAGTCGTGGGTGAAACGGCAGGAGCGAGGGCGTGGGCGTGGACGTGAAACGCGGCGGAGGAAAGGGATCGCGCGCGGAGGGGAAGGTTACCGTTGGAAAATTTTCAAAGAAGATGAACAGTGAGGGGTCGGGTGAATGGGGATTGGGTTACGGGCCGCAGGGAGTGGGCCGGGAAATGATTTAGGGATTTTGCTAAAAAAAATATGTGGGCTGATGAAAAGGGGATTGGGCCGAGGGATTTATTAAAAAAATCGAGTGGGCTGGGAAATTAAAAGAATTTATTTAGTGTGTGGGCTGAGGGATTAGGAAAAATAATGGTTAAATTAAATTGGTTTTATTTGTGTTAGTTTTTGGTTTTAAATTCTGGGTTTTGACTTTTAGGGTTAAGGAAAAATATAAACTTTGGGATTCAAGCAACCACCTTCTACAGAATAATTACGAGGCAAGGTTAATCTCAGGAATTTGGAAAATACAGGGAAAAATTCTTATAGATGGAGAACGGGGATTTACATCATACCCCCCTAACAAAAATTTCGTCCTCGAAATTTAACGAAGATACAAGAAACAATGTACTAAACAAAGAGATGTGGATAACGATCACGGACATCCTCCTCCCGCTCCCAGGTGGATTCTCCTGGGGAACGACCGCCCCAAGACACTCGGACTAAAGGAATGATCTTATTCTTCAGCACTTTCTCTCTGCGGTCGAGAATGGTAGTAGGCTGCTCCTCGTATGATAAATCGGTTTCCAAAACTAGCTCCGAATGGTCCAGGACATGGTTCTCATCCCGGACATAACGCCGCAACTGTGACACGTGGAAGGTATTGTGCACACCAGCTAGCGATGGAGGCAAGGCAAGTCGATAGGCCACCTCTCCTACTCGCTCTAACACCTCAAAAGGTCCGATAAAGCGGGGACTAAGCTTTCCCCGACCTCCGAACCTGATAACTCCACGAGTAGGGAAAATCTTCAAGAACACATGATCTCCGACTTCGAACTCAAGTGCCCTTCTGTTGGTATCTGCCCAACTCTTCTATCGATCCTGAGCCGCCTTGATGCGCTGTCTGATCATTTGGACTTTGTCGACTGTCTGAACAATGAGTTCGGGGCCCAGTAATTTTCGTTCTCCCACATCATCCCAACATACTGGGGATCGACACTTCCCCCCGTATAGTGCTTCAAAAGGGGCCATCTGAATACTAGCGTGATAACTATTGTTATAAGAGAACTCGACTAGGTGCAGATGGTCCTTCCAGGAACCTTGAAAGTCCAACATACAAGCTCTCAACATATCCTCGAGCGTCCGAATCGTACGCTCGGATTGTCTATCCGTTTGTGGGTGATAAGCTGTGCTGAATTTAAGGCGGGTTCCCAAACTCTCCTGTAAGCTCTTCCAAAAGTGCGACAAGAATCTCGTGTCCCGGTCGGACACAATGCTGACTGGAACACCGTGAAGTCGCACAATCTCCTGCATATATCTTTCTGCCAGTGATTCTGTCGACTGTCCCCACTCGGAAAGGTAGGAAGTGTGCAGCTTTTGTGAGGCGATCGACGATAACCCAAATAGCGTTATTGCCTCTAAGGCTCCGTGGTAAGGCCGTCACAAAATCCATAGTGATGTGCTCCCACTTCCATTCAGGTATCGGCAATGGTTGTAACAATCCTGCTGTCCTCTGATGTTCCGCCTTCACCTGCTGACATACCAAGCACCTGGATACGAACCTCGCAATTTCCCGCTTCATTCCGTTCCACCAAATGTGCTGTTTTAGGTCCTGATACATTTTTGTACCTCCTGGATGCACAGAATAAGCTGAACTGTGTGCTTCAGCCAAAACTTCTTCTCGAACATCTCCTTTAGGTACGCAGAGTCTGCTACCGAATCTCAGAGAACCATCTTCATGAATAATCAAATCCGTTCTCAGTCCAGCCTCCACTTGCTCTCTGAACTTTTGCAATCGGGGATCATCCGCTTGTGCAATCTTGATGCGATCCACCAGGGAAGATTGCACCTGTAGTTGCCAAAATTGACTGAGTGCGTTCGGCGTAACGACCTCAAGTGCAAGTCTCTGGAAATCCTCAATAATGCTTCTCTGATTGGTCAGCATCATGACCACTGGTTTGCGACTGAGCGCATCTGGTACAACATTGACCTTCCCCGGATGATACTGAAGGTCCAAATCATAATCTGCCATTAGCTCTAGCCATCTGCGCTGCCTCATGTTCAATTCCTTCTGGGTGAAAACATACTTCAAACTTTTGTGATCTGTGTATACCTCCATTTTCTCACCCAAAAGATAGTGCCTCCAAATCTTCAATGCAAAAACTACCGCAGCTAACTCCATGTCGTGCGTGGGGTAGTTCTTCTCGTGGTTTCTCAGTTGTCGAGAGGCATAAGCAACCACTCGGCCGTGCTGCATTAGGACACAGCCTAATCCCTTCCCTGAGGCATCACTGTGTATCACCAGACCACCGGAATTATCTGGTACTGTAAGTATAGGTGCCGTGGTTAACTTCTGCTTCAGTATGTCGAATGCCTGAGTGCATTCCTCTGTCCATGTAAACGGCACGTCCTTCCGTGTCAGCCTCGTCAATGGTTCCGCAATTCTTGAGAAATCTTGGACGAATCTCCGATAATAACCCGCCAATCCCAGAAAACTCCTGATCTCTGCTACTGATTTCGGCGTCGGCCAATCTCTGACAGATTCTATCTTTGCCGGGTCCACCGAGATGCCTTCGCCCGAAACAATATGTCCCAAAAACTGAACCTTGTCAAGCCAAAATTCACACTTGCTTAGCTTCGCGTACAGCTTCTCTTCCCGAAGAACCTGCAGTACCGTGCGCAAATGCTCAGCATGCTCTTCCCGGGTCTTCGAATAGACAAGTATGTCGTCGATAAACACAACGACGAACGTGTCCAAGTACTTTGCGAACACCCTGTTCATCAAGTCCATGAATATTGCTGGGGCATTGGTAACACCGAACGGCATCACAAGAAACTCGTAGTGTCCGTATCGGGTCCTGAAAGCCGTCTTGCACACATCCTCGGCTGCTACTCTGATTTGATGATATCCAGAACGGAGGTCCAACTTCGAGAATACCTTGGCTCCACTCAGCTGATCGAATAGGTCGTCAATGCGCGGGATTGGGTACTTGTTCTTTATTGTGATCTTGTTCAGCTCCCGGTAATCTATACACATTCGCAACGATCCATCCTTCTTCTTTACCAATAGAACTGGTGCACCCCACGGTGAAGCGTTTGGCCGAATAAATCCCTTCTCCAAAAGCTCTTCAACCTGCTTCTTCAATTCCGCCAATTCAACTGGTGCCATTCTGTATGGGGCTCTGGATACTGGGGCTGTACCTGGAGTCAAGTCGATTGAGAACTCCAAAATTCGAGGAGGTGGTAGACCTGGTAAATCTTCGGGAAAAACGTCCAGAAAGTCCCGAACAATTTCTGGGACTGGGCTCTTATCAATCTCCATAGCTGTCAGTTCCTTAGGCTTTGCTCTGTACTTAGCTGGCTCCAAAGATTCGCTTCCGCCCTTAAAAATAAACTCCGGGTGATTGGGAATGCGGAAGATCACCTTCCTTGCACGACAATCGATAACTGCATGGAAAGTGCTCATCCAATCCATCCCGAGAATTGCGTCGTAACTGCCTGTCCCGATTAGAAGGAAATTCGCATAGAATTCCCTGTCACACACTACAACTGGGCATAATCTACATTCTCGACTAGATATTATAATACCATTACCCGTATGAATTTCCCATCCCTTAGTTAGTGGTTCATGTGGTATTGAGTGTGTATTTATGAAATGCTCAGACAAGAAACAATGCGATGCTCCCGAATCAAATAGTACTCTAGCTGGCAAGGAATGTACAAGTAGAGTACCTGTGACCACGTCTCCTGACGCTTCTGCTGTGGCGATCCAGAACCTCCTTGTATCTCTGCTCGCTCAGGACAACTGTTAATCCTGTGCTGACTGGAACCGCAAATCAAACACTGTCCCTTGGCACGGCGACAGTCCTTCTGGGTATGCTCTCCTCTACCGCAATAGCCGCAAGTTACGCCCTGTCTCTGGGGGCGATGCTGTGGTACGAATGGGCGCTTCATTTGTGTCGTTCCTGCTCTGTGAACCGGTATGGCTCCTCGAGAAGGCACGTGGGTACGTGCTGGAACGACTGGGGGTCTCCTGAACTTGTTAATCAATTGCTCCTGAACTCTCGCCGCGTTGAGTACCTGTGCGAAAGTCTGTAGATCTAACGATGCAATCAGTTGCTGCAACTCAAAATCTAACCCCTGAAGGAAACGCCTGGCCCTGGTGACTTCTGATTTGACCATGTATGGAGCGAAGCGGCTCAGACGGTTGAACTCTGCCGCATATACGTCCACTGGGCGTCCATTCTGCTTCAAAAGAATAAACCTTTCCTCCATTTCTGCCTTGGCTGTGGGAGGAAAATAATGATCTAAGAAGCACTCCTTAAACTTGCTCCGTTCAATCGGCTCTTCAAGTCTGCTTTCTTCTACCGACCACCATGTACGGGCCTCGTCTTCTAATTGTATCTTTATCACATCCACTCTGTCTTCCTCTGGAACCCTGGCATCTGTCAATAAATTCTCCATGTTCACCAGCCATTGTTCAGCCTCATGGGGTTCAGCTAGCCCTGTGAACGCAGCTGGGTGTAACCGTCGGAAGTCTGACACGGTACCAGCCCTAGCCTGATAAGCTGGTGGAGTAGCGCCCTTGGGGACGGTAATAAGTGCGGAGGGTCCTCCTGCGGCGGTAATCGCCCTGAGTCCCTCAGTAATCAAATCTGTCTTCCTCTCCTGAGTTTCCGTGAGAGTGGTCAGTGCACTGAATATTCTTTCCGTGCGGTCCTGAGAGCTGGAGTCTGAGGAGGGGTCGTTCGGGGACGTCATATCACTGGAAGATTCAAAAGGATAGGATCAGATTCAAGGATGGAAATCAAGAGTAGTGAAACAAGAATAACGTAATACAGCATAGTTAATGTTATCTCTTGATACTAAACACAGGCTCTGATAGTTCTCATGCTTGTCCAGACGTCTGTACCTGAAGTTGCTCCGTAATTTAACAATTCCAGCCATCTCCATTTCCTTCTTGTGAAATCCTTGGACATGAGTAGAATCACGAGGTTGGCGTAAACAATCAACTCGTATCACACAATGTAATATCACCATCCCTTTCGTGCACCATTCGGTTTCCTAACTACACAGAAGACGGAGTTTGCAAAAGATGTCATGCTCTCATTCAGTTCTTTTTCCATCTAAATTTGGCTCATTTATCTTGCGTTTTTCTCCTCTGACCAAATAATTATTGCTTTTAAGGTTTATATTTGTTGTTATGCTGGAAGAGGCATCAGCTGAATAAAAATGAACAGGGAATGGGACATTATTGTAGAAGATATCAAAAGAAACCAATCGTTTGGGGTGGGGGTGTGGGGTGGGGTGGGGGGGGGGGGTACACAGTTGAGATATGAGCTTTGATGATTGCTTCCCTCCTTAAAATTAGTATATATAATGTATGTGTAACATGCATGTAGATATTGGAGTTGTTTCTTTCTGCTGCTGCTGCTGCTGTGTCTTGATCATTGTAGCTGGCGGAGTTGTTGGGGCCTTTGGGAACCCTAAGATTATGAATGCGTTAGATTTGATATGTGATGGAGGTCGAAATCTCCATCAGATTTTGTCCTCGGTCAATCTTGCGGTCAGCGGGACTGAACGACTGAAATTTATTGCGGAAGATTGAACGTGTGGATCTCAATGGGTTGTTGACGTCAAGCTATCAGCAAAGGAAGTCCCGGGATGGAAAATTACCGTAGGACCCTCCAACGATCAAGCAAGTATCGAGGAATATTAAGGTAGAGCAGAGGCGTATTGGATTGAGTTCGAATTATTTGAATTGTCTGGAAGAGAGGTTTATATAGCGGTCGCATGGAGCGAGCCGATGCGAGATTTTCGCCGTTCATTACGTCCCTGCGTCACGTTCGTGTTGATGCCGGTATACGCCCATTAATGGCGAGATAGACTCATTAACGATGAGATACGCTAGCGTGAAATGCGGAACGTAGAGCGGCGGAGATCTCGTCGTGGCGAGATACACGGAGCCATTTCGGGAGCGTCTGTGTTCCATGCTCTCGACAAGATAGGGAAGTTGTGGAAGCACAGCTCGGAGACGAGCGAGGAGGCAGCTGCATGATAGCTCGGAGGCGAGCTGTTGGCTGGTTGCTAGGCGAATTGGGAAGGTTCTCCGGGGAGTTCTCCAAAAGGTCAGATGCAACATCGGAGACGAGGTGCCGAGAAATGCCCCCAATGCATCATGCTTACTCCAGCTCTGCTGCCTTTAGAAATCTAGCAGGCTCAAACGGTTGACACGTCATCTGCTACGTGTCGCGATCTGAAGAATTCCTACTTACGAGTATCGTCAATATGGTTTTGGCTTGTTTTTTTTGGTCCCCACTCAAGGGGAGCCAACAACAACTCAATCTATCTACTTCTGAAAAGAGCAGCAGGCATGTGGAAGATTTGAGGAGATTTCTTGTTTTCACACCGGGCCGATGCAATCCAAATTATATATCAAACTAGAAAATTTTACCGTGAAAACCATGCTCCGTTGGTTTGTACTTCCGTGTTGCTTGTAAAACTATGCTCTGTTGTTTTGTACTTCGGTGTTGCTTGTAATTGAGATGTGGTTAATGATTTGGTCATTTGATATGTTGCTAATATAACATTTAAAATGCAAGGAAGTATGGAAATATTTTTTAATGAATATTTTTGTTTGCTTGTTTCAAACCTCTGTTGAATGTATTATGGTTTACCCAGGAATGATTATAATTTATTTGATAAATGTGCCTGTTTGACCGCAAAAATGGAAAAAGGATAAACAAATTAGTGCAAACAAAATTCTTCTTCTGATTGATAAAATGTGGCAGAAATCTGCACCAAGTAGGAGGGGGTTAGGATTGGGAGAGGTTTGAACTTGATTTTGCCAACAAATGCTGACATAAAGAGTTCCAACTTCTTAACAAATCCACGCAAACAAATACAAGATTTAAATAAATCAGACAATTGAACCCTTATTTTACCTTTATAAAGAAATCATGGAACACATATACCATTTGAAGGACAACTAATATTCTCCCTTGACTTGTTAAGCAATTTAGCATAACATGCAAGCCATAGATCTTTCTCCTTTCATTCTTTAATCAAATTTCTAACTGCTAGATTTTTTACCTACAATTGGATTACATTGTGTGAGGTTGGCTTAGAGAGAGAGAGAGAGAGGGAATGCACTATCCATTTGTTTTGGCTTCACGGGGGTAAAAGTTTTTACAAAAATATTTCCTACCCACTTCTATTTTGCCCGCCCATACCCAAAAAAAAATACAAAATTACTTCACTTACCAACCCGGTAGATTCTATATAACTTATAGAGTTGATGATTGGCTGCAAGATAGGGATAAAACCATAATTTTAGGGTATGCATTTTTGTAACCAATTATCAACCCACAACTTATGTGGAATTTATCAATTTGGTATGAAAAGTTTTTTTCCCAACAAATAGATAGCATGAACCTTAGTATGTACCTAATATATGTTGATGTAACCCCCATTTTTTTAATCTCTTTGGTACTCGGGTAGAGAGTAAAAACGGGCCGGTAAAATATTTCTCAAGTTTTTATGCTAGATAAAAAAAAATGAAGTTTATAGTCAAAGACGGAAAATAATATACGTATGTGTCAGGTAGATTCCAAATAGATTACCGGATGATTTGACTATAAAAGTGCAAGAGCCTAAAGTTGTGTTTCCATTACTTTATAACCGATCATCAACCTGGTAATCTACAGAATATCTGCAGGGCCCTTAAAGATAAAGCATATCCCGTGAATACCTTGGTTTTCGTCGGTAGACATAAATGGTAGTCCAAGTGGGCCATGGTCACACATGCACAAGTCACGGCAAGTGGGAGGAAACATCAACAAAACATTTGTACAAGACTAAAATCACCCTCATTTATTTCTGATCTTCAACTCTATTAATTTCACCTTTTTCCATATACGGTGGTAGTATGATTGAATCAAATGAAAGTTTTTTCAAAATCCTTAACCATTGCAATCATCATGATTGTGAGCGGTATTCCATATTGACTATAGTATATATAACGGCTTGATTAATATCATTGCTTTTGAATTATATGTCATGTATATTCTTTTTTTTTCCCCCTTGCTAATGAGACCTCAATGATACAACTAAAACCGCTACAAAATTTGAGAAAAAGCCACTTGAGCAATTTTTCTTTCCCCTTCCCGGCATGTATATTCTTAAAATCATCATAAATAGTTTTCAAATCTTTCTACAGGTTTCTATCATGTTTGTGTAGCAAAGTTAAATTGATCTGGATCATCATTTGCATTTATTACCGTAAGGAAATTATAGAAAATTTTCTGTTCGGATGAAAATCCAGATGTCAGACAATGGGCCCCACCTATATGGAACCTCTCTTTTATTTTTGTTGTGTACAGGTTGGTTAAGAAAATGTTGTGGACGAACACTTTTCACGTCTTTTAAACAAAATTATTATCTTGAATCTTTCCAAAGAATCCAAACCAACAAAGACATGGAAACATTCAAAGTATGACCATTCTAACAAAATACTGACAAAATTCATTTTGAATATTTTATATAATTTCTTTAACACGCATTTACATAACATGCATACACACACGATTACTTTTTCCAAGTTGTAATATATACACGATTTGTTTTATTATTTATTCATTTTTGACATCTTTATATAAGCATAGAGGGTTGAACTTGACTTTCTATATCCGTTCTGCTTCGTATGCTTGGTCGAAAATCCCAGCGGGCTGCAAGCTGGGAGATACAAATCCAGGAATTTTCTGGTAATCACTAATTAACATGGGATGCCATGGATGATGTGACATGATGGGATGTAGTATGATGTTGCCATCGAATTAGTTAAAAACTTAAGAAGAATTTAAATTGATACAACATGGACCCCAGATGCCTGCCGACGCATCCATTGCGCGCCACGTGTGCTCGGTAGTACTCCAGTAACTTTTCCGGCTTTTGCCGCAATTGCCGTCACAGCACGTTCACCCACCAAGAAAGACAAAGAATCACCAAAGAGCCACGCCGCGATTTGTAAATTGTAAATTTTTCGGTGGCAGTTTCGTGAAAAGTGAGAAGGAATCAAAGGGATTAGAGAAGGCCAAAACGCGAGTCCCGCGATAACCGATTGGATTTAGTTGGAATTGTCCCAACGGCTATTTGGCACCGACACGTGGCGGTTACAGAGAGAGAGAGAGAGAGAGAGAGAGAGATGGAGTCATTTGGAATGCTCTGCTTGGTTTTGAGGTGATATATGATGCCTGCATATTCCAACTTAAACTTTGTATTCTCATATGGTTTTTGACATATTCGATTGGATACTATGTTATGCCCTGTCACTTGTATAAATTACTTGTGAGCTTGAGAATGGATTTTAGTAGTTTTACGCCTATAATCGTACAATAATATTAATGAGTAAAATATTAAAGTACCGGAATATTTGACTGCTTTTTTCGGAATTTCGATTTACGGCCACGGAATTTCCGTTTCTATTCTCCTCTAATTTTTTTTTTTAAATGTAACTAAAAATCTTGGAAGTTTTGTTTAATATATGGACGAAGGATTGGGACGCGGTGTGAAGTCCGTCCCTTTTTATTATTTTCATATTAGATTTTTCATTTAAACTTTGTTGTTAAACACTAACACCCAGCTTTAAATGTGAAAGCCCAGTAAAAGGTGGTCGCAACCAAATATGAAAGAAAAATATATGTTCATATATATCTCTCGTTTTTCCCTTTTATAAACTTCAATGCCTTTTTTTGGGATGCCGACATTTCGGGGATCCACAAACAACTCACTCAAGAAAGGAAATTTATACAACATGAAGTACGCCTGGCTGATAAACTTTAATGTTCTATATCACTCTTGATGGAGGTCTGGATCTCCTTCAGTTGTTGCCTTCCGTTGATCTGTCGACGAGCGTTGATGAATGACTGAGATTAGGTTTGAGGGTTGCCTCCTGAAGCGTGTGGACCTCAGTGGGATTGGTTTGGAATGAAACCGATCTACCTGTAAGGAAGTCCCGGGGTGGTTGTACCACCGTGGACCCTCCGACGATCAAGTTAGTCGCGGTATTTGGGCAGAGTAGCGGCCTATTGAGATAGAATTGCCTTACCTCGGTCGTCTGAGAGAGTGGTTTGTATAGTGGCAGCCATGGGGTGGCGGGCGCGAGATTTACGCCGGCCGTTACGCCCCTGGAGTTACGCCTGCGCGAATGACGGGATCCTCCATTAATAACGAGATACGCCCGTTAACGAGGGAACGCAATGGAGTGGAACGGGGGATCGTGGGGAGGCGGATATCTCGTGTATGGCGAGATTCGCGGAGCCATGGTGGGGACGCCTGTGATCTGTGCTCTGGGTCGGTCGGTGAGACCGAGGAGGCCTAGCTTGGCGAGAGGCCGAGCCAGTTCGGTTCTGTGATAGCTCGGGAGCGAGCTGGGAGAGCTGAGGAAGCCCAGTGCGCAGGAGGGCTCGGAGGTGAGCCAATGGTTATTTATAAGACGAGCATAGGAGTGTTCTGGGAGGTCATCGAAGGTCGAACCCGGGTTACCGTTCTTGCTCCTTTCCCGTGAGCCTCGGAACGCGTCATCTACCACGTGTCATAATCTGGGGAGTTCTCAATACCAAGCATCGTCAACCCTGTACATAAATTTTCACACAATTTATATATGATTTTGACTTGTTCTTGAACCTAACACTAGGAAAATCGAGACCTTTTTAATTTCTAAAGTGGATATTTTTATCCTCAAAAGAAAACATGAATTTATCAATGTTCTTTCAGAAATACTAGCAAGCAAACCCCCCCCCCCTCCCCCCACCCCACGAGCATGTACGAAATCGAAAATTTAAAAAAAAATCATTTAATTTAAAAGTTTATTGGCAAATGATTTGTAAGTTATAATATCTAATATTTATGAACATCATATATAAACTACAAGAAGACTTAACTTGCAAATATTTCGGTATTTTTCTTCAACTTTTTAATATTTTCTTTATTATAGCATACGAAAATCATTAAAAATCTAAAATTATTCTTTTTTCTTCGTTTTTTTATATATTTTGTTTATTATACCACCAAGAATTACAAAATGAAAAAAAGTCCTAAATTTTTTTGTTTTCTTCAAATTTTCACATTTTGCACGATATAGCAAACGAGTATGGCAGAATTTTAAAAATCTCAAAATTTTTGTTTTCTTCAGTTTTTTAATGTTTCGCTTGTCGTAACATATAAAAATCATGAAAATTTTAAAATAAAATATTTTTGTTTACTTTGTTTTCAATATTTTCCATTATATATAGCACACGGAAATTGCACAATTTTCAAAAATCTCAAATTTTTCCATTTTTCTTTAAATTTTTATATTTTGCATGCACATGAAATTAATGAAATTTCCAAATTTTCAAAAATCTTAATTTTTCCTGTTTTCATTCGGTTTTTTAATATTTTGCTTGCTTCTGATAATCGTGAAATTTACAAAAATCCTAAAATTATTTATTTTCTTCAAATTTACAATATATTTCGGTTTTCAATATTTTGTTCGCTATACAAATGGAAATTATGAAATTTTCCAAAAAAAATAGTTTTCTTCGATTTTGCAATAATTTGCATGCCATTTTTAAAATTTTCGAAATTTTAGTAGTTTTACGCCTATAATCGTACAATAATATTAATGAGTAAAATATTAAAGTACCGGAATATTTGACTGCTTTTTTCGGAATTTCGATTTACGGCCACGGAATTTCCGTTTCTATTCTCCTCTAATTTTTTTTTTTTAAATGTAACTAAAAATCTTGGAAGTTTTGTTTAATATATGGACGAAGGATTGGGACGCGGTGTGAAGTCCGTCCCTTTTTATTATTTTCATATTAGATTTTTCATTTAAACTTTGTTGTTAAACACTAACACCCAGCTTTAAATGTGAAAGCCCAGTAAAAGGTGGTCGCAACCAAATATGAAAGAAAAATATATGTTCATATATATCTCTCGTTTTTCCCTTTTATAAACTTCAATGCCTTTTTTTGGGATGCCGACATTTCGGGGATCCACAAACAACTCACTCAAGAAAGGAAATTTATACAACATGAAGTACGCCTGGCTGATAAACTTTAATGTTCTATATCACTCTTGATGGAGGTCTGGATCTCCTTCAGTTGTTGCCTTCCGTTGATCTGTCGACGAGCGTTGATGAATGACTGAGATTAGGTTTGAGGGTTGCCTCCTGAAGCGTGTGGACCTCAGTGGGATTGGTTTGGAATGAAACCGATCTACCTGTAAGGAAGTCCCGGGGTGGTTGTACCACCGTGGACCCTCCGACGATCAAGTTAGTCGCGGTATTTGGGCAGAGTAGCGGCCTATTGAGATAGAATTGCCTTACCTCGGTCGTCTGAGAGAGTGGTTTGTATAGTGGCAGCCATGGGGTGGCGGGCGCGAGATTTACGCCGGCCGTTACGCCCCTGGAGTTACGCCTGCGCGAATGACGGGATCCTCCATTAATAACGAGATACGCCCGTTAACGAGGGAACGCAATGGAGTGGAACGGGGGATCGTGGGGAGGCGGATATCTCGTGTATGGCGAGATTCGCGGAGCCATGGTGGGGACGCCTGTGATCTGTGCTCTGGGTCGGTCGGTGAGACCGAGGAGGCCTAGCTTGGCGAGAGGCCGAGCCAGTTCGGTTCTGTGATAGCTCGGGAGCGAGCTGGGAGAGCTGAGGAAGCCCAGTGCGCAGGAGGGCTCGGAGGTGAGCCAATGGTTATTTATAAGACGAGCATAGGAGTGTTCTGGGAGGTCATCGAAGGTCGAACCCGGGTTACCGTTCTTGCTCCTTTCCCGTGAGCCTCGGAACGCGTCATCTACCACGTGTCATAATCTGGGGAGTTCTCAATACCAAGCATCGTCAACCCTGTACATAAATTTTCACACAATTTATATATGATTTTGACTTGTTCTTGAACCTAACACTAGGAAAATCGAGACCTTTTTAATTTCTAAAGTGGATATTTTTATCCTCAAAAGAAAACATGAATTTATCAATGTTCTTTCAGAAATACTAGCAAGCAAACCCCCCCCGCCCCCTCCCCCCACCCCACGAGCATGTACGAAATCGAAAATTTAAAAAAAAATCATTTAATTTAAAAGTTTATTGGCAAATGATTTGTAAGTTATAATATCTAATATTTATGAACATCATATATAAACTACAAGAAGACTTAACTTGCAAATATTTCGGTATTTTTCTTCAACTTTTTAATATTTTCTTTATTATAGCATACGAAAATCATTAAAAATCTAAAATTATTCTTTTTTCTTCGTTTTTTTATATATTTTGTTTATTATACCACCAAGAATTACAAAATGAAAAAAAGTCCTAAATTTTTTTGTTTTCTTCAAATTTTCACATTTTGCACGATATAGCAAACGAGTATGGCAGAATTTTAAAAATCTCAAAATTTTTGTTTTCTTCAGTTTTTTAATGTTTCGCTTGTCGTAACATATAAAAATCATGAAAATTTTAAAATAAAATATTTTTGTTTACTTTGTTTTCAATATTTTCCATTATATATAGCACACGGAAATTGCACAATTTTCAAAAATCTCAAATTTTTCCATTTTTCTTTAAATTTTTATATTTTGCATGCACATGAAATTAATGAAATTTCCAAATTTTCAAAAATCTTAATTTTTCCTGTTTTCATTCGTTTTTTTAATATTTTGCTTGCTTCTGATAATCGTGAAATTTACAAAAATCCTAAAATTATTTATTTTCTTCAAATTTACAATATATTTCGGTTTTCAATATTTTGTTCGCTATACAAATGGAAATTATGAAATTTTCCAAAAAAAATAGTTTTCTTCGATTTTGCAATAATTTGCATGCCATTTTTAAAATTTTCGAAATTTTTAAAAATCTCAAATTTTCTTTGCTTTCGGCTTTTTGATATTTTGTTTGCTAGCACAAGAAAATTACGATATTTTAAAAATCCCTAAAATAACTTTTTGCTTCAAATATTCAGCATTTTGCAGTGTAAGGAAATCAAGAGTTTTTTTTAAATTCAGAATTACTCCATTTTCTTTGAATAATTCAATATTTTGCATGTTATATAATACAAACAAATCGCAAAGTTTCAAAAATATCAAAATCTTCTGTTTTCTACCGTTTTTCAATATTTTGTTTCTCATAGCACACAAAAATGCTGAACTTTAAAAATCTAAATTGTTTTTGTTTTCTTCGGTTTCATGATTTTTTGTATGTATAGCACATGAAAATCGTGAAATTTTCAAAAAACTTAAACCTTTTTATTTTCCTCTGTTTTTTATTATTTTGCTTGCTATGTAAAGAATGAAAATAGTTTCAAAATTCCTAAAATTTTATGTTTTTCCAGTTTTAAAACATTTTGCTTGCTGTTACAAATGAAAAGTGCAAAATTTTCAGAAATGTCTAAAAAAAACTCTTTACTTTATTTAATATTTTCCATTATATATAGCACATGAAAATCGCAAAATTTTTACGAATCTTTACAAATTATGTTTTGTTCCCATTCCATTATTTTGCATTCTGTATAGCACACGAAAATCGTGAAATTTCAATATCAGAATATTTTGTTCCTGTTCCATTATTTAGCATCGGTTAACTTCCTGTATTTGGATTCGGTAGGGGTTGTTGCAGGGAAGAGGAAGACGAAACCGTGAAGGGTTTTGGAACTCCTCACTTTCTTCAATTCTCTTCAAGGTGGCCCAAAATTTGGTCTTTAAACACACTGTTGTTTTGGTGTCGGTAATGATATATTTTTTACCTGTTGGGGTTCTTACTTTTGATGCAAGAGGGAAATAAACATTAATCTTCTAGTTGTGTTTAAGTAATGCATGACGGCTTTCGCTCCGCTTTCGGCTCCCCGTGCTTAAATAAGACTATAAGATAGATTGTTAACTTCGTATCATTTTGTTACCCACACCTATAATTATTGTTTTTTAATACTTTGTTATATGTATATACATATTCAATCTCTAATTGGTTATCTGGATGTACGATTGTTTTGTCTTATAATTATTTTACTTTATCTATATTTATTTTATTGAGTAGTATATTTTGTCCTACCTTTTATTTTAAAAAAATGAATATATACACACACACACACCCTTTTTACCTTAAAAAATTATAATATAATTAGCTAGCATAGATCATGGTTTAACACACTTAATTTGTTTAATATTGGTCGTTCCTTCATTGATAGGTTTGGATATTTTTCGCCGACCACAAAAGTTTTAAGCATTAAAAATACAGTACTATAAGCAAGGGTACAAACATGGACTTATTCCGATGTTGTTCAAAGTTTAATATTGTACAAAGAAATATATACAGGTTAAGCTTCATCAACAGGCAAGACTTTGTATAGTTAACAGAGTTTGCTATTATTTAGCCAGCAGCAACAACAATTTCTTATTTCAAAAACAGATCGATCATATACAATTCAATATATCAATTCAACCCTATTAGCCGATTATTTTTCAATTCGTTATCGGTCAACCTTCAATAAAGTTGCAAGCTGATTACACCAAAAATCAAACACACCACATGTTTAGCAAATTTGACATTTGTTCGCTCTTAATCTTTTGTAAAAGATATATATTGTTTTCTAAAAGATTAAGCAAAAATTACCTGCCTTGGTTTTTGATGCATAAATAATATTGATGTTTCAACATACTTAACTTAATATTCTTCTATATATATAGGATTCTCTCTCTCTCTCTCTCTCTCTCTCTCTCTCTCTCTCTCTCTATATATATATATATATATATATATATATATATATATATATTCAGCAAAGCAGCAAACAAAGTTGATAGAAATCTATTGCATCATCTTGTTATTCAATTTATTATATGTAGCCTAATTTTATAGGTGTGTCTTAATCTTAATCTTAATGGATATAAAATATATCATGAACCCCAAATTAATGATTATAGGTTGGTAAGCTGACTCATTACTTGCCAGCAGCAAAGAATCAGCTGCCTCTAACAAACGCGCGTTTGTAAAGTATAAAAATTATTTTTGAATAATTAAAAGTCCTAAGAAAAGAAAAACTCAAACGTCAATGATTCCGTCATTAACTCGACTAATTTATTTTAACATGACAATCAAATTGGTCAATATTAGATATTACATGTATGATGGGTTGGTAATCGAGTCATTCTATGTTCAAGATTGCCTTGTTTTTCTTTCGGTTGAGCTTGAGTTCGATCTCCTCTTGGTCAACTCGATTTGGTTGGGCTAAATTTAACGATTTGATTATTAGTTGATCCAAGCTCATAAACGAACAATCAATCCCAAATCAGGCTCGCGACGATTACTTTTATAAGCATGGCTTATTAAGTTATTTTTAGCTTGTTAAGATAGAATTTTAGCGAATAAATCCCAAAAGAGAAAATAAGAAAATCAACTAATTGCGAGCAAGGCTATGTTGGCTAATTTAAATCTAAAATAAAAATTAAGTGATTGGCTAAAATGATTAGATGCCAAGGATCGGGCAATAAGTGATGAGTATTATTACTCTTTCACGTTACTTGCTTTATATTATGCCAGAATGCATAAACCCTACGTTACTTTTGCCAAAACGGAAACCTTAATTTAAAAGAAAGATATTATTTATCTCATCCTTAGTTTCATCGGTAAATATTTTCCACGATGTATTTCCCTCATTTCTTCACTTAATTGTTTTCTTAAATATTTTCTCATCCAAATTTCTTTCCATTCCTGTTTCCACAAAAATCTCCAATTCAATTCCACTCTCATTCTTCTACTGGATGCCAATGGATGCAAGTACATATGGATCTGAGAAACAAGAATAGAAAAAAATAATTGGTCTCATCAATTAGAATCTATAGAAGGTTATTTTCGGTAAAACCAACGGTTCCGTCTTTATGGATGAAGTGCAGGTTACTAATCTAAGACCTCAATTGGTTGTCCGGAAGTGACCGAAGTGCCGGGAGAAATCTTGAAGTATCTTCCAAAATGCATGTCATGAGAGTGAACTTAAATCTTGCTTCTAATGTTTGTTTGTGTATTTTTTGAAGACAGAAGTAAAAATAAAACAACTTCCTATATTTATTTCATAAGCAAAACAAACAAAAAAGATTAACTTTTTAATAGTAATAAATTATTATCTATTGAAAGTAATAAAGAGAAATATTAAATAATTATTTCTTTTTCTTGTTCCTTGTGCTCCGTGATTACTTTCCATCTCAAATGAGGGGAAGAAAATTTTGGAAGTAACAATGCTATATAGGATCAACATCATCATCTTGAAGTAACTTACCGGCTCCACTTCCGTGCAAATAAACAACCGAAGTATTTAAAGTAAGATTACTTCCAGTACTTTTATATTACTTCCAGCCAAATAAACATGCGCGCCGAAGAGTACCAGAAACACAAATTGAATTGATGGGGAAAACGCAAACATATCGACATAAGCTTGATTAATAAATGAGAGAACCGTTGGGTTTTTTTTTAAAATAATATTATTTTAAAATTAATTTATTAAAATAGGATGGGTAAAAATTTAATTATGGGAATGGGGTGGTTTCAAACCACCCCACCCTGGCCCACCCACGCCCCAGTATAGGGGGCGGGTTCTGGGAACCCGCCCCCTATACAAATGTATAGGGGGCGGGTTCCCAGAACCCGCCCTCTATACTTTTGTATAGAGGGCGGGTTCTGGGAACCCGCCCCCTATACATTTGTATAGGGGGCGGGTTCCCAGAACCCGCCCCCTTTATTTTTTTTTTAAAATTAATTAATTATTAATTTAATTATTAATTATAATTATTATCAGATAATTATAATATTATTATTAATTATATAATTATAATTATAATTATAATTATAATTATAATTCTTAAAAATAAAATAAAAGTAAATAGAAGATAAAAAAAATATTTAAATTAAATAATAAAATTTCAATATATCAATATTTCTTACAAAATGAATCCGTGAAAATTTACAATGTAAAAAAATCCTATTTATTTGTAAAATGTAAATACTATTTTTTTGATTTTCATTTTCCTTTATGAAATCCCAGAAGGCTTGACATAAGCCTATGCCTTCTGGGATGACTGGATGAACCACCTGTTTCTTGGATAGATGGCGGCGGCGGCGGCGGCGTCTGCTCTGCTGCTTCGGGTTCGAGTTCTGCTTCAGCTTCGTCTTCAGCAGCGTCTTGGACAGGCTGTTGATCCACAAATCCTGAACCTGAATGTGGGACAGGTGTCGGATATGTGCTGCTGCCCAACAAATTTGCGTAGGACGCTAAATCCGTGTCCCAACTGGGCAGTTGTAGCGAAGAACCTGTCCCGGTTTCATGCGGCTGATGTTGCACAAAACCTTGGCCCCATGGCTGCGCAAATCCTGACCCCCAAGGGTGCTGTTGTTGCGCAAAACCTGACCTCCAAGACGGCTGTTCTGCAAAACCCGATCCCCAAGACTGGTGTTGTTGCGCCTGTCCGGTATGCCAGGGTTGCTGCTGACGGTATGGTGATCCAAACCACTGATCCTGCTGCGCTGGATCTCCTTGATGCTGCGGCTCTGGTGCCGGTTCATACTGCGGCTGCGGAGCCGGTTCATACTGCGGAGCCGGTTCATACTGCGGCTCCGGTGCCGGCTGATATTGCGGCTCCGGTGCCGGCGATAATTGTTCAGAAATACCATATGAACCAAATATATCACCAATAAATTGGTCGACATTTGAAAATCGAGCCTGAGATGCCGGACCAGCATCAGTCGGGTATGGTTCATGCACCATTGTTTGTACGAGATGCAACCCACGAGCCTGTCGTTACATTAGAAATAAGAAATAAGTATTGACTCATACCGCCGGATGTTAAAAAGTAATATGATATAAAGAGGGCGGCTTACCAAATCTCGTTCCTTGTGGCCTCTAGGCTCGTACCGCGAGATGTTTGGGAAGTTTTTGGGAGGAGCAGAAAGATATCTTACGGTGACACGCTTATACCACTGTAGATATACTTTGGTAGCGTCAGTAGCTGTGTGTTCAACTATTTGCTGTAAGGCAATACTATGCTGCCTATCCTCCCATCTCATCAAATACTGATGATGATGCTCCCTCCAATCACGCTCCGTATTTCCTCCTCGCATGTCTCCCTCTATTGTCATAGGCGAAGGCGGCGGGACAGGAATATGTTGCAATCTATCAAACTGCCGCAATACCCTATCCGGGAGGTGCATAACAACGATATTGATGCAGAGGAGTGGGCATCGAGCCCGCCAAACCGGCTCTCCTTCGAGACAGATGCCGGGTAAGTGTTGGAGACGATCTGCTATATAAGGCGTCCACAGAAACTGCGCAAATAACATAGTAAAAAAATTGTGATTAAGTAATTTCAAAATAGTAAAACAAATTTAATTACCTAAATTATGATTACCTGAGCCGCCTCCATGCGGTCCAACTCGTCTCTGTAGTACCTAAGCACTCGACGAGGAGCCTTATACGCTTTCTTCCCATTCCACCAGCAGCCAAGCGGCTTTCCGGGGATATCCAAGCCAGTTATTTTAATATTCTCTGGCCTTCCTATATACATATGCTCCCACGACCAGATCTACAAATAAAGTTTCAGATTATAAGAGAGAAAACCAATATTGCAAAATTCTAGCTGTGAAAAATAAAGAATTTACCTGAAGTAATGTACTGCATCCACAAATTTTATTCTTCGTAGGAGCACATGCTTTATCGAGTTCCTTATAGAGAAAGGCCAGGACCCCTGCTCCCCAAGCATATTGGCCACAGACATCAAAATCCGCTAGGAAGCCAAGGTATAGCGGATGGACATGCGTTGCTGATTGGTCCGGCATCAACCAAGAACCGATCATGTACAGAATATAGGCACGTGCATGTCTATCCAAAACTTCATCGGTGGCTTCATCAGGGATATTACTGAATGTATCTCTTAACCAGTTCAAATTGATTTTATATCCCTTACTGTGGCCTCCTGGTGCCTGATATTGGGTTTTTTTTAAATATTAAAGCTAGAAATAATGTAAAATATAAAATAGGTACACTAAGTAGGGAAATCAGAATGAAATTGTTTACCTGTCCGAGAGCAGACTCGGCATATGTATCCCAGTATGGCTGGTCGGTATCTGGACCAACAATTTTTCCTCCGACCAACCCAAGCCCATTAACCCGTAAACCGAGTAAAAGGCCAATATCCTGGAGTGTGATTGTGGCCTCACCCCATCTTAGATGAAAGGTGTGGGTCTCTTTTCTCCAACGTTCCACCAGAGAGGTGACGAGAGCGTGGTCGATTTGGATATGTCGAATCAACGACGCTTCATAAAATCCGGCCCGTCTAAGCCGTTGGTTTATTCTCTGGTCGCAAACTACCCATTTGTCGGAGCTATGCGTGACGACGGTGAGATTATCTCCATCCTGCAAAATTAAATAATGTTATTTTCAACTACAAAAATTAAATGAAAGGTGTAATTAAAAAAAATTAACTAAGTTTAGAATATTTCCTCCCCGTGTAATATATTGAACGATCTGTGTTCATTTTGATGCACAAGCAGAGATTTGTCGAGTGGTTGATTCTCCATTGAAATGTACTTGAGCAGAGATTTGTCGAGAGTTTTATTAAGAGATTAGAAGCACAGATTAGAAATGGGTGATGAAAGTGGAAATGGGTGATGAAAGTGTAGAGGAGGCTCGGCTTTTATAGGGTGAACGGGTTACAGGAATCCGTCTTTGTTGCAAAAGAGGGCGGGTTCCAGGAACCCGCCCTCTTCAATATGATGTCAAATCAATTACTAATTAATGAAGAGGGCGGGTTCCTGGAACCCGCCCTCTTCAAAAATCACAGAGACCGGTATTATTCACAAAGAAGAGGGCGGGATCCAGGAACCCGCCCTCTTCATTAATTAGTGAGATGTCAAATCAGTACTATTTAAGTACTATTTATATTTATACCTTATGTCACATCAATTTTTTTTTTATGTCACTTTATGTCACATCAATTTTTTTAACAAACGGTGATTAATATTTGAGAAATGAAGAGGGCGGGTTCCTGGAACCCGCCCTCTTCATTAAATTTGTTTTTTTACAGAACATCATATTGAAGAGGGCGGGTTCCTGGAACCCGCCCTCTTCATTAAATTTGTAATTATTGTACGCCTCTGGTGAATGACTGTGGTGAATAGTAGGGTACGAATACTAGGGTGAATAATAGGGCGGGTTATTTTTTTACAGAACATCATATTGAAGAGGGCGGGTTCTTGAAACCCGCCCTCTTCATTAAATTTGTTTTTTTACAGAACATCATATTGAAGAGGGCGGGTTCCTGGAACCCGCCCTCTTCATTAAATTTGTAATTATTGTACGCCTCTGGTGAATGACTGATGACTGTGGTGAATAGTAGGGTACGAATACTAGGGTGAATAATAGGGCGGGTTGTTTTTTTACAGAACATCATATTGAAGAGGGCGGGTTCTTGAAACCCGCCCTCTTCATTAAATTTGTTTTTTTACAGAACATCATATTGAAGAGGGCGGGTTCCTGGAACCCGCCCTCTTCATTAAATTTGCCGCTATAAATATGTCTCCGCACTACCCATTTCATTTCATCTCTGTAAAATTTGCATCCGCTCACTATCCATTTAGTTCGATCAATTCTTCTCCGCTATCAATTTTGTGTAAGTGTGGAGTTTTAGAAGAAGGTGAAGTTCAGTACCATAGTCTGCGAGTAAGCAATCTTCGAGCAGTAGAACAGTTCATAAAGTATTGGAAGTAAGCAACCTTCGAGTTTGAAATTTTTTTGCAATTTCAACACAACATAAAAAATATAACTGTTTTTTGTGCAGGATTATGGCCTCCCCAAGTATATTTGTTGTATGTAAATACGATGGCCAGGTTATCACAAGTGCACAAGGTCCCGAGTATATGGGCGGGTCTGCACGAATCATGCGATTGGAAGCATCAACGACTTTTGATGAACTAGAGGCTAAAGTGTACAAAATTACGAAATACGATCCCCGTGAAAGTAGGGTTAAGTTAAGCTGTATATGGCCTATGTTCAGTGGAAATGCATTGGTTGAAATTACAGACGATGCAACAATATCTTCGATGATCGATTTCGGTCTCTCAAGCACCCAGCATTCTTTTGAACTTTTGGTTCGGAAGGAGCAATTGGAAGTATCAGATGCCCCTCCAACGGGTAATTTTGATGGTAATGCTGGAGATAGTTCCTGGGGGTACGGTCACACGGTCAACGATGATGCCGTCAGTGCCGGTGGATATGACTATACACAACATTATTCAAATCTTCAAGCACATGGGTAAACATTTTATAAAACCATATTTAAGCATTTTAGTAATACCTATAAACTAATATTCAAACATTTAATAAAATGCATAAATCCAGGTTCTTCCAGTCGACTGCTGCAGTTGCATGCACCCCAGAAGAACAGCAAGAATTACCATACACAGCCTTCCACAGGTAAATAAATTTGAAACAAGTGATGATTTAGTTACGAAAATATTAAGGAATAATATTATAATAACAATTTATATACTAAACGCAGATTTCCCCACACCTCCGCATCATTCCAACACGATCCAAGCAGCGCATTCCAAGCATGTCCGTCCACATCTTTCCGGTCTTCTCACCCTGAACCAGCCACATTACACCGACCACAACCATCATATATTGCACCCGAGCCTTATGTTGCTACGGGTGATATTGATATGTGTGGCAGTGATGATGATGAAATCGGTGAAGGTGATCAGGGGGAGGATAGCGTGGAATATGCTGCTGGATTGAATGAGGTAGCATTCTTTGATGGTATGGTTGCGAATAACGATTTTGTCGAACTAGAAGATCCCGGCCTCGATCCGCTAGAAGATGATGGTTGGGTAGACTTAGCCGTTGCAGAAGTAAATACGGCACCCTATTTGGACGCGACAGCAGCAAGCGAAGACTGCATCAGCGTCGGGGATTTGTTTCAGGAAAAAGGAGATCTTATTTGTAAGCTGAAGTCGTTGTCCATTCAGCAAAACGTTACATTTAAAACCGAAGAGTCAAATAAGACGTACTATACTGTGGTATGTACGAGAGCTCCTGAATGTCAGTGGAGATTGCATGCATGTTGTTCCAAAAGAGCCAAGGCTTGGAAGGTCACAAAATACAACCAAGAACACACTTGCATCAATTCTATTATGTCACAGGATCACCGGAATTGCACTTCATCTTACATTTGCTCGCTAATCATGCCCCTGATCCGTACAGATGTGGCGATGACTCCCCGAGAGATACGGCTCTTGGTTAGCGGAGAGCATAAAATTCAGATTTCGTATGTGAAGGCATGGGATGCTCGTAGAAAGGCTTTGTGCAAGATATTCGGGGACTGGGAAAGCTCGTACAACTTACTAGTCCCTTTTATGGAAGCCATGAAAGCATCAAATCCGGGGACCGTATACCGGTTAAAAACCACAGAAACAGACGTCGAGGGCTCTGTCAGGTTTCAAAGAATTTTCTGGTGCTTTGGTCCATGTGCGGCTGGTTTCACACACTGTCGGCCGGTATTGTGCGTTGATGGTACGTATCTATACGGTAAGTACAGAGGCTGCATGTTAATTGCTACAGGTGTTGATGCTAATAACGGTATATTTCCGTTGGGATTTGCTATTGTCGAGGGTGAAAATACATCATCCTGGTCATGGTTTTTCCGTAACCTCAAAAATATCCCATCTGTTCTTCATAGAACGGATTTATGCATCATATCTGATAGACATCTGGGAATACTGGCTGGAATGAGATCTGTATTTCCGACGACCCCACATAGGTTTTGCCTACGACATTTCAGGCAAAATTTTGATCGAAAATTTAAAAATTCGGATCTACATAAACTTATGTACAGAGCCGGTGAAACGCCTGACCCTAATGTTCACGACATATACATGACGAAAATTGGGGAGATGAGTCAAGCCGCGAAAGCGTGGTTAGATGAGTATCCAGTACGCATGTGGTCACAAGCACATGATGATGGGTGCAGATATCTCCTAATGACGACTAATATGTCTGAAAGCTTCAACGGGGTCCTTAAAGGGGTTAGAGGCTTACCGATACAGGGGTTGATTGTTCGAACATTTTTCCGGATGAATACTTATTTTGTGCACAGAAGAGAAAAGTCCTTGGCGATGGATACTCCGCTCACCGCGTTTTACGAAGATATCTTTCGGAAAAGAGAGCGCAGAGCACAATACTACAGATCCGAAAGGTTTGACACGGCGGAGTTTCAGGTGACGGGCGGTAATGGGAATCAATATACCGTGAACTTTAGAGATGAAGGGCTCTCTTCGTGTACATGCGGCCTTTTCCAGCAACAACATTTACCTTGTGCCCACGCAATTGCTGCTGCGAGCAGTATGCATACCTCACATTACAATTTTGCTTCCCAATACTATACAGTTTCTAATTACCAAGGTGCATACGATCCAAAATTTCATCCTATACCGGACAGTCGCTATTGGCACTATTATACTGCCAACAGACAAACACCGACTGTATTACCGCCTGAAAAAAATATAAGGCCCGGAAGACCTAAGGTACGTCGAGATCGAATGACAATGGATGCTGATCCTCAGCAAAGGCAATCCAGATGTAGCCTATGCAAACAACCAGGCCATTATAGGACCAGATGTCCAGGATATGCATCAGGGGCGGGACCTTCAGGATCGTGACAAGTGCACTCAGATTTTTTTGTATTATAAATTTGACGGATTCATTTTGTTATTATAAATTTGACCGTCGATATAGCATTTACATTTTACAAATAGATAGGATTTTTTGGCATTGTAAATTTTGACGGATTCATTCTGTAAAAAACATTGATATAGTGAAATTTTATTATTTAATTTAAATGTTTTTTTTCGTCTATTTACTTTTATTCTATTTTTATGAATTATAATTATAATTATAATAATAATTATAATTATAATAATAATAATAATTATAATTATAATTATAATTATAATTATCTGATAATAATTATAATTAATAATTAAATTAATAATTAATTAATTTTAAAAAAAAAATAAAGGGGGCGGGTTCTGGGAACCCGCCCCCTATACAAATGTATAGGGGGCGGGTTCCCAGAACCCGCCCTCTATACAAAAGTATAGAGGGCGGGTTCTGGGAACCCGCCCCCTATACATTTGTATAGGGGGCGGGTTCCCAGAACCCGCCCCCTATACTGGGGCGTGGGTGGGCCAGGGTGGGGTGGTTTGAAACCACCCCATTCCCATAATTAAATTTTTACCCATCCTATTTTAATAAATTAATTTTAAAATAATATTATTTTAAAAAAAAACCCGAGAACCGTTTGTATTTAATTAACCGCGCCCATAAATTAATAAGGGAGCGGAACGGGACGTGGCGAGTTGCTATCACGAGGACGCGGTGCGCCAGAGAGGACGGATGTGACACGTGGGCCCAGATCACATGCAGCCCCATCTCTTCGTGGCCCCCACGCGACATTTAATAGCTTCCCTAAGACAACCACATCGCCATCCACGCATGCATGCACATTAACCCCGCACCCATCCCCATCCGCGATGCATGCATACAATTACGAAATTGCCCATCCTTATGAAAATTTGTCATCTATTCATAAACATGCAGCTTTGATGAAAGAATTTCCCTTTTTATTTTCTTTTTCTCACCGTGTAAAAAGTTGGCATCAACATTTGTGCATCTGTCTCATGACGAAAACAGGAATTATTTTCCAACTTTAAGTTATTCTAGACCGAATAAGGATCTAACAGAAATACCATATGATTTATCCGATCCGCAAATCATAAATGTGGCGGTATACATTATACATCTAACATGAATTAAGAAAGTCATCATTTCATTTTTATTTATAAAATAAAATTCCATGTTAAACTTAATTGACCATTATTAACTGTAAATTATTAGGTTTTTTTTATTTTTCTTCCAGAAAACGGAAAACGAGGCTTGAGCAATCACAGCTCCGCGATCCATTAAAAAGATTAGTGGTTACTTTAATTGTCTAGAGTCTTGTTGCACAAAGTACGTGTTTTTGTTATTTTCATGTTAGAGATAGATAAAACATAATTGCCAACTGGCTGTGAACATCCGTCGTTTCACTATTATAACCATAAAACTTGAGAGTCCCCAAATTAATTTCAATTTTATAATTTAACATAACCTCAAATAGCACCACATAATTAAATATATAACTTTTAACATATATTTAATAAATATAATTATCAACTTAATCAGTTATAACTATACAATCATCTATTCTAATATTAAATAACTACTATAATTATTTTTGGATCATTTTGAAAACAAATTAATCACTCACACCAAGTAAGTTTTAATTTTCTGTAATTATTTTGATTTCAAATTAAAAAGAAAAAATTAAACATGATTTTTATTTGAAAATGTGCATCTCAGAGACCGCTCAGGATGCTAAAGTAAAAATTTTAATTGAAAAAAGTTGTATATTTCCATAAACGAACTCGATTCTCCTTGTAAATATCGTTACAAAGAATCCGGCCAAGGCGGTACGATTTGTTACGCAAGACAAAAACTCTTCTAATCTTCACGCACAAGTTTTCTATACGTAAATGAATCTCAACCGTCCATTCTTACATTTCTCATTCTCAACGGTCGATCTCGTTTCAAAAATCATAAATTCGCCAAACAAATCCCCAGTCAAAGCCACCTTAACAGATGAAAGGATTTCTCTTCCCTTTTATATCATCACACTAGCTCTCCCTGAAGAGAGCAAAACTCTATAAAGTAGAGCTAGAAACAGCAATCCCTTTGAGCTGTGTTTTAGCTGTCATTTTATACTCATCTCTCTCGTCCTCCTCAACTCTATAGCGAAAATAGAAAAACTAATTTCAATCTTTCTCAAGACAGAATGAGAAGATGAAGAAGAAAATCAACATCAATCTTATTTTCGTCTTCTTCTTACTCTGGTTGCCTCATCTCTCCTCCGAATTCGTCAGCCATGACCTCACCGACGCCGCAGCCGGTGAGATCCGCCGCCGGCAACTCCTCTACTACCGCGACGAGTTCGGCGACCGCGGCCAGAACGTCACCGTCGATCCCTCGCTGGAGTTCCCAAACCCTCGCCTAAGAAACGCCTACATTGCTCTCCAAGCTTGGAAGCAGGCCATCTTCTCAGATCCGTTAAACATAACGGCGACCTGGACGGGATCCGACGTCTGCCACTACAAAGGCGTCTTCTGCGCGCCGCTGCCGTCAAATCCAAACGTCACCGTCGTCGCCGGCATAGATCTGAACCACGCCGACATCGCCGGCTACTTGCCTGAAGAGCTCGGCCTGCTCTCCGATCTCGCGCTGTTTCACATCAACTCCAATCGATTCTGCGGCACCATCCCTCACAAGTTCGATCGGCTGAAGCTGCTCTTCGAGCTCGACCTCAGCAACAATCGATTCGCCGGCAAGTTCCCCAGCGTCGTCCTTCGGCTGCCGTCGCTGAAGTTTCTAGATCTGAGGTTCAACGAGTTCGAGGGATCGGTGCCGAGCGAGCTGTTTGATAAAGATTTCGACGCCATCTTCATCAACCACAACCGTTTCGTTTTCGACATCCCGAGCAATTTCGGGAACTCGCCGGTGTCTGTGATCGTGCTCGCCAACAACAAGTTCCGAGGCTGCTTGCCGGCGAGCCTCGGAAACATGACGAGATTGAATGAGGTTATATTTCTCAACAATGGATTGAGATCTTGTGTGCCCAAAGAGATTGGATTGCTGAAGAATTTGACTGTGTTTGATGTGAGCTTCAATGAATTGGTCGGTCCTTTGCCGGAAGAGATAGGAGGGATGACGAGCCTGGAGCAGTTGGATGTGGCTCATAATATGTTGTCGGGTTCGATTCCGAGCTCCATTTGTAATTTGCCAAGGCTGCAGAATTTCACCTATTCGTATAACTTTTTCACTGGTGAGCCGCCGGCGTGCTTGAGGGTGCCGGTATTTGATGACAAGAGGAATTGCTTGCCAGGGCGGCCCAAGCAGAGGACGGCGAAGCAATGCAACTCGTTCTTGTCGCATCCTGTGCATTGTGGATCATTCCGGTGCGCTCCGTTTGTTCCGGCGCTTCCTCCTCCTCCTCCGCCTTCTCCTCCGCCACCGTCTCCATCTCCACCACCTCCGCCAGTATTCTCGCCGCCACCTCCTTCACCCCCACCACCGTCTCCGCCACCGCCTTCACCCCCACCACCGTCTCCGCCACCGCCTTCTCCATCTCCGCCTCCGCCGCCGTCTCCTCCACCGCCGTCTCCTCCACCGCCATCTCCGCCTCCACCGCCATCTCCATCACCCCCGCCACCATCACCACCGCCTCCGTCTCCATCGCCGCCATCACCACCGCCTCCGTCTCCATCGCCGCCACCTCCATCACCGCCTCCGCCCTCACCGCCACCGCCATCCCCCTCGCCGCCACCTCCATCACCGCCGCCACCATCGCCTCCACCACCAATCTATTGTGTCCGATCGCCGCCGCCGCCGCCACCAAATTCACCACCGCCACCACATTACTCACCACCGCCGCCACCACATTACTCACCACCACCCCCTCATTATCACTCACCGCCGCCCCCATATTACTCATCTCCGCCGCCAGCGATTTATCCATCCCCATCACCACCACCACCACCACCACCACATTATTCACCACCTCCACCTCCGCATTCACCGCCTCCGCCGCCTCATTATTCATCTCCACCACCACCATATTACCCATCACCTCCACCTCCACCACATTCACCACCACCTCCATCCTACTCCCCGCCGCCCCCTCCACCGAATTCGCCACCGCCACCTTGCATCGAGCCACCTCCGCCTCCTCCTTGCATAGAACCCCCTCCAATTTATGAACCATCCCCACCACCTTCATATTCTCCACCGCCACCAATTCATTATAAGCCTCCTCCGTCGCCATCGCCTCCACCTCCATCACCGCCAGTATATGAAGGGCCGTTGCCGCCGGTTGTTGGAATCTCTTACGCCTCGCCGCCACCGCCTCTGTACTATTGATGGATTCTTTTGAGAAAAGGAACAAAAAATGGAAAGCACAATGTTTTGTTTATTTTAAATTTCTCTATTTGTTTTTTCAGGAACAGAAGAATTTCATCTCTGGGATGAATGGGTGCGGAGATAAAAAGGAGGCAAAGGAATGCCTCTCTCCAAATTATTGATTTGAAATTGTGGGATGTGAATAAAATGGTGTTGAGAGAGAGAGAGACAGAGAGATTAGTAGTTTGAAGCAGAGGAAATTGATGTATAAAGTAGATGGATCAATTGTGGTGTTCTTATTTTTTTAAAATCTTCTTTCTATATACTTTGTTTTATTTTTTAAAAAAAACAATTTTCAGTCGATTGAGTATGATTTATGGATTCCTTTGAATTGTGGGTTGCTTAATGTGTTTCTTGTGTACTTGTGCTCTGTTTATTTCATTTGATATTTTGCTCTGTTTTTGGCTGAAGTTTTGTTAGTAGATGCTTGTTTTGATTCAAGCTTGAGCCGGAACAAGCGGAGTTTTTTCTTTTTCTTTTTTTGGGATACGATCCTTCCCAGAATTTGGATCAAATTGTAGACATCTCACTTCGGAGTAAATTATTACCATGTGAGCTATGCTCAGTTGGTAAAAACAAGAGGTTAGTTGGTTCTTCTTCTTCTTTTCTTTTCTCTACTAAGAAGTTTGATGTTTACCGTACACTTTTGGTATTATTATTTTTTTGGGGATAAAAGCATGAAAAAACAAATTGAATTTGTAATTTTTTATAAAATACTTCCTCTACCTACCCCCACAAAGGCACTCAAATTCAACCCTAAAGAACCCAAATGATTGTCAAGTTTTAGTATAAAACTTGTTAGGTTTGGTCCAAGTAAAATTTGATAATCTCAACTATTATTTATTTTTCTTTGGAGGTGCTCAATCAATTTATTTTTAAGGACAATTTTTATTAAAAGACTCATTTCAATAAATAATTGGGAAAAGAGACCTCGTGAAAATTTATTTATCAAAATAGACTTCTTTTTGGCACATAAGCAACCAGGATAAACATTTCCTTACATGGCATATCTTATGTGGCGAGGTCCATTTCTCTAAAAAAAAGAATTAATGAGGTCCTTAAAATTATTTATAAAAACAAGTTTTTTTTGGAAAACAAATCCTCTTAAATATTAAAATATTTCTGTTAAAAATAAATCCTTCTGAATAAATCCATGGAAATTTTATCAATTCTTCTTTACAACTTCTTATCAAATAATTTTGCCGCCTCTATACAAATTTTTACTATATCATTTATCAAGAAAAAAACGTAAGGACTGGCTGGTTTACATCTAAGATAACTCTATCAGCCTCTCTCGATCCAGAGCATGGAACCTTCGTTTAGGAAACAATGACGAAGTAGCAGCACAAAATTTTAGCTCTGCAATTAAATTTTTTGAACAGAGACTTTCCGTTAACTAAGTTTCATAATTAACATTAATATATTTAAAATTTTGTTTTAATTGTAATTTCTGTATGACAATAGCAATTAATAAATGAAAAAATGGCAACCTTATGTTCTAATTTCTAATTACGGCCAACCAAATATAAATTAAAAATGTATGAATCAATTACAATATTTAATTCAGATTATTTCACTAGAAAGAACGCTATTTCCATTGATTTATTTGACAAGAAATAAATAGTAAAGAATAATAGATTAAATTTCCGAAGATTTATTTTCGAAAGGTTATTATATTATTTAAGAGGAATTATTTTCCAAAAAACTTATTTTAATAAATATTTTTAAATATGGACCTCATTGAAATTTATTTATCAAAATAGACCTTGTTATTGCCACTTAAGAAATACCATATAAGCAAATATTTATCCTAATTGCTTATGTGGCAAAAAATAGCCTATTTTGATAATTAAATTTCCATGGGATCTCTTTTCCTAATTATTTATTGAAATAAGACTTTTTATAAAAATTGTCCTTTAAATTTTAACTTAGATTAACAAAAGTTCGTTGAATGCCACGTGTTATTCTCACCGAAAAAGAAATTGAAAGCATAAATCGACACAAAGGAAAAAAAACCAAAATGGCAATAAAAGATATAAAATGATTTGATAATAACATACCTTTTGTTTCAGGGTTCTTTTTTGAAATAGGGTAATTTTAAATTTTTATTATTAAAATAGGGTAGTTAAAATTTATTTTATGAAAATAGGACGGTTTGGTGGACCCCATCCCAATCCCCGGTTTAGAGGGCGGGTTCTAAAAACCCGCCCTCTACCTATTATAGGGGAGGGCGGGTTCCAAAAACCCGCCCTCCCCTCATTTTTGAAGAGGGCGGGTTTTGAGAACCCGCCCTCTCCTTTATAAAGGAGAGGGCGGGCCCGTCCTCTTTAAAAAAAAATTTATTTTAATTCCGTGGGGCCCACAAACTACCCTATTTTCATAAAAAAAATTTTACTATCCTATTTTTATAATAAAAATTTAAAATCATCCTATTTCAAAAAAAAACCCTTTGTTTCATGAATGACACATGCAATACACTAGTAATTTTAAAGGGTAAAGTACAGAGGGGTTTTGTGCGATTAATCTAAATGTTAGTAGAAATTAATAAAGTCCTTCCCCTCAATTAAAGCCGTGATATTAGGTAACGTCTCTGATTTGATGCTGATAGAATATTTGCTGGGTAGTAATTAATTGCATTAGTTTGTGAGATCATTGGAAAGAGACATTAGAGTATTGGCTCGTCACTCATCCATTGGTTGATGAGTTTATTTCTCGCAAAGATTTTTTGAAATTTCTTGGTCCTCGAGCTTTCATCCTCTCGAAGTTCGCATATTCTTGTTATTCTCATTGGCCCTTGTCAGAACCTGCCGTTATCACTGTCGACACCTTTCATTCACCCTTCTTTTTCACATAGATTTTGGGTTGAAACCGTGGCTGTTCTTCTGTCACGTACCCATGTTTATTACCACTCGGTTTGTTTGGATGAAATGGCTGTTATACAAGCCGAGCGAGCTGAGCATTAAGTTGTTCGGTCTGGTTCAATTATGTAAACAAGATTAAAAATGTTCAATTATTTAAACAAGATTAAAAACTTGTTAAATCTCCGTTTGTTTATTTGTTGGACGAGCACGAACGAGTTTTCATCGAGCCCTAGCCAAGCCTCGCGCTTTATCGAGCCTGTTTAAGATCTAGAAAATATCTATAAATAATTACTGACCAGTTTTTACATGATGTTGATGCACAAGAATATATGGAAAAACATATGGATGTTCGATATTTTTTGAGGATAAACTAAGCGGTGAGAAATATTGTTGTTATTACCAAACAAGCAAGTGCATGTTTACAATCTTGCTAATTTTTATTTTTTATTTTTTTGTTATCTAAATTTAGGAATAAGAAGTTATTTTATTATTCCTTCTAAATACTAATTAAGCCATAAACTACTCTAACCCACATGAGTCCTAAATGAACCGATTGTCTAAACATGAGCCAAGCTTGAACAAGCTATGCTCATGTTTGTTTGTTTTATCGAGTTTCAATTTATGTCCAAGCTCGGTTTGTTTAACCATTAAACAAGCTTGAATGAGCTTCTATCGAACCGATTCGGTCTGAGCTTCAAGCTTTTTTGACAGTCCTTTCTGGGGTTATTTCATTTTCTCTGGCCATCCAAGGAGCCATGTCAGTGAAAACAGAAGATCCCATGATGATAAAAACGTTTTTGATATCTACATGCAAGTATACATGTCAAATCTACAGCTACAATGCAGCTAAAAGCGTTTTTGATATCTAAGCTGGAAAAGCTCCCACGATGATAAACAATAAGTCATGCAACGGATTAAGAACTTTTTACTTATTTATTTCTAGGAGGGCTCTCACGTTAAAGGATCACTCATTTAATTTGATGCTTTATTTTTACTCTTGTTTTTGTTTTTAATTTAGAAAGTGGCTTCATTTGTTTCATATTTTTTGCTATGATGCTGAGTAGAGAAAAAACAAGTTGTATTCAATTTTGCTTTTATAATGAAGATCGCCAAGTAAAAAATAGATTAGATTAAAGTAAAAGATTAAATATTCACGAGCAAAATGGCAGTATCGATAGGCTCCAATAGAGCGTGCCCTCGTAACAAGGGTTATGTATGGTGGCCCCACAAGAATACCAATCATAGCATCATCTCCGTGTTGGCTCTATTCATTTACTTAATTTGCAGCATTAATTTTTTGATTATGCACATGCTTGAGTCCTTTCTTGGCAATTACTACATTGGATTATTCTATGGCCTTTTGTTTCAGTATAATCCAGCAGATTGCAAGGGACAATGTTTTATATTATGTTATTTAGCCGCGCGAAAATGAAAATGATGAACTAGTTATGATATGAGATGCATGATGCGCGGTTATTTCAAGTGAAAAGAAAGAAAAAAAAAATCAATTGGTCAAATATGTGGTTCAAACTGCCATAAATAAAGATTGGGCATGCAGAAGTATAGATCATTTACTTCTTCTTTTCCTTTCATTTGTTTGAAAGGTTTACCGATAGGAACCTAGTTTAACTCTATGTCTATAGATCAAACATGTCTAAATCGTAAAGATCCAGCTATTCAATAAACCATTATATGGTTTGGTTTAGGATAGGGACAAGTGGGTTTTCTGTCTATAACCAACATGAATTAAACAACGAGTTGGGTTACCCATGAAGAAACCTACCTACCTACTACTAACAAACAATAGTATGTGATACGGCGGATAAGCCTTCCAAGCGATGCTTAATTAAAATAAGCTGGTTAATCGTGATACAATTTTCATGCATCAATTCAAAAAAGAAATATACAAAGAATCAATGTAAAGATAAATAGATAAATAAATAAATAAATTTGAAAACCTAAATAAAATGATTATGGATTGGATGTCCGAAAGAAAACGATCTTAATAAATAAACACCTTAAACAAAACCGCTTCCGGAAAAGAAAAAAAACAAGTGTTGCACACATGGTAATCTTTGATTCTACTTGTCCATTAAGATCTCAACAAACACAAACAATGATCCCAAATGTTTCTTTATATGGGAATTCAAATATTCAAAGATTGAACAGATCAGCCAAGAGACTCCTTGTACCTAAAAACTAAGTATTGGAACATATAAACATTAGAATTAAAATTGTTAATTTTGAGGATCCAGCGAATCTTGTAAACCTCCAGAATTGAATCCACCATAGTCTATCATCTTTAGCAAAGATACATGGAATTTCATAAAGTCATTAAGAACTGAAGGTATAGTTGGATTGAAAGTCATAGAACAAGATATTTAAGCAAATTTGGATAAACTAGGGAATAGTTTTGATAATTGCATAAATCTTTCAAATTTCATGTATAACTTATTTCATATTCATCCTACTCTATTGATCCTTAGGATATATGACATCTTTTGTTTTCTCCAATACCTCACTAAATTTAGTTTGACAATAAGTTCATGAAGACCAAAACTCTTAAAACATTTATTTATATTAAAAGAGAACAATAATTCTGAAAGAAAATAATTATATATCAGAGCTCAAACTCTAAGAACCATTCTAAATTCATGATTGAGCAAATATATTCCCTAAAGATAGTCATTCATTTCATATATTTGTGTCATGCTTTGTGCAATCATTTACTCTAGTCGCACTTTTGTGGTTAGGGGTAAATTGTGTTTCTTTATTTTTTCAATTATGCTTTCTTCCTGTAGCATGTGAAGCTTTAATATGCACTAGCTTTATGCACATGCAATGCACGTAAATATTTGCTTATATAGAAACGTCATGAAAAATATTTGAAAAGAATTTTCAGGATTTTAACCGAGATAATAAAGTTTTATTACGAGACTTTAAGTAGGATTTTGAAAATTTTGAAACAAATTGAAAAAGTTTTGGCTTTCTTATATGTATAAATTCTCAAAATAACTAGAACTTTTCTAATCAAGTTACATCTTATGAATCAAACTGACAGCTTCCATTTTGAAACAAATTGAAAAACACTTTTCCCTTTTGCATTAATAGTTATTGGTATTTTGCATTAATATTAATATTGTACGGTTAAAATCAAATTTATGTGATTTAAATATACTAATTTTATAATGATATTCTAGAGATATCTTAATAGTAGAAAAAGATGGCATAGATATTAGTGTCTAAAGAGAAAGGGTGAGTGTGTGTAGGTGTCTCAAATTTGAATTAAAAAAAAGGCAATTAAAGTATTTATATAGCATGATGACGTGACCATCTTAAAGTAAAGAATAATTTGAGTTTTTTTCTCATTCCTTGATTTTTTGTATTGAAAATGAGAGACACCATCAATTGATATGGCATGATCTATAAATTTAGGGTTTGCATGATAAGTAAGAGTAGAGAAGATAAAGATAAAAATATGTACTATTGTCCCTTATCATCTTTAATCTTATTAGTGAAACAAAATGGGCCCTTATTATATGAGAAAGGGAAGAAAAAGAAGGAAACGAGAAACAAATTAGCAAATAGAGAAAGCTTTACACAGCAAGACCCATGCTACCTCAAATATGCAAAGCAAAGCTATAGAAAATCGAGCCTTACAAAGCTTTACAAATTAAAGCAACCGTTCTAATTTGCAATACACCTTCTAATCTTCAAGATACCAACATCTTTTGCACGTTGCCATATTTGCAATATACCTTCTAATCTTCATGATATCATCGATTTATAATCCAATCGAAGTTGTCGAGTAAACAATCGGCACACTTCTTCATATGGTGATTGCAAATATTGTTTTGCATGTTTGGAAAGTACAAAACTATATAAATTTTTAGGTCCTAATATAGGCCTAAAGAGATTGTTCTACTGGATGCGATCTTCGATACTCCAATCTTTTATGCTAAGGATTTGGATAGTAAACCAATTTCTCGAAATTGGAATGCGTTACCTCTCTTTTTAAGAGTTCAATCTTAAGCTATTAGTTTGTGATAATTTTGATCCTGGTTTCTTGAACTCAATTTTCTTTCTTAACTATATTTTACTTTAATATAGAAATAATAGGGCTAAAAAAACTTTAGAAATTATAAGCCGACAACAAATTAAGTGCAAAACAAGTTACCTCTCTTTTTGTTCCTATCTAATGTGACTTTTTGCTCAATATCCTGTGCCAGTATAATTTCGTCAAAAATAGAACATGATAGTAGAGCTAAAGATCTTGCTTTGCTTGGATCAATGGGGAACTAAATCCTTTTTTCTAAAATAAAAATTTTGGTGCAAGGAAGCAATATTTGGAGGAATTTGAATAGGACTAGATAAATATAAGTGAGGTGGTAAAAAACACAAGATTATTATTAATTTATAGGATTGCTCGGCCTGCCGTGGGCAGCCCTGACAAGGGGAAAGCAGTGAGGGCTTTGGTCCCACTGTTTTAATTTCGGCCAGGTCTGCTCCCAGCCCTTTTCCCTTTGAGCCTGTGCATAGCAGGCAGCAGGATTGCTGTATGACATGCCGATTGAATATTGTCAATACCAAAAGTTTGGACTAACAAGTTTATCAGCAGGATGCGCATTATCCTAGTGGTAAAGCCACTTAGCAGCTGAGTGTGGGGGTTCAAACACCGGTTGCATTAGTTTACAGTCTATTATTAAACCATAATACTGATATTTAGTTTGATATCCTTAGTTTGGCATAAAAGTAGATCTAGTGCCCAGGTAGGACTAGATAGTGTTTCTAGAGCTACCGGAAATATCTTCTCTTGAAGAGCTTGCACCATGCAAGCCCCTCTATATCGCTTGGATGAGCTGGGTCTGGCTTTTTCTAAATCAGTAAAGTTTAAACTCAATCAAGGCCCAAGCACATTCAAGCCATAGTTAGTTACAGTTAAAGCCTAATTCCAAGAACATACAAAAAGTAAACAAACAAACAAATAAATAAAAGTTCAAATGAGAATTGTACGCAAAAAACCAATTCAAAATTTCAACCAACACATCACAATTTTCATCCACATCCCACCTAAAAACAGAAAAAACAAATTTAATAAAGAAATGCACATATACAAACACAAACACCACTTAACCCACCAAAAATATGGAATTTCACAATTAGGAAACAAAAAGTAATGCATATTACATACTTTTTTCATTATATAAATAACAGTTCACCAATTACAGATAAAGAATTAGAAGAAATGTGTCGAAAAAAGCTTGCTCTCATTTGCTAGTAGTCACAATTCACAAATAACTGTGCCTAAATATTTTTGAAATCCTCAGACTAGGCTTAGGCTTTCTAGATTTTAATCGAACTAATTCACAGCGAAGTTGACTGAAACTCCACTCTCCTAGCTTGTGAATTGAAATGCCTTCTAAGAAATCAGCTTGGAAATGGTGAGCCTAGGTAAGAATTTTCTTCCACGACTATAATAAAAAATTTTGTAAGAAAATCAACTTAGGACAAATTTCTATATATTACTTAACTGAGTCCTACAGTTGCAAAAGGATAAGCAACAATTAAAATGTAGGGTTCAAATTATCATCATTTGTAATACATAGCATGAAAAATAAGGGAAGTAAAATAACTTCGGCAATTTCGATGTTTTGCGTCATGAGAGTGCACACAAGATGTGAATATCCATTTGCCAAATATATTCTTAGATATATGGTATTAATGAACTAGAATAGACCTACATAATGAGGTGAATATATGGAGCCCTCCTTCACAATGCAAGCTGGGAAAATAATTAATAAGGTCAATGAGTCACAATGGCCTTCTGTTTGGTTGGCTGCCTGATACATGAACCGAAGTCAATCAGAAGAACTTATTCAATGTGCGGCGGCATTGGATCAGGAAGCACATCAAAAAAATGTTATGAAACATTGGCGTTGTTATTGTTCACACATGTCCAAAAGAAACAAGTCTAATAAACTGAGACCAATACTTAAGGGGGAAAAGTAATAATAATGACAGGATAGCCGAACAAACAAGGCTGTCGTGAGGTAAAAGGAAGTTGAAAAGGAGCATTGCAAACAAGAGGCGGAGACAGACAGCAGCAAGCCAAGGTAACAACGAGAATAAGGTAAATGCAAGTGTAATACAGTTAAAAGTAAGGGGTAAAGTGTAAAAATGCTAAGATACAATACACGAGGATGTTCCTATGAAAATTTAAGATTCATTAAACGTGTTCAAGATGAAGGAAGAAGGGAGAGTGTGTATTTCAAAAGACATAACTGCAGAAAAAGCATAAGAATACGCACACGCGCATATATTTATAAGGGGAAAAATATACTTGCATATTTTGTTTCATGAAGAACAAATATATTATATAAAACACAGAGGTTAAGTTCATGAGAACATTCTCACATAAGTTTACGTGAGAATGCCTTAAAAGAAGTCGGCATCCATCATCTGTTTCAATAATCAACAGAGTTACCTTGTTCTCTATGGCCTAAAGATGAATACAGCAATTTCACGCATATTGGATATTCTTTGGTCTCAAATCGGATGGTTGCAAAATATTCAGTATTTTCTTTTAACAATAACAAAACTTTTTACACCCCAGGATGAACAGCGAAGGATTATCCATTGCACATGCAAATTGCTACGCCCATGTTAGGCAGAGACAGACAGCAGCTAGACGGTATCAATCATTCCAAAAAGAAAAAAAGTTCAAATAGAAAATGGTGATTGCCGACTGTTAAACAGGGAAGAATCAAGCATCACGGCATGCAATTTCGGCAGATCCCGATCCAAGATGGCCAATTCCTACCCAAAAAATGACTGTTCAGGTTTCAACACCGATACCTTCTGATACCGAATTATATTGGGTTTACCATTTGACTAGTAGGGTTCGAGTATTACGTTTATTAGCTAGTTTATTAACCTAATGGGTATTGGGTTACAGTTTATTTGAGTATTTGACATCATTAATCAATAAAAAAAACATATCAAAATATTATAGTTATAGTTATTTTTATTAAGTGTTAAAACAACCTTAGACACCATTAATTGCTAAAGAATTTACCAAACAGTTTATACATGCTTTAACTATTTATTTAAAGAATTGCATAATTTTAATACTTTTTTCAAAATGATATAAAAGCCAATATTCCCAATTCGAGACAGCCAATTCCAAACTTAAAAGTCACCACCCAATATCAATACCGAGATTTTAAACGTAGTTATGAAGGCTAAACATGACGTGTTATCCTTTGAGTACCGCGGAATTGCGGATGATTGGATCATCCTTTTAGGTTAGTTTTTACTGCTTGTTTAGAGTGATCTTGTTCCTTTTTTGCAAGTCAACTATTGACTTATTTAGGGGATCCTCTTTTCTTATTTTGTGTAGGATTATTCCAAAATTGTGTCATGCTTCTACTTGTATTCATAGTACTTTTTGGTATCATAAAATCATCGCGCACTATGTTTTTACATGGACTTTAAAGGTGTTTTTCATATAAAACTTGCATGAGAACTATGCTTATTCTAGAATTGAAAAATGCATCTCCCCCCTGTTACATGCCAATAAACTTTGCGAGTGAATCTTTTCAAGACAATTTTTCTATTATAATATATAAATCATATATGTTAATTAATTAGTTAGGGTTGAGCATGGGTCCAATCAGGTTGGGACACGGGTAAAGACAAGGCCAATCCCAGTTTAAGCCGTGTTGAAACTTTCATGCCCAAATCCAATCCCAATTTTTAAAACCAAATGGTCCAAATCCAAGTCCAAATCCAATCCCAATTTTTAAATGACGTCTCAGGCATCCGGCGAGGCGACCTGAGCTGCTATCACTTCAAGGGCCTAGGCGATCGCCTTAGCGTCCAAGGCGAGACTTTGAGGCGAGCCAAGTGATTTTTATTTTTAAAATAAAAATAAAATAAATTTCATGTTATTTCAATCTCATTTTTGTTTATATATACTAGCTTTCTCTTTATTCATAAAAAAATCTTTTATGAGAACAAAATTAAACAAAAAATGACGAAAAACTGTGTTTTTAATTCTAAATTGAAAAGTCATATATTTTTTTCTTTCACATTCTTTCTCTAATCCTCAAGCCAATCTAGTAAAGTTATGTTGGTGGTCTAAATATTTGCCGCCTCACTTTACTCAAGCTGTCGCCTTTCGCTTTTAGAACACTGCAAACCAGGTTCAGTTTAGTTAGGCCGGACTCAAATTAATTTGCAGCCGTATCCACCATCTTATGTTGTGGGGTGGGGGGGGGGGGAGTGGAGCTAAGCGGTAGAGCATGGCTTGGGCTTTAGGGGGAAAAAGCGCAGTCTTTTCTAACTTATGGATTAACAATAATGATGGAAAATTAGATATATGTAAAAGTCTGAAAACAAAAATATATAAAAATAACAAAGATTCTGCTCTTTCATGATTTCTATAATTGTTATTGCATAACAATAGAATTATATTGAATCATCATATGATAATATTAATAAATATATCGTAATATAAGGTCTAAAAAGATGATGTTGCGGATTAGGAATAGCAATGAGATTTCATTTTTTTCATTTAATACGAGGGTTAGAGGTAGACCTAAGCGGACATGGATAAAGGCAACTAAAAAAGCTATGTTAATTGTTAATTTAACCAAGGGAAATTAGGGAAAGGGTTGTTGACAATAGTTTGCAATCATAACATATTAAAGGTTTGATTCCATTTTGGTCCAATAAAAAGCAGGTTTAAGCGGCGCTTCAACAGCATAAAGCAGGCCAAAGTGAAGCTTCAGGCCTCTAAAGCAGCAAAAAGGTTTTATCCACAGCTTTATGCAAAAGTGAAGCGCCCTGTCACTGCTTTCCGCTAAATGGGGCTTTATGGGTAAAAAAAAAAATTATTACTTAAAAAGGCTTTATCCACATCACCAGCACACATGCACAAAGTGATCATACAAAATGCACCGGGGTGTGCGCTGAACTTAGGGAAGGGAAATCGTGCATACCATTACTAAAAAGGAAACATTACATCAATTAGGAAGCAGGAAAAAAAAGATGACAAAAGAGCTTGACCTGCTATTATAATTGCCATATCTCCAGCATATCTGAAATCCTCAGACTTTATTTGCAGTTAGCCTGAATTTTAATTGAACAAATTTGCATGACAGCTGACTGAAACTCCATACACGTTCCTTTCTTGTTTATGTCTTGTATGTCATTTGCCACACAGTTGTGCAACTAGTCTAAGAAAAGCATAATGGAAATGCTGAAAGTGGGTTAGTACGCTGATGCTTCAATAAATTCAAAATCAAATTTCTGTCGGTAAGAATTTTATTTTAAATACTATCTATATACTGCAGAACGTGAGTGCAGTTGTACAAGCAATACCAAAAAAATAAATAACAAATATTCTTTGATATATTATTTCCTGAACTAAGTTTTCTTACCACACAACAATAAGTGATCTATCATAGCGCGAAGTCAATATAACCAGTCGCAGCATGTAACATGCAGAATATAGAAACTAAAATAACTTCACATTCTCAATTGCATTAAAGATCATAATAGATGTAAGTGGCCTACGCAAAAATATTACTAGACTTGTGGTGATTAGAGAATCAAAATTACACTTGCCTAATGAGGCGATTCAGTAGATAAAGTATAAGATACTGATCCCTCTTTCTCACAACATATTTCAAGTTAATTGAGCAATTAACTAATAAGTCAATAACAAGCTTAGATCTGGTACGTTGTGTTGTGTTAAAGTGAAGTCACGAAAATCAGTAAAAATGGAATTTTTTCGATTAAAAAAAAACTAATAAGTCAATGTGATGCTGGTCATCATAAACTAAGAAGAAAAGATTGCCTTGAAAAAAGCTGGAGTATAGTGGCAGTTGTTGGGAAGAATTTATAATATTTAAAAATGACAGTTAATGAAGGATGAAGCAATTTATCAAATATACAACTAGGCATCATGAGATAAAAATGCCTGAAGTCCTGAAATTACTGAGCAAATTTAATTAGTAAATCCCAAGCATCTATGCTCTTTGTGCTAACTGTTGTAATAATGTCGAAGATGTAAATCATGAGAAGTCTACAATCTTATTATCGATTCGTCTAGTCTAAAATGATGTAATACAACCACTGACCCAACATAATGAAAAGCATAAAAAGACCCAGCCTAACCCACGCCAACATGTCCAACTTAAGGAAGGCACTTGATTCAAATCAGCAGTTTGGATGCGGATAATTGAACTGACTTTAACAAAACAAATGCCAGAGATGAATCAGTAGGATACAATGAATCAGAATCATAGTAGCCTTCTAATTGGTCAGACTAATGCAAGAGCTAAAGCCAATCAGAATAACACAATCAATGAAAAGCATTGTATCTCATAGAATGGTTAGGCAAAACAATTAATAATAGGGATGCATTGCAGCATGATTCTGCACACAGTAAGTAGCTAATCATGTTGGTTTAAAACCTTCCTGATTCAATACAACATCCTCTCCCCGTCACTTTAAACAAGTTTGAGTTATCAGTCTAAAACATCGCCGAAAAGTTATATCAGATTTAGATTCTACAAAAACACAAGCCAAAACATAGAATATAACGTGGCTGGTGTCACCTGTAGCTAATTAACTGCGAGCGACACATCCTGCAGGGATGGGCCCTGCCAACTTAAACTCTAAGGGCCCCCTCCCACCCCCACCCCCTGTTTAATAAAATTTTACTGTGCCGACCACAGCTACAAAAAGAACCCAAATCTTGTAACTGAAACCAATATCAGAAGTGTATTATACGAAATTAACTTAAAACTCTGAAAAGGAAAAAACAATGAGACAGTCAATCAAATAAGGTTATGGGTGAGACCAAGGAAGATCAGGAGCAGTATCATGGACAAATAGAGAACATGCTGAGGAGACAACAAGGATGAGGGAAATGGAATTGTAGGACAGCCGGTAATAAGGAAAAATTACCGTGCAATACGAAGTTTTTATAAATAATGTTCAAGATGAAGGAGAAGAAATCGAATGGAAAAGATAAAAGAGTATCAAATAACTCTAATTTGTCTACTCGGATGGTATACAACGGATATAATTGAAAAAAGAATAATAATTTAGGCCGCCTTCTTAGGTTACACTCCAAGGGGTTGACAAAAAATCACATGATGGACAATCAAAATGGATGATCCGCACCATTATAATCTACATGCTCTGGTATTGTATTAAAAAAATCATATCCTTTGATATATATACACCATAGATCAAGTGTTATTAAATGTTCTATTATAGGTAAACCATACATTTTCATCACTTGACGCACACTTGAGAAGTAAAAAGATTGCATGAATGTTTGTACATGACTATTTTAGCATATAGATCATGATGAGGATCTAGATATTTAATTTAGATCATTCATCATGAGTTTATAGACTGTCTCCTTAGGTTAGAGTCATCTTATGAACACTTCCCCTTCAAAATTGAACTTCATTTTGGAGCATCCTATGTCTCATCCAAAATGGCATTTTGCACTTATTCAGTTGTCAAATAGTCATTGATAAACAATCAAGGTAAATAAAGGAAGCAACAGAGGAAGAAGGAAAACCTATGATATTGCTGTTGGTGTTAGTCGTCAACAAATGCATCGGCAGCCAAAATCTTCTTCAAACAAAGAGTTGCTTCCATTACTTGACTTGGCTCCAGTTAAGTGGGGACAAATCTAGCCATTTCATATTATGCATTATAGTGCTATACTGCCATCTAAAGAAAGCAATATGGAAATGGTGAACAGTCAGAATGATGATTGTTCGATAAAAAAACATAACTTCGTAAGAAAAACAACTTGGTCCCTTCTATATAATATTCAACTGAGTTTGTGATTACAGGACAAAAAATAAACCATCAAAATGTAAGGTCAATTAATACATAACTGAAGATTAGGAAAATAAATCAAACTTTTACATTGTCAATGCTTTATTTCTCCGCATGAAAGAGCAAGAAAGATAAGACAACTATGACATTAAACAGCTATTAGATTTTTGTTATCAGAGTATTAATATAGACCCACGTAATGAGGTGATTCAGTAAATAAGATATTGCATGGCTCCCTCCACAATGCTAGTTGGGAAATAACCATACGGTCAATGCAATGCAGGTCAATATGAACTATGACAAAGAGATTGCCTTAATCAGCTAGCTTAGTGAGAGTACATCGCTACCTGAGTCATACATTAAAGCACATTGACAAAAAGGTTAAAATCCACAAAGACACTCACACGCACGTGCACACACAAAAGAAAACAATTAAACAAACCTCACAAACCATTACCAATACTAGCAGATATTAGCCCAGAAAATCAACTATAAGTGAAAAATTTAATGATATTAATAATAATATCAGGACAACTAAAATTCAAGGTGGTTATGGCTTGTGCGGACTAGGAAGATAAAAGCAAAGGGGTATTATAAGCATGAGGAAGAGATAGAATGCAGAGGAGACAATGAGGATGTAAATGCAATTGTAGTGCAGACAGACATAAGGGGGAAAGCTGTTACATCTATGGTAATTAGTTAATAAATCACAATTAGACTCACTCAATGACATGCTTAAGTTGATAGGGATATAAGATATCGACCTCCTTAAGTCCTTCTACCTGTTGCAATAATGCTTTCGACATTATACAACAATTCTGAGCGCAAAAGCATTTTGGTTTTTTCCTTCCAAATGTTCTAGATGAAGCAAAGGTCTCAATTGAAGCAACCTAAATCTACTCATCCAGCTTAACGAAGATGGTCTAATCCTAACTAAGCAGTTTAATTGCTGATAATGCAAACACTTTAATGAAACAAATTCTGGACTAGAACTCATTCAGTTTCCAATCAGTGAATTTTAATGTACATTAATGACCTTTATGCAGGAACTGAAGTCGATCGGAATAATACACTGAATTTTTAAAAGAAAGAGAATAATGAATTGGACACAGGAAGGCTTGTATTCGAGTGAGATTCACAAGCTGTAAGTAGACTACATGCTATATCATTCTAAACGAGAGGTGGCCAAGTTGGCCAACATTATAATACATTTTGTTATTTGAATTTCATCTCTCCAATTGGCTTACAAGGGTGCACTGCAGCATTACTCTTCCATTTCTCTAAAACAATATAGAACCATAAGCTAAAATACATTGAAAAAATAAGTCCAAATGTTTCACAGTGTTCAGAGGAAAAAATATGAAAATAACCAAATAAACGAGAAAAAATTCTGCAGATAGTTGCCCAGAAAATTACCTCTCTCAAAAAAAGGGGGGAAACAGGGACCAACAAAAGAAGATAGAAAGTAGAAGCGCACTTGACTACGTCAAACGTTCCTGCTCTATCCAACTACCAAAAAGCATATCCATTATGTCTACCGCCACAAATAGAATGCATCTGAGTCTAGGATGGGGAAAAAAGAACAGTTATTTTAAAGGCATCACATGTTAATTTTAATATCTCACTATGGATTAGCTCCTAACATGGGAGAGAATTCCTTACACACACAAGCAAAGAGATCTACCAGCACTCAAAACTTTCAACACATAAATAAAAATTTGAATATTATTTTATGCATCCGCTTTCAGGATATTGAGCAAGGTGATTTTGATAATACCAGATCTAAAACTATAATTTAACTTTGAAACATCATTCAAACATAAAACAATTTTATTCAGTTGATGCTGATGGAATGGTTTCCCCCTTAGGATTTATGCTTTATCCTTGGTTTGTCCAAGAATTTTTCTCTCTTTTGAGTTATAAGCTTGGACCCTGCACGAACCGCCACCCGCCCCGTCCCTAAATAAAATGCAATTGTTTGCTCTGCCTTGTAATGGTTACACGGCTTGAATCCGTGGCCATTTTCCCACAGTTCTCGTGTTTTACATTGTAATTAGCTGGACATCCTTGACTCAACTAGCTGTTGAGTTTGGTGTGCATGTGATTGAATGGCATCTTCCATCAGGTCAATAATCATTACACAAATAAAGCCCCCCCCCCCCCACAAAACACACACACACAAGAAAACCCCTCTCTTTTTTTGTGCTGTATAATCAAATGAAGTCAGACTAGGTTGTTACAAAGACATAATTGCAGTTAAGAAAAGGCAAGGGCAGCTGGGTCACTATAAACTAAGAAATAAGATCCCTTAATCTTGACTAGCTAATGCAAACAGTGGGTTTCAATCAATGATATTCCAGTGTCTTGGAATGGTGTGAAATTTACTACCTTCTTCGGCATAGGAACTGAAGTCAATCAGAATAATGCATGAATAAAGAAAAAGAAGAATGCATTGAGTGCAGGATGCAAGTGAGATTCTATAGGCTGTAAGTGGACTCCATGTTACATTATCCGGTTTAGTTGAAGAAAAAGCAGGGGAACACCCCAACTCATAGAAATAAATTTAAACATAAATGAGAATATGCACAAGATACATGCTATATCATTCTCAACGAGACATAAAATACATTTTAAAAAAAAATATCATGACTCTTATTGACTTATATGAGGGTGCAGCATTATTCTCTCTATTCCTCTGAAACTAATATAGCCATAAGCCAAAGTACATCGAAAACAAAAGGTCAAAAAAGTTTAAAATGTTAGACACTAAAATAAAAAAAATGAACACAAACAGCTTAATAAAACGAGACAAGTAAGAAACAAGAAAAGAAATCCCCAATATGAGCCCAGAAAAAACAACTATAATTAAGAAAAAGGGGGAGATAAAAATAGGAACCATAAAGCAAGACATAATTCAGAATCTCTCTCTCTCCCTCCCTCCCTCCCTCCCTCCAATCTATCAAAGTATATCTCTACCCTTATAATGAAAATCCCAAAGGTGAAAATCGTGTTCTCTCTCTCTCTACTATCAAAGTATATCTCTACCCTTATAATGAAAACCCCAAAGATGAAAATCGTGCTCTCTCTCTCCCTCCCCCCCCCCAACTATCAAAGTACATCTCTGCCCTTATAATGAAAACCCCAAAGGTGAAAATCGTGTTATCTCTCTCCCCCCCCCCCCCAAACTATCAAAGTATATCTCTTCCCTTATAATGAAAACCCCAAAGGTGAAAATCGTGTCATCTCTCTCTCACTCTCTAAACTAAAGTATATCTCTACCCTTGTAATGAAAACCCTTAACGTGAAAATCGCTCTCTCTCTCTCCCCCCCCCCTCCTCCCCCTCCCCTCCAAACTATCAAAGTATATCTCTACCCTTATAATGAAAACCCCAAAGGTGAAAATCGTGGTCTCTCTCTCTCACACACACACACACATCCACATCTAGGCACCAATATCTATTTCTACCCTTTCTATTTCTAGAGGCATCTCTAAGAACTTTAATCTACAATCACAATATTAAATCAAATAGGATTGCTTTTAACCATATCATATCTCCTATACATCACATGCATCGTACGTGCAACAAACTGGAATTGATAATTGTAACATATAGGCATATACCACTAAATATAGAATTCATCTGAAACTAGGATGAAGAAAGAAAGGCTATTTTAAACGCATCACATGTTAAATTTAAATTAATATCCCACACGTTACCTGCAATTATGAAATTATCGGAATAAAATAAAAAAATTAAATGATATCGAGTCAATATGCAACATCTTGCCTGAACTCTCTTCCTTGATTACTTTCCCCCTTAAGTGTGATGATGTGGATTGACAGGCTATCGATAAAAATGTGAACCGGTAGTTTGAAATGAAACTAAGCCAAGCTTGATTTCTTTATGGACTGAATTAAGGTGGATTAGCTCTCTAAATAGGGAGAAAATTCCTCAACCTCATTTTGGCAGCTTTCTTTGAACAAAAACCCTTCCGCACAAGCAAAGTGATCCTATAGCACCCAAAGTTTACTACACATAAATCAATTTTTGAATATTACTTTATGCATTCACTTCCATTGATCAAATTGAGTAAGATGGGTTTTGATAAAACTAAAGCTCAAATTATAATCCAATTTTGAAATATTGTTCAAACAAAGAACATAAATTTTGGAAGCTTTAACTTGTTGATGCTGATAGAATTATCCCCCCTTCGGTTTATGCTATATTCATGGATCATGGTATGTTTAAAACGTCTCATTTGGAGCATTGGGATCCCACCCCCCGCCCTTAACTAGTTTCCTCTCCCTTGTAATATTTACATGGCTTGAACTTGTGGACTTCTTTTGACAATTTTCATGTATTAAACCATGACTTGCTTTCTGGTCATCCTTGAGAACCTGGAGAAGAAATAATTTACCAACTTGCTCAATGAGGTTTCATGAGTTTGGTGTGCATGTGATTGAATGGCATCTTCCATTAAGTCAAATCATTTTTAGAAATGAAGTCCCCCCTCTTTTGTTGTATTCTTCCATATAAAGTCAAACTAAGTTGTTATGAAGCTAGCTGGTCAATATAAATTAAGAAGTTAGATATCTTAATCTCGGTGGTGTCGATAAAATAAAAGTGACTCCTGGTGGGGATCTATTTGATTACGCACATAATAAGAGGACCTAGCCATACATACCGCAGCACCCGGCGACATCCTGAAGCAATTCCTAGAAGATTAGGGGGCCAAACACAAATATTTGACTTCTTAAATCCTACAACAGCATAGAACACTTCCAAGGTAATGGATAGAATTGTAAAGGGTAATGAGATGATCGTCCTGTTTTAAGTTATGCAGACCCTCCGAATAAGTGTCAAATAACTTAATAACGAGAGGGCTGATACATAAGCGGCGATGGTGAATGTGATTTCATATCTTTCTTTAGCACTTGGGGATTCACAAAATATAAAAGGGCATCTTATTATGACAGAAAGAATTTCAGTCACCACTGCAATGAAAACCCATATTTTCTCTGGTGTTGGTCCCATGAAGAAAACCCATGGATAAATAAGTTGTAGCAGGGTGTCGACAAGTTGAATGTTGATCGTCGCTGGACTACTGGGATCGCAGCCATGGCCCAGCAAAAACAACTAAGAGCTCCAAAGATAAATTGCAGAGACCTCTTCTCGCCCCAGTTCTCCTGTCCCCACAACTGATATACCTCAAATGCCGGGTAACAGGAGAATCCAAAGTACACAATTTGGCCACCGCTATTCATCTTTGGAGCCCTCGGCAGTTTTTGCTGGGCCATGGCCGCAATCCCCAATAGTCCAGTGACGATTACTATTCAGCTTGTCGGCATCCTGCTATATCTTATTTGTTGAATATAATGCCCTCAAGGCAATTATTGTAATTGCAGATATGCGATTATGATAATTGAACGAGGACCTATACAGGTAGAACAGTCTTACTCGAGATGATAATATACTATCTGGTTTGTCTTTATCATTATGTATATGTGTTTTGATAAAAGCCGTAGGATTATTGCTTGACTACCAGCATTATGATGGCGATCATATACGTGGGAGCCGGATGGTCCATAAACACATTCTTAAATGTCCCTAGTCGAAAGAGTATTGAGACTGGACATCGATACTCCGACGTAGACTAGTGTATACTTTTAAAAATCCCGACGAGAGACGGTGGCCGGCCTCACAAGCCATTAATGTTGAATCACCTAAGATAGTATACAGGTGCTCACTGAAGGTGAATACACCGGACGGACACGCCGAGAACTTCTAGATGGTATTATACCTATCGTCAAATGGAAGTTCTCTTGTGGCATGAGCACAGATTAGTCTTTTAATCTAAGATTTTAATTTGTCTCGTGTGAGTTCCTACTGTACTTAAATTACTACCCTACCACGGCTCAAAGAAGTCGTGCAAACAGGTTTTAGTTGGGTACAGTCCCAAGCCACATGGAGGCAGTGAACAATCGTCAGGGATTCATCTCTTTCGGTATTGAAAGTCGATGTCGCGTTGTGTTGGGTGAGTCATCACCAGAAATTCTTGGCCAAGGTGGATAAGATTCACTGATGTGATATCAGTAGTTTCTCGGTGGATGATGAGCTTCATACCGGCATGACTTATCAGGTTAGTAGGGGTCTGACGTTATCCGGGGACTAGACCCCGTATGCGATTATCTCAGACGAAAAGACCGGACTGTACAGAAATTGTCACAGACCGGCTCAGTAAGGATACGGATGAGTTTGTATGTCGACCTTCCTTTCGATCAATACCTGGGTTGCCATTACGTACAGCTAATGCCACTGACGTGTTTGTGATTAAACCCACTGCCAGCGTATTGACGAGTTTTTAGAGTCCCACACAGAGAAATTTCCTTGTTCAGGCAAAATGATGTAGCGGTCGTATATTGATACATACAGGGTTCCAATTAGGTATGTATGCTAGCCACGCGGATTTCAATCGGACGGATGATAATACTAACCGGTTTAGGATTAAACCGGATTATTAAATCAAGTTTTGCTTTAATAATTTACATATATATTTCGATATATATATATTCCAGTATTATGTTCATTGTATTTTTCTATCTTTTAGGTATCCGTATTTTGATACGAATACGGACATGTATTTGCGGAGACGTATTCTTGTATTCATATAAGAATACTTATAAAAGGACACCTTAGTTGTAGGATTTTCTTTTAAAGAAATTATAAAATAAGGTGGAAAAGAGAAATGGTGGAGGGTATGGGTAAATAAATTATTAATTCATTTGCATTTACTATTCAAGGATGGTTGTAATTTTAAATTGGAAAATTCTTTTAACAAAAGAAAAGGTTGCATGCTTGATTTGAATAAGACTTCTTCATTCCACCATCTAGCTTATCTTTCTTCCATGGCTCCTTCTCCATTTTCAACCCTCTTATGAGTTGAGAATCATGAAGATAAAAAGAAAGAAAAATGCTAGCACACTCACACACATCACTAAACATCCTAGATTAGCATTATGATCTTTAGTTCATTGATGAAGTTGAAACTTGAACTTGGTTCTCTCGGATGGATCATCTTCGACGAAGGAAGACCGGTTTGCAAGCGCGATCCGAAACTCTTGAAAGCTTGTTGGAGTCCAACCCAATTGGAGCATATGAAGACGCTATCAATGTTGTGATTTCTATTCTTTTGTGTTTGCTAGTTTAAGTGTTTGGTTTAGATTTTTGGGTCAGAGTTTCTAGTGCTACGAAATTTTTCGTTTTCGTATTCTGTATTGGCTGCGGGTTAGCAGCGGGGCACTAGGAACCTTCAATATTTACTAATGGATTTTCTTCATAAGAGCAACACCAGAAAGAATGTGGTGGGTTTTCATTTCAATAGTAACTGAATTCTGTCTATCGTGATAAACTGCCCTATTATATTCTATGTATTCCTAAGTGTTGAGGACATGAAATTGCACTCACCACTAACGCATGTATCAACCCTCACGTTATTAAGTCATTGGACACTTATTCGGAGGGTCTACATAACTAAAAACAAAACGATCATCTCATTTCCCTTTGCAGTTCTATCCATTACCTTGAGATTAGTCTATGCTGTCGTGGGATTTAAAAGTTCTGATTTTCGTGTTTGGCTTCCTAACCTTTTGTGCATGTCCTTTTAGCCATTCTTCAAAGCTGTAGGAGGCAATGTAACTTCTATTATCACCCTAGCATGATGTCGCCTCGTGCCTGTTATGATGTTCTTAGCATCTCATATTAGTAACCTTTGAATATGTCAATCATTTACTAATGTGAAATATTAATAACAAAAGAATACATTATACATTAAGAAAAAAGAAAACATCAACGTTACAATTTAGAACCATACTATAAAACTCGGTTTGGACTCACAACATATGGGTCCACACATGGATGCACATAGGCTTTTAATATAGTGAGACTCCATCCAAAAGACTTAAGCCTTATGGAAGTTTATCCCATCTTATATCTTATATGCATATACACCTCATGGTTTTTCCAATGTAGACTAAATGTTAACTACATTCTCAACACTCCTCTCCACATGCAAACGTGCACGTGCAACGAGAACTTCACGTGCAAGGGTTCAAACTAGGGTTCAAGAACTCGGTTTTGGTTTCAGTCTCATATAATTTTATTAGTTTCGCTGAGTTTCGGCTGGTTTCACTAATTTTGGCTCGGGTTTCGATTTCGAAGGTAATACAACATACATATGTGTAGATATATTAAATACTTAAATTTATGGTTTTATATTACAAGACAATAATTCTAGTGTTTAAAATCCAACCATGATACAAAATATATTGAAAAGTGTATTTAGATAAGTATTAATATAGAGGTTGGGTTCATTTTTTTTGCGGTTTTCTAATAACGAAGACCTACAATGATCACAATGACGGTAAAAATGGTATAAAAAATAAGTATTTAAAGATTTCAGCCAAAACGATATTGTATGGTTGGTTTCGTATCGGTTTCAGGTTTCGTATCGGTCTCCACTGTAACTGATACGAAACCGCCATGTATCGGTGGTTTCGGCCGAAACCTCGAACCTTGGCTCAAACCTCATATGTGCAACGTGGACAAACAAACACCAGAGCTATGATACCATGTAAAACTCGGTTTGGGTCCACAACACATAGGCCCACATGAATGCACATGGGCTTTTAATATAGTGAGACTCCATCCAAAAGACTCAAGTCTTTTGAAGGTTTATCCCATCTTATATCTTATACCCATATCCATCCCACAGGTTTTCCGATGTGAAACTATATGTTAACCACATACTCAACACATACTAAGATAGTATTTGATACTTTACTTTAAATTATGGTTTCAAAAGCATATTTAGTGCATTTTTGAAGTATTTTTAATGTAGTTCAATTATTTACTTAGGAATTTAAGTTTTTTTTTATACAAAATATGAAATTAATAGATAAATTATGTTGAAGGTGTCACTTATCATTCAAAAAGTTGGTCACATGGCATTCAATTCCACATAGATCAATGATTTATAGACAAATCCCTTCCATTTTAATCCAAACAAAGCAAATTCAGTATTTCATGATGCTCAATGTTCAGTGGTGACAATAATGGAGCTTAACACACTAGATTATGATGGGAGGAGCCACAGGCCACGGTGACAGGATGTGGTGGTTATAAACAATTTTCCATACGTAACATATGATGGACCTGAATTCACAACATATAAAACTTATATTCAGTAGTTTATTCCAATCATCATCTTTTGTACTTATATTCCGTAATCAAGCAAAATAAGGCAGTCAATGATGAAAGTAAAACAAGAGGACATATCACAAGGCTTTAAATAAACAGACCATTCACATCCTTACTACAATATTAAAGCATGATCGGGCAACATGCCATCTATAATATTCTGCATTTGGAATCTTGCACACACTTAAAACCTCTCTATAGGTAGAAATGCAGCATCACTCACATAGCACTAGTTGGTTTTGGAGCAACTTCTCTCCCCATATCCTTATCGCCAAAAAATCATTGTTAGCTCCATGGCTTCGGTAGCACCTGTTGTCAATATCCCTCTTGGAGCCAACTGTACAAAGTCTTAATGCAACAGGAAGATTATAGCACGAAGATTAATCCCATGCGCCAAATCTTGAGCGGGCCTTCAAACAATTGAAGTCCAAGAGGAAAGACGTCATGCGGAGGCTTGAAGTGGCTCAAGGCAAGAAAAATGCACATTCGAAGTTAACAATTGGCTTCAGGATGTAAGAAAAATTGAAAAGGTACTCAGCATCCTTAAAGATTATATCGAGTGGAACAAAGCTAAATTAGTAGCAAGCCATGCAAAGTGTTGGGAAAGATATAGAATTGGCAAGAGAGCTTTCAAGAAGCGTGTTAAGGTGGAGGGGCTGATCACACAGGCAAACAATTTTCAGGCCGTGTCTGAAAGGTTGCCTACTGAGAGCTGCCATGAGTTCGTCATCCCTGAGCCTGTGGGTATGCAGTCAAACTTAGAAAGGGTTCTCTCCTATTTAAGAGGCAATAATGTTGTGATTGGAATACATGGGGCAGGCGGGATCTGAGAGACGTCGTTTCACAATCAATTAACATGTTCCTCAAAGGCGATGATGAGGATCTCGACTTCAACTATATCATCATGTCTGTCGCTTCCCAGGATTACAAACCAGAAAGCCTTCAGAAGGACATTGCAGATAGATGGCAATTTCCCCTGGAGAAGAATACGGACATGAGCTTGAAAGCAAAGTCCATCTCCAGCTACCTGCAATCAAAGAACTTCTTGCTACTATTGGATCATCTGTGGAGTGATGTAAATTTAAACTCTACCAGCATCCCTCATGGCCCTACTTATGACCATGTTGACAGAAAGTGGCACAAAGTGATATTTACTATACGGTATGTTGACGTGTGTAACTGCATGCGCCCACAAAAGAGCATGTTGATGGACCCCTTGAATGATGATGATTCGTGGCGCCTCTTCCACAAGACACTAAGCGAGGAGATCGCAAACTTAAATGAGGAAATATCAAGAATTGCGAAGGAGGTTGCCAAAGAATGCAGTGGCTTGCCGCTAGCACTTGAGACTATGGGGCAAGCGCTGCGCAACCGGTCTGTCGAGGAGTGGTGTTGTGTGGAGAGAAGCATGTGCAACCTCCAAACTGTTATCCCAAGTACGACTGATACCATATATTCTAGACTGAAGTTTAGTTATGATGGTTTACATGACAGGACTAAGAAGTGCTTCCTATATTGTTCGTTGTGGCCTGCAAATGATAGTATTGGCAAAGACAAGCTGATCCAGTGTTGGATACTCAACTATAATTTTCCAAACGTCATCCAAGCTTTTGATTGGGGCCACTTTCACATCAAAAGGCTCAAGGCAGCAAGCTTGATACAACGAGGCGACAACATTCTGAGCCAAGTGAGAATGCTTTGCCCAATACAAGGTCTGACTCTATTGATTTCGATAGATATAAGTAGGGGCCACTGGAACGTTCAAGCCAGGACTGGACTTTGAAAAGTACCAGAAGCTAATAAATGGACAGAGTCAGAAGTGATACCACTGATGCATAATGACATCCAAGAGTTGCCTCCTGACAAGCTGGATTGTCCCAAGCTCACAATTCTGATATTTGGAGGGAATATTAAATTTTATAAAAATTCCTCGCAACTTCTTCAATGCAATGGCAAACCTCATATATCTCGATTTATCACATACTGAAATTGACGAGACCCCTGCCAGATTAGGCAAACTGGTTAAGCTCCAATATCTGGATCTATGCCATATTGCAATCACAGTGTTGCCTAAGGAGTCGAAGAGTCTAAAATCTTTGAAGTTCTTGCATTTGTATGGAACTGAGAACCTCAGGACCATAACTAGTGCGGTGTTGTGTGGTTTAACGAAACTACGAGTATTAGACCTAACTGGCAGTGGTTATGCCTACAATTGGAATGGCAATGAGGTCACCGAGCAAGTTGTTAGTATTAAAAAAGATGAAACTTCTGGAAGGGAAGGAAAAAAACTCTCAGAATCACTGTGGTATCTTTGCTGGCTTTGGAGTGTCTTTCTAAGCTCTCTCTCATATCAAGGTCCAACTTGTCTCTTATATTAGTCTGGCAACTTTGGCTTCAAGGATTCGCTGGGAGCAAAGAGCTGTCGCCACTGAAACTACTCATGACCTCTCACATACCGGATAGCCTGAAAGAGTTGGAAATCAGACATTGCACGGATTTAGTAAGTTGAATATAGAGAATGACAACGAACAAGATAGTTCTCTTCCAAGACTAGAGATTCTCCAGCTCTTGAGCCTTCAAAAACTGAAGCAAATTGTTTGGAAGGGAGTGGAGCCTCATAAGTTTCTCAAACACTTTCGAAAGCTCAAGATATGCTGCTGTGACATGTTGAAGAACGTCATGTTGATATTGATTTAAATTAGACAAGATTTGGCCCAAGATTTGAAGCCTAGATCAAGCAAGAGTCGATGACTAAGATTTGTAATCCTAGTTTAAATCTAAGTCTTATCTCTAAATTGGTATAGGCTATAAATATAAAGCCAAATAGTCTAGGGTTTAGGAATAAGATGGTTGCCAATATTTCTCCATAATTAAAAGGAGGCAGCCATAAAACTCAGAGATGGAGATAAAGGAGAGGTTTTTGTGAGGGTTCGAGATTACTTTTTATTGGGCGATGATCGGTGAGAGCGTTCTCATGTAATCCTTTTTTGATAGTGGAATTTCTCGTTGTCAGATTGCAGAATTAGGTGCAGTTACACTGAACCTGGATAAAATTTTGTGCTTTGTGTTGTTTGGTATGTGCTTTTTATAACTTGCAGTGTTTTGGTGGATTGTTCCGTTAGTCTTTTTCAAGTAGTTTGTTTGCATGTGATCTTGATAGATTTTCCGCTGCGACTCTTAGTGTGGTATGTGATTTCTTTGAGGACCACAGGTATAGAAATTACAAGTGGTGTCAGAGCATCACATTCGGTGTTTTTGAATTATTTGGAAAGATGGAATCTACGCATTACAAGATGACTATGTTTGATGGGCGAAACAATTTCGGCCTTTGGAGGTTGAAGATGACGGCTGTTCTCTAGCAACAGCGGGTTCACAAGATTGTCGTTGCAAAATACAATATTCCGAAGACGACCACGACGGATAAGAAAGAGGAGATAAAGGACAAAGCCTTTAGTTCGATACAGCTTCACTTGGCTGACGAAATTCTTTGCGAGGTCGAATAAGAGACTACGACAGCGGGGTTATAGAGCAAATTGGAATCCCTATACATGAAGAAATCGCTCACAAATCATCTCTATCTCAAGCAACGATTGTACACGTTAAAAATGAAGGAGGGGACATCCGTCAAAGACTACCTGGAAGAACTCAACAGATTGTGATGGACTTACGGAACATGAAGGTGAAGATTGAAGATGAGGATCAGGCAATTATTCTACCTTGTTCATTGACCTCAGAGTATGGGCGATTCGTCAAGTCAATGATGCTTCGCCGAAATAAGATTTCCTTAGATGACGTCAATGCGGGTCTACATAGTGAAGTGTTGAGAAGGTGGTAGGTGACAAAAGTAGTCAGGGTGACGCATTGTTCGTTATATACCGTTCAGATGGAGGCTCTAAGAAAAAATTGAGAAATCGCACGAATGACAAGTGCTTTATTTGCCCGGAAAGCGGGTATTGGAAAAGGGATTGTCCGAAGAGTAAGGAGAAAGGCAAACAGATGTCTTCCAGTACTGCAGTTGTGGTGGAGGATTTAGATGAGGGCAGTGGTGGTTCGATTCTATCGGTATATGCAACTTCAAACACACATAGATCATGGATATTGTATTCGGGGTGTTCGTTCTATGTGACTCCGAATCGGAGTTGGTTTACGATGTACAGTTCAGTTGATAGAGACTCGGTCTTTATGGAGAACACTATGCTGAGCAGAAGTGTTACGATTAGTACAGTTCGAATCCGCATGCATGATGGGAGAGTTCGGACATTGACATATGTCAGGCACGTGCCAAATCTGATCAGCTTGATTTCATTAGGTGCTTTGGACGAAATCAGTTGCAAGTGGGTAATTGATTGAGATTCCATGATGATTTTCAGGGATGCTCGTATTGTCATGAAGACGGAGAGGGTGAGGAACTTGTATTTTCTTCAGGAACGGACATTCGTAGGAGATGTTGCTAAAGCTTATATTAGTTTAGGTGGTTCAAACTCCGTTAAGGTGTGGCATCCATGATTAAGCAATGTTGGCGAGGCAATTTGGAGGGATCTCGAAAAAGACAGTCACTTGGAGGTGTAGAGATTGGCATGAGAGATCTTCAGGACGACTGTGTTTAAGGAAAGAAGATAGAGATGGTTCCGGCACCGGTTTGTTCTCGAGATGAAGTTAGACATCAGGATTCCTTCGTTGACGACTTTTCGAAGAAGTTATGGGTGTACATTCTTAAGCCGAAGATCGGGAATTTTTAGATTTTCAGAAAGGCTGTTGTGGAGAAGCAGTCCAGGAAGCGCGTGAAGGGTCTTTGTTCCGATCATGGTTGAGAGTTCTGCAAGTCAGGAAGGATCGTATATCACAACACTTTTGATCCTAGGTATATTGGCGGAGCAGAGTAAATGGTTCGGACGGTGTTTGGAAATAATATGTATTCATGACTTACGACTGGAGTTCTAAGAAAGTTTCGAACAGATGCCTTATCTGCTGCCGAGTACCTCATCAATCAGTCACCATTGACGGCGGTAGAGAGAATAATTTCTGAGGAGGTATGGACTGGAAGGGCTGGAAATTACTCAGGGCTCGTGATTTTAGATACGGAGCAAATGGGTATAGGGCATGGTATCGTAGTGCTAAGAATGGAGTAATCAGCCGACATGTTTATAGAGTGTTTTTACCACCCTGTTGAGATGCATGCGCTCGTGTTTCGAACTTGTACAGATTCCCCCTGCCCGATGGTCAGCAGGAGTTTATTGATTGTAGAGATTCTAATCTCCAACAGCTGCGGATAAACCTGCCGTTAATTACCCCTTACTTTGACGCGAGAGAACCTCCGATTGACGGGTCTTCGAACTTGTACAGATCCCCCTGCCCGATGGTCAGCAGGGGTTTATTGATTATAGGGATTCTAATCTCCAGCAGTTGCAGATAAAACTGCCGTTAATTACCCCTTACTTTGACGCGAGAGAACCTCCGATTGACGGGTCATACGAACTCATTCTATGATATGTGTGTTGTTCTTAAAGATAATCTTAGGCCTTTTTGAACATATCGGGGACCATCACACGGGGTCCGCTGCCCGGTCGGCTGGCTGGAGTCCTGTTGCCTGGTCAGCTGGCTGAGGGTCAAAAGCGCTAGCAACACCCTTGCGGAGCTTAAGGCAACGCCATGAAACAAAAAATCTTTGGAGGGAGGTGACTTGAGTGTGTCGGAGAGCTCCGAGAAGAGGGAAAAGAAAAGAGAAAGGAAGAGATGAATGGGGGACCCCTTTGAGGGGTCCCGAAACAAGGGAAACCCTTTTTGGGGGTCCTGAAGGCAATGGACCCCCTTGGGGGTCCCGACGGCAGAAGCCCCATTTTTGGGGTCCCGAAAAAGGAAACCCCTTTGGGGGGTTCCGAAGGCGGGAACCCTTTTGAAGGGTTCCGAAACAGAGGAACCCCCTTTGAAGGGGATTCCGAACACGGGAACCCCTTTAGGGGGTTTCGAAGGAGGATCCTTGAAGAGAATCCGAAACTGAACATGAGTGTATTCCGTGTTCGATTTGATGAGGAACATGGTTTGCGACCCATGTTCCCATGGATATCATGAGAGATCCGGTGCCGAGAGAGTTCATGGGGTGGAAACTATGAGCTTTCACCCCAAAGTCATCGTTATTATGCGTTTTGATGGTAGTTCTTCATTCATTGTGCTTGCTTGGGGTGAAATCCATAAGCTTTCACCCTAAGAGATCTCCTTAATTTTGATGAAGAAAAGCAATGTCTTTCTCTCATATTTAGTATTAGATTAGTTTTATTTGGAGTTTTTGAGAAGAAAGAACTTTGTTTTGTGAGTTTTCTAGAGGAAGAGGATAAAGAAGAAAAAGCCTTCTCTTTCTTGATGGAAGCTCAAAACCCTAGCAAATTTTATGGAAAGGGAGAAAACTTATCATTTCAACATATTGTTGGGTTTAAATACCCTTACACATTTGCACTTAAAGCCCTTGGGCTTTACAAAATTGGCCTTTTGCCTATTTTTCTTACATATTTACATACTAAATCTATTTATTACATATTCTCTCATTTCTTGGCATGGGGCCGGCCTCATGCTTGAGCTTAGACCGGTTTGGGGCTTGGGTCCACTTTCTTAGGCTTGGGCTCGGGTTAGTTGGACTCGGGCCCATTTCTTTGGGCTTGACTTTGACCTTTACTTTTTGGCTTGGACCTTTTGACTTTAGCTGTGGGGTTTAATTTTTTACCCCAACAATGTTATAGTTGTTGCGATGTCTCAGATAAGGCACGACGACGAGACGAGAGCAGGAGTCCAAGTTTTTTAAGAAAGTGTTGAAATTGTGGTGAATTTAAATCAATGTGGTGATTGTTGATATTGATTTAAATAAGCCTTGATTTGGCCTAAGATTTGAAACCTAGATCGAATAGCAGTCGATGACTAAGATTTAAGTTAATCCTTAATTTAAATCTTAAGCTTATCTCTTTGTAATCCTAGTTTAAATCCAAGTCTTATATCTAAATTGGTGTTAGACTATAAATATAAAGCCAAATAGCCTAAGGTTTTAAGAATAAAAGGGTTGCCAATATTTCTCCACAATTAAAAGGAGGCAGCCGTAAAACAATAGAAAGGGTGATAAAAGGAGAGGTTTTTGTGAGGATTAGAGATTACTTTGTATTGGGCGGTGTTCAGTGATGGCGTTCTTGTGTAATCCTTTCTTGATAGTGGAAGTTCTCGTTGTCAGATTGCAGGATTAGATGTAGTTGCGTCGAACCTATATAAAATCTTGTGTTTTGTGTTGTTCGGTGTGTGATTCTCATAACTTGCAGTGTTTTGGTAGATTGTTCCGTTAGTCTTTTCAAGTAGTTTGTTTGCACGCGATCCTAATAGATTTTTCGCTGCGACTCTTAGTGTGGTTTGTGATTGCTTCGCGTCACATAGGTTCTAAGCTTTCCACTCATGGAGTTTCTAGAGCTGCTTAGTTGCAACAAAATGAAAGTGGTAATTGATACCATAGAAGGGCAGGTAAAATATACCTTCCCTAGCCTAACATATAATGGTTTTGGGAAAGCAACCTTTGTTGGCCAGCATCCGTGACCAAGTTGTGGATTTTCCGTACTTACTCTCTTCGAGTCTCTTCGTGTCCAAAGTTAACCAGGTTACCATTTGGCATAGGTATCACCAAAAGCAAATTAAAGAAGATTTAGGGTAAGAAGCAATGGTGGGGAAAAAATCCAACGGACGATAGTATCCTCAGGGCATTCCTCCATGACCGTTTCTTCTTTATTCATTCTACTGTTTCTTCTCCTCCTGCTCTGAAGATTGTTACTAGCACCAACAAGGCAACCGCATCATTTCACCCGAGATATTTCCTACTGCTCCTCGTTTCATTGGGCACAACATTAGTGCTTGTTTTGGTTTTCTTCTGTATCTTGACAGCTTTACTCTGGGGTGAAGAGATGAGGAAGTTAAAATGGTGGTGACAAAGATAAAGCAGGCAGGTCCGGCAGACTTCGAAGGCCGTCTATGAGAGGTTTTTCATGCATTTATTTGTTTGTGAGCAAAATGCACAGATCATAATGCAAAATATTACATCAATCTTTGTAATGTAACCTCTGATTATACATTGCATGTATTGTTTCAAAGCACATATAATGTTCTTTCAGCACCCGTTCTTAAGCCAATTGTGCCTTGGGTAACTTTTCGGTAGAGGTCATCATTTCTAAGCCAACAAAAAGCTATAATAGATTGTGTATTCACCTGCCCATCCAGGATCTTCTTTAAGAAAGCTGTAACTTTAATGTCAACTACTTCACTTTAACTCGTTGTGGAAATTAGAAATTCCTTATTTTTCTTTCCATGAGTTTTACTGACAAACCTAGTTTCCAGCTAACAATGGTTTGGCAGATCATAGGGAACTTATTTGATTCACATAAAGCATATCCTAGCATTTCTCTCTATCAGACACCGCCTGTGTAGAACCTATTACACTTCAGAGTCAACACTACTCCTATACTAGTTACCACAATCCCACTTGTGATGTTGATGACCAGGGTTCAAAACCATTTAGTTCCCAATTTTGTCAAATCCTTATACACCTAATTTTTTATATCACATATTTGTTCATCAAAGTCCAGCCTCTATTTCCAAATTCTTCCTGACATTTGTAACATAATTCTTAAATCTATTTTTAGCAAAATTTCTTGCATCAAGTTTGCATCTATTCAATGTGCATGAGCCAGGTACTTGAATGAGCACAAAAAGAGAAAGTGGCAGAGCTGTAGAGCACAAGACTCCAAGAGAAGCTACTCACAGGTTTGAGTAGTATTACACTATTACTACAAACCAGACTTGATGCTACAATTAAAGCGTAGTGCAACTGCATGGACCTACTATTTACACCATAGGTAGGTTAAATACAGACTGTATGTGTATTCAGTGTAAGAATAACACCCCGTCTAAGGTAATAATCTTAGGTATAGTATTTTATTTCTTTTGGGTTTTAATAAGTTGAAGTTTTCACATAGGATCCACGTAGGATCGCCTAAAGTTACAATAACCATGGCAGAAAAATTTGTACCGGTTAAAATCTATAAGAACCCAATATAGAACTTACGTGGATCCTATGTGGATTTTCTCCACCTGTGGCTTTTGCCATGGATAATACAATGCAGATACTTAGTCTGATGTGGATAGAGGCATTTATGAAAATACTGTTAGTTTACTCTTTCTGCCCATGGTGCCACTGTAGCTGCAAACAAAATTTAGATTTGTAAATATATATTACATAAAACGTTATTTATTATGCTAAACCTGTTAACACAATAATATATATAAATATAAATTAATCAAATTCTACTAAATCAATCGTGAAAAGGTGTTAGAAACACATGAAATTTGGTGCATCTACATCTTAAACGATAAAGATGAAGATGGTGGATGCCGGTCGTCGAGAAAATCGGTGTTGGGTTGACTTTTTTCGGTGCCATAGGAGGAATTCCCTCCCTCCCTCCCCCAATGTATATGTATGTATATGTATGTGTGTGTACATGTGTATGTATACATACAATATGTATGTGTGTGTGGGGTCAATTCACCAATGTATGAAATTTTCTACCGTGCCAATTTATGCTCCGTTTTCTCTACATATAATGTAATGTGTGTGTAATGAAATATAAAAAAATATACACAATGTATCAAATGGATCACAAAAAATTCCGTACACTGGTTACCAAAATCCCTGACATGCAATAGGTCATTTACTGAAAATTGTAAATCTGAGAAGTGGAACGATCATAGCAGTCACCATGGAATAAATTTTATAATGAACACACACATGCACATGCACCCATACATGCACACACATACACTCATCTAAGTAAATAACTAGCAGATGGAAATGAATATACCTGAACTGTCCTATAAAATGCACGGGCATGGTCCGTTTTCATAGCAATCCATCACTTGTGATGAGGGCACCTTCGTACCTTCTCACCACCGTTCCAATCGACTTGCAAAATTAACATTATCCCCCAAAGGAGCTCCACCAACCCAAAATATAGAAAAGGATCCTGGCCTGGCTTAGGACTGCTCACGAGATTGTAACATCTTTGAATCCCTTTGGAGAAGCCGCAAGCAGCTGACACATACCAATAATAAATGGCTGCAAGCACTTGGTGGCGATTGATCGTATGAGTGAGAGAGTGCTTCCCTTGTAGTAAACGAAGTCTAGTAACCAAAAAAAAAAAAGAGTACAAACAGTCAGCCGTTGGATGCGCTATCCATGCTCGTACAGTTTATTGAAAAATTATGCACCGAGAAAAAACATACTTTAATTTATTTTTATACCTGTAGCAATTTCTGAATAATTTGAATTCTGAATCTGTACTAGGGACTTTGTAGGGCTTCTCTCCTGAATAGTCGTGCACTGGTGCATTCTCAACAGACTGTAGATATGTAGATCAAGTCTCACGACTGCTCCACCGTAGTTGTGATGGTACGAATATATCATTAAAGTATGTGTGATGTGTGATGGTAAATATATTAACAAATGTACATGGAAGATATATTCAAGATTCAACTTTATAGCAAAACAACTAAGTAGTAGACATGCTATTCATGTCAATTGTTGGGTATGATATAGCAGGACCAGCGAAACTACTCGATGAACCAATGAGGCCGTCTCCTACATTTTTTGCGGCTGAGGGCCCCCACCCCACCCTACACTAGCTTCTTGTTTGTTACTTAATGCTTCGCATGAGAAATGATGCAATATAGTATCAAAACAAGGATTATATTCACAATACAGATAAATTGATGCATGACACATATAGTATCATCAGCCACTTGTTTTAGAATTTGAAAGAGAGCCGCTAACATAAAGCAAAGCACGAAAGGAATACCTTGGCATATGCATCACATCTCATCCATCAGAACAAATCAATTGAACAACAGAACAACAAGGGGTAACAAATGACATCACAAATATTTATTTTGAGCAATATTTACGTATGCGTATGAATCTTGATGCAAAAATGCAGTACAAGACCCAAAGCTCTGTCAGGAATATGTGCATTCACTCTAACTGGGTATAGTGCTAATGCTTGAGCCTAGGATGTCAGGATTTTGGCTTTCAGCATCTTACATATCAATAACGTTCTCTCTACATGTTTCTTTTCTTATTAGGCTTTCAGCATACACATTGCGCATATGCACACCTAACGTATGTACATATGTGCGTATATATCTATAAATATCTAGCAAAAACAAGTAAATGAAAGAATATAAATATATTGAAATTATAATAGAAAGTGATATACTAGCAACATGATGAGGTGTGGGGAACCTAACATTATTGGGAGGCAACGCCGATATGTCGAACAAGCATAACATTATTAAAGTGTGCATATGTCAAACAAATTTACATAGAACATAGACATTATAAAAAAAACATTTGGGAATATACGTGGACCGTCGACTGGATTAGTGATAAAATGCCTAGAAACCGATGTCAACAACTTCCTCTTGCAAACTTACCGTTCGAAGGAGCCATCTCGAAAACCTTTTTTAAAGTTAGCATTATAACTCAGATAGGTCAAGGTGATTTGCAAATAATGAAAAAATATGTTATAACTTTGTGTAAGAAATGCACCAGTTGAGCATAGCTCATCACCATCTATTCATAAGGATTTATAAGAGAAATGAAGAGCTCAAAGCCAGCTATTCTCACCTGCATGTCTATAAACCATAAAATCTATTCTATCAAGATTCAAGCATCCAAATTAAGCTAGAACGAAACGCAAACCCTAACAAAGTTTCTTTCCCTTTGATTAAGATTGCAAAAATCCTGATTTTGAATCAAAGCCATAATCAAGTAAAGCCAAACAACCCTGACTGAGAAAAACCCACAAAAATGCTCACAAATTCATACAATTTTCAAGTGACTCGGCACAAAATTCAAGCATCCAGCTTTAAGCTACAACAAAAACACAAACCCTAAGAAAATTCCCATACCTAGAATCGAAAGCTAGGGTTTGAGGCGATGATAGGAATCGAAGCTAGGGTTTCGGAGAGGGTTGCGGAATTGTGAGAGAGAAAGAGAGATGGGGAGGACGCGGGTTTAATGTGGTTTTAATTATGCTCACAAATTCGGCAATACCAAAATTCGGATTCGGACAACTATTCGAAAAAAATCGGCAGATATTCCGAAAAGATTCAGGAAGTATTCGAGAAATGTTCGGAATGGATTTGGAGGAAAAAATTAATATATGAGACGCTGGATTTTTATTTTGTGAATTATTTGTTGTTTTTTGAATAATTCGCTGTTTTTTTGAATAATTCGCCGAGTTCGGTGACAACGAATAATTCACAGATTTAATCGGCATATCAATAATTCCCGAATTATTCACGCATTCGCCGAATAATTCACGGATTACGTGACTATGGTTTTAATTAGTTAATTGCACTAAACACCCTGGTAGTTGAGCACCCTGCACTTGTGGCACTTATACCCCTCCAAATGATTTATTAGCTTAAACACCCACATTGATCTTCTGCCGGAATCCTTAAAAAACATTCAGATTCCACCCTAAATTGGAAAAGAAAAAAAATAAACTTGATATATTTCATTTTGTTATTATCCTTACAGAAAGCAATGAGAAACAAGAGAGTGTGGCGGTCCAAGATTTTAGAGATCTAGAGTGAGGAGACCTGAATTTTTTTTCATTTTCATTTTCATTTTCATTTCCCTTTTCTTTTTCTTTTTTTTTGGGGTGTGTTATATAAAACACGTTGAGGTGGTGTTTATAGTTTGCTTTCTTTTTTGTGTTAATTGCATAAATTTCCCTTGTTGTGGGGCCAATGTAGAATTATAGTTATATCCCTCTGGAGTGATTTGTTAGTGCAAACACCCACTTTGCCTGGATATTTTTTAGGGGTGGGGTATTATATATTCCATTGTAATTACTTATTAGCTTCATTGGTAAATTGTTTAAATGCTCATCGTTATAATTACTTTCATTGCCGATTTGCACTAAATGGTGGGAGGGGGCCCACATGCTTTTAAACAAAAGTTATAGTTTGTTCACATGTGTTGAAAATCATATATTCCTTTCGTATCAAAAAATTAGAGGAAAAACAAAATGAAGTGTTGATTCAAGTTAGTGCATGTAAATATTATATTAAATAAAGCTGTCATATAATCGCTTTTTATTATTGTTCTCTTTGACTTTGGAGCTTCTAGCTGCATCAGCTTGTATTTTGTTGTTGTTTTTTATAATTCCCCCGCTGGAAAAATAATTGAAGTGAATTCACACAAGAAGCATATTACAAATATATATATATATATATATATATATATATAGAGAGAGAGAGAGAGAGAGAGAGAGAGCTAACAAATTTCTGCAATAGGACTTTTCTAGCTTAGATTCAGGAGGGAAAAAGATTATGAAACTTATTTGATATTCGGAGTATTTATGCTTAAAGCCATGGATCTTCCATTAAGAAAGTGGGAAAAAATATCAAAAAAATTGTATCCATTTTTGGTAATTAGATTCTAATATCGTTAAGTTGAAGATGGAGAAATCATGGTCACACATTCTATATTCTTAGGCTTAATTGCATAAAAGTATCCATGAACTTACATGTTTTTTGCACTTGATACCATAGACTTTTATAATTAGAGATAGCTGCCATGAACTATAACTTCTGTCTGCAAATTAATACCATTTTATGCCACGTCATGGTTCCTATTTGCAAAAAATTGAACCGCTAATGAAAGTTCACGGTACATATCTCTAATTATGAAAGTTCATGATATTAATCGCAAAAAACATGCAAGTTCATACGTAATTTGTACAATTAAGCCATGTTCTTATTGTGACAAATTAGATAACCTTATCTAGACATTTTGCCTTGTATATTCTATCATTTTTTTGCATCGAATATATTAGGGATTATTTGACAAATTTGTACAAGCGCTATTAATAAAATCAATCAAACTTGGCATTGTACCATAGCTAATCCTCCTAATATTTTTCTGCTTTCTTGATCTTCATGTTTCACTTTCGTTGCGTCCATTTTTTGTTGCTTCCCTTAATTGTCTCGAAACTACATTTCGTGTCCAACATGGTATGCCGCGACTGCCCCAGAAAAAAAAAGCCCAAAAAATTCCACCAGCACCTTCCTCATTTTTAATCAACATCATCGGTGGATCCATTGTCTCTCACGTACCATTTCTAGATCGTTATTCTCTTTATCATAAATATCGTCGATCATGTCAGTCAAGTCAAATCCTATACACTAAGATCTTCTCCAAGCACATAGTTCTTTGATTAGCAAAAACGAAAGTAAGAAAATAAACCTGTTCTTACTCTCACCAACATCGATTCTCGTGTGATTCACCACTTTTTCCCTGCTTTACTGTTAAGATACTCATAAATCTTTTTATCTTTATCTCTTTATATAGAAATTTAATTTTATCTTTTAGTATTGGAATTTAATCTTGTAGGGTATATATAGAGAGAGAGAGGGGGGAGGCACATTGATGGAGGTTCGGATCTCCTTCAGATGTTGTCCTCCGTCGATCAGTCACGAGCGTTGGTGAACGGCTGAGATTGATGTTGAGGGTTGCCTCCTTGAGCGTGTGGATCTCAGTGGGCTTGTTATGAGGTGAAGCCGAGCTATCTGCAAAAGAAGTCCCGGAATAGTTGTGCCACCGTGGACCCTCCGATAATCAAGTTAGCCGAGAAATTTGGGCAGAGTAGTGGCTTATTGGAATAAAATTGCGTTACCTGAGTCGTCTGAGAGATGGGTTTTTATAGTGGTCACTTAGAGCGAGCTAGCTCGAGATCTTCGCCGTCGGTTACGCCTCTGTCATTACGCCTGCGTGATTGACGGGATCCCCCCATTAATGACGAGATACGCTCGTTAATGGGGGATACGATGGCGTGGGACGCGGGATGTTGGGTGGCGGATATCTCGCCTTTGGCGAGATAGGCGGGAGCGCTTGGGCTCTGTGTCCTTGGTTGCTCGGTAGAACCAGGAAGGCTTAGCTCAGCGGGAGGCCGGGAGAGCTCGGTTCTGTGATAGCTCAGAGGCGAGCAAGGAGTGCTGAGGAAGCTCAGCATGTAAGAGGGCTCGGAGGCGAGCCGATGGTTATTTGTAAGGCGAGCATAGGAGTGTTCTGGGAGGCCATCGAAGGTCGGGTCAATTCTTGAGGCGAAGGCCCTAGGAATGCCTTCAATGTATCATGCTTGCCCTGTTTCCGGGAGCCCCGGGACACATCATCTACCACGTATCATAATCTGGGGAGTTCCCACTTATGAGCATCATCATTAGCCCCCCGCTCTCGTCCTGACCCATTTATGGGTCGGGTCGAGAGTGGTCTGGATCGGTTTCCCGGGCTCGGCCTGTTGTCTAGAATTTGTCAGCACAGATTTCCCGGGCGACTCGGCATAGGGCAGTTGTGTCATTTAGCTCTTTGAGCCCGCCTGTCGTATCCCGGACGCTTGGATCTCTGTGCGTATCTTGGATGATGTAAGCGGATCAGGGGAAAGGATCGTGCATTTAAAGAAGAGTGCTGATTCGCTTGCACATCTGTTCAGGCGCAGGCCACGCGTCCGGTGTGGATTGGCGGACGTAACAGGCTATCGCTATCGCCGGCGCCCGAGGGGACGTCTCCAATGGTCGTTCGATACGTGGGGCGTCGACGGCTGGCGGACGCGAAGCTTTGTTTTGGCGGGAAACGATCTGAACCGTAGGATGCGTCCCCTCAAGCAGTATAAATAAGAGTGGGATCCCCCTAGGGTTCATATTTTCGCTACTATTTTCCTTTGCTGCGAGAGATTGCTCGACGCTCCATCCTTTAGATCGGATCCTTCGCGCTCTTTCCTCGGATAATTCCTTCTTCCTTTGAATCAGGTTAGATGTCTTCTTCTGAGGAGTCTGTTAAGATAGTTAGGGTAGAGTGTAAGGAGTCTTCCACCTCTTCCCGAGAGGGTTCCCCTAATGCTTCCTCATCGTCGGGCCTGCCCTATAGAGTCAGGGTCACCCGCGCCGCTTGTCGCCAGGCGACGGCAAGGGCCCCTAAGGTGCGCATCGGAAACGCCCGCGATGCGCCCTCCATCTTGAGAAACGTGGACGGGCTTATTGAGATTCGGTCTCGCTTCCACATTCTCCCTAGCTATTCGCTACGTTTAGCTAGGGCGGACGAGAGGGCGGATCAAGTGCAGGGCAAGGAGATTGCTTTGTACTTGGACGCATTCTGGGCTGGGATGTGTATGCCCTTTCCAACCGAAATATGTGGGGTACTTCGTTGCTTCCAACTCGCCCCGGGCCAGCTAGCGCTAAAATCGTGGAGAATCCTCCACGAGTTTCTGGTCCAGTTGAAACTCGAGGATATCCCCCTCAGCTTGACCCTTCTCACTTCCTTCCTCTGCTACAAGAATCACCCCGGCACCAATAAGAATGAGCCAAGCTGGGCATACTTTTCCTTTAAAAAGCGTAAGGGTGGGGCGGCCGGATCAGGTGTGGTAGTCATTTCTTCCTCCATTCACGAATGGAAGGAGAAATTCGTCTTCATTGGGCCACCCGAGGGCGAAGATTGGTATGTGCCTACACAGTGGCACATGGCCTATTGCCCTAAGGCGAAGCAGTTGTCCTCGCCCGAGGCGAGGGCGGTATCCATGTGGGAGCCGATCCGGTGGGCCGACGTCCTCCTTTCCGAGCAAGTCCTTAGCTGGGCTGGGCTCAGGCCCACACACTTCATGGGTAAGTCAGGAGATCGAACGACCTGTTTAGACTTGAGTAATTTTCTTTTGCCCTTTTAACATCACTAACCTTCTTGTGCACTTTTTGTTTGCAGGGCAAATAGATAGCGCTAAGATCCTTGCTGCCATTGGTGCTACGGCCCAGAAGAAGGCCGGGGGCGTGACCTTATCCCAGGCAGGCCCGAGCTCGGCCCTGAAACCATCCGCACCGGCGAAGTCCCCCGCAGTGCCCCGACCCCCCGATGACCGTCGCAGGGACAGCCAGAAGCACGCCCGAGATCCGGAACCCCGGGCGAGAGAGGAGGAGGAGGTGACCGAGGTCCCCCTTAAAAGGAAAAGGAGGGCTTCCCGCACGCCGACGACTGATATCCCCGAGGGAATTCCGGTGCAGGAGGGGGACGTCTGCTTCGTGGTCCCCTCAGGGCTTTCCATCGCCGACAGCTTGCTCGTGAACATGGAGCCGTCGGCCGGGGGAAAGATTCCGCGAGGGACCCTGAAGGCCTAAGTGGCCGCCATCGCTCAGGAGGCTGTTCAGGTCGGTATTCGTTTACTTGTTGTCTTAATTGCCCTTTCTTAGCCCGGACACTTCTAAATCCATCTGTTGCTTTTCTTAGGTCCTCCAACACTGCGCCCTCATCGTCAACATGGAAACCGAGGAGATCTCCCCGTCCATGAAGAAGGTGGGGGAATCGTCTTCGGAGGCGGAGGATCTGTGCTTCCAGCTGTTGCAGGAGAAGGAGAGGACGACCGCCCTTGAGACCCGATTGGCCGCCGGGGAGCTCATGCTCTCCAAAAGCCCCTGGGCGAGTCCTACCGAGCCATGGAGGGCAAGTTGGAGGAGCTGGGTAAGCGCCACACCTTAACGAAGAAGGAGAAGGACGCCAGCAAGAGGGAGACCGAGGCTGCGCTTAAGGCGACGAAGATCACCGAGCTTCGGGCCCGCAAGTCGGTGGACGCGTACAAAGCGTCAGACCAGTTCTACACCGACCTCGGTGAAGCCTCCGCAATCGTTTGGCATGCAGCCCTTGATGTCGTCAAGGAGTTGATGCCGGAGTTTGCAGACAGTGAGCTCTGTGCTCGGGTCCCTCTCTCGGTGGAAACGCTGCAGGCGGCTGGCGCCGGAGGCGGGGCGGCTACGGAAGCAAAACCCCCGCCCCTAAAGGCGGTGTTGAACAAGGAGAGGTCCCGGCGGAGCCTGCCGCCTAAGGTCCTCCCTTTCTTTTTCTTTAGCTACAAAAATTTTTGTAAGCCCCCGGGCAGTTTTTGTAAGGCCGAGGAGCCCCGAATACCCTGTAAAGGCTTTTTAGAACATAAACAAACTGAGTTTATCTTCCCCTGCGTAGCAATGTTTTCTCGTATGAATACTTGAGTTTGTCAGTCTCTTTCTCGATGCAAATGTTAGGCCGTAGGTCAATGACCGACCTTTTGGATAACGATCGCGCGTCGAGTGTAAGCCAACTAGTTGTCATGTACAGGAAGGCCAGTGTCTTCCCGTCCCGAAGTCGAGGTGGCGATCATTTACTCAGGATACATCGGGAGACTGCTCCGCGTAGGATGGAGTGTAAGCCATTCCTAAGAGTCGGTTCTTAGGGATTGACCGACCAGGGAAGCTGCTCGGTGGTCTTGTGAGGAGGGCTTAGATCCTTAGCATAGGTGGGCAGGATGTGCCCGCTAAGGATTAACCGAGCAGGGAAGCTGCTCGGTGGCCTTGTGATGAGGGCTTTCGATCCTTGGCATGGATGGGTAGGAGCTACCCACCAGGGATTGATCAAGGAGGGAACCTGCTCGGTAACCTCATGAGGAGGGCTTAGATCCTTAGCGTAGGTGGGCAGGATGCATCCGCTAAGGATTGACCGGGCACGGAAGCGGCTCGGTGGCCTCGTGAGGAGGGCTTCGATCCTTAGCGTAGGTGGGCAGGATGTGTCCGCTAAGGATTGACCGAGCAGGGAAGCTGCTCGGTGGCCTCATGATGAGGGCTTTCGATCCTTGGAGTTGATGGGTGGGAGCTACCCGCTAGAGATTGACTGAGGAGGGAACCTGCTCGGTGGCCTCGTGAGGAGGGCATAGATCCTTAGCGTAGGTGGGCAGGATGTGCCCGCTAAGGATTGACCAGGCAGGGAAGCTGCTCGGTGGCCTCGTGAGGAGGGCTTCGATCCTTAGCGTAGGCGGGCACGATGTGCCCGCTAAGGATTGACCGAGCAGGAAAGCTGCTCGGTGGCCTCGTGATGAGGGCTTTCGATCCTTGGCGTGGATGGGTAGGAGCTACCCGCCAGGGATTGACCGAGGAAGGAACCTGGTCGGTGGCCTCGTGAGGAGGGCTTAGATCCTTAGCGTAGGTGGGCGGGATGTGCCCGCTAAGGATTGAACGAGCAGGGAAACTGCGCGGTGGCCTCGTGAGGAGGGCTTTGATCCTTAGTGTAGGTGGGCAGGATGTGCCCACTAAGGATTGACCGAGCAGGGAAGCTGCTCGGTGGCCTCATGATGAGGGCTTTCGATCCTTGGCGTGGATGGGTAGGAGCTACCCGCCAGGGATTGACCGAGCAGGGAAGCTGCTCGGTGGTCTTGTGAGGAGGGCTTAGATCCTTAGCGTAGGTGGGCAGGATGTGCCCGCTAAGGATTGACCGAGTAGGGAAGCTGTCCGGTGGCCTCGTGATGAGGGCTTTCAATCCTTGGCGTGGATGGGTAGGAGCTACCCTCCAGGGATTGACCGAGCAGGGAAGATGCTCGGTGGTCTCATGAGGAGGGCTTAGATCCTTAGCGTAGGTGGGAAGGATGTGTCCACTAAGGATTGACCGAGCAGGGAAGCTGCCCGGTGGCTTCGTGATGAGGGCTTTCGATCCTTGGCATGGATGGGTAGGAGCTACCCGCCAGGGATTGACCGAACAGGGATGTTGCTCGATGGCCTCGTGAGGAGGGCTTTTTAGACTTCTTCTTGCCTTCACGGGGTGTCGTTCAATCTCCCTCGACTTGTAAAAAAATCTGGAAGAGTGACCGTCGCGGACGACACGTGGCTGAAACGCACAGGCGAGGCGAGGCGAGGCGCTCCAAGATCCGCGTCGTTCCGACTTCCATTGACCGCATAGGGGCTCGTGAGGTACGGCATGGTCGCCACGCAGTAGCCCTGTATTGGGAAATATGAAAATATCCCGCGATTCGCGCCGATGTGCGCGCAAATTTCGACCCTTAGGGATTCTGCTGAGGCTATAAATAGTGAAGGTATGTTGGTTTCTTTCAGCGTTGCATTTCTGAAAATGGCCGGGCTCATTTACTCCATCGGAGAGATCATCTCCCGCGATGACGTGTACCTCAATGATCAGGAGTGCACGGAGGAGACGTACCGAACGGTGGTCGAACGCATAGAGGACCACTTCGGCCGCCTACTTCCTCGACGGTCTCCTTTCCTCCAATTGCTCATGTACGCTATTTGGAGGATGTCCCCGAGTTTGTTCAACGCCTTGTCTCCGCAATTGCAGGACGAGGCGCTCGATAAGCTGCACACGCTCTACGTGCGCGGCCTCATCTCGAAGAACAGACATGATCGATCGTCGGCCCTTCTTTTGGGGTGTTTCTAAAAGAGGCAGATCGAGGACTCTTGCCTGGCGGGCGGGAGTTCCGATGCTTCCGTGGCGTCTCGGGTACGTGAGCAGCATCAGAGGGAGTGGGCTGAAGAGGCTAGGGCTCGGCTGGCGGAGATCTCCTCGGAGTACCATCAGCAGTGCTTTCTCGACCCCCTACCCTCTCTGTTGTAATTTTAATTTTTTGTGTAAGGCTGAGGAGCCCATAATACCTCTCAATGAATAGAATTTTGTTTTCAAATGTGTTTTGTTTTCTCTCAGAAATGAATCTAGGGATCTCGGGACCGTGAAATAGAACAAAATTTATGGAAGAAGGGTCTTACAACTTGAGAGACTTAATAAAAACTACATTTCTTCGAAAAGAAGAAAATACATTCATTTGTAAAGTTTGAGTTTTTCGGCGTTGTAGGGCCGAAGAAACTTCTGTCCCCCTGCGTCTTGTAAACGGTAGGCTCCACTGGACAATACTTCGGAGACGAGGAAAGGGCCATCTCACTTCGGGGAAAACTTGTGCGGTCTTCCCTGATCTACGAACTCGTTCCGCCTTAAGACCAAATCTCCTGTCTTGAAGGTGCAATGTTTAACTCGGGCGTTGTAGTAGCGAGCAGTTTGTTGTTGATAAGCGGCGGTTTTAATCTGTGCCCGGTCCCGCTTCTCTAGCAAGATGTCCAAATTAGTCTGGAGCGCCGAGGTGTTTGCTTCGTCATCGAAGTGTTTGACTCTGTAACTGGGCAGTCCAATCTCCGCTGGGACCATTACCTCGGTACCGTAGCAGAGGCTGAAGGGGCTCTCTCCTGTGGGCGTCTTGTTCGATGTACGTAAGGCCCATAACACTCGCGGTGGTTCCTCGACCCAGCTGCCCTGCCTGTCCTTCTAAACGAGTTCGAATACCTCGGATGACATCTCGGTTAGCGAGCTCGGCCTGCCCGTTGCATTGAGGGTGCGCGACCGCGGCAAACTTCATTAGTATGTGGTATTCGTTGCAGAACTCTTTGACTTTATCGTTTTCGAAATTCGTCCCATGGTCGGTAACAATGCATCTCGGGATCTCGAATCGGGAGATTATGTTGTTCTGCAGGGATTTGATGGTCTTGGCGGTGTTCAATTTTCTGATGGGGACGGCCTTAATCCACTTTGTGAAATAGTCTATCGCGACGAGGATGTATTTGTGCCCGCCCGTACCAGTGGGGAGTTGTCCCACCATGTCCATCCCCCACTGGGAAAATGGCTAAGGGAAGGTGAGGGCCGTTACCTCAGTAGCAGAAAGACGGGGTATGCTACCGTGGAGTTGACAGCTTTTGCATCTTCTGACGAGCTTTCGAGCGTCTTGGTGAATCGTCGGCCAATAGTACCATTGGAGCAGCGTCTTCTGGACTAAGGTATGGGCCCCTTGATGCGCTCCGCCGACCCCTTCGTGTATCTCACACAGGACGTAGTCGGCTTTGTGGGGGTCGACGCACCAGAGCAGAGGCTGTGTGTATGACTTCTTGTAAGGGGTTCCATTAATACAGATGAAATGGCGGGCTTTTGCCCGAAGGCGACGCGCTTCCCCTCGGTCCTCTGGAAGTGTACCCTCATTTAGGAACTCTACGAGGGGCTTTCTCCAATCTCGGCCTTCCTCCTGAGTAGTGTATATTTGAAGCGTTTCCTCTCCGTCTTCCACGCTGGGCCGTGGCAAGACTTCGAAGAGGATATTACTCTTATTGTTGGCCGTGTAGGAAGAGGCTATCTTGCTCAGTGCGTCGGCCTGGGCGTTCAAGTGTCGAGGAATCTGCTCTACTTGAACTTCATCGAAACTTTTTTGTAGTCTCTTTACCTCGGCTAAGTACTTCACCATGAGCGGCTCTCGGGCCTCAAAGCGCCCGGTTACTTGGACGACGACCAGGGCGGAGTCGCTATGAATTCGGATCGTCTTCAGCCCCACTCCGGAAGCAATTCGCAACCCGGCGAGCAAGGCCTCGTATTCTGCGGCGTTGTTCGACGCTCTGAACCCGAACTTCAAAGAGTACTCCATTTCTACCTCGTTCGGGACTTGAATGATAAGGCTGGTACCACTTCCCTCCTCGGTAGAGGACCCATCGACGTAGAGGGCCCAGTCGGGGACGGAGTCGGGTACTTCCTCGACCGAGGGTCGGGACCCGGGGACGGGCGCCGACGCTGCTTTCTTGTTGGGGATAGTACACTCGACAACAAAGTCTGCCAGGACTTGCGCTTTAATGGCTTGCCTGAGGTGGTATTTGATGTCGAACTGGGATAACTCCCACCTCCATTTCTCTAGACGACCAGACGATTCGGGGGAGGCGAGAATAGCCCCTATGGGCCGCTCGGTGAGGACGAGGATGGTGTCTGCCTGGAAGTAGTGTCGTAGCTTCCTTGAGGTGACGATAAGCGCCAAGACAATCTTTTCTATGGCCGGGTACCTCGTTTCCGCGTCTTTAAAGACATGGCTCACGTAGTTGACCGGCTTCTGTACTCCTTCGACTTCTTGGACGAGCACCAAGCCAGTGGCATGATCGGATACCGCAAGGTACAGTAACAGCTCGTCTCCTTCGATTGGCCGGATGAGCAGTGGGGGAGTTGCCAGGTGCGCTTTGAGTTGCTCGAAAGCGTTTTGACACTCTTCCGACCATTCGAACCTTGGGATCTTTCTCAGGGCTTTGAAGAATGGGAGACACTTTTCTCCGGATCTCGACATGAAGCGACTAAGAGCGACCACTCTCCCCGTAGGCCGCATGATCTCCACATTGCTCTTTGGCGTGGCCATGTTGAGAATGGCGCTGATCTTTTCCGGATTAGCTTTGATTCCTTGGTGGGTAACCATGAACCCGAGGAATTTCCTGCTAGTGACTCCGAACTCGCACTTGGCTGGATTCAGCTTCATTTTATACTTGCGGAGGATGTCGAATGTTTCGCCAAGATCCTTGGCGTGCTCATCCGATGAGGTTGATTTCATAAGCATGTCGTCGACGTAAACCTTCATGTTCCTCCCGATCTGCGGTTTGAACATTTTGTTAATCAGGCGCTGGTACGTAGCCCCGGCATTTTTGAGGTCGAAGGGCATCACTTTATAGCAATATACCCCCCGGTCCGTGGTGAACGCGGTTAGTTCTTCATCTGCTGGGTTCATACGGATCCGGTTATAACCGAAGAAAGCGTCCACATGTTGGGGTAAAAATTTACACCCCGGTTGACCGAGTCAAAGTCAAGGTCAACCCCCAAGCTAGGTGAGCCTAAGCCCAGGTCAAGCGAGCCCATGCCCAAGTCGAGCCCGCGGCCAGCCTCTTCCATGTCAAAATATAGATCATGTAATAAATAATTTTTATGTAATTTTTTATACATGAATGTATACAAAATGGGCAGAAAGCCAAATTTTTGTAAGCCCATGGCTTATGTGCAAAAATGAAATGGCACATGAGCCATGGGATAGGCAAAATGCCATTTTGTGAAGCCTAAGGGGCTATATGCAAATATGTAAGCCTATAAAAGGCAACATGATGAATAAAAAAAGATAACACTTTCATTCTCTCAAAAACCTAGGGTTTGTATTTCTTTCCCTTTTCTGAAGGTCTCAAACCTTCTTCTTTCTTCTGAATTAAATCAAGAGTTTTACTCTTCCTTTTCAAAAACAAAATAGTTTTTCACCACCAAACCCACAAAGGGGAACTTGGATCTGTCTTTAGATCCCCAAAAGGAGAGATTTTGAGATCTCACATCTCTTGATCTTCAAGATCCAGCTAACAGAGGAGGAAGAAGAAGAACCCCTTTCACTAAACCCAAAAAAAAAAAACACTCAGGAGTCCAACTCCTCTCTGATTTCTCTTCCGAGAAATTTTTTAGGCTAAATGACTCTTTTTCTCGCCAGCGCTAAAGCACAGAGCGCCCGCGTGCCGGCACGTGGCGCGCTCACGCTCAAGCGCTCAGCATTCGAGCGCAAAGCGCCCACGTGCCGACACGTGGCGCGCTCGTGCTCAAGCGCGAGCGCGCGAGCGCAAGTCGTCCCGGTGCTGACACGTGGCGCGCTTGCGCTTAAGCGCGAACGCTCAGGCGCAAGTCGCCCCCATGCCGACACGTGGCGCGCTTGCGCTCAAGCGCAACTCGCCCCCATGCCGACACGTGGCGCACTTGCGCTCGAGCGTCAGGCGCTGAAGCGCAAAGCACCCACGTGCCGACACGTGGCGCGCTTGCACTCAAGCGCCCAGCGCTCAAGCGCAGAGCGCCCACGTGCCGACACGTGGCACTCTAGCGCCTGAGCGCACAGCACCTGGGCGCACAGCGCCCAAGGTGCTGCCCCCACGCATCCTTTGGATGCCTTTTCTTCCCTTTCTTTTCTTATATATATACATATATATATATATATATATATATACATATGTGCACGCACACATACACCATGACACTGTCCCTGTTAGAAAAAAATTTCTAACAGGGTGCTGCCCCGCACCCCGCAAGGGGGCTGCTAGCCCCCTGACCCCCAGCCAGCTATCCGGGTAGCGGGACCCCCGTAAAAACTCTGTGGGCCCCCCGATATATCCAAAACCCCCTTTCAAAACACATCATACACACACTGCACATTGAGTTCGCATGACCAGTTTAACCCGTCAATCGGAGGTTCCCTCGCTCCAAAGGCGAGGGGTAATTAACGGCAGCTTAGTCCGCGGCTGCCGGAGATTCGGATCCCCACAATCATTAAATCTCGGCCTACCCTAGGCAGGGGGAATCTGTAGTACGCCTGACAAGAGCGCGCGTATTCCCATCTCAATGGGATGACGAAAAACACCCTACAGATTCTGGCACGCCCGGTGGAACCAATCTCTCCTCCCATATTTCGGGTTAAGCATTCATGCGAGCTCAATCAATGTACATACCTGTATTTATACTAAAATAATGCTCTTTCATGCAGATTTTCCAGCAATCACCTTTCAACGATGTCTTCGATGATTAACTCAGCTCCCGTCTCCCACACGATGAGGATAGACTCTAGGACGGTCCTTCCGACCAGTCTTGGGCGACAATGGGAGGAGCCGCTGCTACCATTCGACTCTATTATATTCATGCCAGTTGGCGCCATCCCAGCTCCTCAGGCCCCGGTGGCAGACAAACCGGTCTCGAAAGGCAGGAGACCAAATGTGGTGATCTCAAGGGCGCCCCAATCCAAACGCAAGTCGGTGTCTGAACGACTTTCCTTGGCCCCAGCTGGGGGCAAGGCCATCAACACCAACAAAGCTACAACGCGTCCCGAGCAAGCTCCAGCGGTGCCCTTGACCACTGCTCGATCGGGTGTCTTCTTTAAGCTCCCCGCCAATGAGAAAGAGACGACTGGATATGAGGTCCACACTGTCTACATGGTAGGCACGCCCAGCAAGAGCAAGGACGGGGCCACCACATCCCAAATCCAATCTGGCGTGAATATGGCTGCCACATCCCAAGGCCAGCCTCCTCTGGAAGGTAATGAAGACCTTCCCAGTGAGGCTGATAAGCATAAAGACCCTTCGGTCCATGAGGAGCTGGGCTCGGAAAGCGAAGAAGAGCCGACTTTCTGCCCCAGGACCGCGGAGCAAGAGCTGTTTCAAGAGCTCCGAAAGCAGCTCAGAAACAAAGACAAGGAGATGACCAAGCTCTACTCCAAAATTGACGACTTGACAAATGTCGTCCTACAGCTCACGGCCCAACTTGCCTCTCAGCCGCCCAATCAAGCGGAGGGCTCTGCTCGTGAACCGGGAAATGGTGTCCCAGAGCAGCCGACGCCTATTCCCTCAAATCCAAAAGTGGGCGAACTACATGAAAATCAGTTGCATCCTATCTCGGGAAATGTCTTGGCTACCGATGACAGTAGCCTGCTAACCCAAGATCAAATTATGGATTTGGTTACCAGCAAAGTCAAAACATTGGTGGCCGAAGCCGAAGTGCAAAAAGATATCAGCAGTAGTGGGAGACCATATCCTGCTCAGTATGATCTGGTAGAATTTCCTAGCGGCTATGTCATCCCCAAATTCGGAAGATTCGATGGGACGAGAAATGCGAATCAACACATCGCCCACTTCAAAGCCTCATGCGGGAATACTGGGGGCAATGATGCGCTTCTCCTCCGCCAGTTCGTTAATAGCTTGACCGATGTTGCTTTCGACTGGTACGCGAGCATACCGGATGGCTCCGTCACAACTTTTGTCCAAATGGAGTCTCTATTTCGGCAGAGGTTCATGAGCGTCAGCGATAAGATTACCATTGCCGAGCTCGTAAGAACCAAGCCCAAGAACAATGAAAGCGGCACGGATTTTATAACCCAATGGCGCAATCTCTCCGTCAAATGCGAACCGCCGATAGAGCAGGACCAATCTGTCAGTCTCCTCGTCGGAAATCTCAACAATTGGATGGCCCCGTTTCTATGCACCGCGGGTCTCAAAACATTCCTAGAGCTTACCAGGAAAGTTCAAATGCTGGAGCGTTCAAAGCAGGAGTCCTCCTCGGATTCCCAAAATAACAATAGGTCCTGGAGAAACCGAAAGGACGATAATCGCAAAGGCGGAAACTCCGATGATTCTGGATCTTTCAACATTTCGGCTAACCGAAATAAGCAAGGGATGAGCGGGCCCAGCGCTAACCAGCCTCGGAAGCCAGTGTTCGGAGAGGGAGAAGAATCTCCACTGAAAGAGAAGCTGGATAAGGTCTATTCCTTCAGAAGGGACAAAATTCGTAAAATATTCAATGACGCCCTGAAGAACGGTCTACAACTGCCAGAGTCAAAAAGACCGCAGGAAGCGAATAGGACCGACGACCCCAAATACTGCCCCTATCATAGAGTGATAGGTCATGCTATTGAGGACTGCTTCGTCTTCAAAGATTGGGTCGAAAAGCAATACAAGGAAGGAGAGATAGAACTGTCCAAAAGCGTGTTAGTAAACAGTCAAGATGCGACCGCCAATTTCATACAAACGGAGATCGAAGTTCTTCGTAAAACTGATTCTCTCGGACATCTGCCTTTCTCTGAAAACAATCGACCACCATGTCATTAAACTGGGAACAGTCGACCTCTAAGTCGTTAAACTGGGAATGTAAAAAAAAAATATGTAAATAAACAAAAAAAATTGTAAATAAAAGAAAAATAAAGAAAAGCCGAAATGATGGGGCAACTCGCAATAAAAATCAGCGAGTAAAATAAAGATGAAATAAAGCCGAAATGATGGGGCAACCGCGAATAAAAGCCAAAATGATAGGGCAATCGCGATAAGAAAAGCTGAAATGATAGAGCAATTGCGGTAAAACAAAAAAAACAAAAAAAACAATGGCGAATGATGAGTCGCTCCTGGTACCATATTCCAGTGCAGCGATGCAGACGCCAACCAAATTCCAAATCCCAATGGCGAATGATGAGTCGCTCTTGATACCATATTCCAGTGCAGCGATGCAGACGCAAACAAAAATCCAGTTTCCCAAAATTTTTCTGGCCCTACGGCTGGTCCCCAAATTGACTGCCGTATACAATCCACGGGCTCAAATAATTCTCAGCATACCCATGCCCCACCGCAACCAATAGTTACGCGGCTGGTCTCCGCCTTTGGAATTATGCTCCATTGAGAAGACCCACTCATGTGTCCTCACGATACATGAGGAGAACAAACCTTTGTGGGATCCTTACGACTCATAAAGGAAAAACACACTTAGGAGTCCTCACGATTCCTAAGGAGAAATACACCTGCGGGACCCTTACGACTCATAGGGAGAAATGCTTTTATGGGACCCTCACGGCCCATAAAATTGAAAAGTCTTAGGAGATAGGGATCTAAACCTGTCTCCTAAGCCATCGCTCCCCAATCCCCAAGCGGCGAATGATGAGTCGCTCCTGGTACTATATTCCAGTGTAGCGATGCAGACGCCAACCAAATTCCACACCCCATACCCTAAATGGCGAATGATGAGTCGCTCCTGGTACCATATTCCAGTGCAGCGATACAGACGCCAACCAAATTCCAAATCCCATTCCCCAATGGCGAATGATGAGTCGCCCCTGGTACCACATTCCAGTGCAGCGATGCAGACGCCAACAAAATCCCAAAAATTTTATGGCCCTACGGTCTGGATCATACATCCTGCAAAACCGTATACAATCCACGGGCGTAAAACAATCCCAATCTTTCCAAAAATAAAAAAAAAAAAAAGATATGTCCACAAGCAAAATGGGCACGGATGAAAACCCGAAAGGGCTCCGTGAGTAAAAACAGGAGGACTGCCGGCGAGTTTGTGAAAACCCGAAAGGGCGCAAACTCGTGAGAAAGAGATGAAATGCACTCACAAGGTCCTCTAGACTTTGTGAGGAGAAAATTCCCGCGTGAGATCCTTACGACTCACAAAGAAGCAACACACTTGGGAGTCCCCACGACTCCCAAGGAGAAAATACACTTACGGGATCCTTACGACCCGTAAGGAGAAAATGCTTTGTGAGACCCTTACGGCTCACAAAATTGAAAAGTCTTAGGTGATAGGGACCTAAAACCTGTCTCCTAAGCCATCGCTTCCTAATAAGAAAACGCAAATGATGATTCGCTCCTGGTACCATATTCCAGTGTAGTGATGCTGATACCAAACAAAAAAAACCAATCCCCAAATCCTCTCATGACAAATGATGATTCGCTCCTGGTACCATATTCCGGTGTAGCGATGCTGATATCAAGCCAAATCAAATCAAACCAACAACCTCTACGGCGGAATCATGCTCCGTCCTAGAATTTACCCCGTGTCGAAATGATGCTTCGCCTCGGAATATCTACCTTCCCTGCCGGAATTATGCTCCGCCTCGGAATCAAATCAACCAACCGGCTCTGCGTCGGAATTATACTTCGCCTCAGAATATACCGCGCGTCGAAATCAATGCTTCGCCTTGGAATATTTGCCTTCCCTGTCGGAATTATTCTTCGCCTGGGAATCAATCTCTGCATCGAAATTATGCTTCGGTCAGAATGTATGCCGCCCTTCGGAATGATGCTTCGAACCCTGGAATCATGCTCCGCTCTTCGGAAAGATGCTCCGAACTCTGGAATCATGCTCCGCTCTTCGGAAAGATGCTCCGAACTCTGGAATCATGCTCCACTCTTCGGAAAGATTCTCCGAACTCTGGAATTATGCTCCGCCCTTCGGAATGATGCTCCGATCTCTGGAATCATGCTCCGCCCTTCGGAATGATGCTCCGATCCCTGGAATCATGCTCCGCTCTTCGGAATGATGCTCCGAACTCTGGAATCATGCTCCGCCCTTCGGAATGATGCTCTGAACCCTGGAATCATGCTCCGCCCTTCAGAAAGATGCTCCGAACCCTGGAATCATGCTCCGCTCTTCGGAAAGATACTCCGAACCCTGGAATCATGCTCCGCTCTTCGGAAAGATGCTCCGAACCCTGGAATCATGCTCTGCTCTTCGGAACGATGCTCCGAACCCTGGAATCATGCTCCGCTCTTCGGAACGATGCTCCGAACCCTGGAATCATGCTCCGCTCATCGGAACGATGCTCCGAACCCTGGAATCATGCTCCACTCATCGGAACGATGCTCCGATATCTGGAATTATGCTCCGCCCTTCTGAACGATGCTCCAAACCCTGGAATTATGCTCCGACCTTCGGAATGATGCTCCGATCCTCGGAATGATGCTCCGATCTCTGGAATTATGCTCTGCCCTTCGGAATGATGCTCCGATCCTCGGAATGATGCTCCGCCCCTGGAATGATGCTCTACCTCGAAGTCCAACTTCAAGATCCATCAATTTCATGCACACAACTCAAATGTGCGGTGAGCATTTATTGATGGGGGGCACTGTGTTGGGGTAAAAATTTACACCCCGATTGACCGAGTCAAAATCAAAGTCAACCCCCAAGCTAGGTGGGCCTAAGCCCAGGTCAAGCGGGCCCATGCCCAAGTCGAGCCCGCGGCCAGCCTCCTCCATGCCAAAATATAGATCATGTAATAAATAATTTTCATGTAATTTTTTTATACATGAATGTATACAAAACGGGCAGAAAGCCAAATTTTTGTAAGCCCATGGTTTATGTGCAAAAATGAAATGGCACATGAGCCATGGGATAGGCAAAATGCCATTTTGTGAAGCCCAAGGGGCTATATGTAAATATGTAAGCCTATAAAAGGCAACATGATAAATAAAAAAAGATAACACTTTCATTCTCTCAAAAACCTAGGATTTGTATTTCTTTCCCTTTTCTGAAGGTCTCAAACCTTCTTCTTTCTTCTGAATTAAATCAAGAGTTACTCTTCTTTTTCAAAAACAAAATAGTGTTTCACCACCAAACCCACAAAGGGGAACTTGGATATGTCTTTAGATCCCCAAAAGGAGAGATTTTGAGATCTCACATCTCTTGATCTTCAAGATCCAGTTAACAGAGGAGGAAGAAGAAGAACCCCTTTCACTAAATCCAAAAAAACAAAAAAAACTCAGGAGTCCAACTCCTCTCTGATTTCTCTTCCGAGAAATTTTTTAGGCTAAAAGCCTCCTTTTCTCGCCGGCGCTCAAGCGCAGAGCGCCCGCGTGCCGACACGTGGCACGCTCGCGCTCAAGCGCTCAGCGTTTGAGCACAAAGCGCCCACGTGCCGACACGTGGCGCGCTCGCGCTCGAGCGCAAGTCGCCCCGGTGCCGACACGTGGCGCGCTCGCGCTCCAGCGCGAGCGCTCGAGCACGAGCGCAAGTCGCCCCGGTGCCGACACGTGGCGCGCTCGCGCTCAAGCGCACGAGCGCGAACGCAAGTCGCTCCGGTGCCGACACGTGGCGCGCTCGTGCTCAAGCGCGAGCGCTCAGGCGCAAGTCGCTCCCGTGACGACACGTGGCACACTTGCGCTCAAGCGCCCAGCGCTCAAGCGCAGGTCGCCCCCGTGCCGACACGTGGCGCACTTGCGCTCAAGCGTCAGGCGCTGTCACGCCCCGCTTCCCAGAGTACGCAAGATTGGACACGTGACATAGCCAACCATGCTACCTGTAGGTAGGAAATATCCATCCACAGTCACATTACGGTTGTAGAGATATCAAGAACATAATAATAAACTAATCTAATACATGTCCAAATCTATAATAACAAGAATCAATAAACAATGAGTGCGGAAGCAAATGATCCAATACAATAAATAAACAGTACGTCCCATAATGCGGGCTCACATCTGGAAATGAAATGAAAATAAATAAACTAAACCCTAAGGAACTCACAGTTCAGCCTGCTGGCTGAAGTACTCCTGCTCGGTCACTGCAGTGGTAAGGAATCTGGGCCATGCAAAACCCAGACGTCAGCGCGTCATGTCAACCAAAATAATATAATATAAACATGGTAATAAGCAATGCAGGTATGAACATGAATAAGCCGTACTAAGAAATAACAGAGCAGGGCAATGTGCAGTGGTGACTAGACTGTCCTATCAGGTTTCTACTCTATAGTCTTTGAAATCAATTGATGAATCGTCGATGTAACTCAATAGTATCCCGTGCGTGCCCGGGACCACGGTCAAGGTCCTCGGGGCTGAATCCGAGACGTGCCGCTAAGCAGTAATAGGTAGCAAGATGGGCGAGTGATGTCAGCATCACCACTCCGGGGCTGGCCAAGCCCGTAAGACTGATCAGAACAAGTATCGAACTGTTGAGTTACAAGTCGGTTTCACCTTTGATTTCCCCATACCCCCAAACTATGTATGTCAGGTCAGGTATTCAGTAGTCAAGGACTAATGCCAACACAAAATCAGGTAAAAGTAGGTCTGTCTGGATAGACAGCAGGAATGGTCAGGTTTGTCGGCATTAGGCATGAAATCAGGTAACAGGTCAGGTCACGTTTCAACAGGTTGAGTCGATATGTACAGGGTATCATGTCCGGTGTATCAGTACATGTGTCAGGTGTATCAAGATCGGTCAATATGTAATGCAATCAAATGTATGCTGATAACAGGTATAGTAACGAATAAGGGACAACAGCAGGGACAGCAAATAACAATATTATTCCATGTAAACACAGTGATGCTTTGTATTCTCTTATTAACAGGTTCAAGCACCCTTGGGGTGCAATAATCACAGTGTAGCGCAATATTAATAACAGCAGGCAATAAAGATATAAGTGTGCGACTATTATCCTCTAAATAGTAAAATGATTAGCAGGTAGTTGTCATTAAGGTTACGGTGGCAAAATACGATTTAGGTGGCAGTATTATAATGTACATCATATTTCGTCCAATGAGATAAGTAGCAATACTAGTTAATATAGCAAGTTTGTGAGTCAAACATTTAATTAGTTTAACGTAGCATGTAGCAAGAAATCTTGCCTCGACGGTTTCGCAAACCGGAAAGCACGGATGCAATGTCGGCGGAAAACACGAGACGGGTGCACGGGCCACGGATCGAGTCCCAACAGCGAACAGCGGGACCACACGGACCAGGGTACTTCGCTGGAGCGTCGGGTCCAAACGACGGCACGGCCGGATTCCGGCAAAAGTCATCGGCAACAAAGTTAGCAACATGATATACGTAACAAAGATCAGCGGGGGGGGGATCTAGCACAAAAGGAAAGATAAGGGATGCTTACATGGAAGAACCAGGGCAACCACGACGGGCTCGACGGCGATGGGGCGCCGGCGGCGATGAACAGTGGGCGCGACAAGGGCTGACTTGGAGGGATCGAGTGATGCAGCGATGATGGGGAGGTACTGGCCTGGTCTGGGTTGCAGGAGGAAGAGGAGGTGGCTGTCGGTGTTCTTGCGACGACGAGGGGATCGACGGCGACCCTTTTCCGGTGAACCAGAGGGTAGGTGATGGGGTTTTGGGCTCGGGTTGGTGGTGGTCCGGCGAGGGGAGGAGGAAGACGACGACGAGGTCGGGACGAGGGTGAAGGGAGGAGGATTCGGGTGTCGTCGGCGATGGGAGGCTGCGGCGACGGCGAGGTCTGGGGCTGGTGAAGGCGTCGGGGTTGGGTGCAGGCGCGGAAAGAGACGGAGGAAGGAGGTAGGAGGAGGACGGGGTTGCGGCGTAGGCAAGGGTGCTGGTGGTGGTCTCGTCGGCGCGTGGACTGCGGCGGCGACGGCGACGAGCGGCTAGGGTTTGATAGGGTTCGAGGGTTTTTCGTGGGGAGGAAGATGAATAGGAGGCGGCTGCGTGATATATATATAGGAGGAGAGAGAGAGAGTTTGTTAGAGAGAGAGAGAGAAAGAGAATAGAGAGAGATAGAGAGAGACGGAGAGAGAGAGAGAGATGATGAGGCGGGGCCCACGAGGGATTTAAATCCCTCGTGATTGGCTGGGGAAGGGTACGGTAAGTGAAAATATATTAAAAGATTTTTATAAAAGATTTTAACGATTAAACAGTAACAGAATATATAAATTATAGTTTTAAATATATTTAATCAAACGGGCATCTTTGGCGCTAAATGAAACATTTCCAAATCGCGCCCGGATTGCGCCCAAATGTTCCAAATTCAAATTATAGGATTTTAAGCGGTTTCCAAATTTTGAAAAGAGATGTTTAATGATTAAAATGCATGCCCCCAAGTCGGACACTTGCACGCGCGCGTAGCCGTCCAAACTTGCCCGTTTAACCAAACGGGAAGAAATCTCGACACGCGGACGCTACCACGCGACTAGTGGCGACGAGTAGGCCAACATGGACATTTTAAATTTCATTTTCGGTGTTAAAATTTGTTATGTGCCAAAATGACTTAACCGGTTAAAATTTAGCAATAAACACCAAACAATCAGGATAATTGGGATGAGCAATATATAACACTCAATTAGTAATAGAAATAGTATTATTGGGCTCGGGTGTTACATCATACCCAACTACAAAAGAATTTCGTCCTCGAAATTCCAAGAATACAAGATAGCTAACTATAGGAAAAGGTGAGGAAATTTCTGCCGGATCTCGTCTTCTCGCTCCCAAGTGGTTTCTCCATGCAATCGATTTCCCCAAGAAACTAACACAAGAGGGATAACCTTGTTCTTAAGAACCTTTTCTCTTCGATCCTTGATTTCAACCGGTCACTCCTCAAAAGTTAGGTCCTCCCGTACAGTCAATTCCGAATGATCCAAAACGTGAGTCTCGTCTCGGACATACCTCCGTAGCTGAGATACATGAAACACATCGTGCACTCTTGCCAATGATTGTGGTAACGCCAAACGGTACGCTACCTCACCAACACGCTCCGATATCTCGAAGGGTCCAACGAATCGAGGGCTAAGCTTTCCCCGACTCTCAAAGCGAATCACCCCTCTAGTCGGTGATATCTTCAGGAATACCAAATCACCCACGGCGAACTCTAGAGGTCTTCTTGACGTGTCGGCCCAACTTTTCTGTCTGTCTTGAGCTGCCTTCATATGCTTCCTGATTGCATTCACCTTCTCGACTGTCTGTACCACCAAATCTGGTCCTAGTAACCTTCGTTCACCAACATCATCCCAACAAACCGGTGAACGGCACTTACGACCATACAACGCTTCAAACGGAGCCATCTGAATAGTCGCTTGGAAGCTATTGTTGTACGAAAACTCCACCAGGTGTAGATGATCCTCCCAAGAACCTTTGAAGTCCAACATGCAAGCTCTCAACATATCTTCAAGGGTCTGGATCGTTCTCTCCGATTGTCCATCAGTTTGAGGATGATAAGCTGTGCTAAACTTCAATCGAGTCCCCAAACTTTCTTGTAAACTCCTCCAGAAGTGCGACAAGAACCGAGTGTCCCAATCGGACACGATGCTTACCGGTACTCCATGCAGTCTTACAATCTCCTGCATGTACCGCTCTGCCAAAGTCTCCGTCGATTGACCAACCCGAAAAGGAATAAAGTGAGCTGCTTTGGTCAACCGATCGACAATCACCCATACTGCATTGTTGCCCTTTGGACTCCGCGGTAGAGCCGTCACGAAATCCATGGTTATATGTTCCCACTTCCACTGAGGAATTGGAAGTGGTTGCAACAAACCAGCAACCCTTTGGTGTTCAGCCTTGACTTGCTGACACACCAAGCACTTAGCCACGAAGTGAGCAATTTCCCGTTTCATACCTTCCCACCAGAAGTGCTGTCGAATATCTCGGTACATCTTTGTCCCTCCTTGATGTACAGAGTAAGCTGAACTGTGTGCCTCCTTCATAAGCTCTTCACGCACATCTCCTTTTGGCACACACACACGGCTACCATATCTCAACGAACCGTCTTCATGGATCAGTAAATCGGTTCGTAGTCCGGCTTCAATCTGCTCTCGAAACTTTTGCAGCCTAGGATCCTGCGATTGTGCCACTCTAATCTTCTCAACTAAGGACGATTGTACTTGCAATTGCATCAACTGCTCCGTAGCATGTGGTAACACAACCTCCAAGTCAAATCTCCGAAAATCCGCAATGATCTCCCTTTGTGCAGTTAATATCTGAATTGCTGGTAACCGACTTAGCGCATCCGGCACGACATTAACTTTTCCCGGATGGTACTTAAGGTCAAGGTCGTAGTCGGCCATCAGCTCCAACCATCTGCGTTGCCTCATGTTCAACTCTTTCTGAGTGAACACGTACTTCAAACTCTTGTGATCTGTAAAGACTTCGACTCTCTCGCCCAAAAGGTAGTGTCTCCAAATCTTCAGGGCGAAGATCACGGCTGCAAGCTCCAAGTCATGAGTCGGATAATTCTTCTCATGAGTCTTCAGTTGTCTCGATGCGTAAGCGACGACTTTCCCATTCTGCATCAGAACACATCCTAATCCTTTTCCGGATGCGTCGCTGTGTATCACCAGTCCTCCTGAATTATCTGGTACGGTCAGGATCGGGGCGGTTATCAACTTCTGCTTCAACGTCTCGAAGGCCAATGCACATCTATCCGTCCAAACAAAAGGTACCTCCTTATGAGTAAGCTTAGTTAACGGCTCTGCCAAACGAGCGAAGTTCTCCATAAATCTCCTGTAGTATCCGGCCAAACCAAGGAAACTTCTTATCTCAGCCACATTTCTTGGAATAGGCCAATCTCGAACTGCTGCAATCTTCTCGGGATCGACTGCGATTCCATCGCCCGACACGACATGCCCCAGAAACTTCACTTCTTCCAGCCAGAATTCGCACTTACTCATTTTCGCGAATAATTTCTCCTGTCTCAGCGTCTGCAGTGCGATTTTTAAATGCTCAGCATGCTCCTCCGGACTCTTCGAGTATACCAGAATATCGTCAATGAATACCACAATAAACTGGTCCAGATATGGTGAAAAGACCCTGTTCATCAAATCCATGAATATTGCCGGCGCATTCGTCACTCCGAAGGGCATCACTAGATACTCGAAATGTCCATATCGAGTTCGAAACGCCGTCTTGCAAATGTCTTCTGCTTTTACTCGGACCTGATGATATCCTGATCGCAAATCCAGTTTCGAGAATACCCTCGCGCCACTAAGCTGCTTAAAAAGTTCTCCAATGCGAGGGATCGGGTACTTGTTCTTAATAGTCACTCGATTCAATTCTCGATAATCAATGCACATCCTTCTCGTGCCATCCTTCTTCTTTACTAAAAGAACTGGAGCTCCCCAAGGCGAGTTGCTGCTTCGAATCCAACCTTTCTCGAGTAATTCACCAACTTGTTTCTTAACTTCTTCCAATTCCACCGGTGCCATCGGATAATAAGATTTTGATACTGGCGCTGCGCCAGGAATAAGGTCAATCGCAAACTCCACATCTCGCTTCGGCGGTAAGCCCGAAATATCTGCAAATACATCCATAAAGTCGCGAACAACTGCCGGCTCTTCATTACTATCCACTACCATTGCTGCAAGAACACTGTTTGTCGGCCTAGCCCTAAACTCGACTGGCCCGACAGAACTGCTTCCCCCGGTGAAGGTAAACTCAGGGTGTCCGGGAATCTGGAAAATTACCTTCCTTGCCCTACAGTCAATATGGGCGTGGAAAGTGCCAAGAAAATCCATTCCCAAGACTACTTCATAACTGCCCGTATCTATCACCAAGAAATCTGCAAAAAGCTCCCGTCCGCAAACAACAACTGAACAATCTCTACATTCCTTACTAGCTATGATTTTCCCATTCCCAGTGTGTATGTCCCAGAAACTAGACAGGGTCGTACAGGTAATCGAGTGTGTAGTTGTAAATTTGGATGACATAAAACAGTGGGATGCTCCGGAATCAAATAATGCCAATGCGGGAAAACCATGAACGAGCAAAGTACCTGAAACCACTTCTCCTGATGCCTTGGCTTCCTCAGCTGTCAACGTGAAAGCTCGAGCCTGATTTGGTCCTTGAGTCAGCTGTTTCTGCCCTTGGAACGGTCTCTGCGGAGGCTTCTGTATATCATCTCTCGTGCGAATCTTCGACGGATAAGCACCCACTGCGTGATCGGCTGCTCCACAAACCAGACAAAGTCCCAGTCTCCTTCGACACTCCTTCTGCACGTGCCCAGGTAATCGGCAGTAATCACAAATCACGCTCTTCCTTCGATCAACGATCATAGGCTTCTTCATTGGCGCTACACCTCGACGGTCCACTGGAATACCTCTGCGCCCATGATCTCGGTTAGGTACAAATGCAGGCTTCCTGGCTGCAACTGCTGTCTGGTGAAGGTTCCCTTTCGATCCTGATAAACTCTGTTGCTCTCTGGCTGCCGTAAGAACCTGCGAGAAAGTGGTCAAACCCAGGGAGAATATCTGCCTCTGGATGTCCACATCCAAACTGCGCAAGAACCTTCGCACCCTGTCTGCCTCCTTGGCGACTAAGGGTCCAGCGAAACGGCTGAGTCTCGTCCATTCCGCTGCATGTACATCCACAGCTGCTCCATTTTGTCTCAGCCCGATAAATTTCTCTTCCATTTCTTCCCGTGCAGTCCGCGGGAAGAACTTCTCCAAGAAACTTTTAGAGAAATCCGCCCAACTGATTGGCTTGGACAAGCGGGTCTCCTCCACAAGCCACCACTCTCGGGCGTAATCCACCAGCTGAATGCGCACCACATCAACTCTCTTGTCGTCTGGGATCTGTGCCGCAATCAGTAAATTCTCCGTGTCTACTAGCCACTGCTCGGCTGGTAACGGCTCCTCCAGACCAGTGAAAGTAGTAGGACCCAACCGTCTGAAGTCTGCCACGGTCCCTACTCGGTCAACTGGCTTCGCTACAGCGGTGTTTACAGACTGCTGAATGGCCTGCAAACCCTCCTGAAATGAATCTGCTTGCTGCTGGATCAGCTCAGTTTGCCTCTTCTGATTTTCCAAAATCCCACGTATCACTCCTAACATGGCGGCTTCATCCACACGCCTCTGATACGTCTTGAAATTCTTATCTGCCATGGTCCTGAAATCAAAACAAATAACATTAGCATGATGATAGATTCAATATATAAACCAAGGCTAGAACTCCAAGATACTTAAATAGAGTACTGCATTGTAGCTATGCCGCGGTATCATAGCCGCAATTACTTAACTCCACCCAAGTCGCCTAAGTCCTAGAGATAGCAAGAATTTAGGTTTTCGAGTTGACAATGCAAAGTAAGTTTGCATGTCGACATGATCCGGAAGAATGATTCAAGGATGGTAAAACGGTCAAGGTGGCAGGACATGTTTCCTAATTACGGGTATTGTGATTCGTGTATTGGGTACAATACCCAACTACAAAAGAATCAACCCGACTATCCTATGGCTCTGATACCAAAAGAACCATGTCACGCCCCGCTTCCCAGAGTACGCAAGATTGGGCACGTGACATAGCCAACCATGCTACCTGTGGGTAGGAAATATCCATCCACAGTCACATTACGGTTGTAGAGATATCAAGAACAAAATAATAAACTAATCTAATACATGTCCAAATCGATAATAACAAGAATCAATAAACAATGAGTGCGGAAGCAAATGATCCAATACAATAAATAAACAGTACGTCCCATAATGCGGGCTCACATCTGGAAATAAAATGAAAATAAATAAACTAAACCCTAAGGAACTCACAGTTCAGCCTGCTGGCTGAAGTACTCCTGCTCGGTCACTGCAGTGGTAAGGAATCTGGGCCATGCAAAACCCAGACGTCAGCGCGTCATGTCAACCAAAATAATATAATATAAACATGGTAATAAGCAATGCAGGTATGAACATGAATAAGCCGTACTAAGAAATAACAGAGCAGGGCAATGTGCAGTGGTGACTAGACTGTCCTATCAGGTTTCTACTCTATAGTCTTTGAAATCAATTGATGAATCATCGATGTAACCCAATAGTATCCCGTGCGTGCCCGGGACCACGGTCAAGGTCCTCGGGGCTGAATCCGAGACGTGCCGCTAAGCAGTAATAGGTAGCAAGATGGGCGAGTGATGTCAGCATCACCACTCCGGGGCTGGCCAAGCCCGTAAGACTGATCAGAACAAGTATCGAACTGTTGAGTTACAAGTCGGTTTCACCTTTGATTTCCCCATACCCCCAAGCTATGTATGTCAGGTCAGGTATTCAGTAGTCAAGGACTAATGCCAACACAAAATCAGGTAAAAGTAGGTCTGTCTGGATAGACAGCAGGAATGGTCAGGTTTGTCGGCATTAGGCATGAAATCAGGTAACAGGTCAGGTCACGTTTCAACAGGTTGAGTCGATATGTACAGGGTATCATGTCCGGTGTATCAGTACATGTGTCAGGTGTATCAAGATCGGTCAATATGTAATGCAATCAAATGTATGCTGATAACAGGTATAGTAACGAATAAGGGACAACAGCAGGGACAGCAAATAACAATATTATTCCATGTAAACACAGTGATGCTTTGTATTCTCTTATTAACAGGTTCAAGCACCCTTGGGGTGCAATAATCACAGTGTAGCGCAATATTAATAACAGCAGGCAATAAAGATATAAGTGTGCGACTATTATCCTCTAAATAGTAAAATGATTAGCAGGTAGTTGTCATTAAGGTTACGGTGGCAAAATACGATTTAGGTGGCAGTATTATAATGTACATCATATTTCGTCCAATGAGATAAGTAGCAATACTAGTTAATATAGCAAGTTTGTGAGTCAAACATTTAATTAGTTTAACGTAGCATGTAGCAAGAAATCTTGCCTCGACGGTTTCGCAAACCGGAAAGCACGGATGCAATGTCGGCGGAAAACACGAGACGGGTGCACGGGCCACGGATCGAGTCCCAACAGCGAACAGCGGGACCACACGGACCAGGGTACTTCGCTGGAGCGTCGGGTCCAAACGACGGCACGGCCGGATTCTGGCAAAAGTCATCGGCAACAAAGTTAGCAACATGATATACGTAACAAAGATCAGCGGGGGGGGGGGGATCTAGCACAAAAGGAAAGATAAGGGATGCTTACATGGAAGAACCAGGGCAACCACGACGGGCTCGACGGCGATGGGGCGCCGGCGGCGATGAACAGTGGGCGCGACAAGGGCTGACTTGGAGGGATGAGTGATGCAGCGATGATGGGGAGGTACTGGCCTGGTTTGGGTTGCAGGAGGAAGAGGAGGTGGCTGTCGGTGTTCTTGCGACGACGAGGGGATCGACGGCGACCGTTTTCCGGTGAACCAGAGGGTAGGTGATGGGGTTTTGGGCTCGGGTTGGTGGTGGTCCGGCGAGGGGAGGAGGAAGACGACGACGAGGTCGGGACGAGGGTGAAGGGAGGAGGATTCGGGTGTCGTCGGCGATGGGAGGCTGCGGCGACGGCGAGGTCTGGGGCTGGTGAAGGCGTCGGGGTTGGGTGCAGGCGCGGAAAGAGACGGAGGAAGGAGGTAGGAGGAGGACGGGGTTGCGGCGTAGGCAAGGGTGCTGGTGGTGGTCTCGTCGGCACGTGGACTGCGGCGGCGGCGACGACAAGCGGCTAGGGTTTGATAGGGTTCGAGGGTTTTTCGTGGGGAGGAAGATGAATAGGAGGCGGCTGCGTGATATATATATAGGAGGAGAGAGAGAGAGTTTGTTAGAGAGAGAGAGAAAGAGAATAGAGAGAGATAGAGAGAGACGGAGAGAGAGAGAGAGATGATGAGGCGGGGCCCACGAGGGATTTAAATCCCTCGTGATTGGCTGGGGAAGGGTACGGTAAGTGAAAATATATTAAAAGATTTTTATAAAAGATTTTAACGATTAAACAGTAACAGAATATATAAATTATAGTTTTAAATATATTTAATCAAACGGGCATCTTTGGCGCTAAATGAAACATTTCCAAATCGCGCCCGGATTGCGCCCAAATGTTCCAAATTCAAATTATAGGATTTTAAGCGGTTTATAAATTTTGAAAAGAGGTGTTTAATGATTAAAATGCATGCTCCCAAGTCGGACACTTGCACGCGCGCGTAGCCGTCCAAACTTGCCCGTTTAACCAAACGGGAAGAAATCTCGACACGCGGACGCTACCATGCGACTAGTGGCGACGAGTAGGCCAACATGGACATTTTAAATTTCATTTTCGGTGTTAAAATTTGTTATGTGCCAAAATGACTTAACCGGTTAAAATTTAGCAATAAACACCAAACAATCAGGATAATTGGGATGAGCAATATATAACTCTCAATTAGTAATAGAAATAGTATTATTGGGATCGGGTGTTACAGGCGCTGAAACGCAAAGCACCCACGTGCCGACACGTGGTGCGCTTGCGCCCAGCACTCAAGCGCAGAGCACCCACGTGCCGACACGTGGCACTCTAGCGCCCACAGCGCCCAAGGTGCTGCCCCCACGCATCCTTTGGATGCGTTTTCTTCCCTTTTTTCTTATATATATACATATGTGCACACACACATACACCACGACACTGTTCCTGTTAAAAAAAAATTTCTAACGGGGCGCTGCCCCGCACCCCGCAAGGGGGCTGCTAGCCCTCTTGACCCCCAGCCCGCTATTCGGGTAGCGGGACCCCCGTAAAAACTCTGCGGGGCCCCCGATATATCCAAAACCCCCTTTCAAAACACATCATACACACACGGCACATTGAGTTCGCATGACCAGTTTAACCCGTCAATCGGAGGTTCCCTCGCTCCAAAGGCGAGGGGTAATTAACGACAGCTTAGTCCGCGGCTGCCGGAGATTCGGATCCCCACAATCTTTAAAACTCGCCCTACCCTAGGCAGGGAGAATCTATAGTACGCCTGACAAGCGCGCGCATATTCCCATCTCAATGGGGTGACGAAAAACACCTTACACCATGAAACTGAGCAATTCATGTCCTGCCGAGCTGTCAACAAGCTGGTCTATCCGAGGGAGGGGATAGTTGTCTTTCAGGCAGGCCTTGTTCAAATCTGTGAAGTCAACGCACATGTGCCACTTCCCGCTCGCCTTTTTAACCATGACCACATTCACCAGCCATTCCGAGTATGCCACGTTTCGAATGAAGTTGGTTGTAAGCAACCTATCGATCTCGTCCTCGATTGCCTTTTGTTTGATCGGAGCGAAACTTCGCTTCTTTTGTCTGACGGGTCGAGCCGTCGGGTCGACCCCGAGCTTATGCGAGATCACCTTAGGGTCAATCCCGGGCATGTTAGTTGGTGACCAGGCGAACAAGTCCGAGTTTCCTCGAAGAAAGTGGATCTGGTTTTCGCGCCGGGCTCCTGTTAAAAGGGATCCGATCTGAACTGCTCGTTCCTTATTCCCCTCAATGAGGGGGACCTCTGTTAGTGCCTCCACCGGTGCCCCTCGGATTTCCTTCTGTTCGTTGCGAGTATCCAAGGACCCTTAGAAATCATTTGCGCTTCCGAGGTCGTCGCTTTGCTCTTCAGTGGTGGATGTCGCCGTGAAGCAAATCTTGGCGATTTGCTGGTTCCCGTAGGCCCGGCCTATCCCACCTTGATCCAGCGGAAACTTGATCGCAAGGTGGTAGGTCGAGATTTGAGCCCGAAGAGAGTTTAGCGTCGGGCATCCCAGGAGTATGTTGTAGGACGAGGGGATCCCGGCGACGATGAATTCTACCGGCACGGTCTTCGTTCGGGTGGCTTCCCCAATGTTAAGGAGGAGGGTAACCACTCCCTCGACCGGGATGGAGTGGTTGGTAAACCCCGACAGGATTTGGGTGGTTGGCCGTAAGTCTGACGGGCCAAGCCCCATATGCTGGAAGCAGTCATAGAAAAGGATATCTGTCGAGCTTCCTGAGTCGATCAATATCCTTTGAACCTCGTAGCGGTGGACCCGTGCCGTAATCACAAAGGGGTCGTTGTGAGGCAAGGATATGCCGTGGAGGTCTTCATCAGTAAAGGTGATGGGTTCGACGGTCTTGCATTTCTTCCGGGGATGGTCGCTTGTTCCTTCGACGGGTAGGAGGCGACGAATCTCATCGGCTCCATGTGCGCACCCTGAAGAAACGACCATGATTTGGCTGATCGTTAATTCGCCGGGAGAGGGATGGTTGTCGTGCTCCCTGTCCGCCTGTCGTTTGTCCCGTAGGTATTTCTCCAGGTGGCCCGAGCGGATCAACTCCTTGATATAGTCGCGGAGTTGTTTACAGTTCTCGATCGGGTGTCCCTGTGACCTATGGAAGGCGCAGTACGGGCCCCGGGTTCATTTAGCCGCTCTATTGGTGACCGAAGGGAGCTTGAAGAATCGTTCGCCCTTCGCCTCCTCTAACAGCTCGATCCGAGAGATGTTGAGTGGATTATACTCCTGGAACTTCGGGGAGTATGTCTTTGGCCGATCGACCTTCTTCTTCTCTTCCCTGCCCCTCTTCTTTTGGTCGGCCTGGTCTCTCCGGGGTAAGTTTGCGTTTACCTTGGACTTGAGTTGGATTTCTCGCTCGGTCCAAGCTTTTACCTCGGCCATGGTCTTAGGTTGCACTAATGCAAAGGAGCGGAGCCACTCCTTGTGCCTAAGACCCAACCTCAGAGCGGTGATGACAGTTTCGTCCCGGTGCTCAAGAACTTCGAGAAGAGCGTTGTAGAAGCGAGTGGCATATCCTTTAAAGGATTCCTTGTCCCCTCTCTTTATGGTGAAGAGGTAATCGACAGTCCTCTTCTGTCATCTGTTCCCAACGAAATGTCCGAGGAACTGGACGGCCAGCTTATCAAAGGTAAAGATGGAGCATGGCGTGAGTCCTCGGAACCAGTCTCGTCTAGCCCGGATAAGAGTTACGGGAAATGCTCGGCATTGGGCGGTGTCTGAGTTATCCTGGAAACTCATGCCCGCCGTGAATGCATCCAGATGGTCCTTCGGGTCAGACTTCTCGTCGAAGAGGGCCATCTTGGGAGGTTTGTTTCTGGATAAGACGTGTACGGAGAGTAGCTCTTCAGTGAAGGGCTTTGTAAGCGAGTCGGCGGCATACCTGGCCGCCTTGCTCGACGGGTGACCCTCTCAATGTATACTGTTCTCCGCTGAAAGACGCAACCGGGACGTTGGGACGTCCCGCCTGAATTTTGGGGGCAGATGCTATTTGGTTTTATCCATCCACCTCTCCGAAGATGCCAAGTTGATTTATGGCACCATGTATCGGAGGTTTAGACGGATGCGGCCGTTGTAGCAGATTTCGTCAGATTCCCCCTCATTGTGAGGGGTTTTTGATTGTGGGGACGCTCTTCCCTGCAGGCGCAAGCCCCTGCAGTTAATTACGCTACCGCATCGCGGTAACCACTTTCTCCTTCTCCAGATGGTCACTTCGTGTCGTGTGTGTTTGTTTTGTTTCTGGTTGCCCGTGGATTGTATACGGAGACTAATTTATGTTGTCGCCCGTAGGGCATGGATTAGTCCAAATCCGTATTTTCTTAGATTTGGGTTTGGGTTGGGTTTAAGGATCGTTAATCTCATTTGAGACTAAGATCAACTTAAACGTTTGTTAAGGATACGCTAGTCTAATTTTAGACTAAGATCTACTTAACAAGATCATTTAGATCCAACAAAAGAGCATTTGGGCCCTATTGTTTAGTTTAGGGACATTGCGGTCCATAGGACATCATAGTCCATAAAGTTTAAGGACGTCATAGTCCAGTTTAAAGACGTCATAGTCTGGGGGTTTAGTTTAGGGACGTTGCGGTCCATAAGTTTAAGGACATCATAGTCCATGAGTTTAGGGACCTCATAGTCCGTGGTAGTTTAGAGACATCATAGTCCATGAGTTTAAGGACCCCACAGTCTGTGGAATGTCTGGTTGTCGGGACCCGTCACCTCTCTGAAGACGTTGAAGGATTACAACGACAAATATCAGAGGAGTGAAGAGATGTACCATTGAACCAATATTGGTTAGGAGATTTGTAGTCCAATTTGGGACTAAGATCAAAGATTTATGAGCATATGGGCTCAATTAATCTGAATTAAGGATCTGTGGCCAACTTGGGTTCGACCCATTCAATTAAAATGTTGGACATTTAATTAGGATCGGTCCCTTTTCATTTAACAATGCTGAGCATTGGTTTTAGTTCTGACAACCGTTTTTGTCTTTTATTGAGTGCTGAGCACTCATTATAGCTCCGGGGCTTTATATAAAGAACAGTTTATGTTCCCTCAGCATACACGTGAGGAGCACGTGGTGCGCTTGACGCCGAGCGCCAGTCAATGAGCGCAGAGCGCTTCTGTTAAGCGGCGCACACGTGAGGAGCATGTGGCGCTCTTGGCGCTGAGCGCCAGTCAAAGAGCGCAAAGTGCTTCTGTTAAGTAGCGCACATGTGAGGAGCACGCGACGCGCTTGGCGCTGGTCACCAGATTTGGAGCGCTAAGGCGCTTCTTATGAAGTAGCGCACACGTGAGGAGCACGTAGCGCGCTTGGCGCTGAGCACCAGTCAATGAGCGCAGAGCGCTTCTGATCAATTTTGTGATCTGAGAAATAAGTTCTCGCTTACAAAAGACTTTGTCTTATGGTTCTAAGAACAAAGTTCTTATTTTTATCGGAGATGTTACAATCTCTTCTATTTTCTTTTGTGAAAGACTTTGTCTTTGTAGATCTATGATCTGAAGAGAATGAAATTCTTCTCCCCCTTTTTATGATGAGATACCATGATCTCTTTTTGTGAAAGACTTCTGTCTTATAGATCTATGATCTGAAAAAGAACTATATTCTTCTTCTTTGATGAGATGTTTTTTTATCTCTCTGTTTTTACCTTGAAGAAAAGTTCTTCTTCTCAGAGCTTGCTTTTTTCTTTGAAATTTCTCAAATCTTGTGGGGGGTTTCTCTCTGTGTGTGAAACTTATGGGGAGTTTCTTCCTTTCTTCTTCTTTCATTTTTTGGAAAGAAGGATCATTGGTCGTTGGGACCCACCACCTCTCCGACGATACTGAAAGATTACAGCGCCATATATCGAAGGTGTGGAGGGATGTACCCTTTGAACCAATGTCTCACTCATCAGGGGGAAAAACAGGCTGGAGCTTAAGCTTCTCGCTGCTGAAAAAGGCTTTTTGCGTTCGTGCACGTGCATCGCACATGTTGGTCGCACGTGTGTCGCACGTGTTGGGCGCACGTGTGTCGCACGTGTTGGGCGCACATGTTTGCACGTAGCGCGCATGGGGCTTGCGCATATGCGCATTATGGGAGGGAGCAAGCTCCTATGGAGAACTAATCTCATTTGAGGATTAAATCCTCCTACATGGTGGGCACACGTGCGTTGCACGTGGTGCGCACGTAGCGGGCGCACGTGCGTTGCACGTAGCGCTTGCGTCTATGCGCATTATGGGGGCGGCGGTTATGGTCCTAACTTGGAGCACTAAGCTCCTTTGAGGATTGAATCCTCGCATGTGGTACGCACGTGCGTTGCACGTGGTGCGCACATGACGGGCGCACGTGCGTTGCACGTAGCGCACATGGCGCTTGCGCATTATGGGGGGAGCAAGCTCCTCTCCTTTGAGAATTGAATTCTCTACCTTTTCTAAGAGGTATCCCCTCTTATTTATATGGGAGTGGTAGAGAAGAGATCTCTCTTTTTCCCGATGTGGGATTAAAAATGCATCCCCCATATAGTAGAACATTACTTTAGATTACACGTGCGTAGCGCATTTACTCATAACTTTTGATCCCGGATGAGTTATGAGGCCCATAATATATCAAATCGAAGGATTTTTCGAGACACTTTCGATAATATCAGAATTTAGCTGTTTCTCATTTAGAAGTTTGTCAAAATATAGCCCGGAAAATACTGGTTCGCATTTTCTTCCTTAGATTACACGTGCGTAGCACATTTGCTCATAACTTTTGATCCCGGATGAATTATGAGGCTCATAATATATCAAATCGAAGGTTTTTACGAGATGATTTCGATACCATAAGAATTTAGCTGTTTCTCATTCGGGAGTTTGTCAAAATACATCCCAGAAAATACTGGTTCGCATTTTCTTAAGCGTATCGCTGCCATTTAATATCTTGGGCTCTTTTGCACAGAAATTTTTGGCTGGAAAAAATGTCCTCCACTACTTTACCCACGTAAGTATGTACGTGGGTGAAGTAGTGTAGAGTTATGCATATAGAATTGAGGGCTTAGGAGACAAGTTTAGGGTCCTTGTAGCCTAAGACTTTTTCATTTTCATGAGCTGTAAAGGTCTGAAGAAGGTTTTTTTCTCTCTACAAGTCGAGAGAATTTCATAGGTGCATATTCTCCCTAGAAATTGTAAGGATTTTTAAGTGTTCATCGCCTCCGTGAGTCGTAAGGATCTCACTCGGGTATTGTAATACCCAGCCCCTTTTATACCAATATCCGTGTTTCTTATTAACTTATAAAATTTTATTTTATTTATAATTATTTATTTATTTATTTATTTCAAAATCCTATTAAACCCAAACTTACCTCATCAGCCCATTCTCTTTTAAATAAACTTATTTTCTTTTCATTTCCCCCTTTTCTTTTTAAATTCCCCAGCCTTTTCCACTTCCAGCCCAAAGGATTTTTCCCATTTAAGTAAAATATATAAAAATCCTTTTGTTTTCCTAGCCTAGCAGCCCCGGCCCATACCCCAGCCACCAGGAAAATAAATGAAAGGGAATTCATTTTCGGCCCGGCCCATTCTCCTCATCCCCGCCCGCTTCTACCCAACCCGACCCGACCCGTCTTCTTCCCCAACGGCTACTCCCCACTTTTCCCGCTCCCTGCTCTCCGCGATCTGCCTCCTCTGCCCACGCTCGCGCTCACGTTGCAGCGCCGTTACCCACGCTCACGCCCACGCCTAGCTGTTGCCCCTCGCGATCCCCTCGTCGTCTCTCCTTCTCTCTCCCTCACACCTCAACTCCTCCTTCTCCGCGCTTCCGCTTCCTCTCTCAAAACTCACCCAAAAACCACTACCTCCGCCGTTCAACCACCTTCGTCGACGACGACGAATCACCCTAATCTCCCTCCTCTCTCTCCACCCCACCCCCTCACCGAGCCCCTGCACCTTCAGCCGCCACCAAGTTTCCCTGCACCCATCTCGGCCACCCTGCACACTTGACGCCGGCGAGCCCCACTGCACCTGAAACCCCTCGTCGACCTCTACACTCCCCTCTCTCTCTCCGCAACTCTTCTCTCTCTCTCTCTGCAATCTCTCTCTCTCTTGATCTCTCTTTCTATCTCTGTTTCTCTCTCTCTCTCTCAAATTCCCTCTCTCTCTCAATTTCTCTAATTCTTTCTCTCTCACTCTCTTCCTGTCTCTCTCTCTCTATCTGTTCTCTCTCTCTCTCTCTGATTTCTAAAATCCCTCTCTCTCTCTCTCTCTCTCCGAGCTCTCTCTCTCTCACCCCATCAACTCCATCACCGAGAACCCATCACCTTCTTCTCCAAGACGCAGCCCGAACATCCAAGCTCGCCGACACCCGCAACCGCAAACACATTCACCGTCAACCACCTCCCTTGTCACCGTCAAGGTCGTCCCTGAGCACCGTGAACCACCACCCACTACTCATCCAATCCAAACCGCCTCTTCACCATCGTAGTCGTTATCTCCTGTGAGCCAAACCCGGGCCTTCTGATATCGATCCTTCGATACGCTGCCGGAATCATCGTTGCCGTGCTGTGCGTGTGTCGTTGTCGCTGCCGTGTATCGCCAGAACGTCTCCAGGCAAGTACTTTTACTTGCTACATGCTAATTTATTCGAGTTACAAACTTATATCATCTAGATTACAAGTTTACATTATCCAATAGATTATGTGCTAAACCTGTTCGATGCATGATCCTAAAGAGATTATTCATCTATTTTGACGGAACGGGATTATTTATGTTGGCCCATGTAATGACGAACATCTTGTATAAGTTTCACTGGAAAATACGACTGTTAATGACTAAAACGATTACCCCCAAGTATACCTGTAAAACTGGAAATTTCTTGTACCTGAAAACCGTTAAAATCACCATACATTATATATATACTTGAATGATGCGTTCGAGGGCTTAAATCGAAGATGACTCGACGAAATATAACTCTATGCAAGTTTCTAATGGTTTCTGTACTTAAATTGTGACGATATTTAGATCGGAGAGCGACTCTGGACTGCAGTCCAGAGCGACTCTGATTATTGTTTACTGTTCCGTAATGGGTACCACCTTGTTTCCTTACCTCGTATGTTGCGGAACTCCACTGTTTATTAAAGGTGAATCTGTTATCTAGATAACACAAGTGGTTTCACCCTGTTTCGTCATCATTTGCTATTTAACCTGTAATTTAAAAGATCGGGACGTATAACAGTCCCAACAGAATCAGAATTGACATACTAGTATTGAACGCGTATAACTCATAACGTACAGACGCGATTAAGGATCCGGCTATTGCGTTGAAAACCTTACTGAAAACCATAGATTTCATTCAACTGTAGCGTCGCTAAATTCTGATCCCAACTGGGATTAAAATGCGTTGCGAAACGGACTTCCGATTCTGAAACCGGATTTCCAGCCGTGAACGCTTAAAATGAAATGGCCATAACTAGTGATTCTGAAACCCGATTGACGTGAAACTAAATTCTCTGGATAGATAATTGAACATCCTATTTATTTCCAATTCATTGTTTCGCTAAACTGTACCCGTATGATTTATGATAAATTGTGCAAGTGGTAGAATACTGTTTTATGACATCTTAATCATGCTTTACATACTGTCTCCTCATCATATCATACATATGTGACTGCATTGATAACCTAGTGATCATGTGCATTACCCAGTGTTAGGTATTAGTGATGATTGTGGCAAGTACGTTAGTGTTCGTGCATGAGTGGATAAGAGAAAGTGACACGTACTTTTACACAATCAGTGAACCTTATTATTCTATTGCATTGTCGACGTCTGTGGGGCGTGCGTACGTGTGACTATAAGTGGTATGGGACACTTATGGAAGCTCTTGCATGGGTGTCACAGATAAGGCACCAGACACTACCATTTATCTTAGGTATTAGTCGGGACGTGCTTGATGGAGGTCCTGCCTCCAGTTCTCGCGTAGACTTGTCACAGACCGATTGGTGTTTGAGGTTATGGTTAGCGTTTGATGTAGACCACGGGGTGTGGGGTAGTTTGAGTGTGAGTTCAACAGAATCTCGGGAGTCCCATGCCGGCTTATATATATGGAGATATATGGAGATTTACAGGGTACATGATTATTACCGTGAGTTACATGTTGGGCCCGTGGTCCCTTGCCCTTGGGTTCTACCCTTGGGTGGAGGACACTCGCGAGTGGTTGACTCTCACACTTGGACTGACGATAGACTTAGTGACCTGTACAGTGAGACTTAGAGACTGATAGGGATGATGGCATCGATATACATTTCTTACTGTGTTGACATACCTGGCATACTATATTACTGTTTTACTGTTCACCTGATCTATTAAATATTTCATTGGTTACTGCATGTTTATATCCATACCGTCTTGATTTACTGTTATATATATTTATATATCTATTATCACTGTTCGAGTTGTCACATGTATCTATATATTATATTGCTATTGTGTCGCTCTGACGACCTGAGTATGCATGCTCAGTGTGAGGAGTGGATTTAGCCGGGACCAGGATCAGACGCACATCACGGACATCTTGATCAGCTATCCAGAGTTATACTCTTTTGTTTCCCATCAGGTCAGTTCTTTATATTGTTTTGTTTCAGTTACTGCATCTCTCATTACCTGCGCATTATTTACTGTTTACCACGTAAAGCTAGAAGCCGAAGTGTGACTACGGCAGGACATTTCCCTGACCGTAGGAGCATGGCTGGCCTTGTCAACCCCTCGTATCCGTATTTTGGGAAGCGGGGCGTGACAGGTATTTTTCTCTATGAATCGTGAGGACTCGTAAGTAGCTTTTTTATTTTACTGGCATGTAATTTTGGCAAATGTGGCCCATAGATAGTCCATCTTGACCTCCTTGTAGGGCAGCGATGGCTTAGGAAACAGCTTTGGATCTGCCGCCTAAGACTTTTCAACTTTATGAGCCATGAGGGTCTTATAAAGACTTTTTCTCCCTACGAGTCGTGGGGATCTCGTAGGTGTGTTTTCTCCTTAGGAATCGTGAGGATTCCTAAGTGCGTTTTCTCTTGAGAGTCGTAAAGATCTCACAAGAGAGTTTTCTCCCTTACAAGTCGAGAGAACTCATAAGTGGTTGATGAGTTGGACTTTTTCCGAATCGAAGCACTGCTCCGACGAGGAGGTTATTGGTTGACGTATTTCCGAGGCGGGGTCATGGGATGACGTATTTTCGCGACGGGGTCAGTTGTTGACGTATTTCCGAGGCGGGGTCATGGGATGACGTATTTCCGCGATGGAGTCATTTGCTGACGTATTTTCGAGACGGGGTCGTTTGCTGACGTGTTTCCGCGACGGGGTCATTGGATGACGTATTTACGAGACGGGGTCATTAGCTGACGTGTTTCCGCGACGGGGTCATTGGCTGACGTATTTTCGCGACGGGGTCATTGGATGACGTATTTCCGCGACGGGGTCATTTGATGATGTATTTCCGAGACGGGGTCATTTGATGATGTATTTCCAAGACGGGGTCATTGGATGACGTGTTTCCGCGACGGGTCATTGGATGACGTATTTCCGAGACGGGGTCATTTGCTGACGTGTTTCCGCGACGGAGGGTCATTGACTGACGTATTTCCGTGACGGGGTCATTTGCTGACGTGTTTCCGCGACGGGGGGTCATTGACTGACGTTTTTCCGCGACGGGGTCATTGAATGACGTATTTTCGCGACGGGGTCATTTGATGACGTATTTCCGAGACGGGGTCATTTAATGACGTATTTTCGAGACGGGGTCATTTGCTGACGTGTTTCCGCGACGGGGTCATTGGATGATGTATTTCCGAGACGTGGTCATTTGCTGACGTGTTTCCGCGACGGGGTCATTGGCTGACATATTTCCGCGACGGGGTCATAGAATCTGTTCTCCGCCGAAAGACGCGACCGGGACGTTGGGACGTCCGGCCTGAATTTTAGGGGCAGATGCTATTTGGTTTTATCCGTCCACCTCTCCGAAGATGCCAAGTTGATTTATGGCACCGTATATCGGAGGTTTAGACAGATGCGGCCGTTGTAGCAGACTTCGTCAGATTCCCCCTCGTTTGAGGGGTTTTTGATTGTGGGGACGCTCTTCCCTGCAGGCGCAAGTCCCTGCAATTAATTACGCTACCGCATCGCGGTAACAACTTTCTCCTGTTCCAGAAGGTCACTTCATATCGTGTATGTTTGTTTTATTTTTGGTTGCCCGTGGATTGTATACGGAGACTAATTTATGTTGTCGCCCGTAGGGCGTGGATTAGTCCAAATCCGTATTTTCTTAGATTTGGGTTTGGGTTGGGTTTAAGGATTGTTAGCCTTGTTTTAGACTAAGATCAACTCAAACGTTTGTTAAGGATACGTTAGTCTAATTTTAGACTAAGATCTACTCAACGGGGTTTTAGGATCATTTAGATCCAACAAAAGAGCATATGGACTCTATTGTTTTAGTTTGGGGACATTGCGGTCCAGAAGTTTAAGGATATCATAGTCCATGAAGTTTAAGAACGTCATAGTCCATAGTTTAAAGGCGTCATAGTCTGTAAAGTTTAAAGACATCATAGTCTATGAGTTTAAGGACCTCACAGTCCATGGTAGTTTAGAGATACCATAATCTGTAAAGTTTAAGGACATCATAGTCCATGAGTTTAAGGACCCCACAGTCCGTAAAGTTTAAGGACGTCATAGTCCATGAGTTTAAGGACCCCACAGTCCGTAGAATGTCTGGTTGTCGGGACCCGTCACCTCTTTGAAGACGTTGAGGGATTACAACGACAAATATCAGAGGAGTGAAAAGATGTACCCTTGAACCAATATTGGTTGGGGGATCTGTAGTTGGATTGATTTAAGGATCGTTAATCTCGTTTGAGATTAAGATCAACTTAAATGTTTGTTAAGGATACGTTGGTCTAATTTTAGACTAAGATCTACTTTACAAGATCATTAGATCCAACAAAAGAGCATTTGAGCTCTATTGTTTAGTTTAGGGATATTGCGGTCCATAGTTGGTTTAAGGATATTACGGTCCGCAAATCACCATTTTTGAGGTGAGGGTTTAGTTTAAGGACATTACGGTCCACAGTTTAGATGCAAACATGGGTTTAGAAATGCACCGGATAGTTATTGGTCATCGGGACCCACCACCTCTCTGAAAACGTTGAAGAATTACAACGACATGTATCAGAGGTGTGAAGATATGTACTCTTGAACCAAATGCCAGATTGAGAAGCAATGGGATGAACATTACTTTGAATGCCATCTGAGATCAATTTTGAAAGACCTGAACATAATCAGGGCTCGGTTAAAAAAAAGGTTTTGGCTTTGGGAGACTTAGCTAACTTGGGCTAAGATTGGCCTATCATAGTATTAAACACTAGCCTATGTTCGGCGCTCATGTGCTCCCACGTGAGGTCTTAATGTGTTGTCTAAGCATTGAAGATTTGAAGCGTTCACATGAGGTCACGTGAGGCATTTTGAAGTAGTGTTAAACACTGAAGATATGAAGCGCTCACGTGGGGTCAAGTGAGGCGTTTGAAGTAGTGTTACAGTGTTAAACACTGAAGATATGAAGCGCTCACGTGGGGTCACGTGAGGTCTTAAAGTGTTGTCTAAGCACTGAATATTTGAAATGCTCACGTGAGGTCACGTGAGGCGTTTTGAAGTAGTGTTAAACACTGAAGATATGAAGCGCTCACGTGGGGTCACGTAAGACGTTTGAAATAGTGTTAAACATTGAAGGTTTGAGGCGCTCACATGAGGTCACATGAGGCGTTTAAAGTAGGGGAACAACTTCTTTGAATTTGTTCCCTTTTTCTTTTCTGAGTGTTGAGCACTATTGGGTCACGTGGGATCACGTGAGGCCTCCCTAAAGACTGAAAGCTGCCTCTGTTTTATTCTCTTTTAAAAAGTGCTAAGCACTATTAAGGGGTCACGTGATGTCACGTGAGATGCCCTTAAAATATAAACTGCTTTGGATTTATTCTCCCTTTTCTTCTGAAGAGCTTGTTCAGGGGTCACGTGGGAGCACGTGACCTGATCTCAGTTGTTTTCTCTCGTTCAACACGGATGCTCACGTGGGAACACGTGATCATGTTTGGGTACTGATCTCTTTTACGTGCATGGAGAGTTAAATCCCTTATTTAAGAATTAAATTCTTTTATAGGGTTAAACCCCAGTTTTATTTCGAAGAATTAAATTCCTCTGTGTTTGAAAGAATTAAATTCTTTAAACCCAATTCTCTCTCTAAGTTTTGGATCTGCATGGCAGAATCTCCCCGATGATAATTAAATTCTCAACTTATGGGAAGATCTGTTTCTGCAGATCTTCAACCAGAGGAAGAACTGAGTTCTTATTTAGAAGAGTTAAACTCTTGGTTTTGAGAATTAAATTCTCTTTTGTTTTGTGGGGGCTTATAGAATGATCTCCTTCCTTCTCTTACCTAGAGTTTCTTTCTTCTCTATTTCTCTCTGTTGTATCTCTCTGTTCTCTTTTCTTCTTGGCTCCTATTTATAGGAGAAAGAAAAGAATCGGTTTGTTCAGCCAATCTCTCATTGAGAGATTTTGATTGATTTTATAACCAACATGATCTTTTAGATCATTCGATAAATTTTATTCACCATTGGATTTTTAATCCAAAAGATATTTTATTTGTTGTTCCTGGCAAATTTTAGGAAAATATTTCCTTGTATAGAATCTTTCTATAAATTGGTGATTTTTAATCACCATTGGATTTTTAATCCAACGGTGCTCCACTTTACAGAGTGCAATCTTTTTTTTTTGTTTGGAAAGATCTAGGGAAATATTTTTCAATTAGGGTTTTTTATTCCTTTTAATTAGAATTTAATTCTATTAGTTCAGAGGGCTTAAGAGTCTATCACGTGTTGGCACGTGACTTTACCAATTAAGCATTTAATTAGAATTTAATTCTATTGGTTCATACTTTAGAGGGATCAGGGACCCATCACGTGTTGGCACGTGACCCCACTGATTAAGCATTTAATTAGAATTTAATTCTATTAGTTCAGAGGGCTCAGAAACCCATCACGTGTTGGCACGTGACCCCACTGATTAAGCATCTAATTAGAACTTAATTCTATTAGTTCAGAGGGCTCAGGAACCCATCACGTGTTGGCACGCGACCCCTGCTATGGGTTTTAGCCTGTTTATGTTCAACGCTTATATGCTTTGCATATGAGCGCTCACGTATTTTACACGTGAGACCTGTTTGGCCATTGGTGATTTATGTTCAGCGCTCATATGCTTTGCATACGTGCGCCTACGTGTTTTACACGTGATACCTGTTTTTTGAGGATTCTCCCCCTTTTTTTGTAAAGGAACAAGTAGCTCTTGGCCGAAAATTTTGGCGGGAACATATACCCTCGATTTTCTTTTCGAGGGCGTTGAGACGGTTGTGGTACCCCGAGGATTCGGCGTGGTCAGAGTAGTGGCCATTCCCGCTTGTAGCCTGCGCCTGGTTGCGACTCCGGTTCCGTTCTATCAAATTCCTCAGGTCCCCCGGGAGGTCCTTCTTGAGTTCTCGCGGCGAGTGTCATTCGTGCGGTCCTCTTGAGGGAGGGGGTGTCGGTCATGCCTGGGTGCAGGCGAGCTGACCGATACCTCCTTGGGAAGGACGGGAAAGCAACGGGCCTCAGGGTGATGAGCTCTTTCTTGAGACCGCGGCGTGGAGCCGTGTGGCGCCCAGCGGGTCATTGAATTGGCCGCCGCGGGGGAGCCACGGTCGCCGGAGTGAGCAAGGCGTTGTTTGGTGGTGCCAGCGTGGGCGGTGTCATCCGCCTCTCTGCGGAGGTTGTGATCCCAGGGAAGCGGAACGGCGACTTGGGGGGCTGGACCCGCCGTTTGGACACGGACAAAGGCGTCCACTATGGATGCGAGCCTGTCGATCCTTGCCGATAGGGCATGGATGGCATTCGGAGGAGGAGTAGATCCGTCAGCGCCTTCGTTGTGGGGAAGGCGGCGACTCGTGCTTGGATCGTCACGGTGTTCGCTCGTCATGAAGTCGAGAGCGAAAGATCAACTTTCGATGAGCGAAAGAAATAGCTTCCTACAGACGGCACCAACTGATGGAGGTTAGGATCTCCTTCAGATGTTGTCCTCCGTCGATCTATTGCGAGCGTCGGTGAAAGATTGAGGTTGGTGTTGAAGGTTGTCTCCTTGGACACATGGATCTCGATGGGTTGATTTTAGGGTGAAGCCGAGCTACCTGCAAAGAAGTCCCGAGGTGGTTGCACCACCGTGGACCCTCCGACGATCATGTTAGCCAAGAAATTTAGGTAGAGTAGCGGGTTGTTGGATTGAAATTGCCTTACCTGAGTCGTCCGGGAGAGGGTTTTTTATAGTGGTCGCATGGAGCGAGCTGGCTCAAGATTTTCGCCGTCGGTTACGCCTATGGCATTACACCTGCGTGAATGACGGGATCCCTCCATTAATGATGAGATACGCTTGTTAATGGGGGGTATACGACGGCGTGGAACGCGGGATTATGGGGTGGCGGATATCTCATGTCTGGCGAGATACGCGGAGCCATGGCGGAGGCGCTTGGGATCTCCGTTCTTCGCTTCTCGGTAGAACTGGGGAGGCTCAGCTCGGCGGGAGGTTCAAGACGAGCGGGAGGCCGAGGAAGCTCGGTTCCGTGATAGCTCGGAGGCGAAATGGGAGGGCTGAGGAAGCTCAGCGTGTAGGAGGGCTCGGAGGCGAGCCGATGGTTGTTTGTAAGGCGAGCATATGAGTGCTCTGCGATTTATCGAAGGTCGGGTCAATCCTCGGGGCGGAGGCCCGAGGAATGCCTTCAATGTATCGTGTTTGCTCCTGTCCCGTAAGCCCCGGGACACATCATCTACCACGTGTCATGATTTGGGGAATTCCCACTTATGAGTATCATAAGAATCTAAAGCAGATTTTTCTGGACTACATTTTGCCGGACTCCCAAATGAGAATCAGGTAAATTATGATAGCATCGAAAGCGTCCCAAAAAGTGTTTCGATTTGAAATATTATGGGTCTCACAACTCTTTTGGAGTAAAAAATTGTGAGCAAACGTGCGATGCAGATACAATTTAAGCAAAACTGAAGCAAAACTCTTTCACAAGTGGATGTATTTTAGTCTCATATCGGCCACACCAAAGAATTGAGAAGTGTTTATATAACACTTCCACCTTTCATTGTATTAAGACCAACGAAAGAGGATATGGTGAAACCACACATGCGTGCCGTCGCCACCGTGCCAAGTAGGGGTGTGCATGGGTCGGGTTGGGCGGGTTTTTGACCATAAATGAACCCGAACCCGCTATGTCGGACGGGTTTTCTAACCACATTAAACCCGCCAGTTGCAATGGGTAGATAAACCCGAACCCAATGGGTTCGGGTTGGTTAAACGCAATTTCGAATAATAACGGGTTTAACACACTAAATTTAATGTATAGTTTATATGAAATAAATCAATGAACCATAAAAACCTAATTTTCTCTCATCTTTTTATTGTGAAATCATAGTTTTCTATAATTTTTTGATTTTAGAAATTGAAATCGTAGGTTTCTTCATTAAAACCTATGACCGAGAACTAACAAGATTTGATAATTTAAGAAAATGGGAAGAGATGAGATTAAAAAATGACGCGTCTCAATTAAATTTTACATATGAGAAGTGAGAATAGAGTTTAAATAGCTTATTTAGGATTAGAGTTTAGTCTTAGTCTAAAATTAAACTTATCAACGGCTCAAATATTAATGAAGCGAATGAATTCGGGTCGGTCACGGGCCGATAAGGGTTGCGGGCGGGTGCGGGTCCGGACGGGCTAATTTTTTTTAAAACCCGCCCTATTCAAATGCGGGCGGGTTCGGATTTTTAACCCGTTAATTTCGGGCGGATTTTGCACGACCATTTTACCCATCAAAAGCAGACGGGTTCGGACGGGTAACGGATCTAACCCGACCCGGCGAACACCCCTAGTGCCGAGCGAGCGCCTGCGGATACGAATGCCGCTCCGATTCTAGTTCACAAAATCTCAAGCATTCTTTTTGTAGAAAATTATTTTATTAAAATATTTCAAATCCTAAGTGTGCAACGATACGTGCAGTGCACGAACGCACCTTATATGAATCCGAATCAACATGTGTGCAACGGTACGTGCAATGCACGTGCGCACCTTATATGAATCTGAATCAACATGTGTGCAGCGGTACGTGCAATGCACGTGCGCACTTAATAATGAAGCTGAATCAACAAGTGCGCAATAGTACGTGCAATGCACGTGCGCACCTATTAATAAATCTGAATCAACATGTGCCCAATGATACGTGCAATACACGTGCCACTTCAGCAGATGCTTTCAACTGCGCACATGTTAATCAACAAGTGCGCATCGATATGTGCAATGCACGTGCGCACTATTTTAAAGTGCGCAGCCGCCCAAACAAAGTAGATACTTCTAAACAAAGGAAACAAAATCTTTTTTGTTGAAATGAATTTAACAAATTAGACTAAATAGATTTGGGATCAAAGATCCAACGGTGCATGTCACCCTTAATTGATAAAAATCAATTAAATATTTTTAAATCAATCTAAAATCAGATTGAGATCAAAACAGATCAAAAAAAATCTAATTTCTTTTCTCTTATAAATAGAAGCCTCTAACGACTCTGAAATCTCTGTACAAAATTATTTGTTTATTCTATAGAAAGAGTATTTCAGCCGGGAGTTGGAACTTAAATTTGTTTAATAAAATCTAGAAATAACTTATAGCTCACTGGTAAAACCTCTACACTGCTATGATATAGCATTTGTGTTTAATTTCCACCAGTCTCAATTATTTTTAAGATTTTTCTTTTTTTAATTTTTCGGAAGCCCAAGAGTTGCGCGTGCAATTCACGGAGAATCGAAAAATTTCAGAAAAATCAAGCAGGCGTAATGAGGAGTAAACACAGATTAATGCACGTGGCAAGAATCTCGAGGTGATTGCTCTAAATCCAACCGCTCGTTTTCGCCTTTTCCCCGCCACCGACGGTCTAGATGTCTCCAAATTGCTCCGTGCTTTGCACACGCCCCTTCGACTCCGCTTTACTCCCCTGCACTGTTTGATTTTCTTGCAATCAAACAGAGACCTTCCAAGTCCCTAATTAACACCAATTTTAATTTTTTTAATCCAACTTTTAATTCCCAAACCCTAAATTCTGCACTATAAATACCACCTCATCCCGTAGCTCTCCCCCATTCTAAAATTTCTATAAAAAATTCTCTCAAACTCTCTAAATACCAAGTGGAGTTAAATAACCAAGTGGAGTAGCAAGCCAATCTCGACGACCGGAGCTTCTCCGACGAGACCACGACCTCCGAAAGCTTACCTTCTCCCTTGTTAGTAATCTAAACCCATAAGTCCCTTCATCTCTCTCCTTTCAATCCTTTATAATTTTTAAAAACATATCGACCAAAAGCGGAGTTAGCCTATAACCTTTGTCCTTAAAACAATTTTTGTTACTTTGCCATATTTAAAGGTTCATACGAATTCTATAATATCACTTCAAAGTAATATGCACATCAATTGCCTTTTTATGTAACCAAAATTTCATGTCCAATGATCATATAAATGATTCTTTTAGAAAAATACCATGAGTTTTAATATAACCGTATTATCGATAACTAGCATATATATCTGTAGAACATTCACGGAGTAACGACCTACCCCTCCAACCACACATACTATGGTTTCATAGCACGATATTCTAAGTATATGGTTAATTCAAAGAATAATTTTTTCATTAAAATACCATAGTTTTACTAAAAGGTTTTATTTTAATCAATATTTTTAAATTCTTGGCAATCGTCGCTACAACCCTCATTAGGGGACCCGCTAATGGATGGTGCGGATCATCGCACATCCTTGGGATAGTAGAGCGAGATGCAGAGCTTCTCACGGAGAATTCGGTCTCGAAAGAAAATTAAAATACGGTTTTTAAGAAACACGACTTTTCTAAACAAAACAAACTTTGAAAAATTTATATAAAACTACAAATCCGTATTTTCAATAAATACACTTGTGAAAATATATATTTTTTTAAAAATGAAGATTAAAATTTTAATAAAATACCATCAAGTTTACAAAAGAAGTAGTTTTCATTAAAATACCATAAACTTTTAAAAACTAGGTTTTATCACTACAACACCTCCTAAATTAAAATACATGTTTATAAAAACTCTAAATGTTACAAATCACCCTCGAGATTTATTTTTAAAACAATATTAGGATATTTTTCATAAAACCCCCTCAAGAATTGCAAACAATATAAATACAATATAAATGATAATAATAAATATTTACGAACCCTACATTAACATAGGTTTAAGCGGCATTATTTCTCTTGAGCCTTAGGGAGCCGGAGAAAGTGAGTGCTTGCCTATTCAAATTATACAACTTAACGAAGTTATCATATAGCAATTGTCTTAGAAAAAGACACAAATCCTGCTGTCTATGTGCAACAGTTGTTTGATTTCTACCGAACTTAATATCTTCAACAGCTAAATCAATTCATATGAAAAAGACTATAACTCGAAGCTAAACTTGAACACGAACTTGAACCCGAATCTGAACTCGAATCTAAACTTCAACATGAACTTGAATCCAATCAACTCGAACCCATTCTACTCGAATTGTAACATCTCTGTTTTCAGTATACATAAATTTGTTTAAAAATTAATGTACAAATAGAGTATTTGCAATCATGTGTATGCTATAATTATTTGAATTGCTTTTGAACAGCAAGAAAGCACTTGTAGCTCATTGGTAAAGACTTGCACTGCTGTGACATAGCCCATGTGTTCAAATCCCCCCAGCCACATTATCTTTTTGTTGATTTTTCTTTTAATCTTTTAGAAACCCAAAGGTTTACACGTGCACAACACGTAAAATGAAAAGTCGCAGATTAAACAAACACGTGCACTGAGTTATACCAAACGACACCAACACATGGCCAAGATCCCACCACCCATCACCGGTTTTTGGCGGGCGAGATATAGCCTACGGCCGGCATCGCCGGCCCCCCTAGGGGATGCTCCCCAAATTTTAAATCCACACCCCTGGCCTCCCCTCTTAACCACTGTACTGTTTATTTTTATTAAAAATAAACCGAGAATTAAAAAGAGACATTAAACCAAATTCTTGTAGGGTTGCGTCACACCACCATAAGGTTTAGGAAGGCATCACACATGCCATATTGAAAAATTTTGGGGTGTTATGAAACCCTAACCAAGATCTTAACTAGAGAATTATGGTTAACTTTGCATGTAAACAACTTTATATTTAAGAGAGAGGGATTACAACCTTTGTAGTCCGTTCCTTCGCTTCATAAACTTCGAGTAGTAGTCCCTTCGCCGCGATCCATGAACTCCCGGACTCTAGAGAGGCTCCACAAGTCGAATGATCCATGCTTGCTTGAAGACTTCGAAATCCAAGATGATCTACTTCGAGGAAACACAGACTCAAGCTATGGCTTCACTAATTATGAATTAGTGAAGCTAACACACTAATTTGTATGGCTAGTATAGAAGAGGATGATGAAGTAGGAATTTTGCTCACTTTATTATTTAATTTCTCACTATTTTCTTCTTGATCTCAAAAGCTAGAAAGCAAAATGAGAATGAGGAAGAAGAAGAATGAATGAATGAGATTGATGTTAGAAATGCAACCATGGGTCAAGTATATCATCCTTAACCATTGTAGAGAGTTAACCATGGCTATGTGTCATGGTTGGGTTAGAAATATCTAGGGCAAAACAAAAAGGGTGGACTTGGTCAATGGTAATCTACAAGCTTCATGAAGCTTCATCCATGACTCATTTCCACAATTTGAATTACTTAGATATTTAAACCCAAACATTACATATAGCATGGTATAATTCTCATACACACATGTTGCATGTATAACCTAGCATGCTACAATATTATATATCACATATATAATATTTATGTAACAAAAGAAAACAATATAATAAACATATATCACATATATGTTAAATGTATCATAAGTGAGAATAATAAATATATAAGTGAGCACATAATATATACATATCTATACACACACACATATATACATATATATATATACATATATACATATACATATACATATATATTATATTTAATCGAATCAACACTTGATCCGATAACCCGGCTATATCATATATAACCGGCCGATATCACATATCGCGAGAATCGAATACGGTATCACATACACGTATCAATCTCGATCCCACACATATCACATACGTGCTTCTACTCCGTTTCTCCTGAGCCAGGAAACCTCTGTGTACGACTCTAAAGACTCGTCAATACGCCGGCAGTAGGTGATGATCATATCGAACACCTACAAGCTGCAAGCGGTCAGCTAAATGTAACAGCCACCCGGGTATTGAGCGACCAGAAGATCAACAAGCAAGCCTGTACATACTCCTGCGAATCCAATCAGTAAACACTACCGTACAGTCCGGTCACTTCGTCTGATATGTCGCATATCCAGTCTAGGGGTGGTAAACGTCAGACCCCCGTAACCGATAAGTCGTGTCGATGTGAGGCTCATAACAGGTCGAGAAACTATTGATAACTCTTACCAGTAAATCTCCATATCAGCCCTAGCCAGGGACTTCCAGTTATAGCCAATCGAACACAGCGCAACATCAACTCCCAATACCGGAAGAGACGAAACCCCTCCTATCGCTCATTGCCTCCATGTGATTCGGGACTGTACCCAAAAGCCACCGTTTTGCACGCCCTCTTGGACGTGGTAAGGTGGAAATCAAAGCACAGCGGGAATCACACAAGACTCTATGACGATCTCGGGTCTACAGACTAACCTGTACCAGTGTCACCGGAGTACTGCTATCTGACGATAGGTATAATACCATCTAGGAGTTCTCGGCGAGTCCGTTCAGTGTACCCAGTCTCCACTGAGCACCCATACACCATCTTTGATGTCCAACACCAATGGATATGGGATCATCTATCGCCCATCATATGGGTCAAGATGCGTGTACGCTAGTCTACTCTGGAGTATCGATGCCCTGTCTCGATACACCCTCGACTAGGAACAGTTATAGGATGTACTCGTGGACTACCCTGGCCCCACTAGTATGATCTCATCATAGTCCTAGTAGTCGAGTACAGATCCTAAGGGCTTTATGAACATGTGAGAGCTAGACAGTAAACTAATACAAGTCAACATGTCAAGACAAAGTGAAACCAAATAGCATACTATCATGTCGAGCAAGAAAGTCCTCTCTATATATATCCAAGCATCCATTATAATATACATCATATGTACAGCAATGACCTCTAGGGCATATACATAACTAACAATCTCCCACTTGTACTAATGCCAGCTGTTGTAGTATCTCATACCCAACAACCCGAAGAGTCTCTCAAAATGTATCTGGGGTATGGCCTTCGTGAGTGGATCCGCAGTGTTGTCCTTCGTATCAACTCTCCTGACCTCGATCTCCCGGCGATCAACTATCTCCCGGATCAGGTGATACCACCTCAGAATATGCCTGGATCGCTGATGGGACCTGGGTTCCTTGGCCAAAACTACAGCTCCATTGTTATCATAATACAGAGGTATTGGATGCTCAATGGATGGAACCACACCAAGTTCAGTGACGAACTTCTTCATCCAGACAGCCTCTTTGGCAGCGATGTATTCGGTCTCTATCGGCGAGTCTGCCACGGTTTCCTGTTTTGAACTTTTCCAACAAACCGCCCCTCCATTTAGGGTAAAGACAAATCCCGAGTGCGACTTAGAGTCGTCTTTATCACTTTGGATGCTCGAATCGGTAAAGGACTCCACCTGGAGTTCTCCGTTGCCATACACCAAGAACATCTCTTTAGTCCTTCTCAAGTACTTGAGAATGTTCTTCACAGCTGTCCAGTAATTCTTTCCAGGATCTGCTTGATACCTACTCACTATATTTAGTGAGTATGCTACATCGGGTCTGGTACATAGTATCGCGTACATGATAGAGTCTACTGCCGAAGCATAGGGTATCCCTTGCATGCAAGTTCTCTCCAAATCAGTCTTAGGAGACATTTCTTTGGAGAGAGTGAGTCCAGAGATCGTGGGTAAGTTCCAACGCTTGGATTCTTCCATACTAAACCTCTTTAGTATGGTGTCAATGTACCTGGATTGGGACAATCCCAGTATCCATCTAAATCTATCTCTATAGATCTTAATCCCCAGAATGCAGGAGGCATCACCTAGATCTTTCATTGAGAATCTTTGTGATAAGAAGAGCTTGACCGATTGCAGTATAGGAACATCATTTCCTATCAAGAGTATGTCATTTACGTACAATACGAGGAAGACAACCTTACTCTCTGCCACCTTTTTGTATGGGCGTGGCTCTCTACTAGTGTCTCCCAGCGAGTATTAGCGTATGATACAAGATTACGACGGAGTTTCGATCCAAATCCAAACTCTATGGTAATCCATCAAATAAGGCCAAAATGTGAGATTTACAAATCGATAACTAGTTTTCGCAAAACTAATTAACATGGATTCTAACCATTGTATCACATAACCAAAACCATTTAGAGAACGTTAACATTTCGATCGATATTCCAATTCAACAACAATTTTCAGAGATCTCAACCACTTGAGCCTCATCAAAAATATCCAAAAAATCTAGAATATGTAAAAGATGCAACACAAGAAAATTGGAGTCCTAACTCCACAAGTGTGTGGCGAAACCACGGCCAAGACATAGTATAGAAGGCGGTTTCGCAGCCACTTGGTGGAATTAGGCGCTCGTATTTCTTATGTCTCCATAAAAAAGCCTGCTGAATTTTCTGAGCATTTTTAATCTGAAAAATCTGAAGTTTGCAAAATGGACAGAAACTAGCCAAAGATCGGATTTGAAAATATAGATCGAACTCTTTAACGTCGTCTAAATAACTCATAATACTCTAGTTTGGCTCTGATATCATATAAGTATGTCTTAGCACCTCTATTAGGGTTTTAACAAGAGCAAGTGAGCAATTTTAAAAAATCTAGAGGGCTAAGTTTACTAAATAAGAATCGAACTAAAGATTAGGGTTTCTTAGTAAACAAACTAGAGTTCTAACTAAGTGAGGAGAGGCTACAACCTTTGTAGTCTAGTCCCGCACTTCAAAAGCTCCGAGTAGTAGTCCTGGAACTCGTCTTTGACTCCACTTGAAGGATGGAACAAGTTTGCTTGAAGTCTTCGTCATCGAAGATGATTCACTTCGAAGCTTCTCTCACTCAAACTTACACTTCACTAATCTATGAAATAGTAAAGAGAACAACCTATACTAATTCGCTAAAGAAGTGTAGATTGATGAATTAGGGATTTTTCTCACAAAATATTCTTTCTTTTCTTTTCTCTTTCTCAACCTAGGAAAAAACTAAAGAGGAAAATGAAAAAGATGAACTTGGAGATGAGAATGAACCTTGAGGATAAGATGAGCTGAAGAAAATGATGAATATGTATGAATAAAACAAAGAAAGAAGATGAGTCAAGGCTTCTCCAATCTTCTCCAAGCAACCAAAGAATGACTCATTCTTCTTTTCTTTAATTCATATATTTAAATCATTATCTTCTCATCTTGATCTCTAATATGATTCTCACACATCCATGTTCTATGTATAATCAACCATGATACAATATGCATATATATCAAATATATAATGAGAAGAAAAGAATTAAGTGAGCTTAATATTAGTTAATATTTATACATATATATATCAAATATATAAATATATATCAAATTATTAAATTATCACTTGATTCAATAATCCGGTTATCATTTATAACCCAGCTAAGATCAAATAACGCTAGATTAGAATACGGTATCACATACATGTATTCAATCAAGCTCCCACACATATCTCTATACATGCCCTACTTTGTTTCACTTGAGCTAGAAACCTCTATATGGGACTCTAAAGACTCACCAATACGCCAGCAGTAAATAATGATCACATCAAACACCCACAAGCCGTCAGCGGTATTAGCTGGAAGTAACGGCTACTCAGGTATTGAACGAATAGAAAATCAACAAGCAAACTTGTCCAAACCCCCGTAGAGCCTATAAGCAACACTTACTGTACAGTCCGGTCACTTCGTCTGATATGTCACATATCTAGTCTGGGGGTGGAATCTTCAGACCCCAATAACTCGATAAGTCATGCCGATGTGTAGCCTATAACTTTTCGAGAAACTACCGATAACACTTATCAGTAAATCTCATCAGCCCTGACCAGGGACTTGCTGTTATAGCCAATCACGCATAGCACAACATCAACTCCCAATACCGGGAGAGACGAAACCTCTCCTATCACTCACTGCCTCCATGTGACTCAGGACTGTACCTAAAAATCACCTGTTTGCACAACTCGTATGAGCCGTGGTAGGGAGGAAATCAAAGCACAATGGGAACCACATAAGATACTATGACGATCTCGGGTCTTCAGACTAACCTATACAAGTGTCACCAGAGAACTGCTATCTGACGATAGATATGGTACCATCTAGGAGTTCTTGACGAGTCTTGTTCAGTGTACTCATTCTTCAATGAGCACATGTGTATAATCTTTGATATCAAACACCAATGGCCGTGGGATCAACCATCGTCCCATACAGGGTCAAGAAACATACACACTAGTCTACTATGGAATATCGATGCCCTATCTCGATACTCTCTCGACTATGAACTGTTTAAGGATGTGCTTATGGAGTACTCAAGCCCCACTAGTATGATCTACATCATAGTCCTGGTTGTCAAGCCAACATCCTAAGGGCTTTATCAACATGTATCAATGAAATAGTAAACTAAAACAAGTGCACATGTTAAGATAAAGAGCAACTAGATAGCACACTATCATATTGAGAAAGAAAATCCTCTCTATATATATGTCCAAGCATCCACCATAATATACAATAATGGCCTCTAGGGCTTACATATTCTTAATAGTACACTCCCGGAGTCCCATACTTCGATGGAGGAGAGTCACATCCAAAATACTGTTTATATCACCGAAGGGTCTGAAAGTACCTAGTGCCCTCGCCGCTAACCCGCGGCCAATGCGGAATCCGAAAACAAAAATTTTCAAGGCACTAAAAACTTATACCCTAGAATCTAAACCAAACACCTAAACTAGAATATTAATAAGATAGAATTCACAACCTTGTAGCGTCTTTATTTGCTCCAATTGGGTAGGACTCTAGCATACTCTCAAGAGATTCGGATCGCGCTTGAAAGTCGTCTCCCCTTCGCCGAAGATGATCCACCCGAGAGAACTAAGTTCAAGCTTCAACTTCATCCATGAAGTAACTAAAAATCCTAGAATGCTAATCTTGGATGCTTAGTGATGTATGTGAGTGTTCTAATAATTTTTCTTTCTCTTAATCCTCTTGAATCTCAACTCATGAGAAGGTAAAGGAAGAAGGTGGAGGAGCCATGGAAGAGAGAGAAACAAAAATGGTGGAATGAAATTTCCTTAACAAATTCAAGCACGCTTCATGTATTTTGTAAAAAGAAATTTTCCATTATAAAACCACAACCATACTTGAATAGTATTTTCAAATGAATTATAAATTCATTTGTATAAATTCATTTGCCTATACCCTCCACCATTTCTCTTTTCCATCTCATTTCTTAATTTCTTAAAAAGAAAAACCTTGAAATAAGTTATCCTTCTTCTAGAAGTATTCTTGTATAAATACAAGAATACGTCCCCGCAAATATATGCCCGTATTCATATCAAAATACGAACACCCAAGAGATAGAAAAATACAATGAACATAATACAAGAATATACATATGTAAATTATTAAATCAAAACTTGATTTAATAATCCGGCTTAATCCTAAACTGGCTAGTATTATCATCCGCCCGATTGAAGTCCGCGTGGCTAGCATACATATCTAATCGGAACTCTGCACGTATCAATATACAACCACTACATCATTTTACCTGATTTAGGAAAACCCTCTGTGTGGGACTCTAAAGACTCGTCAATACACTGGCAGTAGGTTTAACCACAAGCATGTCAGCGGCATTAGCTGTACGTAACGACTATCCAGATATTGAGTGAAAGGAAGGCCGACGAGCAAACTCATCCGTACTCTTATTGAGCCTGTCTATGACAATCTCCATACAGCCTGGTGTCTTCGTCTAATATAATCGCATACCGGGTCTAGAGGGTGGATAACGTCAGACCCCTACTAATCCGATAAGTCATGCCGGTCTGAAGCTCATCACCCATTGAGAAACTAGTGATATCATATCAGTAAATGTAACGACTCCGTTTTAATGTACAGAAAATTTGTTTAAAAGTTAATTTACAAATGGAGTATTTACAATCCTGTGTATGCTATAAGTATTTAATTTGCTTTTGAACATCGAGAAAGCACTCGTAGCTCATTGGTAAAGCCTTGCACTGCTGTGACGTAGCCCCTGTGTTCGAATCCTTTCAGCCACATATATTTTTGCTGATTTTTCTTTTCAAACTTTTAGAAGCTCAAAAGTTTGCATGTGCACTACACGTAAAATGAAAAGTCACACAAATATCAAACATGTGGAAAATATTGTATGCACTGAACCTGACACGTGGCCAAAATCCAAGCACCCACACCCCTTAATGGATCGGCGAGATACTTTCTGGGGCCGGCGTCGCCGGCCCCCCTCGCCCCAAATACTCCAAAATCTTAACCCTAGCACCCCTGGGCCTACCCCATTAACCCTAGTCTGTTTGTTTTCCCTGCACATTTCCAGAGAATTAAAATGAAGCATTAATCCAAAATTTTAATGCATTTTAAATTCATTTCTTCAATACCCTAAACCCTAATTTCTCCTATAAATACAAACATCACACTTTAGCCTCCTCATTCTGAAAATTAGCATCAAAACTCTCTAAAATTTCTAAGTCCAAAAGTTATACAAGTGGAGTTAGCCAAAGTCAAAGTTCCGGCGACGTTTCGGGACAAATCCGGCAACGACGCGACTCCACGACGCCTTCAAAATTTTCCTTTACCTTTCCCCTCTCCTTTCAAACTGTAAGTCCTCTCTCCGCTCCTCTCATTCTAATCTAAAATACTCTCATTTCAAAACTCGTCGGAAGCGGAGTTATTTCGACTTCCGATTCTTTTTTTTTTAAAAAACCCCAAATTTTCTTAATAACAAACTTAACAATTCTTCATATATTGTGTAGAAATCATAATCAAACACTTTAGAATAAGTTTCATCTCAAAATAACATGTTATGCAACTTTTATTACATTTTTACGATTAAATACCACAAACTTTACATTATACATATTTCATCTTATTCCTTTGTATTACCTTTAGAAACTCACGAGGTAATGACCTACCTCATCACAACACTCATTCTTGATATAGCACGATGGGTTATAAAACATTATTTTGGGACAAAATACGAAGTTACGTTTAAAATCCATAAACTATCAAAAACCGTTTTCTTTAAAAGTGTATTATTTAATTCCTTGTGAATGCGCCTCTACAACCTATTTTTGGGGACCCCGATTGGGATGATGTGGGTTATCACACATTCTCGGGTCTAGTAGAGCGAGATGCAGACCTCCTCACGGAGCATCCGATCTTGATGGGATTTTAATGCAATTTTTAAGAAAAATGTGATTTCTACTTAATAAATAAAATTTATTTTTAATAATTATATATATAAATATTATCAAGATATCTACTTTAAATACATAAATAAAAATATTCCATGTTTCTAAACAAAAAGAAAAGATTTACATATTTCATGAAAATACCACCACAAATCCGTATAATTCCAATTTACAACAAAATACCATTAATATTCAAATTAGGTTTATATTCACTAGAATAAGCTTCACATTTAAAAATTACATCTATGAAAACCCTAAAGACGATAAATACATACTTGAGGTTTATTTTGAAATTATATCAAAACTATTTTTCATAAAACCCCCTCAAGTTTTTTAATTTACAATAAGTACCATAGTAAATATAGGTTTAAAGCGGAATCCGTTCTCTTGAGCCTCACGGAGCCGGAGAATGAGAGTGCTTGCCTATTTAAAGAAGACAAACTAAAAACGGTGTTATCAATACGATAATTGGCTTGGAAAAAGTCACACTGTCGTCAATGTGCAACAATTACCGATAACACCAAAAGTAATTCAGGACTTCAATTCTGTCTAAAATGTCTGACTCAATCTGAGTCTCAGTCAAAATTGAAAACAATCTATACTCAAATACAATTCAAAGATAACTTCAATACAACATGAATTCATTTATACTAGATACAGTCTATATCAACTTGACTTGAACTAACCGAACCATGGATATTCATTGACTTGATTACATGACTATCCGCTTACATCATTATCCGTTTACATGAACAATTAATATCATGGTTTCGGCAAGTCATCTATCTACAAATCAATACAAACAATACAATAAAACATTACGGGTAGACTGGTACGGAATGTGTTAGAAGTGGCACGAGGCTGTCACTTTAATACACCTAACCTGAATATCCATTGTTGTTGTTTCGTGGCTTAACGGTTCCTTATGCTCCGTATACCTTAGTCCACGGAATAGTTGGACTCCTCTCGTATACACTGGTATATTCTGTACCAAGCTACAAACAACTGCGTTAACATAACAAACTTACAATACACCGGTTATATTCTCACATCTGTCTATTTATCTGTCTATTCTATTCCTACTTTTCTTTAGGACTTACCGAGCGATTGTTCGCTGACAACATTCATTTTCTCTTTTTTCTTTAGAATGTTGTCAGGTAGATCCGACTCACTAGAGATAGAGCCCAGCGAAGAAGACTTGGAGCAGTTCTCAAACTACCCAGAGCTCTAGCCTATTATATATACTTTTCCTTTCAGTTTATGCCATTGTTTAGGCACTGTTTTCCGCATTGTATTTACATTTCCAGTTGTATTGTAAAGAAATGTTTAATAAATAAAAGTTGCTGTTCAATTACATCTCTTGTCATTTTTCTTGTGTACTTTATTATATTGCTTATTTACGCTTAGCATATTTGCTTCTGAGTAAATACTTAGCGGGCCTCGCCGCGTCCTCTTCCCCATACACTGGGAAGCGGGGCGTGACAGGTTTTCTTGGTGGCCCATGCAGGTCAGTTCTGCGTAGAACCTACATAACCATGCAGGGTCAATTCTGCATACAAATCTAAGCAATATAATACAAGAATCAGCAACTAAAAACATTCTTTACATTTCATATTACTTGAATCTTACAATTTTATATTCTTTGAATCTATCATAACCCTACTTTTCTTTCAAGGTTATGGATTCCCCGAACAATACCAGCACAAACGTGAATGGCAACACCCCACCTCCTTCTTTACCACCACCTCCTACCGTAGCTGCTCCGATCAACGAGCAGACAATATTGCTTGAGGCAATCCGAAACCTCCTGGAAGGACAGCAGCAGCAGACTTCTATATTATTGAACCGCCCAGAAGCGGAAGCACCCAGAGTGAAGCAATTCCGGGCATTGCACCCGAAGCAATTTTCTGGGAAAGAGAGCCCTTTGGAAGCTGAAGAATGGGCTCAGAGTATCGAAGACGATCTGGCAGCCGCACAAGCGCCAGACATTGCATGGGTTATTTGCAAAGCTGCAACTCACTGATAACGCCAGAGTTTAGTGGAATGCGGAAGAAAACCGTCTTGCCTAACAGATCGAATGGAGGACTTTTCGCGACATGTTCGACGCGAAATACTTTCCAGAGACTGCCCGACTCGACATGGAGCAACAATTCATCAACTTACAATAAGGTTCTATGTGGAGCAAATCAGTGGATGAGTATGATGCCGAGTTCACCATGTTTAACAGGTAAGATATGTCTTAATATTCGATTTTTATCACATACTACACAACTAACACAAGATCGTAACAGGTTCGCGGTACACCTCATTCCGACTGCTGAGATCAGGGCCAGAAGATTTCAGCAAGGGTTGGATCCGGAGATCCAAGCTGCCTTAGCTACAGGGGATTTCCCAACTCACGATATGGCTCTGAAAGCTGCCCGTCGATATGAGGCAGTGGTGAAGAAAAGGGCAGACCCCAATCTGTAGGAATTAAGCGCCCTGCCACTCAGATGGCAGGAGGAGCCTCTTCCAGGCCACTTTTTGTGCCCAGGAGACCGGGAGTACCATTCAATCGGCCCTGTTCAACCTTTTGCACCTACTGCAGGAGGGATGGACGCCTGGTGAAGGATTGCAGGCGTGCTAATCGCCTTTGCTTAGTTTACAGCTCAGCCACACATGATATTGGGTCTTGTCCTCGTAGACTCAATCCAAATGCGGCACCCAGACCAGCAATTACCTATCCGCAGCGGCCAGCTATCCAGGCTCCAGCTCTACGACTTGCTCTCCCAGCTCCACCTACTCATGGACCGACTGCACCTCCTCCTTGTCAGTTCCATCAAGCGCAAAGGAACTTACTACAAGGGCAAAGGAACGGACAGAGGAATGCTCCTCCAGTTAGGAGGAATGTACCGAGGCGACAGGCTTTCACAACGACAGTGGAAGAAGCTAAAGCCACTGGCTAAGTCATTACTGGTAACCTTTCAACCTTTCAAAGCTGTTCAATACTTGTTATATCCATATATCTTTTTCTATACCTAAAACATACCCCACACAACTTAGGTACAATCTTAGTAGCCTCTCTACCTACACTAGCACTCTTCGATACTGGAGCATCTCATTACTTTATGTCGCAACGGTTTGTCCGAATCCATGCGATTCCCGTCAAACCACTCGTATCCAGCTGGAATGTCAGTTCAGGGAACGGCTTTCTAAAGACAACGATGGGATACGACCTGTGTCCAGTGGTCCTCTACAGCAGAGAATTCTATGCTGACTTCAAGGTGCTGGACATACCGAACGTCGACGTAGTTTTGGGTATGGATTGGCTCGGAAATTTCTACGGTACCATCGACTGTCGTTAAAGGAGGGTAGTGTTCGAGATTCCAGACCATCTGGTCTTTTATTTCAAAAGTGGAGACCGTACTCTTGAACCAAACACCTACAAAGAAAAACCGAAGAAGACAGTGATTGCTACTCATCAGGCGGAAGAAGACAAGCCAGAGGTAGTTCGAGAGTTCGATGACGTATTTCCTGAAGACATATCAGGTTTGCCTCCCGATCGAGCTCTTGAATTCGGAATTGATTTAGTACCTGGAGCACAATCGGTGATCAAAGCTCCGTATCGCTTGAGTCTTGAAGGTTTGAAGGAGATCCGAACTCAGTTAGACGAATTATTGAAGAAATGATAGATTCGTCCCAGCACTTCAAGTTAGGGATCTCTTGTTTTACTGGTGAAGAAGAAGGAAGCTTCATACCGAATGTGCGTTGATTATAGAGCTCTGAACGAAATAACGATAAAGAACAAGTATCCACTACCGCGCATCGACGATCTGTTTGATCAGCTAAGTGGGTCTTGCGTTTTCTCCAAGTTAGATCTTCATTCGGATTATCATCAGGTAAAAGTCAAAGAATCTGATATTCCTAAAACGTTATGGACATTACGAATATCTCGTGATGCTATTTGGAGTGACCAACGCACCAGCCATATTCATGAACCTAATGAATCAAGTTTTCCGAGAGTACCTAGACAGGTTTGTTGTCATTTTCATCGACGACATTCTGGTGTATTCAAAGAGTCGGAAAAAGCATGCCGAACACTTACAAATTGTCCTGGAGACTTTGCGACAGCATCAACTCTATGCCAAGTACAACAAGTGCGAATTTTAGCTAGATCAAGTCGGATTTCTCGGACATATTGTATCAGGCGATGGAATCTCTGTAGATCCAGCTAAAGTATCAGTAGTAAGCGAATGACCGACACCGAAGACAGTGAAGGACATTCGAAATTTCTTGGGATTAGCAGGATACTACCGAAGATTTATAGAAGGATTTTCGAAGATTGCAACCCCCCTGACCAAGCTCACACGTAAAGATGAAGAATTTGTGTGGTCAGAAGCGTACGAACGAGCTTTCGTAGAACTCAAGTCAAGATTGACAACAATACCTATCCTTGTCATACTGGACCAATCTGAAGGTTTCGTAATGCATTGCGATGCATCCGGTAAGGGATTAGGATGTGTTCTACATCAGCACGACAAAGTTGTAGCTTATGCATCAAGACAGCTAAAAGTTCATGAGCGCAACTATCCGACGCATGATCTGGAGTTGGCAGCAGTTATATTTGCATTGAAAATCTGGCACCATTATCTTCTTGGAGAACGGGTAGATATATACACAGACCACAAAAGTCTGAAGTATGTTTTTACTCAGAAGGAGTTGAATATACGGCAGAGAAGATGGTTAGAACTTATGGCGGACTTCAACATCAACCTACAATATCATCCAGGGAAGGTGAATGTAGCACCTGATGCTCTTAGTCGCCAACCACTATTAATGAATCTCACCGCACAGTGGAAACTCTAACAAGATTTGCACCAGATGGAGATAGAAGTAGTCATGCCAGGTAACGCTTCAAGTTTGATAAATTTACAAGTTCAATCTACCATTGTCAATCAAATCAAAGCAACTCAAGCAAGTGATGTTAAGTTGCAAAAGATCAGAGAACAAGTAGAGAGTGGACTTAGAACAGACTTCATCATCCATGAAGACGGATCTTTGAGATACGGAAGTAGATTGTGTATACCACAAGGTTCTGTTCGGGAAGAATTGATGAAAGAAGCTCATAGCTATCCCTATTCAGTACACCCTGGTTGTACAAAGATGTACAAAGATCTGCGGCAACATTACTGGTGGCATGGAATGAAGCATGAAGTATCCAGAAGCGTCGCTAAATGCTTGGTGTGTCAGCAAGTAAAGGCTGAACATCACAGGATAGCTGGTTTACTTCAACCGTTATCTATCCCAGAATGGAAGTGGCAACACATCACTATGGATTTCGTGACCACACTTCCACGCGGCATGAAAGGTAACGATGCTGTATGGGTTATTGTGGATCGACTGACAAAATCGGCCCACTTCATCCCATTTCGAGTTGGCCAATCTACTGAGACACTAGCAAAGAAGTACATGGAGGTAAGAATCTAAATAAGATTTAAACTCTTCATAATGTACTATTTCTGATATCTATGAACTCATACAGGAGATCATGAGATTACATGGAGTACCGGTTTGCATTGTCTCCGATCGTGACACCAGATTCCGATCGCAACTTTGGCAGAGTCTGCAAGCTAGCTTAGGAACAAGTCTGAACTTTAGCACAGCTTATCATCCATAAACAGATGGTCAGTCTGAGAGAAAGACTCAGATCTTAGAAGATATGCTAAGAGCTTGTATGCTAGACTTCGGAGGATCGTGGCTAGATCACCTACATCTTGTGGAGTTTTCATACAACAATAGCTACCAAGCAAGTATTGGATTGGCACCCTTTGCAGCTTTTTATGGAAGGAAGTGTCGATCACCATTAAGTTGGGATGACATCAGAGATAAAGAACTTCTTGGATCTGAGATGATAGTGGCAACAGTGGATGTAGTTCGCACTATTAGGGAAAGAATGCGCACCGACAGAAGCACTGGGCTGATGCAAAGCGCCATCACTTGGAGTTCCAGCTGGGATTTCATGTCTTTCTGATGATTTCTCCAAACCGTGGAGTGATTCGCTTTGGAAGACGGGGTAAGCTAAGTCCGAGATTCATTGGACCGTTCAACATACTCGAACGAGTCGGTGAAGTGGCTTATCGTTTGGCACTTCCACCCTCATTGGAAGGAGTGCACAATATATTCCACATATTCCAGCTCCGAAGGTATGTGAGTGACCCCAGTCACATTCTTGATCACTCCGAGCTCACTGTACAGACGGATCTATCTTGTGAACAACAATCCGTTGAAATCCTAGACATAAAGGTGAAGTCACTTCGGAACAAGGAAGTAAACTTGGTCTGGGTGATGTGGAGAAAAGACACACCAGTAGAATCAACGTGGGAAAAAGAAGACGATATGCGTGCAAGATACCCTCACTTGTTTGTAAATTAGTCCTTAAATAATTGAAAATTTCGAGGACGAAATTTTTGTAAGGAGGGTAAAATGTAACGACTCCGTTTTAATGTACAGAAAATTTGTTTAAAAGTTAATGTACAAATGGAGTATTTGCAATCCTGTGTATGATATAAGTATTTAATTTTCTTTTGAACAGCAAGAAAGCACTTATAGCTCATTGGTAAAGCCTTGTACTGCTGTGACATAGCCCCTGTGTTCGAATCCTTTCAGCCACATATATTTTTGCTGATTTTTCTTTTTAAACTTTTAGAAGCTCAAAAGTTTGCACGTGCACTGCACGTAAAATGAAAAGTCACACAAAAATCAAACATGTGGAAAATATTGTATGCACTGAACCTGATACGTGGCTAAAATCCAAGCACCCACACCCCTTTATAGACCAGCGAGATACTCTCTGGGGCCGGTGCCGCCGGTCCCCCCGTCCTAAATACTCCAAAATCTTAACCCTAGCACCCTTTGGCCTACCCCATTAATCATAGTTTGTTTGTTTTCCCTGCACATTTCCAGAGAATTAAAATGAGGCATTAATCTAAAATTTTAATGTATTTTTTATTCATTTCTTCAATACCTTAAACCCTAATTTCTCCTATAAATACAAATATCACACTTTAGCTTCCTCATTCTGAAAATTAGCATCAAAACTCTCTAAAATTTCTAAGTCCAAAAGTTGTACAAGTGGAGTTAGCCAAGGTCAAATTTCCGGCGACGTTTCGGGACAAATCCGGGGACGACGCGGCTCCACGTCGCCTTCAAAAGTTCCCTCTACCTCTCCCCTCTCCTTTCAAACTGTAAGTCCCCTCTCCCCTCCTCTCATTCTAATCTAAAATACTCTCATTTCAAAACTCGTCGGAAGCGGAGTTATTCCGACTTCCGATTATCTTTTCTTTAAAAAAAAACCCAAATTTTCTTAATAACAAACTTACCAGTTCTTCATATATTGTGTAGAAATGAGAACCAAACACTTTAGAATAAGTTTCATCTCAAAATAACATGTTATACAACTTTTATCATATTTTTACGATTAAATACCACAAACTTTACATTATACATATTTCATCATATTCATTTGTATTACCTTTAGAAACTCACAAGGTAATGACCTACCTCATCACAACACTCATTCTTGACATAGCACGATGGGTTGTAAAACATTATTTTGGGACAATATACGAAGTTACGTTTAAAAACCATAAACTATTAAAAACCGTTTTCTTTAAAAGTGTATTATTTAATTCCTTGCGAATACGCCTCTACAACCCATTTTTGGGGACCCCGATAGGGATGGTGCGGGTTATCGCATATCCTCGGGCCTAGTAGAGCGAGATGCAGACCTCCTCACGGAGCATCCGATCTTGATGGGATTTTAATGCAATTTTTAGAAAAATATGATTTCTACTTAATAAATAAAGTTTATTTTTAATAATTATGTATATAAATATTATCAAAATATCTACTTTAAATACATAAATAAAAATATTCCATGTTTCTAAACAAAAAGAAAAGATTTACATATTTCATGAAAATACCACCACAAATCCGTATAATTCCAATTTACAACAAAATACCATTAATATTCAAATTAGGTTTATATTCACTAGAATAAGCTTCATATTTAAAAATTCCATCTATGAAAACCCTAAAGACGATAAATACATATTTGAGGTTTATTTTGAAATTATATCAAAACTATTTTTCATAAAACCCCCTCAAGTTTTTTAATTTACAATAAGTACCATAGTAAATATAGGTTTAAAGCGGAATCCGTTCTCTTGAGCCTCAAAGAGCCGGAGAATGAGAGTGCTTGCCTATTTAAGGAAGACAAACTAAAAACGGTGTTATCAATACGGTAATTGCCTTGGAAAAAGTCATAAATCCTGGCGTCCATGTGCAGCAGTTACCGATAACACCAAAACTTATTAAGGACGTCAACTCTGTATAAGATGTTTGACCCAGTCTGAGTCTCAGTCAAAACTGAAAACAATCTATACTCAAATACAATTCAAAGATAACTTCAATACAACATGAATTCATTTATACCAGATACAATCTATATCAACTTGACTTGAACTAACCGAACCATGAATATTCATTGACTTGATTACATGACTATCCATTTACATGAACAGTTGATAACATAGTTTCGACAAGTCATCTATCTGCAAATCAATACAAACAATACAATAAAACATTACGGGTTTTTTTAAGGGGTAGACTGGTACGGAATGTGTTAGAAGTGGCACGAGACTGTCACTTTAAAACATTACGGTTTTTTTTTCTTGTGTACTTTATTATATTGCTTATTTACGCTTATCGTATTTGCTTCTGAGTAAATACATAGTAGGCCTCGCCGCGTCCCCTTCCCCGTACACTAGGAAGCGGGGCGTTACAGTAAATCTCATCCATCTTGGCCATGGATTTCTGGTGATGGGTGACCCAACACAGCGTGACATCGACTCCCAATACCGGGAGAGACGAATCCCTGACGATTGTTCGTTGCCTCCATGTGGCTCGGGACTGCACCCAACTAAAACCTGTTTGCACGACTCCTTTGAGCCGTAGTAGGATAGTGATATAAGTACAGTGGAAACTTACACGAGACAAATGAAAATATCAGGTCAAAGGACTAACATGTACATATGCCACAAGATAACTTCCATCTGACGATAGGTATAATACCATTTGTAAGTTCTCGGCGAGTCCATCCGGAATACTCATTTCCAGTAAGCACCTGTATACTATCTTAGGCGACTCAACACCAATGGCTTATGAGACCGGCCATTGCCCCTCGTCAGGGTCTTGAAAAGTATACACTAGTCTACTCCGGAGTATCGATGCATAGTATTGATACTCTCTCGACTAGAGACATTTAAAGATGTGCTTATGGGCCACCCAACTCCCACGTATATGATCGCCATCATAATGCTGGTAGTCAAGAAATAATCCTACGGGTTTTATCAAAACATATACACGTAATGATAAAGACAAACCAAATAGTATACTATCATCTTGAGTAATACTGTTATACCTGTATAGGTTCTCGTTCAATTATCATAATTGCCTACCTGCAATTACAATAATTATCTTGAGGGCACTATATCCAACAGGGTCCGACCAAACAAAAGCACACCTGCAACAAATAAGAGCAGGATCAAAACTGAGAAGCGGTTCGCCAAGGCTCTATCACTGGGGATGAAACTGCCATCGCTCGTGATGTACACTCTCGGAGTCCCATACTTCGACGGAGGAGAGTCACATCCAAAATACTGCTTATATCATCGAAGGGTCGCCCACCCCATCGAGGAGTGAAATGCTTTCAAGAAGTGGTGGTAAGGATATGTTGCCTATCGAAAACACTTCAAGAAGGAGAAGCGCAAAGCTCGCGCGAGTCAACATGAGAATGGTGAGACGAACATGCATAAAGAAATAACCGGCAACTGTCATATGGTTGGTACCAGTTCGGAAAGGGGAAAACCCCAAGTTCTCACGTTCGGGAGCGATTCTGAGGACGAGACACACCTCGACTCTCTTTTTGAAAATTCCACCTCGGAAAAAGAAAAGGAGGAGAAGAACTACGAGAATATTCAGCTGTGTAACCGTATGCTACCTGAGAAGAACTTCGGACCTGCAAATAAAGGTTTGAACAAAAAAGACAAAGGGAAAGGGAAAATGCCCGAAGAAATCGCCATCGATAAAAAAGTGGTAAAAGAGCTCGCCGCAAGGGACCTGTCTAAGAAAAATAAGGTGGATTACAACGTCCTAGCACATCTTAAGAAAATACCATCACAGCTAAGAATATTGGATACTCTCCTCCTATCCAAAGAGACACGAGATTCCCTGATCAAGGCCTTACAAGAGCCCGATCAGTTCCAAGCTTTCCTCGGAGAAAATGATGAAAGATGAACTGGCAGAAGTCTATATTAGTGATATTACATTCAGCGATGAAGATTTACTTCTCGGTACGTGCGAACATAATCGACCGCTCTACATTACCGGGTATTGCCACAATATCAAGATAGGGAAAATTCTTGTCGACAATGGATCCTCCGTCAATTTTCTCAACATGAGAGTGCTGAAGGAAATTTATATGAATGTTCAGCACCTTGCCCGAGATAAAATTATCATCTCTGGATTTGACACACAGTCGTCACGGACACTCGGGTTCGTAATACTAACGCTATCCTTCAGGTTGCTCGTCACTGATATCAAATTTTATGTCATTGACGCCAAGACTTGCTATAACGCTTTGCTCAGCAGGCCTTGTTCACACGAGTGTAACATCATCCCTTTTACACAACATCAGTGTATGAAGTATTTCAAGGATGGCTTGGAGTACACCGTCATGGGAGAACTAAATCCGTTCTCGGTGAATGAAGTGCGAAAGTATGAAGATGCAAAATACTTTGTGCCAGACTTCGAGGATACTGAAAGGTACCACAAGCCAGAGAATAAACAAAAATCCCCAGCCACCATCCCGATCTTTGGAAGCGACACCGAGGAAGATGAACAAATAGTTTACTCGGGGCAAACTCAAAGGCAAAACAATAAGCCCAGACCATATACTCCTATTTTAGTTTTTGGCAGCGACTCCAAGGACGGGACCAATGCAGTGTTCTCCGTCCGCCCGTCAATACAGACTCTTGCTGAAGCGGATCAGAGTTTATAAATCATGATGGCTCCGCCTCAACACTACAGGGAACTTGATGCGCTCGATACAGCATACAAGAACTGCAAACCTTCTACATGCATCTTAGGCGAAGAGGTGAAAAGACAATCCTCTTCTACAGATTTATGGAGACCAAGGTGGAAAAGGAGGTCTGGCATGGTACCAATCCTACTCTCATCATGCTCCAGCCCATCCGTCTGCCAAGATATTACGCGAAGGGATTGAAAGAGCTGTTAAAACACCAAGGCGTATCTCTTGAACAAACGGTTCGGTAGGCCCAATTCTACAAAAACATTTGAGATATTCCCGGGACTCAACAAAAGAAGCCCAACGGGAAAATGGAAACGACTGGGCTGGGATACATTCAGTCCAAGAAATAGGAGCAAATTTGCAGCTGCCACATCATAAAAAACTCAAGTGAAGAAGAAATCGCTCTTTTAGATAGCCATGACGTCAAATTGGAGCAAGATTCCGCTTTGAAAATGTTAAGTCCGTCGCTCTAAGAACAAATTGACAAGCTAATAAAAGAAGTTTGTCAGGCGAGCCAAGATAACCACAGCCGTGAAATGGCCATATATGAAAAGGCCAAGACGCAACATCTCAGTCAGCAATCAATGGAAGAAGTAGACCGTGATGCTTTTCATCCACAGCCCGTTGAGTGCTTTCATGAAAAAGGAAAATTCTGAAGCGGAGGTAAAAATATAGCGAAGAACGCAAACAACGTTCAAAGACGACAAAACAGGTCCAAAACGCCGTTCAATCGAGAAAAGCTCGATTAGATCCCGTCCTTTATAAAGAAGATGGGTCGGGAATATTCGTTCCCTCAAAACAAGATAGGGAAAATATTCAACCTTGTCATGAAGCACCAAATGATGACGCTTCCGAAATCTCGGCACCCTGAAAATGTAAATGAGGTCCATCACCCAGATTATTGCTCCTATCACCGAGCAGTAGGTTACCCCCTTGAAGACTACTTCACGTTCAAGAACTGGGTAGAGGACCGGTATCAATAAGGCAAGTTTATTTTATCCGACAGTTGAAAGATAAGCCCGCTACAAAAACATGAGCCAAAGAGGACCTATATCGTCAGGATAGGACCAGCTCGACCGTGAAAACAGAAGCGGACTCGTACCTGTCATATGATGACTCTCTCAAAAAAGAGAAAGGACGAGAATATGATTGACCTCTTCGGGTGCTTCGCAAATGAAGATGATGATGAGGAGATCTCAGAATTTCCACCAGCACCAAAAGAGCTGGAGGATGGGATACACACCATGGCAGACAACCTAAGGAAAATCAACTTAGGAACGAAGAATGATCCGAGGCTGACGTTCGTCAGTGAGCTACTATCAGAAAAACAAGTAGCCACACTAAAAAACGTGCTTATGCAGTATAAAGACTGCTTTTCCGGGAACTATTACGAAATGCCGGGTCTAGATCCAGAAGTGGTGGTATACAAACTGGCCATATCGTCAGAGATAAAGCCAGTCAAACAGGTGCCAAGAAGGATGTGGCTCAAGCTTGAGATGAGTATCAACGCCGAAATAAAGAAACTAATCAACTTCGGCTTCATCCAAAAGGTATAATATCCTGACTAGATCGCTAACATCATTCCGGTGATGAAGAAAAATGGGACAGTTCGCATCTGCGTGGACTTTTGGGACCTCAACATAGCATACCCGAAAGATGACTTCCCAGTACCCGTTACCGAACTAATGATCGATAACACATCCACCTACAAAGTCTTCTCCTTCATGGATGGATCTTCAGGATACAACCAAATAAAAATGGATCATGAGGACCAGAAGTATACCGCCTTCCGGACTCCATTAGGTGTATTCTACTACAAGGTGATCCCCTTCGGTTTGAAAAACGCCGGTGCTACCTACCAAAGGGCCATGACAAAGATCTTCGATGACCTCACACACGAGATCGTCGAATGTTACATCGACGATCTTGTGGTGAAGAGCAAATCTTATGAGGAATATTGGGAACATCTAAAAATAGTGTTCCAATGTTTTTGGAAGTATAATCTGAAGACGAACCCTCTAAAATGCGCGTTTGGAGTTTCCTCAGGAAAATTCCTGGGATTCATCATTCGTCACCGAGGCATCAAAATCGATCCTTAAAGAATCAAGGCGATTATGGAAATGCCTTCGCCAAAAATCCTCAAACAACCGCGGTCTCTCCAAGGAAAGCTTGCATATATCCTGCGGTTCATAGCCAACCTCTCCAGAAAATGCCGTCCCTACAGTCATCTGATGAAGAAAGGGACCCCGTTCGTCTGGGATCAGAAGTGCCAAAACGCACTGGACGCAATCAAACAATACCTGCAAAATCCGCTGGTATTGGCCGCTCCGGTTAAGGAAAAACCGCTTATCCTATATACAACAGTCCTTAAGGGTTCTCTAGGCGTACTATGGGCGCAAAAGAACGATCAAGGAAAGGAGAGAGCTCTCTACTATCTAAGTCGAGTTCTTCTAGGGGCAGAAAGCAAATACCCTTCCATTAAAAAGCATTGCTTGGCGCTGATCTTCGTAATAACGAAGCTCAGACATTATGCCTTGGCACATGAGGTCCACCTCATATCAAAGGTGGATCCTCTCAAATATCTGATGTCAAAGGCCATACTGATGGGAAGGCTTGCCAAATGGGCCCTTTTCCTGATGGAGTTCTCGATAACGTATCGACCCCTCAAAGCGGTGAAAAGACTCTCCCCTAAATTGTGAGTTGCCAGATGAACACGCGTTTGATGCAGTCGAAGAAGAGAAATAAGAAAATGATTCCCAATGGGAACTCTACTTCGATGGAGCATCTTTTATGAAGATGCGAAAGCAAAACACTCCTATAATCAAAACCGGGGTGGGTCTTATCTTCGTGACCCCGTAAGGAGGAATATTGCGTTACGCCCTCTCCTTGGCAGAACCCAGGACTAACAACGAAATTGAATACGAAGCTTTGATAGCCGGTCTTAAGATCGCTATCGACATGGGGATCTAAGATCTCCTCATATATGAACACTCCCAGCCGATCGTTATTCATGTAAACGGCGATTATCAAACGTGCAAGCCAGAGCTGATAAGGTATGGCGAAAAGGTGCAACAACTGCTGACACAAATCTCTTCCTATACCCTGAAAAGCATACCGTGAGCGGAAAACAGCAAAGCAGATGCGTTGGCCAAATTGGCTAAGGAATTGGCCGATGAAGATCTCGATGACGTAAGGATCATTGTGTAAAGTCCCAGGGTCCTCACGCCAACAGATATATTTTCGGAAGACCTGATAAAGCCATTCGAAGGAAAAGAAATGACCGAATGGGTAGCCCTTCAAATAGAGGGCGAAAAAAAGGTCAAGGACTGGAGGGAAGTCTTCATAGACTACTTTAAGTCCCAACGAACGCCCGAAGAAGATGCGTCATCAAGACATTAGCTCATGAAACGAGTTTTGTCATTTGCCTTTGTCAATGATACTCTATATAAGAGATCATTCGACTGCCTATGGCTAAGATGCCTGGGGCCTGAGCAAGCAAAGAAAGTCGTCCAAGAAATACACGACAGACTATGTGGTTCTCATCAAGCTGGGCCAAAGATGAAGCTGAAGCTAAAAAGAATGGGCTACTATTGGCCCACGATGATTCAGGACTGCCTCGAATATGCGAAGCGGTGTCATTCGTGCCAAATTCACTGGGACTTCATACAACAACACCCAAATCCGCTGCACCCGACAGTGGTCAGCTAGCCGTTCGAAATGTGGGGCACCGATATAATTAGCCCTATCGAACCGGTATCATCCAAAGGACAACGGTTCATACTAGTAACAACCGATTACTTCTCTAAATGGGTAGAAGCAGTACCGCTAAAAGAGGTGAAGACGGAAAATATCCTCCATTTTTTCAAGACCCATGTCATATACCGGTTCGGGACTCCACGACGGATAATTCGGATAATGGGCCAGCTTATAGAAGCCACAAAATAAGTCGTTTTACACAACAACACTAAATAGACTGGCAATACTCCTCAGTCTATAATTCTCGAGCCAATGGTCTAGCTGAATCCTTCAACAAGATCTTGACCAAGATTATAAAAAAGACAGTGTCCAGAAACAAAAAGAACTGGCATAAAAGGCTGCATGAAGCTCTTTGGGCGTACCGAACAATGTTCAAGACGGCCACGAATACAATACCATACGCACTGGTATTTGGCGCAGAAGCAGTGCTCCCACTGGAGATATTACCACCCTATTTACAAGTGGCAGTTCAATACGAGCTGACAGATGAAGAAAATACTCATCTTAGGCTCAGGAGCTCGACGCCATTGACGAAACCCTTCTTATAGCACAGAAAAATCTGGAGGCTTATAAGGCAAGGATGACCGGTCATATGAAAAACTGACCAGGCCAAGAACATTCCGCCAAGACGAACTTGTGCTGGTTGTCAAAAGACCGATGATTCCTAATCATGCAAAACGGGGAAAGTTCGAGCCAAATTATGAAGGCCCGTACATCATAGATAAATTCTACCAAGGTGGAGCTTACCTGCTCATGGATATGCATGGCGAAAGATCATTCCGGCCAATAAACGGCCTGTGTCCGCTCACTGTCTTCCTGAGTCAGAACTCTAAAAGTAGTACAAAAAAAAACATCATCCCCAAACACGGGAATGTTGGACCGAAATGTCCTTAAACTAATATCCACCCCAAACATAATAATAACAGACCGAAATGTCCTTAAACTAATAATGGACCAAGAAGTCCCTAAACTAATAATAGACTACTACGTCCTTAAACTGGATTTGGACAGAGAAGTCCTTAAACTAAAATTTCGTCCCCAAATAAGGGAATGTTGGACCGAAAAGTCCTTAAACTAATATTGGACTGAAACGTCTTTAAACTAAAAACTCGTCCCAAAATACGGCGATAATAGACCGTCATGTCCCTAAACTAACACGTTTATCTCTACGGTAGATCTCTATATTGATCACTGTATACAATCCACGGGCATAAACAATTCATATCCCTCCCACGTCCTACATGATGTGATCCTCCAAAAAAGATCGGGGCCTATGGTGCGTTACTTTACGGGTCGTCTAAAAAAACGGTATGTCTACAAGAGAAATGGGCAGGAATGAAAACCAGAAAGGGCACCGTGAGTAAAAACGGCAGGACTACTGGCGAGTTTGTGAAAACCCGAGAGGGCACGAACTCGTTAAAAAAAGGAAAAGATGCACTTGCAAAGTCCTCACGACTTTTTAAGGAGAAAACACCTGCGTGAGATCTTTACGACTCACAAAGGAGTAACACACTTAGAAATCCACATGATTTCTAAGAAGAAAATGCACTTACGAGATTGATATATCTATAATTTTAGATGTGTAGATGCACAATTGATATATCTATAATTTTATATATATTAGATCACTTATAAAAGTATGAAATAACCCGATATAGACTTTGTAATATAACATATAGTTGCTGTCCAGAAATCTGAATTTCTGTTTTAAACGCTGATGTTAAATGATTATAACTAGAGCTTTAGAAACCCAGATCGTGCGAATCTTAGTGTTTTGGATAAGTACATCGAAAGACCTAAAATTTTCTAATAATTATCGTAACCTGACAGAAATTAACTCAAACTGTGTTTTAAAAATATACGACGGTGCTAAACAGATTCTGATCTGTTCTGCACAACAAAACGAAAATGGGTATATCTCTCAAACTGGTAGTCGTATTTAGGCACGAATGGAACTCACGTGTGCACATCACTTAAATATATATTTCTGTTTATATTCCGAAATTTATTGACTTGATTGATTAGTCGTACACAACACTTCTTAACAGCATTGTTTATGATCGTTACTTGAATAATATACTTGAGTCATTTCATACCATTCGAACATGTATACCTTATTTATCTTGATCTTTAAATTGTTGTATGTACATGAAGATATAATTAGATATTATATATTTGACATAATCCAATTAAATGTTAGACTTGACTTGATCCGAACCACGAATACAACTTGACATGAATATTTGAAACGTGACATGAATACTTGATCTTGACATGAACTCGATCTTGAAAACTTGATGTATTCATGGATTCGGGCAAGACTTGTAATTTTAAAACTTGATGCATTCATGAATTCAGGCAAGACTTGTAATTTTAACTATAAACTAATATACACGGGGTGTTGGAGTAGTTTGAGTTGTGAGTCTAATGAAATCTCAAGAGTACCATGCTAACAATCACGAATACTAGTAATCACGAATACTAACAATCATGGCCCGTATTTCCTTGCTCCTGGATTATACCCTGTTGAGTTTGGAATACTTTGACGACGGTCGAAATCTCGCTACTAACTATCATAAGGGCTCGTGGTTCCTTACCACTGGATTACAGCCTGTTGGGTACGAGAATACTCTTGAGATTTTGTTGATGCTCACACCTTGAACTCACTGATTGATTGTGAAAAAGTGTTTTTAGAATAACCGCAATCAATAACGGTGTCATGTGTAGCTAGCCGAGATGAGCACGGGTCGTCCTCAGGGATTCGTGGAACTTTTAATCTTGCTTTAGACGTGTTGATTAGAAAAGCGGAAGAAGAATAGAGAATAGTGAAGAATAGATTATAGATCTATGGTAAATATGGATGTAGAATATATATTTTTCAGATCTAGTTTAAATAAGGATATAGAATATATAAGAAGAAGGCTTGTAGGGTTCGTTAGGATTTAGTAGTTATGGATGACTAATAAAAATTACTCCTTTTATCTATTGATAGATTTAAAACTAGATTGATAGTGATGAATGAGAATTAGGGTTCTTGAAAGAAACTAGGGTTTCCATACTATTGACCCTTGTCCTTTCATTAATCTATATTCATGTCTAGCTCTTAACAAAACAATTGTTAATCTGATCTCAAATCGCGGTCGAGACTAGCAATAAATTGGTAGCGCGCCCGATTAGGATGTTAAAGTTTCTTTTACTAAATTTTATAAACTTCATAAAATTTAAAATAAGTTAAAATATTTTCTCATCCATTGTTCTACCCTAATCCTACGAACCCTAGTAAGTTAGAAATTACTCACGCATGTTGTGAGAAGAAGAAGAAAGGATAGAAAATGAGATCATAATTAAAATGCAGAAAGTAAAAATAAATAATTAAACAAAATGATCTACCTTTATTAATCAACTTCACAAGTACAAATCCTACGAATTTAGATTACAAGAGGAAGAAGTTGCTATCGATCTCTGCCTCGTAGGAAGTAGGTGCTCCGTCGATTTTCACGTCGCCCTATCACATCGAATCGTGGACCTATCGTGGATTTCTTGTTCTTTGATAGTGATTTGTTTCGTGTAAAGGTGATGAGTTTTAACTTTAGCCCTCGGTCCTTTATATAGCCCTCAAATCAGAAATCCTAGATCTCATAGGTTTAGACTTGCCATAAAGATCCACTTTCAAACTTTTCAGATCCTAAGATTTTATTGGCAGATTTTTGATTCTGACATCTTGAATATCTTGATCTCTTGACCTGAGCTAAATCTGCACAAAATCTCCATGAATAATGTTAGTAATATTTATTAAATTAGAGAGAGTATCTTAATTACTTTATATGGTAATAAATCTTTAAGAAACTTAATTAAGAATATTTGATAAGATATGCATCTATTAATTACTAAAATATTATGCATATATTTTGAAATATTATTCTAACCATTTGTATGATATTATATCTTTTAAGAATCATGATTAGAATATTTGATATGATATGCATATTTTAATTACCAAAATATTATATAAATATTATATGCATATATTTTCCTTCATAATGTTAATTATAATATATAAACATATGGTAAATAGTATTTTGCAGATAAACCCAAATATGTTCTATATTTATAATAAACACCTTTAAGTATTTAAGGAAAGTAAGGAAAATGTTATATTAAAAGTGCAATATTTTCGACTGAACAAATTCCCCCAAACTTAACTTTGATTGCCCCGAGCAAACTATTTATTCAAGAGAGGGAGAAAAAAAAAGAAAAACCTAAGTAGCACACTTTCGTAGGCAATACGATTGCACTGAGTACGTGCAACAAGCCGTTAAATCTCTAGGTATCTCTAGTAGGAGAAGTGCTGTCTCCTGAGGGTTTTCAGCGGATTACACCTATAAAATCCCATAATAAAATAAAGAAGATGAAAGTTACATACAAAGATAAGAAGTATAAAAGAAAGAACTTAAAAATAAGAGTTTCCAACTACATTAGTTTTTCGGTTGCCATGAGCCCTATCTTAATGGTCATGAAAAGATGTTAGAAATCACATCATCCCTCAATAAAACATCGGCTTTAGTCTTCATCCCTACCTTTCTTCCAAATATCGGTCATATACCCCTACGTGTGTGTAAAAGACATCCATATACTTAGAGAATTCAATTCAAGCTATCATACTCTTGTCCATCTTCCTTAGTACTTTTTAGTCGGTGAATATTTTAGATGGAATTGCTCACACATTCTTTATGCGACCGTTAATATTTCTTGGGGTATTAACCGACCGATTACCAAATGTGCTTGCTTATTTAAGAGTAATATTCTCGTCTTTCAACACCTAAGGCTTAGCAGTGGCTCCCAAACCAGTTGGTCTAAGGCACTAGGTGATAAAACACCCTTGTTATATTTTTTGTATGCTGTCTTAAGTAATTACAAAACCAGTGTTCATTTTTTTTCCACCACTTATACTTTTTTTTATTTTTATTTTATTTTTCATACTAAGGCTTTTAGACAAGAGCATTTCAAGGTATCCTCTACTATCCCAAGTTTCGAGATGTGTGTAAACGCGTATAATAGAGTATCAACGTTCAAATGTTTGGACTCAAGAATAGAGACTATTTTTCAAACTTATTTTTATCCTCAGAATAGTATTTTCCTTCATCTTACTTACCCTTGAGACAACGGCTCATAACTACTTATTACTAGGTTTGTTTAAGAAAACATCTAATTTTCTTAAACTATTCCTATCTTTCATATGTTAATTTGCACTATCTAATCTTTCATTAACAATTTTTTTTGCTTATATATATGATAATGCAAAATAATGCGTGAATAAGTACAAACCTTCCCCAAACTTGTTTGCAGCAGTGTCCTCACTGATGTCATCTGTTAAGCTTTAAAAAAATTGTAGACTCGAGGGGAAAAGTTAGTAATGGGGACAATAATTAATGAAAGTGAAATTCTTCCCCAAACTTATTTTTGGCTCATAATTATGTAATTTTTTTTCATTCAAGAGCCAAAATATATCCACCCAAACTTGAGTAAAATCGTATTAAGCATTTAAAATTATGAGGGGAGTTAAAGTTATTGGTCAAAGTAATACCTTACAAAGACCAAAAGTCAACACCAAACATTCAAAAAATTTATCAATGTAGCACCAAGCTTGGTAGAAGATCATGTCACCTATAGACATGAAGAAGTGGGGAGGGGATAAGAGGTGGAATAGAACGGGTTTACGTCTCGGGGTATAGAGACGAAACAGTGATGGTGGATTACTCGCATTCTCGTTCTTGATAAGAAGAAGAGGTGGCGGGTCAACTTCTTTGTGTTGGGGTTGATTCATCACAACGCCCATGTTTTCTAAGAATGCGAGTTCTTCAGCGAAGATTTCTTCAAAACTTTCATCGATATCCCAAATAATAATTTCATCGGAAAGAACGAGATGATACTCGTACTCTATAAACCGTTCATATTTAACGTTAGATGTTGACCCAGACAGCTTGATAGAAGGGTTCATATGTGTATAATAAAAAGCAGGGTCAAACAGCAACGTAATAGCGGAGTCGAGATCAGTATTGTGAAGGTTTTCAAGTTCGCTGCTGTCGGAATTTATCGCTTCGACAGAACATACTTAAGCATAGGGTTCGGAGGGTTCACTTCCCAACTTGTAAATGTTAAGCTCAATTGACATATTCCTGAAGGATAGGGTCATAGAGCCGTTTCGAAAATTGATTATTGCGTTGGAAGTTGCGAGAAAAGGTCGACCTAAAATCACCGGAATTTGGTTTCGTGGGTTCGCTATAGGTTATGTATCTATAACGATAAAGTCCACATGGAATATAAATTCCTCGATTTTGATCAACACGTCCTCTAACTCACCCCTAGGTTGAGTGATAGATCGATCTGCCATCTGGAGAGTGCAGTGCGCCGGTTTTAACTCTCCGATCCCTAATTGCTCATACACAGAATATGGAAGCAAGTTAACACTAGCGCCTAAATCGAGTAGAGCACGATTGATATTTTTACCCCCAATAGAAATAGATATGGTAGGACTTCCAGGGTCCTTTCGTTTCTTGGGTAGTTGTCGTGTAAAAGCAGTGCTCACGTTACTCGTTAAGAATACATTTTTCGACACTTGAGTTTTTCTCTTCCTAGTGCACAAGTCTTTTAGAATTTTTGCATAAGACGGTGAATAGCATCTAAGAGATGAATGTTTATGTTAACTTGCTTAAATATTTCCACAATCTTCTCCATTTGTGGACTTGGTCTATTGCCCCTTAACCTGTTTGGATAAGGTGCTTTATCAATAAGGGTTGGGTCCAACATTAGATAGGATTGTGGGGATGGAATGGATCCCAGAATTAGAGTGAGGATCGTTTTAGGTTGACTCGAGAATGTGGGCGGAGGGTTCGAGTCTTGGGGAAAACGGAGAATAGGATCGGAAGATGGTGGACTAGACGAAATAAGAGAAGAAGTAGAAGCCGAGATATCATTAATATCATTAACGTGTTCACCCATTTGGTTATCCAGCACTCTTCCCGATCTCAACATGGTAACGGCACTCACATTATAACTTTGTGAGTAGTCAGGATTAGGTATAGGTTGAGATGAAAGTTTCCCTTTCTCTCTCGCACTCATCACGGCATTTAACTGTTCAAGTTGTGCTTCTATCGATTTTATGCTTTCATCATGGGAAGCGGTGTTCCGCATTAACGTTTGGATAGAAGATGTTGAAATATCAGTCGTTTGCATGGAATATTTAATAAACGTGTCGAGTGCAGAGGGTTTATCGGTACCGGCAAAAGAATTATTATAAGGATCAAAGTTGTTGGCCGGGTTTTGCAAAGGTTGCGGTTGAAAGGAGTGCTGACTCGGTTGTGGTGGTTGCTGCTGCTGTGGAGGAAGTCTCTGATAATTTCTTTGGAACTGGTTTTGATTTTGGGTTTGGTTTTGGTTCCAAGCAAAATTAGGATGATTCCTCCATCCCTGATTATATGTGGAAGAATAAGGATTGTTTCTAGGTCGCTGCTGAAAAGAAGCATTAATTTGTTCTTGACCTTGAAACAGTGGATTCAAAGGACATTCTTCCGTCAAATGTGATGGGTTGGAACAGCAACCACACACGGTTTTGGGGAGCGTAAATTGGTTTAGGGAGGCTGAAGAGACTTTGCTTTCTATAGCATCGAGTTTCCTTTGTATCGCGGCTATTTCGGCTTTCACTGCGATGGAAATATCAAGCTGATGGACACCTCCCCTAGACGATGTAGGTCTAACGCTTTCCCATGTAAAGTTTGTTCAGCGAGATCTTCCAGAAATTGCCAAGCTTCACTATCATCTTTAGACAGGAAATGACATTGACACATGGTTTCAAACATCTGTTTTGTTGCAGAATCAACACCCTCATATATAATGTGACAAAGGTCCCATCTATTGATTCCGTGATGAGGGCATTGTAGAAGAAGATCCTTAAACCGTTCAAAACATTTCCAAAATGGTTCATTGGGAAGTTGGGTAAACTGGTTAATCTCGCTTCGAACGCGGGGGGGTCTTATGATTAGGATAAAAAAATTTAAGGAATGCTACAACGAATTCATCCAACTTGGCAATAGAATGTGCGACAGTGTTATAAAGCTATTTTTCTGCTAGATCGCACAAAGTAAAAGGGAGAAGACGTAATCTCGTAGCATCCACAGAAAGTTGTGGCGTGCGCATCATTGCGCATACGTTTTCGAATTTGTTTATAAAAATGTATGCGTCTTCGGATTCAAGCCCGTGAAATTTGCGCAACAGTTTGATGAAGTGGGGTTTAATTTCAAAATTATCCCCATTGGCTGGTGGAATAGATAGACAGGTAGGAAGGGGTCCACGCACGGGGTAGCATCTTTCTTGGAGAGAGATGCACGGTGGATTCTGCACACCTACGGGTGATGGCAGGATGGTGGTGGTAAAATCTGATGAAGAACCGTCTATCTCGGTCGATGTGGTGGGTGGAGGGGAAAAAGAAGATGAAGAAGTACCGACTTCGGAGTCGATAGTAGAAACGCGGACAAGACGGGCACTAGAATCCCGTGTCCAGCCGAGAATGCACTAAGCAGGTTTAGCGAAAGTGGCAACGTGTGTGTGATTTAAAATTGGTTTGTTTTGAAAAAGTTTCGGATGCGAGACAAATCACACAAAAAATGCACAATCAACCCTAGAACTAAGGTCACCTAGGTCAAGTCACTAGACCGCTTCTAGACTTCCAAAGGATAAGTTGCAGGATCAATTCTCTACCACCTCTTTATAACTCTTGTGGCCAGGAAAGTGGCAGGTAAGTGGGAGGTATCCGCTATACGAATCACCGAAATAGCGGGCCTAATTAAATAATCACTTGCCTTAGACACGCTTGCCTTAGACACCACGCAAGTAATGCGGATAAGCGATAGATTACCCACGACCTTCCTCTGTCCTAATTGAGCGCGACAGTCCTTAGAGTCTTGGTCTAGATATTTTTTAATTAATGTAAGGTGATACAGATACTTGTTTTGTGATTTATGGGGCCTGGGAAGGGTGATAAAATCCCCACCTAATCTGAATTTTGGTCTTGCCCCTTAAAGTCCGCATCAAAATATGCACAAACCAATTACAAAACACGCAAAAAGATTTTTGGCGGCGATATTTTGCAAAGAATCCTGCAGAAAAGTATATTATTGGATTTTCTAGAGGAGAGAGAAAGTATAGAGGAAGTTACCAGAGAAGTTTGGAACCCTAAGTCCCCAACTATGCCGCGGTTCCGCCGTGGAGTTGAGAGATCTTTTAAAATTTTTTGCTACGGTGGATTCCCTTGCTCCTATGGGTCTTGATGAATATCTTTGAATCTTTATCTCCTTGCTACAGTGACTCCAGATATCCTCACAAAAATTGCACACTAATCGTTAAATATGCAAGATGCGGTTTTGTTTTATTTTTATGATATGGATCGAATAAGAATTCAACACGAATAGTAAGAAAAAAATATTACGCACGTATCCCCGGCAACGACGCCATTTGATTGATCATGAAAAAGTGTTTGTAGAATAACCGCAATCAATAACGGTGTCGTGTATAGCTAGCCGAGATGAGTACGGGTCGTCCTCAGGGATTCGTGGAACTTTTACTTTTGCTTTAGACGTGTTGATTAGAAAAGCGGAAGGAGAATAGAGAATAGTAAAGAATAGATTCTAGATCTATGGTAAATACGGATGTAGAATATATATTTTTCAGATTTAGTTTAAATAAGGATATAGAATATATAAGAAGAAGGCTTGTAGGGTTCGTTAGGATTTAGTAGTCATGGTTGACTAATAAAGATTACTCCTTTTATTTATTGATAGATTTAAAACTAGATTGATAAGGCTGACCCGGATGGATTTGTCCATATCAACATGATGAATAAGAATTAGGGTTCTTGAAAGAAACTAGGGTTTCCACACTATTAACTCTTGTTCTTTCATTGATCTCTATTCATGTCTAGCCCTTAACAAAACAATTGTTAATCTGATCTCAAATCGCGGTCGAGACTAGCAATAAATTGGTAGCGCGTCTGATTAGAATGTTAAAGATTCTTTTGGTAAAATTTATAAACTTCATAAGATTTAAAAGAAGTTAAAATATTTTCTCATTCATTGTTCTACTCTAATCCTACGAACCCTAGCAAACTAGGAATTACTCACGCATGTTGTGAGCAGAAGAAGAAAGGATAGAGAATGAGATCATAATTAAAATGCAGAAAGTAAAAATAAATAATTAAACAAAATGATCTACCTTTATTAATCAACTTCACAAGTACAAATTCTACGAATTTAGATTACAAGAGGAAGAAATTGCTCTCGATCTCTGCCTCGTAGGAAGTAGATGCTCCGTCGATTTTCACGTCGTCCTATCACGTCGAATCGTGGACCTCTTGTGGATCTCTTGTTCTTTGACAGTGATTTGCTTCGTGTAAAGGTGATGAGTTTTAACTTTAGCCATCGGTCTTTTATATAGCTCTCAAATCAGAAATCCTAGATCTCATAGGTTTAGACTTGCCATAAAGATCCACTTTCAAAGTTTTCAGATCCTATGATTTTATTGGCAGATTTTTGATCCTGACATCTTGAATATCTTGATCTCTTGACCTGAGCTAAATCTGCACAAAATCTCCATGAATAATGTTAGTAATATTTATTAAATTAGAGAGAGTATCTTAATTATTTTATATGGTAATAAATCTTTAAGAAACTTGATTAAGAATATTTGATAAGATACGCATCTATTAATTACTAAAATATTATGCATATATTTTGAAATATTATTCTAACCATTTGTATGATATTATATCTTCTAAGAATCTTGATTAGAATATTTGATATGATATGCATATTTTAATTACCAAAATATTATATAAATATTATATGCATATATTTTCCTTCATAATGTTAATTATAATATATAAACATATGGTAAATAGTATTTTGCAGATAAACCCAAATATGTTCTATATTTATAATAAACACCTTTAAGTATTTAAGGAAAGTAAGGAAAATGTTATATTAAAAGTGCAATATTTTCGACTGAACACTCACGTTAATTACTTTTACCCTTTTAGAGACCTTTTATGACACTTACATTCCCTTCATGTTCACTATACCTATACTCCACGGCCATATTATACTTGTTTGCTATGCTGATATAGTTGACATACATATTACCATGCACACTATTATGCTTATTTACATGTTCATGATTTATATCCATGTTATACCATATATCACATTACACCTTGCATTTTATTTATATACATTCATATCACACCATCCTTTTGGGGACTTACCGAGCGTTAGTTCTCTGATGGGCATTCCACCCATTTTTCTTTCTTTCTTGGAATGTTCGTAGGGTAGAATTGAGCCAGAGAAGATAGAAGCGGTCGAAGAGGAGTACAACTAGTCCTCATCAAACCGGATGTTTAGTTTCATTTATCTTTTTATTTCATTTCAGCTTATTTATATATGCTTTCTTATTAAGGCTTATCATGTTATCGTATCTTGTATTCATATATTTTGTCAATTGTGAATCTTGAATATAATAAATCAAAATTGGATTTTATTCTTTTGTCTATTCTTGTTACTTTATGTTGCTTATAGGCGCTGATCGTATTTATTTCGAGAAATGACCATCTCAGAATAAATACAGCGCGGGCCTCGTCACGTGCCGTTACCACTTTTTTGGGAAGCGGGGCGTGACAAAAAGTCTATAGGAGTGGAGTATCTAGTTGACGGAGATATTTCGAGTGGGTTACAGGCAAATAACCATATATGGACCAGGTATTCGAAAATAGTCAATTTTCGAGAGGGCAAAATAAAAAAAACTCTTAAATTTAATATGGTATTAGAACTTTCTGATTGATCCTTCCCATCGTCGTCTTCTATATGGACATCTTTGCCGTCTCTATTTCACAAAATTCCAAGCCCTCGCCATCGTCGTTGAAGACTTCTCTCTTACCAGACCAGACATTGCACATGCCGTACATGTTCTCAGTCAGTTTATAGGGGCTCGATCTCGAGGACGACGTCGGTTGGCTTGATGCCAGATTTCTGAACGATGGAATAGATGAGCATGGGATTCTTCAGGATGTGATGCCCTTTCGATTTCTCGAAGAGGATCCCCGTGAAAGTGTTGTTGCTTCTACTGAGGCCGTGTCTTCCTCATTTTTCTTCCCGCCATGGTCGTCGCCGTTCAAGCTTCTTCGAGCTTTCGTTTAGTCTGATCGATTGAGAGAGAATTTGGGGATTTAGGGTTTTGGGGGATTGGGGTTGGGGAAAGTGAGGAGAGAGATTGGGGTTGGTGTTGATGGAGGGGTTGGGATAATGCTGAGGAAGTTGGTGAGGAGAGAGATGGAATTTATGATGATGATGATGGGGGTGAAGAGCAGCTGCGGTGGGCAGAGGGAGGAGGTCAACGATAAAAAGAGTATGGCCGGAGATGATGAGAAGGTGAAGGATGAAGGAGAATGATGATGATAATAGGAGGAAGATGATGATGATGATGATGGGGCGGCGGTGATGGCGAGGGTGAAGGTGAGAGGCAGCAGTGTCGACGGGTAGAGGGGCGAGGTGGGACTACCGGGGTCAGGGAAAGGGGTGGCGCCATGATGACGATGAGAGAAAAGGGAAAAAGAAGAATGAGAGAAGAGAGAGGGGTCAGGGTGTTTTGGTCTTTTTACCCTTCTAACTAACCATAGTTAAGGGCCAACTTAACAAAAGTCTACGGGAGTGGGATATCTAGTTGACGGAGACATTTCGAGTGGGCTCCATGCAAATGGTCATATATGGGTGGGGTATTCAAAAGTAGCCAATTTTCGAAGGGGAAAAATAAAAAAAAAACCTTAAATTTAATATTGTATTAGAACTTTCTGATTGATCCTTCCCATCGTCGTCTTTTACGTGGCCATCTTTGTCGTCTCTATTTCGCAAAATTCCAAGCCCTCGCCATCGTCGTTGAAGACTTCTCTCTTAGCAAACCAGACATTGCACATGATGTTCATGTTCTCAGTAAGTTTATGAGTACTTCTACATCAGTTCACTATGCAGCTCTCATACGGGTTCTTCGATACCTTCGTGGCACTCATACCCGGTCACTATTATTTCCATCCAATTCCGATCTTGCTTTATGCGCATACTCTAATGCTGGATGGGCTGACGACCCTGATACTCGTCGATCTACCACTGGGTTCTGTGTTTTATTGGATACATCTTTGATTTCCTGACGCAGCAAGCGCCAAGATACTGTTTCTCGCTCCAGCACTGAAGCTGAGTACCGTGCAATGATTGATACTACTGCAGAGCTTAAATGGTTTCGTAGTTTACTTGTTGATATGGATGTTGTCATTCCTTTCCGCGTTCCACTTTATTGTGACAACAAGAGTGCTATTCGTATTGCTGAAAATCCATTATTTCATGAACGTACTAAGCATATTGAGGTGGATTGTCACATAGCCAATAATCAAGTTGCTGATCTTTTTACGAAGCCTCGAATACGTACTCAATTTTCGCATTTTTTGTCCAAACTTTCACCGTGAGTTTGAGGGGGCTGTTAAGATATTCATAAATCTTTCATATATGTTTTTAACTTTATCTCTTTATATATGGATTTAATCTTATCTTTTAGTGTTGGAATTTAATTTTGTAGGATATATATATATATATATATATATATATATATATATAGAGAGAGAGAGAGAGAGGGGGGGGGGGGGAGAGAGAGATTGTATACTTTTCTTGAACAATCATTAATAATAAGATTTACCTCTCTTCCCTAATCTATGATTTCTAATAGGACAATTCAAACCATTGATTCCAAAGCTCCTTTTAGGCTACTACAGCTTCGCATGAGTATTTCTTCTCTCTAGATCCATTTCCACCGAAAGTGGCTTTATAGAAAGAGACAAGCAAGTGATGTAACTTAAGAGACTACATGTTACACTCTTCATGGAAAGAGACCAAGTAAGTGATATAGCTCAAGAGACTACAGGTTATAATCCAACTAGAATTACGTGAAACAGAAAAAAGGCCACAAACTCTGTATTGCTTGATGTGTTAATTAAAGACTGTGTGGTTCTCATCGTTATCTTTATTGATTTAGGCTTAGATCATTCAAGATTACAATTCAGATTCTCGATAGACTATCTGCAGTGCAAATAGAAAAATCACGAACGATTTTGTTTTTTTATTATGGCTTACCATATTTAGAGAGATTCCTTGACATGAAGATTGTAATATGCCTACTTTGTATAAAATTTTCTGATGCATATTGCTTGAGGAACTTGTTTAAATATCATCCTAAGCTCTTGTCTTTGACAAAGTTATTAAATGATTATTTGTGCAAAGAAATACAAAAGGCCACAAACTCTGTATTGCTTGATGTGTTAATTAAAGACTGTGTGGTTCTCATCGTTATCTTTATTGATTTAGCCTTAGATCATTCAAGATTACAATTCAGATTCTTGATAGACTATCCGCGGTGCAAATAGAAAAATCACGAACGATTTTGTTTTTTTATTATGGCTTACTATATTAGGAGAGATTCCTTGACATGAAGATTGTAATATGCCTACTTTGTATAGAATTTTCTGATGCATATTGTTTGAGGAACTTGTTTAAATATCATCCTAAGCTCTTATCTTTTAGTATTGGGATTTAATTTTGTAGGATATATATATATATATATATATATATGTATATATATATAGAGAGAGAGAGAGAGAGTGAGAGTGCTCGATATTGGCGATCCCCAAGATTTTGACACGTGGCAGATGACGTGTCCCAAGACTCAGAAGAAAGGGCCCACGGGGGCTGACCAGGCCACCCTACGCTCGACTTGCAAGCACAAGCTGGCCCTCTTCGGGGCTCCCTGCAAGTTAGCCTCCTCGGCCCCTCAGATCGCCTCGAGCTGCCACAGGACCAAGACTCCTCGGCCTCCTCGTTCGTCCCCGAGCTCCCGCCGAGGCCGTCTTCCTTGGCCCTCCGACCAACTCCACCACTCACAGGCGTAACCGCCGCTCTGCGAATCTCGCCATGCGCAGATTCTACGCCAGCAACATCCCACGTTCTACGCCATCACGATCCCCATTAATAGGCGATCCGCTCTCTACGCGGGCGTGACGTCGGGACGTAACTACCGGCGAGATTCTCGGGCCTGCTGCTGCGTGCCACCACCATTATATAAACCCCCATCACAGAGGGGTCAAGTAAGCCATTTTTTACTCTTTAAGCCGTTACTCTGCTCGGATCTCATCACTAACTTGAGCGTCGGAGGGTCCTTGGTGGTACCAAACCACCCCGGGACTTCTTTGCAGGTACTCGACACCAACTCCCTCATTTCACCACTTCCTCCAAAAACCCATTGAGACCCACACGCAACGGAGGATAATCAACTGAGTCCACCGCGATATCAACGGAAGACATCATCTGACGGAGGCCTGAAAAGGAGCTCCATCAGTTGGCACCGTCTGTGGGAACATAACTCTACGAAATACAAAGTTGGTCTTCCTATCTCCACCCTCATGGCAGACGACCATCCTGGGGATCCCGGTACCAGCCGTCGTCTTCCACTCACTGAAGGCGGGGATGAACCTCCTCCCATGACCGTCATCAACGCCCTCGCAGGACGGATAGATCGCCTGCAATCCCTCGTGGAGGCCCTCGTCCACGTCTAAACGGCCGCGCCCGGGCCCCAGGTCGCCGCTCCACCTCCTCCAGAAGGCTCTGTCCCTGTCTGGACGGCCGACCACCAACAGGCTGCGTCCCCTGGCTGCCGGTCTCCCGAACCAGTGCTCCCTGAGGCCCGCTGGGCGCCCCAGGGCTCCACACCGAGATCCGCCGCCAGGACGCCTCGCCTCGAGCCTCCTCGTGACCCTTATCCCCCTGAGGAGATGTCAGTCACTTCGCCTATCCACGGGCGTGGTCGACCCCACCACCATCGGCAGGGCCGCACCGAAGGGGTCCGCCCCGGTGACTCAAGAGCTACCTCACCCCGGGACCTGAGGCACCTCATTTAGAAGAACCGGGGCCGCTCCCAGACGCAGGTCACCCGTAGCGGGGGCCAGGGATCCCGAGGCGCCGATTCCTCAGGGTACCACGGTTGGCTCAACGCCCTCGAGAAGAAGATCGAGGGCATTGTTCACACCATAATATTGTATTATTATATTCCCCATTCTTATTCTTTTTATAAATAAACAGGTGCTTTTGACGCATGTCCGCTACATGTTATAGGTTACAGGTTCTTGGACAGAAAATAGTGAAAAAGACAAAAGACGACACGAAAAGAGACTTTTGACCAACAAATAGAAGGATCCCAGTCAAGCCTGGACGAAGAACAGTTCACAATCAACAAGGCAACGCAATGTCCAAAATGTCAAGGCAAACGGTTAAAAGACCATTACAAGTTTAACTGAAAGATCTGAAGGAGACCAGAAGCCAAACAGAGAAAAGAACTAAATAAATAAAAATCCCAAAGAACAAAGAACAAGTCCACAAAAAATGACATGATGACATCATCATTGGGCCGCGGAACCGCGGCCCAAGCCTACCAATGCCGTGGTTCTGCGGCAATAAGAAGTCCAGAGGAAAATGAATTTTTACCAAAACGTGGGTGCGGCGCTGACTAGTCAACCTAAGGGCTATTTTTGTAATTTAAGACATGCGAATCAATTGTAAACCTAGGGTTTCTATCTCCTATAAATAGAACCCAAATCATTGTATTTCTTATACCTCCTTTTAATAATAAAATACAGATCTCTTTATGGAGAGCATCGGTGTTTCTTTTCAACTCATGAATTCAGATCTGACAAACCTGCGTTGATGATTGGAGAGATGCATCTGTAAGTAGATTTAATTCCTTGCTCTAGTTTAGATTTCAATTCTTTGCCATAGGTAGATTTAATTCCTCGCCGTAGATAAATTGTTTAGAGTTAGCTTTGGGGAAGGCTTTTGTGAGATGAGATCTCTCATCCCTTTCTTACCCATAATATATTTTCAATAGGACTCCATGCATATACGCACACACCGCGCCCTACGGCACCTTATCTCTCGAGGTAGCGGTGATACCGTAGTATAAAGGCCCGGTTGCGCGTGTTTTCCATGGAGGTTAGGGTAAGGATCTCTAAAGGAAGGACAAGAACCTAGAGGAAGGAACACCTTCCCGAATGGATCTAATCCCCTTTATTAATAATTACCATAACTCCTCATAGATCTTCATTCGGGTATAGAAAGCGTTGAGATTTTCTTGCATTTCCAAACCATCCCTAAACCTAACCCTAGCAAGACTAGATCTAGATAATCTTAGATAGATAGATTTAGATTTTAGATTTAATAATCAATCCGAACACCCTTCGGAATTAACTCGTTAGCGCGATTAGGAGATTCACAACATCCTTGTGGACCGACCCGTACTCACCGGCTAGCTGCATAGCGACGCCGTTCTTGATTGCGGTAATAGATAGTTTTTGAGATAAATCAAATGGCGCCGTTGCCGGGGATGGCGTAGAACTTTCCTTTTTGCAATTTCGGGTTAATCAAAATTCAAAAAAATCATAAAAATCTGAAAAATCACAAAAAATATAAAAATATATCATCTGTTATTTTTGGAAAGGGTACTTTGTTGTTTGAATCTTGCAGGATCTACACAAATTCGGATCTGGAAATTTCCAGAAAGCAAAATAAAAATCAGAAGATCAGAACAGAGGAGGCTTTTATTAAAAGAACCACAGAAGAAATTCGAAGCATTGATCAGCTCCATAGACCGCGGTTCCGCCGCATTTGGCTGCTCCCACCGCGGAAGGGCGGCTCTTTGGTGACGTCAGGAGAATTTGAAGGCGTGATCTGCACGTGTGACCGTAGTTCCGCCGCATGAGACCTCTTTTGCCGCGGAAACGCCGCGCATAGGTGACGTCATCCTCTGGAATTTGCACTGTAAGCTTCCTGTTATTTCTCCTCTGCAAATTTCAATATATCTTCTGAAAAATTGCTGCAGGATTATGTACGCTTTAAAAATCTTTTCCTTTCCAAAATAACAATCTTGTGCAGGATTTTTTCGCCTCGCTTAAAATAGAAATTGATTGCAAGTAATATTTTTCTGTTGCATATCTTTTCTCGAAAATCTTTTTGCAACAATTTCCAAATAAAGAAACAGGAAAAAGGAAAAAATCTTTTTATAAACAAACTTGCTAACTTTTGCCGCAAATAAATCCTTGCACCACCCAACCTTCCTTCTTGTCACCTTTTTTCTTACAACATGGGTACCCCACATAATAAATCACTAGCCGAACTTTAGTATCCCGAACCTAATTTTGCGTCGTACGTCAATTTGTTCGGTCAATTTAAAGACGATCCTTCCTTACCAAAAATATCTTTGAAAGATCAAATAGAGGCGTCTAGGAGAAACAGTTTGACTTTTCAACCCACTTTGTGTCAACCAAGTCAACCTTTACCACCTACATATGTTGATACCACCTCTTCAAGTCCTTCTGTCACTCCTAAGCCGATGTCCATTGCTGAGCATATTGCTCAATCTCGCAGCCGATCTTTCACCCCTCTCCACTCATCTAGTTCTAGGAATCCACACGACTATTCACCTTTTTATCCATATGTTGACCCTACCCCTGTCCAATCACCCACTTCCTACTAGTCCTACCCGACCTTCCCACCTTCACTAGACACTGTGTCTACACAGCCTGTTGGGAGTTTTGCATATCCACACCATTTTGAATCTTTTACCGAAACCCCCTCACCACCTAAGTCTAGTTTGGAAGAGTCGTTGGAAGCTTATATTGCAGCAACAAATAAAATGACTAGGAATGTGGAAGCGTCCTTGGCCTCCCTTATGCAACCTACTGAACCGGTAGCTAGTTTTCCGCTAGCTCAAAATTTTTCAATGTATAAAGAGGTGGTTGGACAGAGTGAGAATGTGAGAGGATTTCAAAATCAAACCTACCCTTACCCAATTGAAGCCCACAACTCCAGTTTTCCATCGAATGTCCTAAATGATTCATTATTTCAAAATAAAAACGAGTTGTATGATTTTGTAGTGTTTGATTTGCCAAATTGTGAAGAACCCTTTTCGAGTGAAACCACACCTAATCCGTTTGACCTTTACACTTCCACTCTAGAACCTAAATCGATAAATATCCATGCTTTTGATGAGGTGTCTAAAGAAATTGATTTTCACTTGATTGAGGATATAGACGCCGGAAATATTTCGGATGATGAACCGGTCGATTTGATTGAAATTTTATGTTCAACTCATCATCCCGAGTCATTAGATGTTTATCCCGAACCTCATATGCGTCTTGATTTTGATGATAATGGCATGGATGAGTTGAATTTTGAGGAGAATTATAAGGATAGTATTGAGGAGAGTTTTGAGGACCATATTGAGGTTGAACCATTTTTATTTGATGTGTCTGATTTTCCAATTCATCCTCCTGAAACTTTGACTGTTATATCACCCTTCCTCCTTTCCATCGTTCCGACCCCGCTTGAAGACTGTGAGCTTGAAAACTTTTCCTTTGAATCTGACACAGTTTTCACAGACGATAACACCTACGAGTGTTTCACTTTTTCGAACGATGTTGATGACTCACCGCCCGAGTTTGAGTCCTTTACATTTTCAGATGAGTTAGTTGAACCATCAGACTCGGTTGCTTACAGTTGTTTCGAACCATTAATGGAATCTTTCCAGTTCGAGACAGTTTATTACGGTGAGAATGAGACTATCCCTACTTCACTCCCTTTCGTCATTCTTATCATTTCGACCGTACAAGAGACCGTTACGCTTTCATCTGCTATACCAAGTTCGGCGTACCCATGTTTTCTTGCGAATCCTGAGGGATTTGACCCCATTTCTCGACAGGTTGATAGGTTAGCGCAATCGCTTTTAACACATTGGTCATCACAAATTGCGCTAATTTATTCACTCGATTTACACCCTCAAGATCGTGCCACCCTTCTTTCTTCTTTCCGCCATTCTTCTCCCCCACCGAGACCATATTCTACCCTTCTTCCCACATGGTCTCGTGTGTTTATCATTTCTTTCCTCTACACCCCATCATTTCACCAACTTGACCATTACCATGATAAGATTTTTGAATGGTTGGTGCTAACCTTTGGCTTGTGTAAGGCCAAGCTTAAGTTTGGGGGGGGGAACTTGTTGTATATATGTATATATATTTTTGTTTTCTTTTTCTATAAAAAAAAATTCAAAACATTAAAAAAATAAAAAAAATTGTAAATAAATAAACAGGGGAGTGCTGGCATTTTGACCTTTTTGGTGTAGCACGACAGTGAGGACACTGTCAAGTTCAAGTTTGGGGGTATGCTCGGTATGTCTTCTTCCTTCGCATTCATTTGTACATATTTTTGCATTTGCATATTTATTTGAAAAAACCATAAAAATTGAAAAATTTCAAAAATTATAAAAATAAATGTATTCAATTTTGGCCGTATTTTGACTTGAGTTTGACAGATAGGTTAACTGGCTAGGAACAACTAGATCTTAGACTCAGTAAATTAAAAACCCTAAAAATAACCTTTCTTAAAGTTTAACGGTAGAAAGTATATATCTTTATAGTTTATTTAGAAATAGGCAAATTTTGAGTTCACTTCTTGGGCTAAGTCAAAACAAAGGAAAAGTATTGATATTCTTATTAGAGTATAAGTTTGAAAAATAGTTCCTAACTTAAGTCTAGATTCTGAAAATGTATACCCTACAATTTGCACAATCACGCACCTTAAAACTTGGAATAGTAGAGGAGACCTTGAAATGTTCTTGTCTGAAGTCCTTAGTACGAAGAAAATGAAATAAAAAAAAAGTGAATAAAGAAGAAAAAATGAACACTGGTTTTTGTGATTACTTAAGGTTGCAAAAATAGAAAAATATTTAGCGAGGGTGCTTCATCACCTAGTGCCTTAGACCAACTGGTTTGGGAGTCACTGCTAAAATCCTTGGGTGTTGCAAGACTAGAAATTACGCTTTAAAAGTGCAAACATATCTTGTAATCGGTCGTTGGTACCTCAAGAAGTATTAACGGTCGCATGAAGGATGTGTAAGCAAAATTCAATTAAAAATTCACCAACTAATTAGTACTTTGGACAACGGACAAGGGTATGATTGCTTGAATTGAATTTCCAAGTGTAGGGGTGATTTATACACACACGTAGGGGTATGTGATTGGGATTTAGATGAGAGAAAGGAGTGAAGAATAGAACTTGTATATTTAATAGAGTTGATAAAAATTCCTAAGTGGAGATGGAACCCTAGAAGGAAAACTTAAGAGATGCCGAAAGCTAGATAAGTCTATAGAACATATATAATCTTAAGTTAAATAATGAGGAAGTGTGAAGAATGTGGGTGGATAATTTACAAGTCGACGATAATAGAATTCCTTGTTAGAAAACCTAATTGGAGAATAAAAGTCGAAAAACCGAATTGATAGGATTTTGTGGGTGTAATCCGCTGAAAACCCTCAGGAGACAACACTCCTCCTACTAGGGACACCTAGAGGTTTAACGGCTTGTTGCACGTGCTCAGTGCAATCGCGTTTCCCTGCGAAAGTGCGGTTAGGTTTTTTGTAGTGAATAAAAAAATAAGTTTGCTCGAGGACAAGCAAAATTTAAGTTTGGGGGTATTTGTTCACACCATAATATTGCATTATTATATTCTCCATTCTTATTCTTTTTATAAATAAACAGGTTCTTTTGACGCATGTCTGCTACATGTTATAGGTTACAGGTTCTTGGACAGAAAACAGTGAAAAAGACAAAAGACGACACGAAAAGGGACTTTTGCCCAACAAATAGAAGGATCCTAGTCAAGCCTGGACGAAGAACAGTTCACAATCAACAAGGCAACGCAAGGTCCAAAATGTCAAGGCAAACGGTTAAAAGACCATTACAAGTTTCACTGAAAGAGCCGCGGAACCGCGGCCCAAGCCCACCAATGCCGCGGTTCCGCGGCAATAAGAAGTCCAGAAGAAAATGAATTTTTTCCAAAACATGGGTGCAGCGCTGACTAGTCAACCTAAGGGCTATTTTTGTAATTTAAGACATGCGAATCAATTGTAAACCTAGGGTTTCTATCTCCTATAAATAGAACCCAAATCATTGTATTTCTTATGCCTCCTTTTAATAATAAAATACAGATCTCTTTATGGAGAGCATCGGTGTTTCTTTTCAACTCATGAATTCAGATCTGACAAACCTGCGTTGATGATTGGAGAGATGCATCTGTAAGTAGATTTAATTCCTTGCTCTAGTTTAGATTTCAATTCTTTGCCATAGGTAGATTTAATTCCTCGCCGTAGATAAATTGTTTAGAATTAGCTTTGGGGAAGGCTTTTGAGAGATGAGATCTCTCATCCCTTTCTTACCCATAATATATTTTCAATAGGACTCCATGCATACACGCACACACCGCACCCTACGGCATCCTATCCCTCGAGGTAGCGGTGATACCGTAGTATAAAGGCCCGGTTGCGCGTGTTTTCCATGGAGGTTAGGGTAAGGATCTCTGAAGGAAGGACAAGAACCTAGAGGAAGGAACACCTTTCCGAATGGATCTAATCCCCTTTATTGATAATTACCATAACTCCTCATAGATCTTCATTCGGGTATAGAAAGCGTTGAGATTTTCTTGCATTTCTAAACCATCCCTAAACCTAACCCTAGCAAGACTAGATCTAGATAATCTTAGATAGATAGATTTAGATTTTAGATTTAATAATCAATCCAAACACCCTTCGGAATTAACTCGTTAGCGCGATTAGGAGATTCACAACATCCCTGTGGACCGACCCGTACTCACCGGCTAGCTGCATAGTGACGCCGTTCTTGATTGCGGTAATAGATAGTTTTTGAGATAAATCAGGCATGCGCCGAGAAGCTCACCTCTCGAGCGACGGAGCTAAGTACGCCTCCGACTCGCTCACGAAGCCGTTCACCGAGGAACTGTTCGCCGTCCACATCTCCTCGCGCAACAAGCCCCCAAAAGTCTCTCTGTTTGACGGGAAAACCGACCTGAAGGACCACTTGGACGCTTTCACCGCGGGGATGAGCTTCCAGGATCACTCCGACGCCGCCCAGTGCAGAGCCTTCCCGGCCACCCTTATCCGCGCAGGTCGGGACTGGTTCCGGGGGCTCGAGCCCCGCTCGATTTCGACCTTCGACGAGCTGGCTACTCAGTTCCTCGGCCATTTCGTGGGGAATCGTCGACAGAAGCGCACGGTCGACTACCTCTTCACGGTTAAGAGTGGGGACAAGGAAACGTTCAAGGCCTATATTACCCGTTTCTACAACGCCCTTCTCGAGGTGCCCGAGCACCGAGACGAAACCGTCATAACGGCACTCAGATCTGGTCTGAGGCACAAGGAATAGTTACGATCCTTCGCGCTGGCGCAACCTAAGACCATGGCCGAGGTCAAGGCGTGGACCGAGCGCGAGGTCCAGCTGGAATCCGAGGTGAATGCTAACCTTCCCCGGGCAGAACGGCCCGACCAGAAGAAGAGGGCTCGGAAGGAGAGGCCGGAGCGTCAGCAGCCCTACCACCCGAAATTCCAGGAGTATACCCCCCTCAACGTCTCCCTCGCGGTGTTGCTGGAGGAGGCCCAGAACGAGGGGTTCTTCAAGTTCCCTCCGGTCCCGCGTCAGGCCGCAAAGCGAACCCGGGGCCCCTACTGCGCTTTCTACCGGGTACTGGGCCACGCCACGGAGGACTGCAAACAACTGAGGGACTACATCGAAGAGTTCATCCGGTCTGGGCACCTCGCCGCCTACCTGAGGGATAAACGACAGACCGACCGCGAGCAGGAGCAGCATCACCCTCCCGCCGACCCGACCATCGGTCAGATCATGCTTGTTTCAGCGGGCGGCCAGCCCGGAGCTCAGGGAGCCCTATGCCCTATGCCAAGCGCGGGGGCTGACAGCCCTTCAGGGAGCTTGGCCCAAGCCAATAAAATCATCTACTAGCCTGTACCTTTCTTTTAAAGCAATGTAAATTCTTCCTATGATCTATTGTTAATTTAATAAAGATCAATGGAGCATTGCGAAAAAAAAAGAAAAGCTTTGTTTATTCAAAGGGTATTATGGGCTCCTCAGCCATACATGCAAAAGGAAAGAAAATTACAATAGTGGGGGAAGGGAGTGTAACGAGCACTGCTCGTGGTACTCGGTAAAATTCTCCGCCAACCGGGGCCTTGCAAGTTCCAGCCTCTGTCCCCGGTTCCCCTCGTGGGCATCGACCCGAGCTTCAGCTCGTAGCATTCGTGGACGAGCACCTCTGAGCGGGCCAGCCGGTTCGCGGAGATTAAGCCGAAACGCCTCAAAGACCGCAGCTTGCCCACGGCCTCATCAAAGAGCAGCTCAGCTAGGGGGTTGTAAAGCCCCGGCGATGCCCTCCAGACGGAGTACATCAGCAGCTGCAGCAGGGAGGAGCGTCTGGGGAGCAGCCGGCCAAAATGGTCCTCAATGCTCCCGTAGACCAGCTGCACCATGTCCTCGGTGCAGTACGGGTCGTAAAGGTACACGTCTTTAAAGTGGATGATGTCGGGAATGGTAAACGGGAAGTCCTGCATTCTCTGCGACCTGTTTATGAAGGATGAAGGACCAGTACTCCTTCAGCCTTATATAGCCCACTGTGCAGCCCAACAGTCGCCCACTTTCACCCAGGGGGTCGCCGCCACGCGGCAGCCATCGAGCCTTCTCCGGTGGAGTCGAAGCGGCGCGCCCTTAGCGCTTCGCCTCCCCCGCGTTCAATGCACTGGCTACGAGCGCCGTCGCCCCGACCGTTCCCATTCCCCGCACCTACAGCTGGACGGGCGGGCTACACCTCGTCAAAGATTCAACCTAGCAGCTACCCAGCTCGGTCATCCCCAGCGGGCAGCTTCCCTGCCGCAACTCCGGGGATCAAAAAGCCCTCCCAGAGGCAGTCGAGCCTGAGGCTCCCTCGCTCGGCTATCCCCAGCGGGCAGCTTCCCTGCCACAACGCCGGGGATCAAAAAGCCCTCTCAGAGGCAGTCGAGCCCGAGACTCCCTCGCTCGGATATCCCCAGCGGGCAGCTTCCCTGCCATAACGCTGGGGATCAAAAAGCCCTCTCAGAGGCAGTCGAGTCCGAGGTTTCCTCGCTCGGCTATCTATCAGGACCAAAGCCCTCGCCAAGAGGCACCGGGCAGTAACCCTGCCCGGCCAAAGGTCCTTGGTAGGCTTCTTACAGCCTTATAGCTCTTCCCGCGCCAAGGACCAAAGTCCTCCCAGAGGCAGTCGGGTCCTCGCTCGGCTATCCCCGGCTGGTAGCTTCCTACCACAACCGACAGGGATCAAAGTCCTCGCCGAGAGACACTGAGCAGTAACCCTGCTCGGTCCCCGTCCTGAAGGATCAAAGCCCTCGCAAGAGGCAACCGAGCAGCTACCCTGCTCGGTAAGAACTCCGGCTGGTAGCTCCCTACCCGCAACGCCAGGATAGAAGCGGCTGCCCCGCTCGTTCATTCCAGGCTTGTAGTTGCCTACCCACGATGCCAGAGGTCAAAGCCCTCGCCCAGAGGCCGCCGCGCAGCTCCGCTGCCCGGACATCCTTAGTGGGCTTCGTACAGCCCCTCAAACGCTAAAGACCCGAGCCCTCACAAGAAGCAAGCAGCTACCCAGCTCGGCCATCCTTGGTGGGAAACTCCCTTACCACCGCGCTAGGAAGCATAAAGCCTTTGCGAGAGGTGGCGAGGCAGCTGCCCTGCCCAGTCACCCCTGGATGGTGACCAATGCTCGGAATCAGAGATGCTCTGTGGCCGTGGAGGGCCCGAGACCCCAGTGAGGGGCGTCAGGTCTGTCCAAGTCTAAATGATCTTCCCTTGACTCCGGGGCCCAGGGAGATACCTCCTCAGAAGCGCTCGTCGGCAAGCGATTGCAGATAACTCGACGGACGATCGCTAGACAGATGGCCAACCTGACATAAAAGCACAACGGTACAGGCAAAAATATTCCACGAGCATTCTTCACAAACAGATGGCAGAACGCAATTCTATGGAGCCGAAGAAAAACTTTATTACTACTGCCAAAGACAAAAGTTTTTACAAAGGGTATTTTTTGGGGCTCCCCAGCCTTACAAAATTCAAAAGAAAAACAAAATGAAGATAGGAGAACGGGGGCTCTACACCTCGGGGCCGAGCGCGACCTCGAGGTCCTCGACCTCCACCACTTGGGTCGCTGGGTCCTTGGCCACCTCCTCGCCGGGAACTTCTTCCCCTTGCTCGTCGGCGCCTACGAGGGGGAACTCGGCCCGGAGATCCGCGTCGTCGAACCCCGGCATCCGAGACTTAACAGCATTGAGGGCGTCGTGCCAAATGCGGGTCGTGGCCACGGCCAGGTCGTTATAAAAATCCTTCGACCCCTTATAGCTCGCCACGGCCCTCGATTCAGCCGACTTAAACGCCTCGGCCGTCGCCCCCAGCTCCTTTCGGAGGGCCTTCACCGTCCTCTTCAGGTTGTCGGCGAGCACCTGGGAGTCCTCGAGCTTGCCCTTGGAGATCACGGCGGCCTCGCGATGCCGGGCGACCTCCCTTTTCCCGGCATCCACCTTGCCCTCCAAGGCGGCGATCCTTGCCGACATCGCCTCCTGCTCTCGCCTGGAGCTCTCTTGCAGCGAGGCGAGCTGACCCGCCATCTCCAACGCCGGGGCTACCACCTCGGTCTCCATACGAAGAGCGAGGGCCACGTGCTGGAGAACCTGGGAACACACAAAAAAGATCAGAGGGACGAAGGAGGTACCAAATCTCACAATGAACTGGAGGCTTACCTGCACGGACTCCTGGGCGATCGACGCCAGCTGAGCCCTGAGGGTCCCCCCAGGAACTCGACCCTCGTCGATGTCTCTATTTCATGCAGGAGACTGTCCGCGACCGACAGCCCCGACGGCACCGTGAACCGAAGCCCCCCTTCCTCTACCACGGTCGGCGAGGACCGGCCCCGGGAGGGTCTCCGGGAACTCCTTTTAAGCGGCTCCGAGGGGGAACCAGTCTCCTCTTCCGAGGCCGTGTCCTCCAGAATCAGGGCCCGCTTCCGACCCGATGCTCTGCTGGGGCCCGGGGCGGGATCCGCCGCCGAGCGTCCTCAGGGCGCCGCCACCGGTGTAGTGGGAGCCGGGGCGGGCTGCACCCGAGAAGAGATGGCGCCCCCGGCCTTAGTAGGCTGCCTCGGCTGGCGCATAGCATCTCGGAGAGAGACGAAGTCCATGGATCCTGCATGAAACAAACACCCAATAGATCAGCAACGCGAGTAGAATGTAAACCCAAAAAGCAAGCCTAACTTACCGACGAACTTGACGGGGCTAAGCCCGGCCCAGCTCAAAACCCTCTCGGACAGCAGCACGTCATGTCGAGGGATGAGCTCCCACGACGCCACTCTCACCGCGGCGGAGTCATCGGACAGGTTCCCCGGCAGACACTTCTCCCTCGACCACTTGGTGGGCACCAGCCAGTCCTCGCCCTCGGGAGGGGAAACGAAGTTTTTTTTCCAATCATGAATGGAGGAGGGCAAGGCCATGACCCCGGTCCTGGCAGCGACCCCCGGCCGCTTCCTAAAAGTAAAATAAACCCATCTCGGGTCGCCCGCTCGACCGCCGGGGTGACTCTTGAAGACGAGGCAGGAATCGAGAAGTGAAAGGCTGAAGGGAACCGCCTGCAACTTCAGGAGGATCAAGAACCCGAGGAGAATCCTCCACGAGTTCGGCACTAACTGGCCGGGGCCTAAACCGAAGAAATTCATAGCGGCGATGACCTCAGGAGAGAAGGGCAGGTGCATTCCGCCCCAAAAAGCTTCCAAGTACAGGGCAATCTTCCTGCCTCGTACCTGATCTGCCCTCTCTCCCTCCTTGGCCAGACGAAGCGTGTAGCGAGGAGGGATGTGGAAGCGAGCCCGAGCGTCGACGAGCTCATCCTCATGCCTCATCCAGCACGGGGTGCTGTGGGCCACATCTGCTGCCTCCTTCCTGGAGGCGGCCCCCGCTTCATGACCCCGGGGAGAGGGTCCATCCCCTGCTCCCCGAGGAGACTCAGACACAGCTAAAGGAACCCTAGCATCTACTCGTACAACGTCTACTGATTCTACGGAGGAAGACATCTAACCTGGAAAAAGAAATTCTTCAAAGGCTGGAAACAAGAGAAGGGAGACGAGCGCTTGGCAATCGAAACTTGAGAGAAGAAAATATGAAGGAGTAAGGGACCTAGGACGGACCCTACCCATATTTATTACTGCATACGACCTCATCCTACGGCGCCCATCGTCTCCCACCGAAACGGCTCCTCGCGCCCAGCGGCTCCGATCGCTCCACGTGGCAGTCCAGCGCTGAACCGTGTCCCATCAGACGCCGTAGGCCTGCATACATCGCATCAGCCAACCGACGCCCGACACGTGCACCGTCGCTTCAACTGCAGAGTGCATGAACCGGCGCACCTTCTTTAAATGCAGAGATCTCGCTTTGATTCGCTGGCGGAAAAGACAGCCGACGGCCCGAGGACTCGTCCCGACGAAACCCTAGAAGGGATCTCACCTCGGGAGGCCCGGCAGTCCACTCCTGACCCGACCCACTAGCTAGCCGGGACAAGAGTGGGAGGCTAATGATAGTGCTCGATATTGGCGATCCCCAAGATTTTGACACGTGGCAGATGACGTGTCCCGAGACTCAGAAGAAAGGGCCCACGGGGGCCGACCAAGCCACCCTACGCCCGACCTGCAAGCACAAGTTGGCCCTCCTCGGGGCTCCCTGCAAGTTAGCCTCCTCGGCCCCTCAGCTCGCCTCGAGCTGCCACAGGACCAAGACTCCTCGGCCTCCTCGCTCGTCCCCGAGCTCCCGCCGAGGCCGTCTTCCTCGTCCCTCCGACCAACTCCACTACTCACAGGCGTAACCGCCACTCCGCGAATCTCGCCATGCGCAGATTCTACGCCAGCAACATCCCACGTTCCACGCCATCACGATCCCCATTAATGGGCGATCCGCTCTCTACGCGGGCGTGACGTCGGGAGCGTAACTGCCGGCGAGATTCTCGGGCCTGCTGCTGCGTGCCACCACCGTTATATAAACCCCATCACAGAGGGGTCAAGTAAGCCATTTTTTACTCTTTAAGCCGTTACTCTGCTCGGATCTCATCACTAACTTGAGCGTCGGAGGGTCCTTGGTGGTACCAAACCACCCCGGGACTTCTTTGCAGGTACTCGGTATCAACTCCCTCATTTCACCTCTTCCTCCAAAAACCCATTGAGACCCACACGCAACGGAGGATAATCAACTGAGTCCATCGCGAGATCAACGGAAGACAACATCTGACGGATGCCTGAAAAAGAGCTCCATCAGAGAGGCACATTGTATGCTTTTCTTGAACAATCATTAATAATAAGATTTACCTCTCTTCCCTAATCTATGATTTCTAATAGGACAATTCAAACCATTGATTTCAAAGCACCTTTTAGACTACTAGCTTTGCATGAGTATTTCTTCTCTCTAGATCCATCTCCAAGGAAAGTGGCTTTATAGAAAGAGACAAGTAAGTGATGCAACTTAAGAGACTACATGTTACACTCTTCATGGAAAGAGACCAAGTAAGTGATATAGCTCAAGAGACTACAGGTTATAATCCAACTAGAATTACGTGAAACAGAAAAAAGGCCACAAACTCTGTATTGCTTGATGTGTTAATTAAAGACTGTGTGGTTCTCATCGTTATCTTTATTGATTTAGGCTTAGATCATTCAAGATTACAATTCAGATTCTCGATAGACTATCTGCAGTGCAAATAGAAAAATCACGAAGGATTTTGTTTTTTTATTATGGCTTACTATATTTAGAGAGATTCCTTGACATGAAGATTGTAATATGCCTACTTTGTATAAAATTTTCTGATGCATATTGCTTGAGGAACTTGTTTAAATATCATCCTAAGCTCTTGTCTTTGACAAAGTTATTAAATGATTATTTGTGCAAAGAAATACAAACAAAAATTTGAACTCTTAGAGTAGAATGGATCATTATTTTTTAGAAACAAACAATAAATGAATTATTTAACCAGTGAAGATTAATTGTAGTATGGAAATATGAGTTTCTAATGCATTTCAATTGACTGTGGTTTTAAATGTTGAGAACAATATTATAACCATATACATAAAACACATCATCAAACTTTTTTGCTTTTCACTAAACCTCCAACACCGCTTTTACATAACACGATTACGCTGTTAGTAAAGAAGGATTTACCAACTTGTTTCGCTTTTCCATCTTCTTGATGACTGTTCTATAGGGTGTTTGAGATTATATAAACTCGTGTAAGAGGCATATGTTTGACTTGACTATCATTTGCTTGTGGTATGGTTATTGGCATTTTACTAAAAACCAAAAATAAAATAAAATTTGATAGCGTTTAATACATTTTACCGTAACCATAAAATTAAGACTCAGGCAAATAACTACACAGGGCATGCCACAAATCATTTGAAATAAATGACTCTTTTATGAGTAGATTTGCTCCCTCATGCATCAGGAATGGTTATGAGAGTTTAACTCCGATATATAATTCCTTGATGTTTTCACAATAGAAGTATGTGTTAGCTCGTTTTTCCTTTTCTTGGTCTTTATAATGTATTATTTAACTAAATAAATCAAGTGAAGATATTGGAAGCAACATAAAATAAAAGTTATACATATGATTATTTATGTAATAAGCTATAAAAGAGTTTCAATATATAATTATCTAAATAAGAAAACGAAACACAAACGATCGCCAAAACCTAAAAGCAATATCTAGTAAATCCCAAACCTAAAAGTTTTTGAAGTTTTTGAAGAAGGAGAAAGCAATGGTATTTTATTGGCTTTTATTCAAAAAAGTCTCAAGTTTGTACAGGAACTCTGGGAATCAATGAAAGAAAGCGTGGAGGAACTCAATTTGATGGTTGCCGACGAAGTACAAAAACTACTACGAAAATAAATTCCAATATGTTATGTCTAACAAATATGAGAATGAGAATGAATTTTTTGAGAAAAATAGGTTGTTAAAAGAAAAGGAGGTATAGGTCCAAAAGCCAAAAGAAAGAATAGAGAGGCATAAAATTGAACTGGTTAATTTTAAGAAGCAACTTTTCATTAAACAGAACTCCTTCGATATACAAGCCGAGCCGATTATTGATGTTGGTAGTTATATTGTAATATTTTGAGATGTAATTTGTTTAATATATTCCTACAAAATTTTGATATCTGATTTGTTTAGAATGTATTATTTAACTAAATAAATCAAGGTTTTTTTCTCTTCATATTCCCCATTCAAAACCATGATATTTTGAAAAATCCCACCCTAAACTTCATATTTTTAAAAAATCCACTGAAAGTTAGATGTTATCTATATACCCCGTTCTGTTAGTTTAGTCTGTTATTGTGTTAATATACCCCATTCTGTTAGTTTAGTCTGTTAGCGTGTTAACTGCAATCGAGGTAGGCAACTAAATCCTTTACCTGTCCTCTTCTCCTCTTTATCTTTTCTTAAGGTCATGTTAGGATAGTTTTTGCTCTATAAGAGAGTTCCCATAATCTTACTTGAGGCAGCGCCATCTCTTCTTCTTCTTCTTCCTTTTCCCTTAAACCTCTCTCTCTCTGCCCATCTCAACATTTCATGTCGAGCCCACTAATAAAACCTGCAGAGGAGATTCCCAAATCTGCCATAAAGAAAGATAACAACTTAACCCACATTCTACCCATATGTTTTATATGCTTTATTGCAACGAACTTGATGTGAAACTCTTGCTGAAGCAATTTAGATGTTTTTTGTATTGTTAGATTCATGGTTCATGACAGGTAAAGAGCTAGTATTCGAATAAAAGCCAATAAAATAGCAACCGACTTCACACCAATATTATTTTTTGGTTTTTGAAAGCCATTGGATTCTTTTCTTGACAGGAATTATTTTTTTAGAAAGGGGTTTCCCGATGGTTTTCAAATATATAAATAATTCATAGAAATTAATCCTATGATAATAAAGGATACAAAGTGAACTCAATATATACAAAGTGAATTACTTTTTGCAAATACATCATATTTTCGATATAAGTCCATGTATGGCAGGATGCTTCAACTTCGATGCAATGTGGTGGGAAAGAACATTTTTCATGTTCTTATGTAGATTCCACTCTCTGCCGTTTCCAAATTAGTGGAGCAACTAGCATCCAAACTGCATATACAATCATATACATTGGACCGATGAGAGCTCTAAAAGTCAAGATATCGAATGAATTTTGAGTCTAGCCGCTAATAAAATAGAAAAGGAAAATACAACTTTCTTAATTGTTTTCTTATTACTTACTGTAAATAATCGCAGCTAGCCATTCATTGACGACTCTAACCCAAGTACTCACCCAGCCGACGTCTATCGTCCATCTGAGAATCACAAAACAGCGAGGGGAATAATCGGACAGAGAGTAATTAAGAGACTTGTATCATAGATTTAAAAAGGTTTCATTCAATAAATGTTATGATTATGGTTTCTTTGTGTGTTATTTCGTCTATAAATCATAATTCAGTTGTTTTTGTCATCCCTTTGGTACCAAAAAGCTATAATCTGAAGGCAGAAAAGTTTTGTAGAGATGATTTTCTTGAAATTTTGGGGTAATATTGCCACACATTTGATGTAATTTATGAACTTGCATTTGGAAAAGAAGAAAAAAAGGTTGTTCCTATCATAGTAAGAATAGGCATCTGCAATCAAGAAAGGAAAAAGGTAAAATTTATAGGAGTTGCTTGGTTTGGTAAAAAAAAGGCGATATTTTGTTGCAAGTAAATTAAACTTGTGCAATTATGATATCTACACATAACTATTTAAAATTCTAACATCTCAAATTCTATTAAGATGAAAGCTTACTTCTTCATGGTTTTATGCACATTCCATCCAATGAAGAGCATCCCAAAATACATCGCCCCCATTGCAAAAACAAAGTGGAAAAATCCATAACCATATGGAACACCATCTTCGGTCTCTACTTCAGTCTTTTTGAACTGCATTTATACGTCGAAATTTGTCAAAAATTACCGTCTAGTGAAATCTAGGGAAATTTTTGGGATATATATGTACCTGAAAGCATTTGGAATCGATCCCCGTTGAAAATGTCGCCATGGCTAAGACAAGTATCCCGATAACAAAGCTCTGTAAGTAAAATGGACGCGAATCAGACACAAGTAAGATAAATGCTTAAAGTTTTTCAGGTATACTTGACCGAACAAGATCGACGAAATATCATGACATAGTCAAGTTTATATATTTCGGAATGCGAAAACTGAAGTGCATAGAAAGAAATTTCATGCTATGCTACTATGGTGGTAAAAAATAAAGCTTTCGTCAGGATTGGTATCGTCTCTATTATTATACGATTTCCTTACTTATGTAACTATATATACATTAGATGATTGCAAAATTCACAATTTTATTGCAATAGAACTTCTGTAGACCTGGATATGTGAGCGAAATAAGATAATAATAAAAATATAAATACTAAATCTCACCACAATTGTGAGCCAATCGGCATTTGTTGGCGGTTCCCCTTTACTATTGCAAATCTCCGTTGGTGGTTCGCTGTCAATTTCAGATCAAATTTCAAGATTCCAGATGCTATTTTAAAAATAAATAGAAAAGGAAAAAGAAAAAGAAAAAGAAAAAGAAAAGAAAAGAAAAGGCCGTATCGTACAAATTTAGCTAATTGCTACTCCGTGTGTAACATTCTCGATTAATTTAAAAATAAAATGAAATGAAAAATGTGTCAATTATGTACCTCCTGATAGCACACCAGCAAAGGAAAACTATATAAATCCCCATCAATCCTGGTGCTAGCAATCCTGCATTCACCTATTTCAATGATTCTCACTGAGTATTTGTTCTACTTGATTGGTTACTGAAATTTGGGAAAAATAAAAAAGTTTCACCTTTGGATGCACAGAGACAAAGGAAATGATTTGGAGAAGAGCTAGAGTGAGAGTGATGAAAAGTATATTAAGCTTGCATGTTGGCTTTGGAGCATACAATATATACATCAAGACAATTCCCACAATCGATGCAACATATGAAATAATCGAGATCACCGATACTTGGATGCGGCTGCATATGAAGTAACCATTAGATTCGACGAACTTGTTAGAATTTAAACTATCCTATACTTCTACATGTTATTTGATGCTCACGTTTATTTAACATCTGTTCTGTTTTGCTTCCTTCTTATTTGTAAAATATATAGTTTTTGCAAATTGTTCGAAAGAAATATATGCGAAGCATATGCTGAACGTTGATGTCGCTCTTCATAAATATATGGTATTGCATCATTGCAGAAAATTATCGCTGTAGTGTAATAAAAATTGTGTAAGGTATTTAAGTGAAAAACAGCAATAGTTAGGGTATTTTTTGTGTAATTTACCCTATAAATGTAGCATGTTCTTGCATTCTATGTGTCCATTTTGGATGCGCGCTTGCGCGTTTTATGGATTATGATTATTATAGTATAAGATGAATATATATACATACATACCATCTTTCTGCATTTTTCTCTGATCGACAGCAGTCATTCAACCATGTAATGAAACTGATCACACTGAAGAGCTGAATAACAAGGAACACCCTGGAAATAGTTTGTACTAGTCAGTAATCTCCAAAGAACAAAACTATTTTCTTTATAAAAAAAATCGCAGAATAGAAGAAATTTTTGTAGATACAATTACCCCGCGCCAAAATGTGCAATTCGTCCTGCGAGAAGGACGAAGATTATGGTCAGCAAGTCAAGTGATGAAAATCGAGGAAAAATAAAATATCCAATGAGAACTCAAACTCACCATAGAGATTGATAAATGCTGTAGGAACAAAGAATGGAATTGTTATCAGAAGCATCCACATGATAATTTTGGCAGGCCACCATTCAGAATGCCATGAATTTCGATGATCCTTTAATTTTTTTGTGCCAACTGTTGTGAGAAACATTAGGAAGAAGAATATCTAACGAAAAAGTTAAAGACTGCGGTTAAGGAACTGATCATACATTACTTTGAACATGTTCATATAGTACTATTAGAGAAATATATATATAATGTCCAAGAAATTCTTTAATTGATGCACATATGAAGAAAAGTAAGAATAATTCAATCATACTAAATCATATCATACACATTTTATCAATAAACTATAAATTTGTATCATAATCACATTTGCATATCACTGACTCAAATTAATAAGGATACGAAGCAGCCAAAGCTGATACGAAGCACCCCTTCTGCTCCCAAACAATATCTAGCACCATGGCATTCTTTTAGTCCTGAAGAAATTACATCGAAAAAAATATATATTAGAAAAGAAAATAATCGAGACTAACGTAATTCAGAAGCAAAAATTGCTTACTTTTTAGCTCAGAGAGTGCGGCATGCCCGTAATCTCGAATCGTCCATGCTAAGAGACTTGTGACTAAGAAAAAGAGTCCATACACATATCGTGCCATTAAAGGATTCGGTCCTATACAAAAATGCGTGCAGCACGAATCCTCCATGAATAGGTCGTATCTCTCTCTGTGACTGTGACTGTGACTGCGACTGTTGTTGATGGCAGGATCCTCCATTGTCTCATTTGTTTTTAATTTACATGGAAATTTACTTTTTGGTTTTCTTTGCTGATCGGCGAATCGAGCTAGCTAATGTAGAGGTTAGTCAGGTTCACTTCAGGCTACCTGACAAGAAACAACCGGAAAAATATATATCAGATATCAGACACGCTTACCGAAATAATGTATTTTTCCGAACCAGAATGCTTATGTTGTTGGGTTGTGGCTAACAATGCAAACAAGGCTGGCATATTTTAACATAAAACCAAGAGACAAGGTTTAAGTCCTAAAGGACCTCATCAATCACCCCGCACCGTATTACATTAATATAAAATATATTCTCTCAATTCTCATCTTACCCTTTGATTGAGCATTGAGTAAACACAGGCAATTCTTGATATTTCAAAATTAGACAAATTAAAGTGTGTGACTGCAAGTATTAAAAATTGAATTTTTCTTTTCAAATTATCCATTCATAGAATCCTATGCTCAATTTAGCAAACGGCAAATTTTGTTTTTTCTTTTCTTTTTCCCCGCGACAAATTACGATCTCCTCAGCTTAAACGTAATGCACCAGTCAATTATTTTAAATTTTAAAAAATAGAAATTAATGGACCCAATTGAATTAACATTAATTGCTTTTAATAAAGTTTCTGTGCAGTTGTGATCAAAGTAAGCTTAATGATTTCTTTTTTTTTCCTTTCCCTTTTTAAGAATTAAAGAGAAAATAAAGCGCCGTCTCTTGCTTTATCTCCTTTTCTTTTTCTTTTTCTTCTTTCCCCCCCTTTTTTCACTTTTATAATTATCATATAAAATTATTAATTAAGAAATTGAAGGATACTAAATTACATTTTAATTTAAATAAACTAATTAATATTGGGAAATCTTTTTGTCCATATTTTAAAACATAGCTTGCAGAAATCTGAGGTTTTGCATATGATGAGATGTGATTGTTGATAGCTCTAAAACCCGTCTAATAATGAACATTCGTTATATATATATATATGACAAAACATTCAGTCCATCCATTTTAATTCTTTGACTTCCTTAAACAATAAATTTTTATGATCTAGTTATATCCAAAACTTTTGAACAAAATTTTTATAAAAAAAAATGAAGCATATACAAAATTTAACATAGAAAAATAAGATTATTGAATGGTTGCAGAAAAAAATCTCAATCCATGGAACAATATTCATGTATGGGGGAAAAAATTAAACTAAAGTTTGCCCGTTTTGAAATATACATTGAAATGAGAATCGAAGAAGAAGAAGAAGAAGAAGAAGAAGAAGAAACTCACCTCTAATCTTATCCTTGAGTTAGTTGATCGAAGAGAGATTGAAATGGTAGAGATGGTAATGGCTTGTGTTTGAAGTTAGCAAGTTAGAAGCCAAGCCTTTTTTTTGGGGCCACGGAAAGCCAAGCCTTTTTTTGGGGGCAGGCTAGCTATTTATATTTATGCTTCAACTTTAATGTTGATAGCCTATCTTATACGCAATCTCAAATTAATGAAAACAGTTCCTTTTAGTTGTGAGCTATTCTCATGACCTTTTAGTTACGAGCTTATTAGATATTATTTCTATTGTTAAATCTTAAACGTCCATGTACTATACCACAGACAGTGGATAACCAGTTTTAAAAAACTATCTTCCACAAAAGCACGCAACACACACGCACCAAGGGGAACCAACTAATTTGCTTCGAAAACGTTAATTTATGACGACTTCCTTTCTGGGGTTTCTGGGGCCCGCACTCTTTCCAAGATGGAAAGTGCCCATAGCAACTGAGCTAATGCTCATTGGTTTTGTAGTGTTAATTACAAACCTTAAAAATTAAAGATATTAATTATGGCACCCATTTGGCTTTTTGTGCTTGGCAGAGACAATTGCCTCATTTAGTTTTTATCCCCTTCTAGTTAATTTATGTCCCATTCTTACCCATAATTTATATATCATGATCAGTAGTCATTACCAAAAAATGAAAAGTTTTGGTATCTATATATGTTTGATATGCTTGAAGTTGGAGATGTATGGTTTTGATAAAAAAAAGAGCAAGGGTTTTTAGCATGTAGCGTTTAATTCTCAACTAATAATATAGGAACAGGCAATCGGAAAAATTCATTTTTACGGAGGATGTTTTCGAACAAACGACGTTGAATGGAATGTTAGGATTTTATGATCACATCCAAGATTGCAAAGTGGGTTTGATAGAAGGGAGCACGACAACATGCGGTACACAAATATAACTATTGAAATCCATGCATAAATTCTATTTGTAGATACGAAACCTCTATATTAATGATAATGATGTCGTCTATGGTAACAAGAAAGATGTTAAGCAGCTTAGGGTGTCTAAAGATAAAAGAGGATGAAGTATGCCTGTGCTCTACGAAGACAAATTTCCTGAAAGATCTTAATCGCAACACTCCGAAATCAAAGACAAATTGCAACTTAATTTGAGAAGGACTTAATTCCAAAAAAAAATCCCAAAAGCTTTCCCTAACTTACCAAAAATTATCAAATAATTTCAAAACTACGGAAACCCTTTGGCGGTAAGAAACCAACACCGTTAACAGGGTGTGCAAGTGACCTGAGTACCTTTCAAATATACCCAAAATACCCTTTCTCACTATTTATGCCCTTTTCAGTTCATTTATTTCAGCTAATATTTTTTTCCTTTCTTCTTCTCTAACTCAAGCAACCTAACTTTAGATCTGATGAATTCTTGCACCTCCTCCAGCTTGAGATCAATCAAGCTCTGTAAGTGCGGTCTTCCAGCTAGGACTGCGTTGTCCAAGGATCTGAAGTATCTTGGAAGAAAGTTTTGGGGTCTATTTTGCCTAAACTTATGTGTCAGAATTTCTATGTAAATTCCTGTTATAGGAATGACTCTTTTTTTTTTGAAATTAGATGAATATGACTTAAGAATTTCTGTGTAAATTCCATTTATATTGCAATTGTGAAATTAAAAGTTGAATTATGAGCTTTGCTGATGGAAGAAGCAAGCAATTATTCTTGAGCAATCTGCAGAAAGCTACAAAATATGTTTTGTAAATGTTGAAATAATAACAATGTTAGATTGACAAGGTACATGAAAGCACCAATAACAATGAGATTCATGTACATTACTACCTAAAATTTTTCTATAATGTACCAAATAGTGCAAAACATTTTTATATATTGTTGGATTTGTTGTAGAGATAATATCATAAATGTAAATCGATAATTAATATCGATCTCATATCTTTGAGTGCGGAAATGCTCTAGAATCTTGAATTGATTACGACCTTCGCGGTCGGTTGTGCAATCACATTGGAAATCACATTGGAAAGCATGGGCATTTTCACGGTTTAAATATCCCTTTGCTCTTGAAAGGATTAAAAGAACTCTTATGTTGAAGAAATTTTTTGTGGAAGGTAAAGAGGAAAATCATCCACCCTTGAGAGAACCCTTTTTTCTTTTTTATAGCTTTTTTGGTATGGTAGTTATTTGGTTAGTTTCTAAAACTCTCAAATAACTACTTGTGGAACTCCTAAATAATTACTTATTAATTGATTAATTAATTGATGGGTTAGGCCAGACCATCACGGGCGCCAAATAACCCAAAACCAACATCTTCCAGTCGCACATGGTGGACGTCATATTGCTTAATCTTAATCATATTAATTCTTTTATCATTTTCCTCTGAACCCAATCATACGGGTAAATAAACCGTGCGACCTGCGAGTGCCTAGTTTAGGAGTTCTACATTATACACCTGTTAGGGATGATATAGTAGCTACAACCCATTATTGATATTTGTCTCGCTATACCCTAAATTCATTTTGTTACATTAGTCATAATATACCTAATCCTTCTAAGGTTATAATTTGACTTATTTTTATTTCCATCCATTCACATTTATGTCCTAATCTTACAAAAAAAGTAGCATAATTGATCGACCAATGAATAAATGTAAATGATTTATAGCAAAATAGTCTTCCTTTCGCACATATACCTTTCTATTTTTGTTCAACTGCTTTTTCTATTTTTGTTCAACTGCTTTTCTAGACATGTTCCATAAAACCGAATCTCTCATGGCCATTGAAAACATGCTAAAGTAGTTATCATTGAACTAAAACTTTAAGATACAGTCAAAAGTCATATAAGGCAAGGAATTTTTTCTTTTTTTGAGGTCTATTTTGCCTCTAAGGATTCACACACACTAATGAAGCGGGGATTTATTCACTTCCTTTATTGGTCGCTAAGCACACGTGGTATCAATCACGTGTTACAGTGAATTTTTTCTTAAAGCGTATGTCTCAAACTATTTGTCACCGTACAGATCTGAGTTTAGTCGCTTTTAAGCGCCTAACTCGAACCCACTAGGTACTCACTTTTCTAAGTGTACACTGAGATCTCATATCTGGCTTTAATATAGGTTATATGGATAGCGGTCATTTATTATTATAATGACCTCATCTTGACTCTTTTCAAGACGACATATTTCAAATCTTATAGCTTCTCATCGCTATAGTTATGGCATTTGAATGTCTCATCTCTGCTCGCATCTATAGCGCCAGAAGCGATTGCTCATGTGAGAAGGCTAATCTCTACTTATATAACATACTTTCCCATCTTGTATGTGTGCACACCAGTGTTTCATATTAAACAAACATATGTGTAAAAATATTTATTATAGAATTGGTTCGGTTCAGTCAAATTGTATAGATTGATAATTGAATTCATGTTTTCAGGGGTTTATATTGGATTGGAATATTGTAGATTATAGATTGACTTGAATCATATTCAAGTCAGATTAATCAGACTCAAACCCGAGTCAGACAATTAAGAATGTAAATCGAAGTCTTATAATTGCTAGGGTCCTTAGGGTAATTTATAAAACTTGAGTGGGTTTTATGTAAAAATATTTTTATATACTTTTCAAAATACACCTCAAGTATTCATTATTCGTCTTCAGAGTTGTAATGAATGTAGATTTTATATTGAGCCATTTCTAGTGAAAATATCCTAGTTTTATAAATAAGGTATTTATCTGTAATATTGATTTATTTGAAGTTCATGGTATTTTAGTGTAAAATTTATTCTTGTGATTTTTAGAAAAAAGTGGAATATTTATATTATAATAAAATAGATATTTAAATGATAAATATACATACAATTATACAGAAATAATTTTAATAAATATTTTATATTCCAAAAATCTTATTTTCTTAAGATGTCGTATTTTAAACCTTTCGAGACCGAATGTTCCTTGCGGAGGTCTGAATCTCGCACTACTAAGCCCGAGGATGTGCGATAATCCGCACCATCCCGAACGGGTTCCCCAAAAATGGGTTTTAGCGGCGCTTTGCAAAGATTGTAAATACTAATCCTTTAGAAAACGGTTTTATAAAGTAAAAGGTATTTATTTGCAAAAGTGTAAATTTTCCGTATTTTAGATTCTACGGTTTCCTAAGTCAACTAACCTATTTCTAAATGGTCTAAACGACAAGTCGTTAGATGCCTCAAATCGCTTCTTCACCGCCAATTGTGGCCAGGTAAGTACAAGTGAGGAAAGGAGGGATCTGCTCACGAATCACCGTGAGACGGGCCTTTTAAAGTTACCTTTCTCACTTGCCTAGCCTAGACACCACAAAGTCAGGTTTTGATAAACGATCGATGTCCACAACTTGTCGTGTTTTCCTAATAAGAGATATTTATTTTAAAAGTGTATCAAATCTAAAAGTTTTAGAAATGGTTTTATTAAGAATATGGTATTTAAATGAAAGTATTGTTTTATCGTATTCCAAGTTTTGATGATATCGTTTAGGGTTGTATTTGCGTGTGTGTGGAGGTAGGTCATTACCTCGTGCTCTACTTTAAATGTATAGTAAGGCTAGGGGGTTAAATGTGAAATCGAAATATTGTGGTATTTAAGTGAAAATACGATAGATTGAAAAGGCTATCATTTCATGTGATGAAACTTGTTCAAATTATTTGTTAAATATTTAATAGTCAACATAAAGATGTTTAAGCTTGAATGTATTGGTGAGAAGTGAAATTTTATAGAAACCGAATCGGAAATCGGATTTGTTCTGATTCTGTCGGGTTTTGTAATTTCGTATTTTAGAGAATAAGAAAGAGAGATAGAATGGGACTTACGGGTTTTCGATTACACTAGGGAGTGAGAGGGAACTAGAGGGATCGCCGATGTTGTGTCGTCGCTGGTAGTTCCTAAGACGTTCGCCGGAAGTTCCGCCGGAATTTCGTCGGATCTTCGCCTCGAGCTTGTTTTCAAAGTACACGACCCTTGGAAAGTTTTTGAGAGAGTGAGCTCAGGATTTTAGGGTGAGAGGGTAGAGGGTAGAGAGTGTATTTATAGGGTAGGCTAGAGGTAGGGTAGGTGAAGGGTTTTTAAATAAAAAAAATTGTAAAAATGTAGAAAAATCATTGAAAATTAGAGTAAATAGGGAATTTCAAAGGTTTTTGGAACCGATCTAAATAAATAGAGTATACAGGGGGGTAGGGGAGGCCAAGAGTCAACTTTTTTGTGTTGACGACTCGGCCATCCGGCGGCGCCGTGCCGAGTCAGAGGTCAGGGAGGTGGGGAGTCGTCTGGTGTAACCTCTGGTATATTTAGTTTTTCAGGTTTAGTTTAAAGTTTGGCAGTTATTGTGTGTGGACTGTTGGGCTTCCAAAGAATTTAAAACAAAATAAATAAAAATAATAATGTAGGGCATGGGATTTGAACTCTGGTGGCTTGGTTCAGCAGTGCAAGGTATTACCAATGAGCCACAAGCTCCTTCTTGTAATTAAATTGTTAATTAATTACTTAAGTCTTGTGCTCAGGTGATAAATACCCCTTTATGGATTTTTTGAAAAAAAAATATTTTGAAAAAATTTGTATAGGAAATTTAGGGTTGTTACAAATCCAAAGAGATTTTATAACAAAAACATGTGTGTACAATATTTTTATGTAAATGGTCCAACATGATATGATGATTTTCTAGTTTGAACACACAAAATGGGCTCATGGACCAGCTAGGCATACAAGTGGGTATGAATCATGATAAAAACACAATGATGATATTGATAAAGCTATGATGTGAGGTGTGGACACTTGCCCACTTGTTCTATCCCATGCTCCAGAATGCAAGTGAGAATGGAATAAAAGAAACAAATAATTCCAGAGAGATACTTGTGAGCTCAGAAGACAACTGTAGAAAGATGGGCCCCACCACCTCAAACCAGGCCGCCAGTTTAATCATTTTAGGAGTAAATAGCGGCCCAATCTCCACCATTTTGCCTCGTGCTCTTTTCATGGTCCCACACCAGTCCAATTAAGCCTCTGGAGTTCTTCTTTTCTTCTGTGGAGTTGTCTATAAATAGCAGGTCTCTGGTTTAGTTTTTAGTTGGTTTTTGGAGTGAGAAATAAAGCGTGTAATGTTAGATAGCTTCTTCTTCTTCCCTCTTTGAGCTCTCATTTGAGAGTTCTATTAAGAAGGTTGGAGTTGCTATCTATCTTGTAGCTCAAGTCCTCCATTTATGAATACAACTTGAACTCTTTTGCTTTATTTTCTTTGCTCTTTCTTTACTTGTTCTTGTGTTTCATGTTTCTTTCTTGTGTGTTTTCTTTTTCTCTTTTTGTACATGATGATTGAGTGATTCTTTATGGTTGTGGTGATGGTGAGGATGGAGAAGAATGGCTTAGCCTTCCTCATTCTCTTGTGAATATTTAATGTGCTTAAAACTTGATTGTAACTTTAAAATTGTTTTATGGATATATTTGATATAGTATTTTGATTTTGATGGTTACTTATAACCTTTACCATATACCCTATTATCTCATTATCACCATTTTGCAATGTTAAAGTTAGAATCAAATTAGTATTACGGTTGCTAAGTGTTTAGATAGGGCATTTTGCTTGATGTTGGTTGACACCCTTCATTTAGCATATATTCTATACTATCTCCCACACTTAACAAGTTTAATACTAAAAACTTTGTTTCTCATGTACTAATTGGTTTGTTTCTTGATGTTGTTGTAAGTGGACGTGGGCTAGGGTCGTGACGCTCGCGACCACGGCGGAATTACACACAAAAATTAGTAACAAATATAAGTCCCAATCCAAACAAGAATCTATCGAAATAACAATGCAATTGACTAAAAAACTAAACTAGAGAACTAAAAGAGAAGAGACTACAACCTTTGTAGCGCGTTAGTGACCTCTCCTTGGACTCTGGCTAGTCTCTACGAAGCCCAGAATAAGATTGCTCGATGATCTCCTTGCTGAATATGATCCACCTTAAGATAACTCTATCACAAGCTTTAGCTTCAAATTGATCTCATCAAAATGAAGCAACCCATCAATTAAACTTGCTAAGAATGATTAGTAGAAGACGTAGAATAATTATCTCATTAAAGTCTTCTCTTTTCTTTTCTTTCCTTACTTGAGAAAAAACTCAAGAGAGATAGCCATGGAGATGATAGTAAGAAGATGAGAACAAAACCATATAAAAAATGAGTTATCAAAGAAAAGCCTAAAGTATTCTACAAGCATCCAATTTCAATGACTCGTTCTCTTTTGAAATTAATAAAAGAATAAGAATGTTCTCATTTAAACCATATGATTCTTATACACCCATCTCAAATGTTTCAATATACATGTTACAATTTTTATATCAAATATAAATATTAATAAAGAGAAGAAAATAATAAAGTGAGCATGATATTAGTTAATATATAAATATATAAATATACATTTAAGTATTAAATCAACACCTGATTTAATAATTTGGTTATATCATATATATATACACCGGCTAATATTATTAAACACCCGATTAATATACACGTATCATCACATACACGTGCTTAATCAAACTCTTGTACGTATCCTCATATGTGCCCTATATCATTTCGCCTGTGCTGGAAAATCTCTGTGTGGGACTCTAAAGACTCGATAATATGCTGACAGTAGGTGTTTCCTTATAAAAAGAAAAAGAAAAAAGAAGAAGAAAAGAAGATGAAAGAAAGAAAGGGGGAAACTTCTCACTAAACAAACCCCACGTGTTAAACACTGTAGGGTGTTTTTCGTCACCCTATTGAGATGGGAATACGCGCGCGTCAGGCGCATTACAGATTCCCTCTGTCTAGGGTAGGCTGGGGTTTATTGATTGTGGAGATCCGAATCTCCTGCAGCCGCGGACTAAGCTGCCGTTAATTACCCCTCGCCTTTGGAGCGAGGGAACCTCCGATTGATGGGTTAAACTGGTCATGCGAACTCAACATGCGGTGTTGTGTTTGAAGGGGTTTTGGATATGTCGGGGGCCCCGCAGAGTTTTTACGGGGGTCCCGCTACCCGGATAGCGGGCTGGAGGTCAAGAGGGCTAGCAGCCCCCTTACGGGGTGCGGGGCAGCGTCCCGTTAGAAATTTTTTTCTAACAGGGACAGTGTCGTGGAGTGTGTGTGTGTGTGTGTGTATAAGGGAAAAGGGCATCCAAAGGATGCGTGGGGAAAAGTGCCGGCGCTTTTGGTGCGAGCGCTTTAAGCGTTAGGGCACTAGCGCTTTGGGCGCTAGAGCCCCACGTGCCAGGCACGTGGGCGCTCGGACGCTATCGCTTTGGGCGCTATCTCCCCACGTGCCAGGCACGCGGGCGCTCGGGCGCTAGCGTTTTGGGCTCTAGCGCTCTGAGCGCAAGAGCGCTAGCGCTCTGAGCACTAGCGCTTTGAGCGCTAGCGCCCCACGTGCCAGGCAAGTGGGCGCTCAAGCGCTAGCGCTCTGAGCGCAAGGGCGCTAGCGATTTGGGCGCTAGCGCCTCACGTGCCAGGCACGTGGGCGCTCGGGAGGCAAAAAGGACTTGGTCCCTGCAATGGGAGTTGTGCTTCCAGAAAAGAGCACTTATTATTTTGTATATATGTATATATATGAGGAGTTAAACTCCTAAGATATTTCGAAGCTGATGAAGGGGCTTCTCCCCTTGAGCCCTGGATCTTCCCCAAAGCGGGATTTCTGGAGATGGGTCTCCTTCTTCTTCCTATCGTTTGGCCGGATCTTAGAGAAAGGAGGTGAGATTTAAAAATCTCCCCTTTTTGAGATCTAATGACATATCCAAACTCCTCTTTGTGGGTTTTGTGGTGAAAAACTATTTAGTTTTTTAAAAGGAAGAGTAAAACTCTTGATTTAATTCAAAAGAAAGAAAAAGGTTTTAGAACCTTGAGGAAGGAGAAGATCACAGATCTTGATACTTTTTTGGAGAGAGAAAAAAGTTGTTGAGATATTTCATTATCTTTGCCTTTATAGGCTATACACTCTATATATAGCCCATTGGGCTTCACAAAATGGCATTTTGCCTATCCCATGGCTCATGTGCCATTTCTTTTTGCACATAAGCCATGGGCTTTACAAAAATTTGGCTTTATGCCCATTCATGTATAAAAGATTACATAAAAATTATTTATTACATGATTTCATCTTTGCATGGAGGGGGGCCGGCCCTTCATGTTCGGACTCGACCTGGGCATGGACCCGCTTGATCTGAGCTTGAGCTCACTTGGCTTAGGGTTGACCTTGACTTTGACTTGGTCAACCGGGGTGCAATTTTCGACCCCAACAAAGTGCCCCCCATCAATAAATGTACACCACATATGTGGGTCATGTGCATGAAATTGATGGATCTTCTTTCGCGTGGAGGCGACTTGCTTTGGTTTCCACTTTTGGGATGCGCTGCCCTTTTAACGACATGGACGGTCGACGCTTGACGTGTCTCCGAGATGGAGTGTCTGTGGTAGACGTTTCTCTGGTCCGGAGTGATTTGGTAGACGTGCCCCCGGCACGGAGTGTCGCTAGTCGACGTTTCCCCGAGGCGGAGTGTCTGTAGTCGATGTGGCCCCGGCACGGAGTGTCTGCTTGACGTTTCCCCGTTACGGAGTGTCTGTTGTTGGACGTTTCCCCGGTACAGAGTGTCGCTGGTCGATGTTTCCCCGGCACAGAGTGTTGGCTGGTTGACGTGTCCCCGGCACGGAGTGTCTGCTTGACGTTTCCCCGTTACGGAGTGTCTGTTGTTGGACGTTTCCCCTCTACGGAGTGTCGGCTGGTCGACGTTTCCCCGGCACGGAGTGTCGGCTGGTTGACGTGTCCCCGGCACGGAGTGTCTGCTTGACGTTTTCCCGTTACGGAGTGTCTGTTGTTGGACGTTTCCCCTCTACGGAGTGTCGGCTGGTCGACGTTTCCCCGGCACGGAGTGTCGGCTGGTTGACGTGTCCCCGGCACGGAGTGTCTGCTTGATGTTTCCCCGTTACAGAGTGTCTGTTGTTGGACGTTTCCCCTGTACGGAGTGTCGGCTGGTTGACTTGTCCCCGGCACGGAGTGTCTGCTTGACGTTTCCCTGTTACGGAGTGTCTGTTGTTGGACGTTTCCCCGGTACGGAGTGTCGCTGGTCGACGTTTCCCCGGCATGGAGTGTCGGCTAGTTGACGTGTCCCCGGCACGGAGTGTCTTCTTGATGTTTCCCCATTACGGAGTGTCTGTTGTTGGATGTTTCCCCTGTACGGAGTGTCGGTTGGTTGACTTGTCCCCGGCATGGAGTGTCTGCTTGACGTTTCCCCGTTACGGAGTGTCTGTTGTTGGACGTTTCCCTGGTACGGAGTGTCGCTGGTCGACGTGTCCCTGGCACTGAGTGTCTGTGTTGGACGTTTCCCCGAGACAGAGTGTCGCTGATTGACGTGTCCCCTGCACGAAGTGTCGGCTGGTTGACGTGTCCCCGGCACGGAGTGTCTGCTTGACGTTTCCCCGTTACGGAGTGTCCCTGTATAGAGTGTCGGCTGGTCGACGTTTCCCCGGCACGGAGTGTCGGCTGGTCGACGTTTCCCCGGCACGGAATGTCGGCTGGTTGACGTGTCCCTGGCACGGAGTGTCTGCTTGACGTTTCCCCGTTACAGAGTGTTTGCTTGACGTTTCCCCGAGGCGGAGTGTCAACTGGTCGACGTATCCCCGAGAAGGAGTGTCGCTGTTGGACGTTTCCCCGGTACGGAGGAAGGACTGTCCTGGAGTCTATCTTCATCGTGTAGGAGACGAGAGCCGTGCTGAGAGTTGAGTTCATCTTTGGAGACATTGTTGAAAAGTGATTGCTTAAAAACCTGCATGAAAAAGCATTATTTTAGTATAAATATAGGTATGTATATTGATTGAGTTCGCATGAACGTTTAACCCGAAATATGGGAGGAGTGATAGGTCCCACCGGGCGTGCCAGAATCTGTAGGATGTTTTTCGTCACCTTATTGAGATGGGAATACGCGTGCGCTTGTTAGGCGTATTATAGATTCCCCCTGCCTAGGGTAGGCTGGGGTTTATTGATTGTGGGGATTCGAATCTCCGGCAGCCGCGGACTAAGCTGCCGTTAATTACCCCTCGCCTTTGGAGCGAGGGAACCTCCGATTGACGGGTTAAACTGGTCATGCGAACTCAACGTGCGGTGTTGTGTTTAAAGGGGTTTTGGATATGTCGGGGGCCCCGCGGAGTTTTTACGGGGGTCTCGCTATTCGCGGGCCGGGGGTCAAGGGGGCTAGCAGCCCCCTTACAGGGTGCGGGGCATCGCCCCGTTAGAAATTTTTTTCTAACAGGGACAGTGTTGTGGAGTATGTGTGTGTATGTGTGTATAAGGGAAAAGGGCATCCAAAGGATGCGTGGGGAAAAGCGCCGGCGCTTTGGGTGCTAGCGTTTTAAGCGCAAGGGCGCTAGCGCCCCACGTGCCAGGCAGTGAGCGCTCGGGCGCCTTGGGCGCCAGAGCGCTAGCGCCCCACGTGCCGGGCACGTGGGCGCTCGGGCGCTAGCGCTCTGGGTGCTAGTGCTCTGGGCGCAAGAGCGCTAGCGCTTTGAGCGCTAGCGCCCCACATGCCAGGCACGTGGGCGCTCGGGCGCTAGCGCTCTGAGCGTAAGGGCGCTAGCGATTTGGGTGCTAGCGCCTCACGTGCCAGGCACGTGGTTGCTCGGGAGGCAAAAGGGACTTGGTCCTTGCAATAGGAGTTGTACTCCCAGAAAGGAGCACTTATTATTTTGTATATATGTATATATATGAGGAGTTAAACTCCTAAGATATTTCGAAGCTGATGAAGGGGCTTCTCCCCTTGAGCCCTGGATCTTCCCCAAAGTGGGGTTTCTGGAGATGGGTCTCCTTCTTCTTCCTGTCGTTTGGCCGGATCTTGGAGAAAGGGGGTGAAATTTAAAAATCTCCCATTTTTGAGATCTAATGGCAGATCCAAGCTCCCCTTTGTGGGTTTCGTAGTGAAAAACTATTTAGTTTTTTTAAAAGAAAGAGTAAAACTCTTGATTTAATTCAAAAGAAAGAAGAAGGTTTTAGAACCTTGAGGAAGGAGAAAATCACAGATCTTGATGCTTTTTTGGAGAGAGAAAAAAGTTGTTGAGATATTTCATTATCTTTGCCTTTATAGGCTATACACTCTACATATAGCCCCTAGGGCTTCACAAAATGGCATTTTGCCTATCCCATGGCTCATGTGCCATTTCTTTTTGCACATAAGCCATGGGCTTTACAAAAATTTGGCTTTATACCCATTCATGTATAAAAGATTACATAAAAATTATTTATTACATGATTTCATCTTCGCATGGAGGGGGGCCGGCCGCTTCATGTTCGGACTCGACCTAGGCATGGACCCGCTTGATCTGGGCTTGGGCTCACTTGGCTTAGGGTTGACCTTGACTTTGACTTGGTCAACCGGGGTGCAATTTTCGACCCCAACAAACATGTGAGCGCCTATATGCAAAGTATATAGGCGCTGTAATTAAACTACAGATAGGCTAAACAAAGGCTCACATGTTAAACACGTTAGCGTTCATATGCAAAGCATATAGGCGCTGCAATTAAACTACAGATAGGCTAAACAAAGCCTCACGTGTTAAACACGTGAGCGCCCATATGCAAAGCATACAGGCGCTGCAATTAAACTACAGATAGGCTAAACAAAGCCTCACGTGTTAAACACGTGAGCGCCTATATGCAACTGTAATTAAACTACAGAGATAAGCTCTCACGTGTTAAACACGTGAGCGCCTATATGCAAAGCATATAGGCGCTGCAATTAAATTACAGATAGGCTAAAACAAAACCTCACATGCTAAACACGTGAGGACACTTCCTTACGTAGAATTAAATTCTACTTAATGAACCGTTGGATCAAGGATCCAACGGTGGTTAAATATAGAATTAAATTCTATTGGGAAGAATATTTTCTGTCAGACAGAGAGTTATCATTTCAGGCTTCCAAGATGATCTTGATGACAGAGTAGCTGTTAGAGTTATGGTTTTTCTTCTTTTGAGGGGCAGTATGTTGGACAGGTGCTCCAAGAGGATTATCACACCCCGCTTCCCGGTGTACGGATAAGGAGACGTGACTAGGCCCGCGACGTATTTACTCAGAAGTAAACACGTTAAGCGTAAATAAGCAATATAATAAATGTACATAAGAAATACATAAGATGTAAATGAACAACAGCTTTTTATTGATTAAACATTTTTTACAATACAACTGGAAAGTAAATACAATACTGGAAAACGATGCCTAAACAATAGCATGGATTGAAAGTAAAAGTATATACAAGTGAACCAGAGCTCGGGGTCCTCGATGAACTGCTCCAAATCTTCTGAGCTGGGCTCGATCTCGAGAGAGTCGGCTCCCCCTGACAACATTTCAAAGAAAAAATAGAAAATGAATGTCGTCAGCGAACAATCGCTCTGTAAGTCCCAAGAGATAGAGAAGAATAGACAGGGAATAGAACATATAAAGTATAAAAGATTATTTTCGCTATACTAACATAGTTGTTTGTAACTTGGTACAGAAGATATTAGTGTTTACGAGAGGAGTCCATCTATCCCGTGGACTAAGGTAACCCATAGTACAAGGCTCCGTCAAACCCCATGGAACAACGACAATGGATGTTTAATTACGTCTTTTAATGACCATCTCGTGTCACTTTTAACACATTCCGTACTGGTCTACCTCTTTAACCCCGTAATGTATATTGTGTTGTTTTATAGATGTAAGACTTGCCGAAACCATGATATCAATTGTTCATGTAAACGGATAAGGATGAAAACGGATAGTCATGTAATCAAGTCAATATATATCCATGGTTCGGTCAAATCAAGTCATGTTGATATTTGATAGTATTCTGGTATTCATGTTCAAGTTACAGTATATATGGATTCATGATGTATTGGAGTTATATTTGAATTGTATGTAGATTGGAATTGTATTCAGATTAGATTGAGACTCTGTCTAAGTCGGACACTTAAACAGAATTGGATTCCTGAATTAGGTTTTGAAGTTATCGGTAAATGCTACACATGGACGGCAGGATTTATGACTTTTTCCAAGCCAATTACCATTGATAACCCCGTTTTAGTTTTCTACATTAAATAGGCAAGCACCCACTTTCTCCAGCTCCCTGAGGCTCAATAGAATTGGTCCTGCTTAAACCTATATTTATTAGGGTTCTTATTATAAATTAATAAACTTGAGGGGGTTTTATGAAAAATAGTTTTGATAAACTTTCAAAATAAATATTGAGCATTTATTTATCATATTTAGGGTTTTCATGGATGTAATTTTTAAAAGTGAAGTATTCTAATGATTATAAACCTAGATTGAATAGTATATGATATTTTAGTGTAAATTGGAATTGTATGGATTTGTGATGGTACATTCATGAAATTTGAGATTCCTTTATTTAGAAAACATGGAATTTATTGTAAATATAAATAGATGTTTTGCTAATATTTATATATATAATTATTAAAAATATAATTTATTTATTAAATAGAAAAATCACATTATTCTTAAAAATTGTATTAAAAAATCCATCGAGATCGTATGCTCCGTGAGGAGGTCTGCATCTCGCTCTACTAGTTTCAAGGATGTGCGATAACCCGCACCATCCAAATCGGGTCCCCCAAAATAGGTTGTAGATGCTTAATTGCAAAGAATTTAATTAAAACAATATTAAAGAATACGATTTTATTTGTTTAAGATATTTTATTGTAAAATTGTATTTATCCTACAAAATATTATTCCAAAAGCCATCGTGCTATATCATGATGAGTGTTGTGATGAGATAAGTCATTACCTCGTGAGTTTTCTAAAGGTAATATGAGCAAATATGATGAAATGATACCGTAAGTAAACTTTGTGGTATTTAACCGTAAAATTGAAATAAAAGTTGTATAACATTGTATTTTGAATTGAAACTTGTTCTAAATGTTTGTTGTAAGATTACTAAATAAGATGTAATAATATGGATGTTTGGTTATTAAAAAAAGTTGTGTTTTTAACAAAATTAGAATCGGAAGTCGGAATGACTCCGCCTCCGATGAGTTTTGAGAAGAGAATTCTTTTAATAGGGAAGAGAGGAGAGGAGAGATGACTCACTGGATTAGATGAGAGAGGGGAGGTAGAGAAAGGGTTTGAGAGCTTCGTGGAGTCGCGGTTGTTTCCCCCAATCAGAGCAAAGCTCTGTTCGAATTCCAAGGCGGGAAACGAAGCAACGCTTCCGTTTCCCCCAATCAGAGCAAGGCTCTGTTTTAAAATTTAAAATTTAAAAATAAAGGAAGCAACGCTTCAGATAACTTGCGCTCTGCGCTGCGCGACACGTGTCAGCGTAGTTGCGCTGCGCTCTGCGCTGCGCGACACGTGTCAGCGCAGTGCAGGTGCGCTAGCGCTGCACTCTGCGCTGCGCGACATGTGTCAAGCGCAGGTGCACTTGCGCCAACTGTGCCAGTACTAAAACTTAAATAATGAATTATTTAATCAGAATTAAAATTCCAGAAAGATTTTTTTAATCTTATTAAAATAAGAAGATCATCTTCTGTAAAACAGATGCCTTAGGATCAAAGATCCAACGGTGGGAAAATATCCCCAGATCAATCAGAGAAAGATCTCTGTAACTAACATAACAAACTAATTGGCCCTATATAAAAGCCCCTAGACTCCAAGTCTCAGATACACAGAGCTCCTCTAAAAACTTGGAGAAAAACTCAAAAAGAAAAAAGGTAAACCTTTGAAAAAAGAAGAATTTCTTCTAAAAAGATCAATGATCTAAGAACAAGATCAAGATCTTCAATAAAAAGAAAAAGATCAAAAAAGATCCAATCATAAAAGATAAAAGAAGTAATTTACTTCATTTCTAGATCTTTTGATCTATATAAAGGCACAGCCTTTTGATGAACCATTGGTTCTTGAAGCTTGAGGTAGAACCTCCTTAAAACGAGAAAGATTCTTTTCTTTGATCTAAATTTGATCAAGATGCGCTCTGCACTATTGGACAGTGCCATGCACTCTTAATTTGCGCTGTTGCGCTCCTTGGACTGGCGCAAGTCACCAGAGAGTGCCACGTGTCAATCTGCGCCTTGCGCTCCTAAAAACAGAGCGTTGCGCTCTTGGATTGGCGCACCTCACCGGAGCGCGACACGTGTCGCCTCCACATGCGCTGGCGCCTTGCGTTCCTTAATTGGCGCAAAGCGCCTGACAGGCCACGTGGCGCACTGTCAGATTATTAAATGTTGTGCATTATTAAAGAAGGGCAGAGCCCAAGTAAAGCCTAACATGCCTAATATAAATGCCATGCATTTAATTAAAGAGCCCAATGCCATGCATTATAAAAGGGCTGAGCCCCAAATAAAGGCTCAAACAGCCAGAACAACAAAATGTTCAACTCATATCAACCGAGCCCATATGCTCATAAACCTTCAAACAGACTTTAGTCCCAAATTGGACTATAGATCTCCCAACCAACTTTGGTTCAAGAGTACATCTCTGAACTCCTCTGATATCTGTCGTTGTAATCCTTCAACGTCTTCAGAGAGGTGACGGGTCCCGACGGCCATACATTCAATGGACCACTATGTCCCTAAACTAGAACAATAGAGCCCCCAAATGCTCTTTTGTCGGATCTAAATGATCCTGTTAAGCTGATCTTAGTCTCAAATTAGACTAACGTATCCTTAACAAACGTTTAAGTTGATCTTAGCCTCAAATATGGCTAACGTATCCTTAAACCAAAACCCCAAATCCAAATCTAAGAAAATACGGATTTGGACTAATCCACGTCCTACGGGCGACAACATAAATTAGTTTCCGTATACAATCCACGGGCAACCACAAACAAAACAAACACCCACGACACGAAGTGACCATCTGGAGAAGGAGAAAGTTGTTACCGCGATGCGGTAGCGTAATTAACTGCAGGGGCTTGCGCCTGCAGGAAAGAGCGTCCCCACAATCAAAAACCCCTCGACGAGGGGGAATCTGACGAAGTCTGCTACATCGGCCGCATTCGTTTAAACCTTTGATACATGGTGCCATAAATCAACTTGGCATCTTCGGAGAGGTGGACGGATAGCACCAATTGGCATCTGCCCCGAATTTCAGGCAAAGACGTCCGCCGCGTCTCTGCCGCGTCTTTCGGAGGGGAATAGATTCTGGCATGTTCGGTGGGAACTTTTCCTCTTTCCACTCCACACTTCGTGTGTCGTATTCGCGAACGAATTGCGGTTTGTTAATGGTTGCCTCGGGTTTCAAGTTACTAGGATTTGGTCTCTTGCTTAGCGCAGAAAGCAAACAGCAATGGCGTTCAACTGCTCGAACTGCTCCAACTGCAACTGCAACCGACGCTCCGCCTCACCTGGAGGTGTAGCCTATGGACCTCTTATGGACCTCAGGCAGCATCACTGTTTACGATGCCGGTGGAACAAATCACCCAGGTTACTACTGGACTATTTTTCGGGACCATGCTCCCGCCAATGAGCTTCACTGCCCCAGTGCCCGTATCGGAAAGTCCTAACAAGTCGGTCTTCGATCGACTTACAGCTGCTGCGGCCCCTTTCAACGGGTCGCCCAACACCAATGCCTCGGTCTTCTCCAGACTAGGCCAAAACTCCTGCGGGCCCACGATGAAGCTTACGGTCCCAAAGAAGGTTATTCAAAAGAGAGTAACCAAATCTGCTCCTGAAGTCGTCAAGGCGGCTTCTCCTGCTAAGGTCGATCTTCGCAAGACTGACTGTCCTAACTCCTACTCCCGCTCCAGCTACTCAAAAGTCATCAGTCTTTAATAGGCTGACACCGGCTACAGCCCCTCATCTGAACAGGGGGCAAAACAAGGCCGTCCCCGTCACCGAGGCAACTCCCACAACTCGACATGCTCGACGTCGCCACTGGCGCCGAGTGAGGAAGGCCGGAAGTAGTCTCCCTTCTGGGTTAACTCCACTAGCCCCGACGACGGAAGTTAATGCTGTTGTTTTAACTGGGAACAGCTTTGAACTCCTAAATAAAGTGCGTAGGAATTCTCTTACCGCTGTACTGAAGAGGTCTCCCCCTCCGCTGGAAAAAGGCTGTAGAAGCAAAGCCAGAACAGCCCCAATCCCCTCAACGGCTGTCCTCCAAAATCTATAAAGTCTGGAGGCAGGCCTGAGACTCGGTGATCGATCCAAATTTCTCCTGCCAGCACAAGAAACTGAAGGTCCAAAAAGAAGTCAGCCATCCTGCTAAGCCACGAGAAGCTGTCTGGGTGCCCACCTCGACGGCTCCCTCAATTTCGACCGCTCCTGAGAAAAGAAGGCCGGAGAAGATCCCTGTGCCGGCGACAAAAGTCAAAGGCACTGAACCCAAACTCCCTAAGTCTGGGGGCATGGTGGTACATACCGTCTACATGGCGTCCGGGAAAGAGGATAGCCATATATCCACAGGTCATAGACCGCTTACGCGATCGGTGACTAAAGCTCAAGAGCAACATCAGAAGCTCCAAGAAATTATGACTGCGATGGCCACACTCACCGGGCCAAAAGAAAGCCCAGAAGCATCCTCGGATCAACGCCAGGAGCAAGAAACCGATGCCGAATTCCTTCAGAGAATACTGGAAAAGAAGGACAAAGAGGCTGCGGAACAAGAAGCCAATATAAAACGAATGGCCCTTCTGTTCCAGGACATGGTGGGTATGATGATCCAGCAGGATCCTCCTGCTGAAGATCCTCCGATTGTCCTTGAAGATGACAGAGGAGAAACGTCAAATCCACCGCCGGCTCTTTCAACAGCCAAGGAGGAGACAATTTCCGAAGCTGCCCTGGATGACTATATTGCTCAACAAATACGAGTTCACCAGGCAACTGAGGTAGCCGGTCAAGTTGTCAAAACGGGGTGACCATATCCGAGCTGGTATGATCATATCAAATACCTGCCGGGCTACACGATCCTAAAATTCCATGTCTACAAGGGGACAGGCAATCCCCATCAACATGTTTCCCAGTTCAGGGCTCTTTGTGGCAACACCGGCGGCGATGATAAGCTCCTACTTCGCCAATTCGTCGGCAGCTTATCGGAGACGACGTTTGAATGGTACTCCGAGCTTCCGAACGACCCCGTCAAAACTTTCGCTGTAATGGAGTTGTTGTTTACTCAGCGATTCGCGAACGCCAGCGAACGTACCCCAATCACAGTGTTGATCAATGCCAGGGTGAAGCTGGGCAAAACTTGGGTTCAATATGCAATTCGATGGCGGAATCTGTGGTCAAAGTGCGAACAGCGCATCGAAGAAGCGCCAGCGGTGGGCATGTTCGTGGGCACCCTAGATCCTCATGCAACTATTTCACAGTTCATGATGTTCTTTAAACCAACCACGTTCCAGGCCTTGATCGATAAGTTAGCCCAGATGGATCAGATGGGTCACAGACCGTCTCCTCCAAAGCCGGACTCTCGAAATGAAAAGGGGAAAGGAAAAGCGATCGTCGTCGCCAATGCTCAACAACAGCTGAGCAACTTGAAGCCGGTTGTCCGTCAAAACAATATGCGTCCACACCTATCCCTCGAAGAGAGGCTAGGACGTCTTTACTCGTTTCCTCAAGATAAAACGAGAAGACTGTTCGAGCTGGCAGTGCGCAACAGACTCATCAATCTGCCAGATTCAAGACGTCCGTTGCAGCCAAACGACGTCAATGATCCCAATTACTGCCCCTACCACCGAGTATTGGGTCATCCGATCGAAGATTGCTACGTCTTCAAAAACTGGATTGAAGACCAATACCAACAAGGCAAGTTCGCGGTGTTCGAAAAATGGAAGGTGAACCCGCCGCAACCTCATACCCCTAAAAAGGCGAATATGCCGGGGGCAACGTGCTCCCTTGTTAAAGAAGCCCCATGGGAGGTCGTTCTTTCAGCCAAAACCAAAAGGATGCTGAATGATCTCCAAACATGCCCGGCGATCAGGTGGAAAAACCCGCTGGAACCCCAGATCATCGAAGGGATGCTGAAACCACGCCCAACTCTAAAGATTGGTGGGGATAGCCAAAGTGTTCATATCCAGCCGTCAAAATCTTCGAAAAAGAAGAAGAAATCCAAAAAGCCCGTGAAGCCTGGCGATAAGCGCACGGACCTACAGAAACAGATTGACGCGCTGGAAGAGTACAACCAGAAAGCGCGAACCCCAATCACGCTCCAAGAGTTTCTCAGCCACGTCCTTGAGGATGAAGATGATGAAGAAAGCTCATCGGATAGATCTGAGGATTACGTAGCAAACCGCCATGTGATCTCTCATTCATCGCTAGACAATGAAGAAGCTCCTTGCACAAAGAGACCGGGGGCAGGTTCCGAAACGGAACTTCTATGGCCGTCAGATGAAATGATCGACGCCTTCCTGAATGAGATTCGTCTGGAAAGTAAAGCCAATCGGGAGCGTGAGGTGGCCATATTTGAAAAAGCTGAACGTCGGCGACTAGACAAAAGAGTTGAGACACTCCCGCCGGATCAAAGTATATCCACCGCAAATAAAAGCAAGTTCAAGACGAGGAAAAGGTTTGCTAAAGCCATATCAATGGGGATGAAGCTACCACCCTCTGAAGGAAACATTGCCGGCAAAGCAGAAATGCACCCTTCCTACTGCTTATATCATCGAAAGATTTCGCACCCCACCGAAGAGTGCAAAGCTTTCAATAGATGGTGGCAGGGGTATGTTGATCACCGGCAACATTTTAAGCGGGAGAAGCGCAAAACTCGTCGGGAGCAGAAAAGTACGACCGAGGAGCTTAGAAGAACTACTGGAGATTGTCGCATGGTTAACGCCGGGGAAGCGCAAATTCTCACATTCGGGAGAGACTCTGACGAGGAAATGGCTCTTAGCCCTCTCTTTAAAGAGTCCACCTCGGGAAAAGAGGAAGAACCGAAGGCCTGGCAAACCATCCCAGTGTGCTTTCTTTCGCGAGCACGAGCGTCGGTGTTCCCCTCCGAAAGACGGCGCGACGGACGTCTTGCCTGAGATTCGGGGCAGATGCTAATTGGTGCTATCCGTCTACCTCTCCGAAGATACCAAGTTGATTTATGGCACCGCATATCGAAGGTTTAAACGGATGCGTCCGATGTAGCAGACTTCGTCAGATCCCCCCTGGCTTGAGGGGTTCTTGATTATGGGGACGCTCTTCCCTGCAGGTGCAAGCCCCTGCAGTTAATTACGCTACCGTATTGCGGTAACAACTTTCTCCTTCTCCAGATGATCAGTTCGTGTCGTGTTTGTTTGTTTTGTGTTTAGTTGCCCGTGGATTGTATACGGAGACTAAGTTATGTCGTCGCCCGTAGGGCGTGGACTAGTCCAAATCCGTATTATCTTAGATTTGGGTTTGGGGGTTTGGGTTTAAGGATACGTTAGCCTCATTTGAGACTAAGATCGACTTAAACATTTATTAAGGATACGTTAGTCTAGTTTTTAGACTAAAATCAACTTAACGGGATCGTTTAGATCCAGCAAGAGCGCAATTAAGGGGGGGCCTGTTGTTTAGTTTAGTGACATTGCGGTTAATAGGTAGTTTAAGGATATTGCGGTCCGTAGGTAGTTTAAGGATATTGCGGTCCAATGTTAGTTTTAAGACATTGCGGTCAAGGTTAAAGACATCATAGTCCATGGGTTTAAGGACTCCACAGTCCGGCGTTAGTTTTAAGACATCACGGTCAAGGTTAAGGACGTCATAGTCCGTTGTTAGTTTTAAGACATTCCGGTCAAGGTTAAGGACATTATAGTCCATGAGTTTAAGGACCCCACAGTCCGGCGTTAGTTTTAAAACATCACGGTCAAGGTTAAGGACCTCATAGTCCGTTGTTAGTTTTAAGACATTCTGGTCAAGGTTAAGGACATCATAGTCCATGAGTTTAAGGACCCCACAGTCCGTATCAATGTGTGGTCATCGGGACCCGTCACCTCTTTGAAGACGTTGAGAGATTATAACGCCAAGTATCAAAGGAGTGAAGAGATGTACCCTTAAACCAAGGTAGATTAAATGATCTTTGGCCCAATTTGGAACCAAGACCGCTTAATTATATTATGAGCCCATTAGCCCAGTTAAGTTTGAATTGAGGACTTATGGCCAGTTTGGGCTAAGTCCAATCATGTTTGGAATATTGGCCTTCTGTTGGTTCATTGAAGGAGAGGCTTTGCCTCTAGAAACTTAGCCAATTGGGCTGAAGCTAGTGTTAAACACTAAAGACCAACAATATTGAACACTGGGATCAAGATTAGCAAGTTAGTGTTTAACACTACAAGATAGTCAGTGTTAAACACTAGCAACAAGGCTTTCAAATTAGTGTTAAACACTAAAGCAAATCAGTGTTAAACACTGGCAATAGAGATTTCAAATTAGTGTTTAACACTAAGGCAAATCAGTGTTAATAACTGGGAACATAGATTTTAATTTAGTGTTAAACACTAAGGCAAGAAGGGTCACGTGGTAGCACGTGAGAGCGCCCTGCTTCCCTTTATTTTGTTCTGTCAAAAGTATTGAATACTTTGAAGTATCACATGCTGTCACGTGATGGGAATTTGGGTGTTTGTCTGTTAGAGCTTCAGCCAAGGGGTCACGTGGTAGCACGTGAGAGCGCCCTGGAGCTCTTTTCTGTTTCTTTTGCCTTTTTCTCTGTGTGCTCCAGGGGTCACGTAGGGCATGTGAGGCGTTGCCTCAAAGCTCTTTTCTGTGGATCTTTACAGAGGTCACGTGGTAGCACGTGATTCTGGTTCTTTGTATGCTTTAAAGATCTGTTCATCTTTTAAGAATTAAATTCTTCATAGGGTTAAACCCTAGCAATAAACTTTAGAGGAATTAAATTCCTGTTTTCTTCTCAAGAATTATATTCTTAGATAGGGTTAAACCCTAATTTCTTTTCTGTAGGAATTAAATTCCCCATATATGTAAAGAATTAAATTCTGGCATAGGGTGAAACCCTAATTTCTTTTTTAAGGGAATTAAATTCCTGTGAGTTTTAGAGAATTAAGTTCTCAATTAGGGTTAAACCCTGGATCTGTCCATTTTTAAGGAATTAAATTCCTATAATATAGGGTTAAACCCTAATTTTATCTCAAAGGAATTAAATTCCTATAATTCTGTGAGAATTGAATTCTCAAAACTCAATTCCTTCTCTATATTTTAGATCTGCATGGCAGGATCTCAACCCAATAAGAATTAAATTCTCAATTCATGGGGAGATGTGCACTTTGCAGATCCTCCACCAGAGAAAGAACTAAGTTCTTTTCTTTATATTAAGAGTTAAACCCTTTTGAGAATTAAATTCTCTTTTGAAGCCTCTCCTTTCTTACTTAGGGTTTTTCTTTTCGTAGAGAATCAAATTCTTCCTTCTGAATTTTCCAGATTCCAAGGCTCTATCTCTCTCTCTCTCCTCTTTTTTTTTTTGAAAATTCTCTCCTTTGGCTCTTATTTATAGGAGAAGGAAAAGAATCAATCTATTTTAGTGAATTTTTCATTAAAAGATTTGATTTGTTTATTGAGAGATTTGATTTATCTTCATCATTAATCTGGGCCTTTAGATTATCAGGATAATTTTATTCACCATTGGATTTTAAATCCAAAGATATCTCTTTGTTATTTCGGTTAGATTTAGGGGGAAATCTTTCCAAGCCCAAGGTTTTTTCATAAATTGGTGATATTTAATCACCTTTAGATTTTTAATCCAACGGTTTCAGATCATTCTTTTTCATTTTGGAAAGATTTGAAAGATCTTTCCTCAGAATTTAATTCTTAAAGAATAAGGCTTTTAAAGCCGGTCACGTGTGGCCACGTGACCGTTGGTCACGTGTGACCACGTGATCCCTGGTCACGTGTAAGCACGTGACCCTTGGGATGGGCTTCTTTCCTTCTGCGCTCTGTTCTCTGGCCGCTGCTTAGCCATCACGTGCCAACACGTGACCACTGGTCACGTGTGAGCACGTGATGCCTCTTCTGAAGCTTCTTCTTGATTTTTAATCAGGGGATGATTGTGCTCTGTGCCGCTGCTTTAAACGTCACGTGCCAACACGTGGCCGCTGGTCACGTGCTAGCATGTGATGCTTCCTCTGAAGCTTTTTCCTGATTTTAAATCAGGGAACAAATGTCCCCACAGCGTTGTTCTCACGTGTCTGCACGTGAGTGCAACGCTGTCACTTTTGTGACCGTTGGATCTGCTTTGGGAGTATGGTAGATGAAACGTTTTCCATCCCATCCTATAAATGCCCATGTCCTTTCAGAAGAGCCTCCACTTTGCTCATATTCTTCTTTTGATAACTTTTCTCTTGAGAATTTAATTCTCGTTTTCCAGAGCTTAGTTCTCTGCCTTGAAAAATTTTCAGAGTTTAACTCTGTTGAAGGATTCCCTTTTCCTCAGGTAATGCTATTGAACTAACGAAGAACTTTCATACATAAAACTCTCTGGATTTTAAATCCACATCAAGGGTTTCACCCTTTTAACATGAACCCATTTTCTTCAAGTTCTTCAACAGGAATATAAAACCATTTAATCTTCAAACAGTAGATCTCTTCGGGTTCATCTGATCTTTTAGGGAGATGGTGGTGACGGTTCAAATCCATGGAATTTAATTCCTTCCCAAGAAATGTTTATGGGAATTTAATTCCCCTTTTCAAAAGGAATTTAATTCCTACGAAGAACTAAGTTCTTCCCATGGGGGCTTCTTAGGGTTTTCTTGCCCTGGGTTGTCTCTTTTACATCCGAGAAGAAGAGGTTTGTAATAATTCTCATGATCTTTATTTCAGGTATTATGGATGCCCATATGTATGATCTTGACGAAATCATTTCTTACGGGAATATTCGTGCACTGGGCCATAGTTAGAACCAGGAGTTCACCAATCCTCAGTGTGCTGAAATCATGAGCCGCTTCGACGAGTACAACAATCGGCTACTCCCTCGTCGCTCTTCTCTTCTGAGACTCATCGTGCTAGCGATCTGGGAGGCGCTCCCTCTCTTTTGCACCGGCGTACCGCTCAGGGCATTGGACGCTGCCGAGTATAAGATACATTCGGTGTATCTGATGAGCCTAATCTCGAAGAGAAGGCGAGACAACCTCATTGATCTCTTGCACCAAGCTTTTCAGCAGTCAGCCATACTTGCTGCCTATCGGAGGGTGGAGGACATTCGCGAGGACCCCGACGCGTGTGACCGTGAGAGAAAACATACTAGGATGGTTCAGAACGCCTGGAAGATCTTGGACAAAGTCACGTTTGAGTTTCTCAATCCCTGCCTCCCATCTGAGGTCTTGCCGTTGTAATCGTTTTTTTTTATTTTTGTATGAACTTTTAAAGTATGAGTGATAAGCTTTATTGTGCCCTTCTGTGTTTGCATGCCTTCTTTATGAGATTCCATCATTTTGTCATTGTTGCTGCTGATGTGCTTGGCATGTGAGGTATTATTTCACTTTTCAGTGTACATCAAGTGTGATGCTTACGTGCTCCGCACGTGGGGCCTTTTGATGGTGCTGTTTAATTTTTCATGCCATATTTTCTGTGCACAGCATTATATGCTAAAAAGGAGCCTTGGAAATAGTTCCATCTCCCTGATTTCCAATGCCTTCCCTTTTTGGGCCTTGGAAATAGTTCCGCCATGCAATATTCTTCGGGCGCAGCATTTAATGCCCCTCTTTATAACCTGAAGCCATGGTCTTCTTTGTTTCTTCACAGAGAAATCTATTCTCACTTTAGTGTGATTTATCTTGATAAAACAACTGGGTGCCATGGCCTGCAACCGCCCCCATGCTCGTCGAAAGCCATGGGAAGTACCTATCGAGGAGATGATTCCTCGCTTTGCTGCACGATTAGTGGATCCCCTCCTTACCGATGACGAATGCGACTCGGCGACATATGAACTCTCGATCCGTAGGGGGTCCCCTCTCCCAATGGGATCCCTCTGGTTGCGGATGATTCTTGCTGTCGTGCTTGGACATCCCTCCTCACCCGGCGGAGATGACCCTGGCGATGCTTGACGCGGCTGAAGAAAAGCTCGAGGGTTTTCACGAAGCGTGCCTGATTACTCAGGCTTTGAAGGATTGCTCGATTCACCTGTTGAGCCAAATAAGAGCCCGGCGGGCTATCATGTCTGCTTTTGCAGACGTACATGGCGCCAATTGGTGGGGAGCGACTTCTCGCGAGAACCGTCGCTTCGATGTGTTGGAGAAAGCAGAGAGAGAGATGGAGAATTTTGTTCTTTGTTTTGTTAACCCTTGTGCTACTGATCCTGTGTTTGGTGATCTTTTCCCGCTAGCGTAGTATATTCATATTAGTTTTCGCATGCTTTATGTTGTGCTGGGTACTCGTATGTATGTCTTGCTTGCATAAATGAGCTTTGTATTCTTCCCATGAGAACTTTCTTTAATTGCGAACATTATCATTATGTTGCGTGCACATCAGAGCTTCGGGTATCATTTCTTTTCGAATATTCATATAGTTGCAAATGCATGCTTGATAGAATACACATCGGAAATTTTTCTTGTTGCTTCCCATACTACGTGATGTGCGTGCGCTTTAGATCAACTATTGCCGTCGAATGGAGGCTTGTTCATACGGTCTTGAGTGTACATGTTCTATTTCAAAGGCTGCGGCTGCGAAGGCGGGCTTGCGTGGTCTGATAGAGCGATGTGCGGCGAACTTGGTGTCATGCGAGAAGAGGCTTGGCCGTAAATTCTCGGAAAGGGAGCTGGCTTCTAAGGCATTGAGCGAGCTTCAAGCCAGCCTTACAGCCAAAACCAATAAAGCGTATGAACTCTGGCGGGTACTTCAAGAGACTATCAAAGAGGTGGTGGCTCTTGATAAGGCTTCCGTGTTCACTCGCGAAAGGGTCGAGGCTCACAAGGCTACTGAGAAAGAGCTCGAAAGCCAGCTCGCCTCGTATCAGGCCCATCAGGCTCAGGCGGAGGCCCGTCTTCTGGCGATCTTGAATCATGAAGCTGTGTCCCAGCAAAAGAAGGATGAACTAGCAAAATTGCTAAATCGCCCGCCAGCTTGAAAACTTGTATCTTTCCTTTTCTTTTTGTACGTACTCCTGAATGAGAGTATTTTCTTTTGGTTCTTTCATGAATTATACTTTGTTTTCATTTTGGTTTATGAATAAAAGACATATTTTTCTTCTCAATGGTGTGTCTCATTTTTATTGAATGCGTTCTGCGGACAATTTATCTTGGTCTCTTTGCAGGGCAGCGATGACTTAGGATTCAGGGTTAAGATCTGCCTCCTAAGACTTTTGAGCTTTACGAGCCGTGAAGGTCTCATAAAGAGTTTTTCTCCCTACAGGTCGAGAGGATCCCGTAGGTGTAAGTTCTTCTTAAGAATCGTGAGGATTCTTAACCGGGTTTTCCCTTGGGAGTCGTAAGGATCTTACAAGAGAGTTTTCTTCCTTACAGGTCGTGAGGACCCGCAAGTGCTCGGTGCGGTCGCCCTTATCCGTATTTCACGGGGTTAGGGGTTGCTTTGGGATGTTTTTCAAGGTACTGTAGTTTAAAGACATCGCGGTCAAGGTTAAGGACCTCATAGTCTGTGGGTTTAAGGACTCCACAGTCCAAGGTTAGTTTTAAGACATCACGGTCAAGGTTAAGGACGTCATAGTCCGTGGATTTAAGGACTCCACAGTCCGATGTTAGTTTTAAGACATCACGGTCAAGGTTAAGGACCTCATAGTCCGTGGATTTAAGGACTCCACAGTCCGATGTTAGTTTTAAGACATCACGGTCAAGGTTAAGGACGTCATAGTCCGTGGATTTAAGGACTCCACAGTCCACGAAACGTGTGGTTACTGGGACCCGTCACCTCTTTGAAGACGTTGAGGAATTACAACGCCAAATATCAAAGGAGTGAAGAGATGTACCCTTTAACCAAGGTAAAATCAGTCTAGAATCATCATGGTTGATCGTTAGTTTTAAGACATTACGGTCGAGGTTAAGGTCATCATAGTCTGTAGATTTTAAGGACTCCACAGTCCGATGTGCTCTGGATGCTTCACACGGGTTCACTGCCGTGTTCGGTGAGGACCAGGCTTCGCTTTGGGCGTTTTCCGCGGGGTCAAAGAGTGACGTTATCCGCGTTCCACGTGACCAGGAATTTTGCACTAGATGCTTCACACGGGTTCACTGCCGTGTTTGGCGAGGACTAGGCTCCGCTCTGGATGCTTCACACGGGTTCACTGCCGTGCTCTGCGAGGACCAGGATCCGCTCTGGACGTTTTCCACGGGGTCAAAGAGTGACGTTATCCGCGTTCCACGTGACTGGGAATTTTGCACTAGATGCTTCACATGGGTTCACTGCCGTGCTTGACGAGGACTAGGCTCCGCTCTGGACGTTTTCCACGGGGTCAAAGAGTGACGTTATTCGCGTTCCACGTGACTAGGAATTTTGCCCTGGATGCTTCCCACGGGTTTACTGCCGTGTTTGGCGAGGACCAGGCTCCGCTCTGGATGCTTCACATGGGTTCACTACCGTGCTCTGCGAGGACGAGGATCCGCTCTGGACGTTTTCCACGGGGTCAAAGAGTGACGTTATCCGTGTTCCACGTGACCAGGAATTTTGCTCTGGATGCTTCCCACGGGTTCACTGCCGTGTTCTGCGAGGACCAGGCTCCGCTCTGGACGTTTTCCACGGGGTCAAAGAGTGACGTTATCCCCGTTCCACGTGACCAGGAATTTTGCGCTAGATGCTTCACACGGGTTCACTGCCGTGCTTGGCGAGGACTAGGCTCCGCTCTGGACGTTTTCCACGGGGTCAGAGAGTGACGTTATCCGCGTTCTACGTGACCAGGGATTTTGCTCTGGATGCTTCCCATGAGTTCACTGCCGTGTTCTGCGAGGACCAGGCTCCGCTCTGGACGTTTTCCACGCGGTCAAAGAGTGACGTTATCCGCGTTCCACGTGACCAGGAATTTTGTTGATTGTATCCGCATTTCACGGAGTTGGGATTTGACTTTCGGTGATCTGTACACCGCCGAGTCATGGAACTGGGAGTTGCCGTTGTTCCGCTTTGCTTGATGTTGTGTCTGCTGTAACGAGACAAGTGTTGAGAGGATCTCTAGGCTGTCTGTGAACCATCGAGATTTGGCTTCTTTTTCTAATGAAACCCGGGGAGGAGGAGTATGATTCCTTCTTCGTTTGCACCCCTGGATTGTATACAGGGATTGATGTAGCATCACCTGTAGGGCAGAAATTTCATTTTTATTTTATTTCTTTTTCTGCGATGCTCTATCATTTCAGCTTTTATATCGCGAAGGTCGCGATTGCCCCATCATTTCGGCTATTTTTCGCGGTGCTCAATCATTTCGGCTATTTATTTTATTTTTACTCGCTGCTTTTTATTGCGAGTTGCCCAATCATTTCGGCTATTTTTCATGCATACATTTTTACTTGCTGCTTTTTATTGCAAGTTGCCCCATCATTTCGGCTATTTCGTATGCATGTGTGGCTTGCTGGCTTTTCGCTGCAAGCCTGGATTTAGACACCGATTTTGGCATCAGCATCGCTACGACTGGGATATTCCCAGGAGCGAATCATCATTTGCCTTTGTCGATATTGAACAAAGGTGGCTTAGTAAACAGGGTTAAGGGTCCTGTCGACTAAGGCTTTTGACTTCATGAGCCGTAAGGGTCCCACAAAGGTATTTCTCCCTACAAGTCGTGAGGATCTTGTAGGTGTGTTTTCTCCTTGGGAATCGTGAGGATTCCTAAGTGCATGTTCTCTTGTAAGTCGTAAGGATCTTACAAAAGGGTTTTCTCCTTATAAGTCGAGAGGACTTACAAGGGTTGTTCACCATATGAACATATCCCTAGTCACGGATGGGACTTGGTTAGGGAAATGTTTATTCGCGCCCGTGGATTGTATACAAGGGTCAGTATTGAGCCGCTAGTAGGGCAATATCGTGTAGGGTTCCTAGGCACACTAGTGAGGTCTCCCAAGCCATCAACCATGGCAATTTCAAAAATTATGGTGCCTACAAACCCTAAACTACGGATCGATAACTAGATGTCTAGGCGAACAATGAACTAGTTAACACTTAACTATTGGGAATACGGAAATACAACCTTTGTAGATCCGGTGCTCCACCTCCATAGCTCCGCAACGAGGTCCTCTCCGCTGTCCAAGTCAAATCCGGGCTCTAGGATCGGCTTCGTCGGAGAATGGGCAAGCTAGGTCGTCGATGTCCATGCCGAAGATGATCTACGTCGAGGCATCGCTAAATCAAGCTCCGACTTCACCAAGTCAAGAAACTTGTGAAGTAAACACTCTCTACTACTTGGCAAGAGGTAAAGGATTAAGAAATAGGAAGTGGGTTAACTTTAGAGTTGGATTTCTCACTCAAAACATCAATCTACCATTGATGACCTCAAGCTTCTTCACTTGAAGCAAGGAAGAAGAAGAAGGAAATTGTTATGATAAGTTCAAAGAATAAGAAAAGAAAATGAATTCTTATCATAATTTTAACTAGAGTCAAGTGTAGAGAATGAATCATGGTTAGTGGGAATGGTTAGGGTTAAGGATGAGATAAGAATGGTTGACTTGAACAAAGCTTCATGAAGCTTCAACTAAAGAACAAAATTAGCCACCATTCTTTTCTCTTTTCTTTTATTCATTTATCAAAAATAAAAAGGATAATTAAATAAGATAAATGAATAATAAATAATAAACCCTAATCATTTCATTAACCAAGGTTTAATCTTTACACTTGAACCCTAGCATGACATGCATCATCAAACATGATACAATCAAGTGCACAAAAGTATATCGCATATACAATGCGCCCATCCGAGTGAGAAAATCCATCTTAAGTAAACCGATACTAGTTGATGCAAAGTAATATATCAAATATATAAATATGCATTAAATCATTAAATCAACACTTGATTCAATGACCCGGTTATGTCGCACACAACCGACTAGTATACAATATATCGGCTTATCGAATCAACGCTTGAATCGATAACTAGGTTATATCGCATACAACCATTCGATATATTTATCGCGAGAATAGAATACGGTATCACATACACGCATTATTCTCGGTCCCGCACATATCTCATATGCGCTCCTATTTCGTTTCGCTTGAGCCAGGAAACCTCTGTGTAGGACTCTAAAGACTCGTCAATACGCCGGCAGCGGATGATGATCATATCAAGCATCCACAAGCCGCAAGCGGTCTGCTAAACGTAACGGCCACCCGGGTATTGAGCGATCTGAAGATCGACGAGCAAGCCCGCTCACACTCCAGTGAATCCGACCAGTAACACTACCGTACAGTCCGGTCTGATCGTCTGATATGTCGCATATCTCGCCTAGGGGTGGTAAACGTCAGACCCCAATAGCTCAATAAGTCGTGTCGATATGAGGTCTATAACTGTTCGAGAAACTACTGGTAACACTTACCAGTAAATCTCAGCAACCCTGGCCAGGGATTTCCTGTTATAGCCAATCGAACACAGCGCAACATCAACTCCCTATACCGGGAGAGACGAATCCCCTCCTATCGCTCATTGCCTCCATGTGACTCGGGACTGTACCCAAAAACCACCGTTTTGCACGCCCTCTTGGACGTGGTAAGATGGAAATCAAAGCACAGTGGGAACCACACAAGACTCTATGACGATCTCGGGTCAACAGACTACTCTGTACCAGTGTCACCAGAGAACTGCCATCTGACGTGAGGTATAATACCATCTGGGAGTTCTCGGCGAGTCCGTCCAGTGTACCCAGTCTCTACTGAGCACCCGTATATCATCTCTGATGTCAAACACCGATGGATATGGGATCATCCATCGCCCATCTGTATGGGTCGAGAAGGTACACGCTAGTCTACTCTGGTATATCGATGCCCCGTCTCGATACACCCACGACTAGGGACTTTGAAGGATGCACTTATGGACTACCATGTCCCCACTAGTATGATCCGCATCATAGTCCAGGTAGTCAAGTACAGATCCTAAGGGCTTTACCAACATGTAACAGAGAGACAATCAGTATACACGTTAAGGTAAAGATCAACCAGATAGCATACTATCATGTCGAGCAAGAAAGTCCTCCCTATATATGTCCCAGCATCCACTACAATATACATCCTATGTATAGTAATGGCCTCTAGGGCATACATATAACTAACATATCGAAGGTTGCGGGAGGTTGCTTAAGCACAGGTTTAGGTCTCTGTAACTTAAGACTTTCAAATCTTATGAGCCGCGAGGGTCCTATAAGAGAGTTCTCCTTACGAGTCGTGAGGATCCCGCAAGTGTATTTTCTCTTTAGGAAGCGTGGGGATCCCTAAGTCTGTTGCTCCCTTATGATTCGTAAGGATCTCACGCGGGTGATTTTTCCTTACAAGGTCGAGAGGACCCTGCAAGTGTCTTTTTAACGAGGTTGCGCCCTTCCGTGTTTTCACGAACACTCGCCAGTAGCCCTGCTGTTTTTACTCACGGAGCCCTTTCGGGTTTTCATCCAAGCCCATTTTGCTTATGGACATACCGTTTTTTTTTATTCTTCTTTTTTTTTTTACTCTTTTTATTCTTTTTTTTTCTAACGAGGTCGCGCCCTTCCGGGTTTTCACGAACACTCGCCGATAGACCTGCTGTTTTTACTCACGGAGCCCTTTCGGGTTTTCATCCGTACCCATTTCGCTTATGGACATACCGTTTTTTTATTTTTTATTTTATTTTTTTTATATTCATCTCGTCAGCCTGAGGATGCTGCGGTAGTAGTTTAAGAACGTTTCGGTCCGCAGCTAGTTTTAGGACGTAGTGGTCCGTCGTTAGTTTAAGGACGTTTCGGTCCGCTATTAGTTTAAGGACGTTTCGGTCCGTTGTTAGTTTAGAGACGTTTCGGTCCGTTATTAGTTTAAGGACGTTTCGGTCCGTTGTTGAAGAAGGCCGGTTACTACTTATAGGGTTCTGGCTGAGGAAGATAGCGAGCGGACATAGTCGTCGTCACCTATCATTGACCTAGGCCTTGACCCATTAAGCGTAGTATTTCTTCAGGAAGCGACCGTTTATTGGCCTGAAAGGTCTTTCACCGTGCAAATCCATGAGTAGATACGCTCCACCCTGGTAGACCTTGTCTATAATGTACGGGCCTTCATAGTTCGGCTCGAATTTTCCCCGTTTGGCGCGATTGCGGATCATAGGTCTTTTGACCACTAGCACGAATTCGCCTTGGCGGAATGTTCTCGGCCTGGTCAATCTTTCGTATGAGCGCGTCATCTTTGTTTTGTAAGCCTCCAGATTTTGTTGCGCTATGAGCCGTGTTTCATCAAGGGCATCAAGCTCTTCAAGCCGAAGGTGAGCATTTTCTTCGTCCGTTAGCTCGTAGTGGACTGCCACTCGTAGAGAAGGTAGCTCTATCTCGAGGGGGAGTACCGCTTCCGTACCGAATACCAACGCGTATGGCGTTGTGTTCGTGGATGTCTTGAACGTAGTCCAATACGCCCAAAGAGCTTCTTGCAGCCTCTCATGCCAGTCCTTTTTGTTTCGGGACACCGTCTTCTTCATGATCTTTATTAAGGTTTTGTTGAAAGCCTCAGCTAGACCGTTAGCTCGCGGATTATAAACTGAGGAATATCTCCAGTCTATGTTGTGTTGCTGCGTGAAGCGACTAATCTTGTGGCTCCTGTAGGCTGGCCCGTTATCGGAGATGATCCGTCGCGGAGTTCCAAACCGATAAATGACGTGCGTCTTGAAGAAATGGATGATATTCTCCGTCTTCACTTCTCTCAACGGTACCGCTTCTGCCCATTTGGAGAAGTAATCAGTCGTCACCAAGATGAAACGATGTCCCCTGGACGATGCTGGTTCGATAGGGCCGACTATGTCAGTTCCCCACATTTCGAACGGCCAGCTAGCCACTGTCAGATGTAGTGGATTTGGATGCTGGTGGATGAAGTCCCCATGGATTTGGCATGAGTGGCATTGCTTCGCACATTCGAGGCAGTCCTGAATCATCGTGGGCCAGTAGTAGCCCATCCGTTTAATCTTCAACTTCATCTTCGGGCCTGCTTGGTGAGAACCGCAGAGTCCGTCGTGAACTTCCTGAAAAACTCTTTTCGCTTCGTCGGGTCCCAGGCATCTCAACCACAGAGAATCAAACGACCTCTTGTAAGAGTATCATTGACAAAGACAAAAGACAGAGCTCGTTTTATAAGCTGGTGTCTTGAGGATGCATCTTCAGGCGTTCGACGGTATTTGAAGTAGTCTATAAAGACTTCTCTCCAATCCTCATCCTTTTTCCGGTCTTTTATTTGCATGGTTGTCTGCTCAGTCTCTCCCTTTTCTTCGGATGATTCCGGAGATATTTCTGCCAGTGCGAGGACCCGACGGCTTTGTACCATGATTCTGAGGTCATCGAGGTTCTCATCAGCCAGTTCTTTAGCGAGCTTGGCTAACGCGTCCGCCTTACTATTTTCTGCACGCGGTATGCTTCCTAGTATGTAGGAGGGAATTTGAGTTAGCAGTTGCTGTACTCTCTCTCCATACTTCACCAGCTCTGGCTTGGATGTCTGGTAGTCGCCGTTTACTTGACTAACGACCAGTTGGGAATCTCCGTATATGAGGAGGTTTTCAATTCCCATGTCGATGGCGATCTCAAGGCCTGCTATCAAAGCTTCGTACTCGGCTTCATTGTTCGTCCTCGGCTCTGTCAAGAAGAAAGCAAAGCGCATTATCCCTCCTTGTGGAGTTACGAAGATAAGGCCTACCCCCGATTTGATTATAGGGGTGCTTTGTTTGCGCTTCTTTACGGAAGATGCTCCATCGAAATAAAGCTCCCATCTGGTATCACTTCCGTCGATCGCGTCAAACGCATGTTCGTCTGGCAGATCGCAATTCAGAGGAGAATCAGCAGGTATCGGATGCTCGGCGAGGAAGTCGGCGATGGCCTGGCCTTTGACTGCTTTAAGAGGTTGATAAGTTATCGAGAACTCCATCAAGAGCAAGGCCCATTTAGCGAGTCGATCGGTCAATATGGCCTTCGACATTAAATATTTAAGGGGGTCTACCTTGGATATAAGAAGGACTTCATGCGCCAACGCATAATGCCGGAGTTTCGTTATCGCGAAGATCAACGCCAGGCAGTGTTTTTCGATGGGGGAGTAGTTGCTTTCTACCCCCAGAAGAACTCGACTTAAATAGTAGAGCGCTCTCTCTTTCCCTTGGTCGTTCTCTTGTGCCCATAATGCGCCTAAGGAACCTTCGAGGGCTGTTGTATAAAGAATAAGGGGCTTTCCCTTGACCGGAGCGGCCAGCACTGGCAGGTTCTGCAGATACTGCTTGATCTCGTCCAGTGCGCCTAGGCATTTGTGATCCCAGACGAACGGGGTTCCCTTCTTCATCAGGTGGCTGTAAGGGCGGCACTTGCCTGAAAGGTTGGCTATAAATCGCCGGATGTACGCGAGCTTCCCTTGGAGAGACCGCAATTGTTTGAGAGTCCTTGGCGGTGGCATTTCCATGATCGCCTTGATCTTCGACGGATCTATCTCAATGCCTCGGTGCCGGACAATGAATCCTAGGAATTTGCCTGAAGACACCCCGAACGCGCATTTGAGGGGGTTCATCTTCAAGTTGTACTGCCGAAGGCGTTGAAATACAGTCTTCAAATGTTCTAAATGCTCTTCGTATGACATGCTCTTGACCACAAGGTCGTCGATATAGCATTCGACGATTTCATGTATGAGGTCATCGAAGATCTTTGTCATGGCCCTCTGATAGGTGGCACCGGCGTTCTTTAGACCGAAGGGCATCACCTGGTAGCAGAATATACCCAAAGGGGTCCGAAAAGCGGCATGCTTCTGGTCTTCAGGATGCATCTTTATCTGATTATACCCTTATGAGCCGTCCATGAAAGAGAAAACCTCGTGAGCGGACGTGTTATCTATCATCAGCTCGGTGACCGGTATTGGGAAGTCGTCCTTCGGGCAAGCTTTATTGAGATCTCGGAACTCCACGCATATGCGCACTGTCCCATTTTTCTTCATTACCGGGACGATATTGGCGATCCAATCCGGGTACTGAACTTCCTGGATAAACCCAGAGTCGATCAGCTTCTTGATTTCGGCGTTGATGCTCATCTCAAGCTCGAGCCGCATTCTTCTCGGCGCCTGTTTGACTGGCTTAACGTCCGGGGATACCGCCAATTTATGGACAGCTATTTCTGGATCTAGTCCTGGCATCTTGGAATAGTTCCATGCGAAGCAATCTCTATGCTGCATAAGTACGTCTTTTAATGCAGCCACCTTTTCTTCAGATAGCAGCTCGCTGACGAATGTCGGTTGCGGGTCGTTTGCTGTTCCCAACTCAATCTTCTTGAGGTTATCTGCAGTAGTATGTATGCCATCTTCCAGCTCTTTTGGCGCTGGCGGAAATTCTGAGATTACCTCGTCGTCATTGCTGTTTTCAAAGCACCAGGGAAGGTCATTCAAGTTCTCGAGCTCTTCTTTTGATACCGTTATTATATGACAGGCACGGACTCGCTTCCAAGACCGATGTTGTTCTGGTTCTACTCTCGCAGCTTTGGATTCGTGCTTTTGGGGCGGCGTTACCCTCCAACTGCTGGATAGAGCGAACTTGCCGAGCCGGTATTGGTCTTCGACCCATTTCTTGAAGGTGAAGCAGTCTTCGATAGGGTGTCCTATGGCTCGGTGATAAGAGCAATAGCCCGGATGAGAGACCTCGTTAACTTGCTCAGGATGCTTAGATTCCGGAAGTGTAATCATTCGATGCTTTAAAGCGATATCGAGTATCTTCTTCGTCTTGTCTTGAGGGAAAGAATACGCTCGACTCATCTTCTTCATGAGGGGCAAATCCGGACCGCGCAATACCCGATCACACGACTCTTTGATCCTGTGTTTTCGTTGTCGACCTCCTTTTCCTCTTTTTGACTCACTTCTGCTTCTGCATCGGGCCTTTTGCGCAACGGGTTGATAGGGAGGAGCATCTTCATCTTTTGCAGCCTGTTGAAACAGACGTTGCGTCCTGGCTTTCTCGTAGATGGCCATCTCGCGATTATGGTCGTCCCGAGCTTTTTGACCTGCTCTCCTGATAAGCTTGTCCATTCGTTCTTCAAACGACGGACTCGGCACTTCGATTGCGGGATCTAGTTTTGATGAGGGGTTGGCATTTCCCGACAGGGCGTTCTCTTCTTCATCGAAATTATATATGGCGTAGCTACCGTGGACTCGTTCCCGTTTCTCGGATCTCACATATCCAGGCCCAATCGTTTCCATTCTCCCGTTGGGCAATTTGCTCTGAGTCCCAGGGACATCCTAAATCCTGTTATAGAATCGCGCTTGTCGAATAGTCTGTTTTAAGGGCACCACTTGGCGCTTTAATAGCCTTTTTAATCCGTTTGTGTAATATCTAGGCAGACGGATGGGCTGGAGCCTATCGAGTGTAGAATCCGCGCCGTGCCAGATTTCTTTCTCCACTCTTGTTTCCGTGGACCGGTAGAATAGGATCGCCCTTTCACCTTTTCTCCTGGGAGGGACGTAAAATGTCTGCAGGTCTTGCACATTGTAAGCTTCAAGTGCGTCAAGGTCTTTGTAGTGCTCCCGCGGAACCATGGTAATTTGCAAACTCTGATCATCGTCAGGGGATGCTTGTATTGACGACCGACTGGAGAACACAGCATTAACCTCATCTTCCGAATCGCTTCCGAAGATCAATATGGGGGCGGACGGTCCCGGGTTGTTGCGTCGAGATGGCCCAGCGTAAACTATCTCTTCTTCGTCTTCAGTATCACTCCCGAAAACAGGAATGGCGGCGGCGGCTTTGTTCTCCGGTTTGCGACACCTTTCCGTGTCCTCAAAATCTGGCAATAAGTATTTTGCATCTTCATACTTGCGGACTTCATTCACGGAGAACGGGTTCAGCTCACCTGTTACGGTATACTCGAGACCATCTTTGAAATACTTCATACACCGATGCTGCGTAGAAGGGATGATGTTGTACTCGTGTAACCAGGGACGACCGAGCAGAGCGTTGTAGCAGGTCTTGGCGTCAATGACGTGAAACTTAATGTCCGTGACGAGTAGTCCGAAACGTAATGTTAGTATTACAGATCCGAGAGTCCGTGACGACTGGGAGTCGAAACCGGAGATGGTAATTTTGTCCCGAGCGAAGTGCTGAACGCTCATGCAGATTCCCTTGAACACTCGAACATTAAGGAGATTAACGGAGGATCCATTATCAACCAGGATTTTTCCTATCTTAATATCGTGGCAGTATCCAGAGACGTACAAGGGAAGGTTGTGGTCACGCGTACCAAGGAGAAGGTCTTCATCACCAAACGTGACGTCGGCTGTGTGCACTTCCTCCAATTCATCCTTCATTCTCTGTTCGGTGAGGAAGGCTTAGAATTGCTCGGGCTCTTGTAGCGCCTTGATTAATGAATCTCTCGCTTCTTTTGATAATAAGAGGGCGTCGAGAATGCTGAGCTGCGAAGGTAACTTCCTTAGGTGCGCTAGGATGTTGTAGTCCACCTTACTCCTCTTGGACGGGTCCTTGGCAGTTAGCTCTTTCACGACTTGGCCGTCTAAGGCGATATCCTCAGCGACCTTTTCCTTTCCTTTATCTTTTCTAGCTGCGGGCCCGAAATTCTTTTCCGGGAGCGTGCGATTGCGCAGCTGAATGTTTTCGCAGGTCTCTGGTTCTTCCTCTTTCCCTAAGGCGGATTCTTTAAAGAAAGGGTCCAGAGTCATTTCCTCATCAGAGTCGCTCCCAAAGGTGAGAACTTGTGATCCTCCGGCGTTGACCGTGTAACAGTCACCGGTAGCTCTTTTATGACCTTCGGTCGTCCTTCTCTGCTCCCGACGAGTTCTGCGTTTCATTCGCTTAAAATGTTGCCGGTGAGCAACATACCCCTGCCACCATGTCTTAAAGGCGTCGCATTCCTCAATAGGGTGTGAAATCTTCCGATGATATGAGCAGTAATTAGGATGCATCTCCGCTCCATCGCGAGTGTTCTCTTCCGAGGGCGGTAGCTTCATTCCTATTGATATGGCTTTAGCAAACCTTTTCCTCGTCTTGAATCTGTTTCTATCCGCATCGGATGTCTTTTGATCTGGCGGGAGTGCTTCGACCTTTTCGTTTAGTCGCCTGCGTTTGGCTCCTTCTGATGCGGCCATCTCACGCTTCCGATCGGTTTTGCTTTTCAAACGAATCTCGTCTAGAAAGGCGTCGATCATTTCATCTGTCGGCCATACAAGTTCTGGCTCAGGCTGTGCCCCCAGTTTCTCAGTGTCAGGAGTTTTCTCATCATCCGTAAACGAATGGGAAATCACATGACAGCTCGCCACATATCCCTCGGATTCATCCGACGAGCTTTCTCCATCATCTTCCTCCTGAAAGATATGGTTGAGGAACTCTTGGAGTGTGATGGGAGTCCGCGCGTTTTGATTGTACTCCTCCAGCGCGTCAATCTGTTTCTGCAAGTCCGTGCGTTTGTCTCCAGGCTTCACGGGCTTCTTGGATTTCTTCTTCTTTTTCTTGAAGATTTTGACGGCTGGTTGTGAGTGCTCGGGCCATCACTACCGATCTTTGGAGTTAGGCGCGGCTTCAGCATCCCTTCAATGATTTGGGGTTCCAGCGGGTTCTTCCACTTGATTGCCGGGCACATATGAAGATCATTTAGCATTCTTTTGGTTTTTGCTGAAAGCACGATTTCCCATGGAGTTTCTTCAATGAAAGAGCAAGTTGCCCCTGGTGTGTCTGTCTTCTTAGGAGTGTGCGGTTGTGGCGGATTCACCTTCCATTTCTCGGACAGCGCAAACTTGCCCTGTAGGTATTGATCTTCAATCCATCCTTTGAAGACAAAGCAATCCTCAATCGGATGGCTTACCGTTTGATGGTAAGGGCAATAATTGGGGTTATTCACCTCACTGGGTTGCGGCGGTCGCCTTGGGTTTGGCAAGTTGATAAACCTGTTGCATACCGCCAGCTCGAATAGCTTCTTCGTCTTATCCTGCGGGAATGAGTAGGGCGCTTCATTTTCTCATTATAATACCGCCGTCTTTCTTCCAGTTGGTTCGCCAGCTTTGGGGCACTGGGTTGCTACTGAGCGTTCGCAACGAAGGTTGCCTTCCCTTTACCCTTGTCATTTCGAGGTTCCGGCTTCGGGGGAGACGGTCTGTGACCCATCTGGTCCATCTGGGCCAACTTGTCGATCAAAGCATGGAACATGGTTGGCTTAAAGAACATCATGAACTGTGAGATGGTTGCATGAGGATCTAGGGTACCCACAAACATGCCCACCGCGGGTGCTTCCTCAATGCGTTGTTCGCATTTCGACCACAAGTTTCGCCAGCGTATAGCGTACTGGACCCACGTCTCTCCTGATTTCACCCTGGCATTAATCAACGTCGTTATCGGGGTGCGTTCGCTGGCGCTCGCGAATCGCTGCGTAAATAGCAGCTCCATCTCGGCAAATGTTTTGACAGAGTCGTTCGGGAACTCAGAGTACCACTCGAACGCCGTTTCTGACAAGCTGCCGACAAACTGGCGAAGCAGCAGTTTATCGTCGCCTCCAGTGTTGCCACAAAGCGCCCTGAACTGGGCCACATGTTGATGGGGATTGCCTGTCCCCTTGTAGACATGGAATTTCGGTATTGTATAGCCCGGCGGGTACTTGATCTGATCATACCAGCTCGGATATGGTCGCCCTGTTCTGACAACTTGACCGGCTGCCTCAGTCGCCTGGTGAACCCGTATCTGCTGAGTTATACATTCGTCCAAGTCATCTTTGGAGATTGTCTCCTCCTTGGCTGTTGAAAGAGCCGGAGGTGGGTTTGACGTTTCTCCCCTGTTATCTTCAAGGATGATCGGGGGATCTTCAGCAGGAGGGTCTTGTTGGATCATCATACCCACCATATCCTGGAATAGAAGGGCCATTCGTTGTATATTGGCTGCTTGTTCCGCAGCCTCTCTATCCTTCTTTTCCAGTATCCTGCGAAGGAATTCAGCGTCAGTTTCCTGCTCCTGGCGTTGATCCGAGGATGCTTCGGGGTTTTCTTTTGGCCCAGTGAGTGCGGCCATCGCATTCATCATTTCTTGGAGCTTCTGCTGCTGCTCCTGAGCTTTAGTCACCGATCGCGTGAGCGGTCGATGACCTGTAGACGTACGGCTATCTTCCTTCCCGGACGCCATGTAAACGGTGTGCACCATCATGCCCCCAGACTTAGGGCGTTTAGGCTTACTGTCTTTGACATTAGTTGTAGGCGTGGGGACCTTCTCCGGTCTTCTTCTCTTTTGAGTAGTCGACGTGGAGGGAGCTGTTGCAGCAGGCACCCAAGTGGTTGTCGTCCTTTGTGATTTGACATGACGGTTCTCTTCTTCCTGGACTTTTACCTTCTTCTGCCGATGAGAGTGATCTTGACTGATTACCGAGTCCTGAACCCGTCGCCAGACCTTGTAAATTTTGGAGGACAGCTGTTGAGGGGGCTGCTCCGGCTTCTCTTCTGTAATACTCTCCGCAGCTGGAGGAGATCTTTTTAGCGTGGCAGTCGGGGAGTTCTTGCGTACTCTCCTTAGCGGTTCAAAGCTGTTCCCAGTTGGAACAACAGCATCAACTTCCACCATTGGAGCCGGTGGAGTCAGTCCTGAGGGGGAGTTGCCTCTGGCCTTCCTTACTCGGCGCCAGTGGCGACGCCGAGCGTGCCGAGCCATTGGAGATGGTCCGGTGATGGGGATGGTTTTGTTTTGCCCCCTGTTTGTATGAGACACCGCTGGTGCCAGCCTCTTGAAGACTGACGTCTTTTGAGTGGCGGTGTTCAATCTGTCAAAAACAGACCCTCGAGCAGGAGCAGGAGCCGGAATAGTCAGCCTTGAAAAGACCGACTCTTTAGCAGGAGAAGACGTTTTGACGACTTCAGGAATGGAGATGGCTGTCTTCTTTGCGATGGCCATGTAAGGAGTCATGGGCTTTTTGGCAGGCCTATTAGGGTTCAGGTTCAGCCTGGTAAAGACTGAGGCTGCCGGCTTGACATTGGACGACCCGTTGAGAGGGGCTGTTATAGCAGTGAGCCGATCGAAGACCGACTTCTTTTGCGCTTCCGCTGCGGGCACTGGAATGGTGAAGCTTGCAGGCGGGAGCATGGTCCCGAAGAACAGACCGGTGGTGGCCTGAGCCACCTGTTCAACTGGCATGACAAGGATGGAGGCCGCTTGAGGCCCATAGGCTACACCTCCAGGTAAGGCGGAGTGTCTGTTGCACTTGCATTTCGAGCAGCTCGAGCAGTTGGATACCATTGATGCTTGATTTCTGCGCCAGGCAAAAGACCAAATCTTAGTAATTTGAAATCCAAAGGCAACCATTAACAAACCGCGATTCGTTCGCGAAGACGACACACGAAGTGTGGAGTGGAAAGAGGAAAAGGTCCCACCGGGCGTGCCAGAATCTGTTCCCCTCCGAAAGACGGCGCGACGGACGTCTTGCCTGAGATTCGGGACAGATACTAATTGGTGCTATCCATCTACCTCTCCGAAGATACCAAGTTGATTTATGATACCGCATATCGAAGGTTTAAACGGATGCGTCCGATGTAGCAGACTTCATCAGATTCCCCCTCGCTTGAGGGGTTTTTGATTGTGGGGACGCTCTTCCCTGCAGGCGCAAGCCCCTGCAGATAATTACGCTACCGCATTGCGGTAACAACTTTCTCCTTCTCCAGATGATCACTTCATGTCGTGTGTGTTTGTTTTGTGTTTGGTTGCCCGTGGATTGTATACGGAGACTAAGTTATGTCGTCGCCCGTAGGGCGTGAACTAGTCCAAATCCGTATTATCTTAGATTTGGGTTTAGGGGTTTGGGTTTAAGGATACGTTAGCCTCATTTGAGACTAAGATCGACTTAAACATTTGTTAAGGATACGTTAGTCTAGTTTTTAGACTATGATCAACTTAACGGGATCGTTTAGATCCAGCAAGAGCGCAATTAAGGGGGGGCCCTGTTGTTTAGTTTAGTGACATTGCGGTCAATAGGTAGTTTAAGGACATTGCGGTCCGTAGGTAGTTTAAGGACATTGCGGTCCAATGTTAGTTTTAAGACATTGCGGTCAAGGTTAAGGACATCATAATCCATGGGTTTAAGGACTCTACAGTCCGGCGTTAGTTTTAAGACATCACGGTCAAGGTTAAGGACGTCATAGTCCGTTGTTAGTTTTAAGACATTCCGGTCAAGGTTAAGGATATCATAGTCCATGAGTTTAAGGACCCCACAGTACGGCGTTAGTTTTAAGACATCACGGTCAAGGTTAAGGACCTCATAGTCCGTTGTTAGTTTTAAGACATTCCGGTCAAGGTTAAGGAAATCATAGTCCATGAGTTTAAGGACCCCACAGTCCGTATCAATGTGTGGTCATCGGGACCCGTCACCTCTTTGAAAACGTTGAGAGATTACAACGCCAAGTATCAAAGGAGTGAAGAGATGTACCCTTAAACCAAGGTAGATTAAATGATCTTTGGCCCAATTTGGAACCAAGTCCGCTTAATTATATTATGAGCCCATTAGCCCAGTTAAGTTTGAATTGAGGACTTATGGCCAGCTTGGACTAAGTCCAATCATGTTTGGAATATTGGCCTTCTGTTGGTTCATTGAAGGAGAGGCTTTGCCTCTAGAAACTTAGCCAATTGGGCTGAAGCTAGTGTTAAACACTAAAGACCAACAATGTTGAACACTGAGATCAAGATTAGCAAGTTAGTGTTTAACACTAAAAGATAGTCAGTGTTAAACACTAGCAACATGGCTTTCAAATTAGTGTTAAACACTAAAGCAAATCAGTGTTAAACACTGGCAATAGAGATTTCAAATTAGTGTTTAACACTAAGGCAAATCAATGTTAATCACTGGGAACAGAGATTTTAATTTAGTGTTAAACACTAAGGCAAGAGGGGTCACGTGGTAGCACGTGAGAGCGCCCTGCTTCCCTTTATTTTGTTCTGTCAAAAATATTGAATACTTTGAAGTATCACGTGCTGTCATGTGATGAGAATTTAGGTGTTTGTCTGTTAGAGCTTCAGCCAAGGGGTCACGTGGTAACACGTGAGAGCGCCCTGGAGCTCTTTTCTGTTTCTTTTGCCTTTTTCTCTGTGTGCTCCAGGGGTCACGTGGGGCACGTGAGGCGTTACCTCAAAGCTCTTTTCTGTGGATCTTTACAGAGGTCACGTGGTAGCACGTGATTCTGGTTCTTTGTATGCTTTAAATATCTGTTCATTTTTTAAGAATTAAATTCTTCATAGGGTTAAACCCTAGCAATAAACTTTAGAGGAATTAAATTCCTGTTTTCTTCTCAAGAATTATATTCATAGATAGGGTTAAACCCTAATTTCTTTTCTGTAGGAATTAAATTCCCCATATATGTAAAGAATTAAATTCTGGCATAGGGTGAAACCCTAATTTCTTTTTTAAGGGAATTAAATTCCTGTGAGTTTTAGAGAATTAAGTTCTCAATTAAAGTTAAACTCTGGATCTGTCCATTTTTAAGGAATTAAATTCCTATAATATAGGGTTAAACCCTAATTTTATCTCAAAAGAATTAAATTCCTATAATTCTATGAGAATTGAATTCTCAAAACTCAATTCCTCCTCTATATTTTAGATCTGCATGGCAGGATCTCAACCCAATGAGAATTAAATTCTCAATTCATGGGGAGATGTGCACTTTGCAGATCCTCCACCAGAGAAAGAACTAAGTTCTTTTCTTTATATTAAGAGTTAAACCCTTTTGAGAATTAAATTCTCTTTTGAAGCCTCTCCTTTTTTACCTAGGGTTTTTCTTTTCGTAGAGAATCAAATTCTTCCTTCTGAATTTTCCAGATTCCAAGGCTTTATCTCTCTCTCTCCTCTTTTTTTTTTCTTGAAAATTCTCTCCTTTGGCTCTTATTTATAGGAGAAGGAAAAGAATCAATCTATTTTAGTGAATTTTTCATTGAAAGATTTGATTTGTTTATTGAGAGATTTGATTTATCTTCATCATTAATCTGGGCCTTTAGATTATCAGGTGAATTTTATTCACCATTGGATTTTAAATCCAAAGATATCTCTTTGTTATTTCGGTTAGAGTTAGGGGGAAATCTTTCCAAGCCCAAGGTTTTTTCATAAATTGGTGATATTTAATCACTTTTAGATTTTTAATCCAACGGTTTCAGATAATTCTTTTTCATTTTGGAAAGATTTGAAAGATCTTTCCTCAGAATTTAATTCTTGTTAAAGAATAAGGCTTTTAAAGCCGGTCACGTGTGGGCACGTGACCCCTGGTCACGTGTGGGCACGTGACCCTTGGGATGGGCTTCTTTCCTTCTGCGCTCTGTTCTCTGGCCGCTGCTTAGCAATCACGTGCCAACACGTGACCACTGGTCACGTGTGAGCACGTGATGCCTCTTCTGAAGCTTCTTCTTGATTTTTAATCAGGGGATGATTGTGCTCTGTGCCGCTGCTTTAAACGTCACGTGCCAACACGTGGCCGCTGGTCACGTGCTAGCACGTGATGCTTCCTCTGAAGTTTTTTCCTGATTTTAAATCAGGGAACAGTCGGGATCCCCACTGATGTCCTCCACCCTCCGATAAGCAGCAAGTATGGCGGACTGTTGAAAGGCCTGGTGCAGGAGATCGACAAGATTGTTTTGCCGTCTCTTCGAGATTAGGTTCATCAGGTACACCGAGTGCACCTTATCCTCGGCGGCATCTAACGCCCTAGCGGCACGTCGGTAAAGAATAGGGGAAGCGCTTCCCAAATTGCTCCCACAATAAGCTTCAGGAGAGGGGAGCGTCGAGGAAGCAGTTGACCGTTATATGCGTCGAAGCAACTCATAATTTCGTCACACTCGGCGTTTGCGAGTTCTCGGTTCTGAGAACGGCCGAGTCGGCGAATGTCTCCATAAGAGATGATCTCATCAAGGTCATACATGTGGGCGTCCACTACTCCTGTAAAAGAAAATCAGCAAAATTAGCAGACAGACTGATTAAGCAATTTTTGATTCAAAGCAGGCGCAGGAAATTAAACTCCCCGAGAGCAATGCTCTACAGACAGGAGTGACACTCGTCAATATCAGTTATGAAAGGAGTTTAAAGAAATCCCCCGAGAACATTGAGAGCTTTGCTATGAAAAGATGATATAATTCATCAAGAAATAAAATCTCGTTTTTAATCTTCAAAGATCCATGAAAAATTCTTAAGAGTTCTGCTATATGATTTAAAAGGAGCAAAGCTCCATTAATGAATCAAGAAATTATAAATAAAATCCTCTTAGAGAGTAAAGGCTCTATTAGTGGAACCCTAAAATGGTTCTCTTTAGATCAAAGATCTATAAAGAGCAAAGCTCTGTTAATGGGTAAAACCCTGGTTTCTTAAAAGTTTTAAACTATACCTAAGTTTTAACAGAGTTTTACTCTTGAAAAGTTCTTAAAGCCTAAGAGCAATGCTCTGAATAAGTGATAATTCTCAAGGAGGTGATGAAAATCATCTAAGGGACCAAAGGTCCTATTTATAAGCATTGAGAGCCGTTTTAACTTCCAAAAGATGGCGCAAAGGTTGGAATTCTGCCACCGCTGCGCTCACGTCTGGGGCCACGTAAGCGCAACGGTAGGGGGCATTTGTTTCCCCCAATCAGAGAAAAGCTCTGTTCGAATTCCAAGGCGGGAAATGAAGCAACGCTTCCATTTCCCCCAATCAGAGTAAGGCTCTGTTTTAAAATTTAAATTTTAAAAATAAAGGAAGCAACAGATAACTTGCGCTCTGCGCTGCACGACACGTGTCAGCGCAGTTGCGCTAGAGCAGTTGCGCTGCGCTCTGCGCTGCGCGACACGTGTCAAGCGCAGGTGCCCTTGCGCCAACTGTGCCATCACTAAAACTTAAATAATGAATTATTTAATAAGAATTAAAATTCTAGAAAGATCTTTTTAATCTTATTAAAACAAGAAGATTATCTTCTGTAAAACAGAGGCTTTAGGATCAAAAATCCAACGGTGGGGAAATATCCCTAGATTAATCAGAGAAAGATCTCTGTAACTAACCTAGCAAACTAATTGGCCCTATATAAAGGCCCCTAGATTCCAAGTCTCAGATACACAGAGCTCCTCTAAAAACTTGGAGAAAAACTCAAAAAGAAAAAAGGTAAACCTTTGAAAAAAGAAGAATTTCTTCTAAAAAGATCAATGATCTAAGAACAAGATCAAGATCTTCAATAAAAAGAAAAAGATCAAAAAAGATCCAATCATAAAAGATAAAAGAAGTAATTTACTTCATTTCTAGATCTTTTGATCTATATAAAGGCACAGCCTTTTGATGAACCATTGGTTCTTGAAGCTTGAGGTAGAACCTCCTTAGAACGAGAAAGATTATTTTCTTTGATCTAAATTTGATCAAGATACGCTCTGCGTTATTGGACAGTGCCCTGCACTCTTAATTTGCGCTGTTGCGCTCCTTGGACTGGCGCAAGTCACCAGAGAGCGCCATGTGTCAATCTGCGCCTTGCCCTCCTAAAAACAGAGCGCTGCGCTCTTGGATTGGCGCACCTCACCAGAGCGCGACACGTGTCGCCTCCACATGCGCTTGCGCCTTGCGTTCCTTAATTGGCGCAAAGCGCCTGACAGGCCACGTGGCACACTGTCAGATTATTAAATGTTGTGCATTATTAAAGAAAGGGAAGAGCCCAAGTAAAGCCTAACAGGCCTAATATAAATGCTATGCATTTAATTAAAGAGCCCAATGCCATGCATTATAAAAGGGCTGAGCCCCAAATAAAGGCTCAAACAGCCAGAACAACAAAATGTTCAACTCATATCAACCGAGCCCATATGCTCATAAACCTTCAAACAGACTTTAGTCCCAAATTGGACTATAGATCTCCCAACCAACTTTGGTTCAAGGGTACATCTCTGAACTCCTCTGATATCTGTTATTGTAATCCTTCAACGTCTTCAGAGAAGTGACAGGTCCCGACGGCCATACATTCAATGGACCACTATGTCCCTAAACTAGAACAATAGAGCCCCCAAATGCCCTTTTGTCGGATCTAAATGATCCTGTTAAGCCGATCTTAGTCTCAAATTAGACTAGCGTATCCTTAACAAACGTTTAAGTTGATCTTAGCCTCAAATATGGCTAACGTATCCTTAAACCAAAACCCCAAACCCAAATCTAAGAAAATACGGATTTGGACTAATCCACGTCCTACGGGCGACAACATAAATTAGTCTCCGTATACAATCCACGGGCAACCACAAACAAAACAAACACCCACGACACGAAGTGACCATCTGGAGAAGGAGAAAATTGTTACCGCGATGCGGTAGCGTAATTAACTGCAGGGGCTTGCACCTGCAGGGAAGAGCGTCCTCACAATCAAAACCCCCTCGACGAGGGGGAATCTGACGAAGTCTGCTACATCGGCCGCATTCGTTTAAACCTTCAATACATGGTGCCATAAATCAACTTGGCATCTTCGGAGAGGTGGACGGATAGCACCAATTGGCATCTGCCCCGAATTTCAGGCAAAGACGTCCGCCGTGTCTCTGCCGCGTCTTTCGGAGGGGAACAGCGGTGTCGCCGGATTTGTCTCGAGTCGTCGTCGGAAGATGACCTTGGGCTAACTCCACTTGTACAACTAATTTGACTTGGAAAAATTTGAGAGTTTTGATGATAGATTTCAAAATGGAGAGGGCTAGGTATGGGGTGATATTTATAGGATAGAATTAGGGTTTAGGGAATTAAAAATGAAAATTAAAATGCATTAAAACATTGGTTTAATAGTGATTTTAATCCTCTGGATAATTGCAGGAAATTCAAACAGAAAAGGAGTAGTAGGGGGAGGCCAAGGGGTGTTGGGGAAAATTTTGAGAGCATTCCCCACGGGGGGACCCGGCGGCGCCGGCCTTTTGGCTCATCTCGCCGGTCGATGGGTCTGGATACTTGCCACGTGTTGGTGTCTGCTCATATATCAATTTCCACATGTTTGATTTTAGTGACTTTTCATTTTTACGTATATTGCACGTGTAAACTTTTGGGCTTCCAAAAAGTTTTAAAAAAAAATCATTAAAAATAATATATGGCTGATGGGATTCGAACACATGGGCTATGTCATAGCAGTGCAAGGGCTTTACCAATGAGCTACAAGTGTTGTCTTGCTGTTCTTAAACAAATTAAATACTTATAGCATACTCAGGATTGCAAATACTCCATTTAGTATTTTAACTTTAAAAAAAATCTGTACATTAAACAGAGTCGTTACACGGATACTGAGGAAGGCATGGCGCAAGATACTGATTAAATTCAGTGGAAGATACGGTCTAAGAAGTTTGTTGGATTTGGAATTCATTTGTAAGCTTGGTCCCATCAGATATCCAGATAAATTCTAAGACATGTATCGCTCATTTCGGGAGATAATCTTTCTCCGCAAAGTTGAGATATAGAGAAATAAAGATAGAAATATTAGAGCGGATCCACTCACTGAGGCTATTTCTCGAACGCGATAGTTTCACAAACGTGCTTTATGGGACTGATTAGTAGAGAAGTTGGGTGTTCGGTATCACACGGGCTGTGAGTATGCGACACCGCAATAATTAGCCTTAAGTGCAAGTGGGAGATTGTTAGATATAGTGCCCTCAAGTCAATTATTGTAATCGCAGGAAGGCGATTTTGATGATTGAGGGAGAACCTATACGGGTAGAACAATTTTACTCGAGATGATAGTATGCTATCTGGTTTGTCTTTATCATCATGTACATGCATTATGTGGTATTACAGATCACTATTACATATTGATAAAGCCCGTAGGATTATTGCTTGACTACCAGCGTTATGATGGCGATCATACATGTGGGATCATCTCGCCGGTCGATGTAATATTACAGATCGCTATTACATATTGATAAAGCCCGTAGAATTATTGCTTGACTACCAGCGTTATGATGGCGATCATATACAGTTGAGTGTATTCCGTATTTATACTGAAAACATTCTAGAAGGTGAACACCTCATTTTAGTTTATCCATTTATTAATTTATATGGAAAATGAGGTGTAAAGGTAGTGAGGTGAGAATGGTGAGAACCATACTTGAATAGTGTTGACAAATGAATTGTAAATTCATTTGTACAAACTATTCAAGTATGGTTGCTATATGTTTATTGGAAAAAATGTTTATACAAAACCATGTTTCGTGGTTTTCTCTCACTTGGGTTTTTTTGGATGGAAATAATTCTCACCATTTTTTTGCTCATCTCTCCTCACTAGCCTTTCTTGAGCTCCTTCTCTTTTTTCTTGATCTTCCACCCTACCATCTTATGTGTTGAGAATCAACGGTAGAAGAGAGATAGAAATACACTAAGAACAACTTACTACATCACTAGACATTCTAGATTAGCAACCTAGAGTCCCTAGTTGCTCCACTAGATTTTTAGTGTGGAGCTAGAGCCATGAACCACGTCTCTCGAGTGGATCATCTTCGATGGAGGAAGACCGGCGGCCAAGCTCAATCAAGGAGATCTCAAGGAGCTAAGGAAGAGGGTAGAAGACCGAAGGACATAGATCTTTTGGTAAAACAACTCTATCACAGTAGATAACCTCTTTGTAGCTTTCTAGTTTCATGTTTGGTTTCGATTCTAGGTAGTTGTTTCTAGCGCCAAGTTTTTAAACCCAAAAAATTTTGTTCTGCAACAGCCGTGGTTGACGGCCAGGGCGCTAGGAACCCTAACACAAACTCTTCAGCAACGAACAGAGAAATAGCAGGGCTCGAGTCTCGTCTTCAAACATAATTGAAATGGATTCTAATTAGCTCATCACGTTGTTGAAATCATTTAAGTGTTCTGTTACCGAACCATTTTCTGTCATCTTCATGTTGAAAAGTTTCTTCATCAGGAAGATCTTGTTTGATATAGAAGGCTTCTCATACAACTTGGCTAACGTTGTCATTAGCCTTATGGTTGCTTTCTCCTTTGAGATCTTAAAGGCCACTACGGAGTCAACGCCAACCTGATTGTCGCCAAGGTTTTCTTATCCAAAAAGTTCCACGCTTCATCGACCATCTTCTCGGGTTTCTCGTCTATCAACGGAAGATACATATCCTTTTGATATAGGCAGTCTTCTATCTGTATGCACCACCAACCATAATTGTGACCATTGAATTTTTCGATTCTTATCTTATTCTCCACTATTTTTCGTTCTACAGTCGCAGCAAACACAACTTCTCTCTTAATCTGAACCAACGCCTTCAAAACGATGATCTAAGAAAGTGGGAAAGAGAATGCAGGTGTCGTTACGCACTATTGACCTAGATCGTAGAATTAAAGATACCTAGGTTCTTTAACTAAGCTCTGATACCAGTTGTTGGAGATAGGGGAAGCCGTTACACAGAACAATGCTCGCGACAATACAATCACGCAATCAACACAACCATGCAATTAATCAACGAAAGATAAAATCACTAAAGATGCGAGAATAAATAAGAAATCAAAAACAAACAAGAGATAATTTGTTAACGAGTTTCATCTACCGTATGGCTAGTTCCCGGCAGAGCGGAATCTGCAAACGTCTACTAGAATTCTTGAATCAATTACAAGCATGAGCAACCCTAAGAGATTTCTCTCAAATCTCTCTAGATCTCACAAACCCTAACCGTCACCCTTTCAATACAATGATCTCTCATTTTGGCAGTAAATAATATATACGAGAAGTCCCCTTATATAGGAAAGCCCTAATCCTATCAAAAGCAAGAAATAAATCAAATTTTACCAACGTATGACCCACACTTGGGCAGACATCTGTCTCTAATCTATATCTCTTCGTTTTCCTTGTGCAGACGTCTGGCTTGTCTCTAGACGTCTGGTCTCGAGTCTCGGGTTAGGCTTCATCTCTTTGCCAAACGTCTGAACCACACTTGGTCAGACGTCTGGCCTTCAGTCTCTGGTCTTAGATTTGTCTTCTGCAGACGTCTGCCGTGCCGGCCTTCAGACGTTTGCCGTTACTCTATATTTCTGACATGGGCATGTCCAGACGTTTGTTGTTGTTCCAGACAGAAGTCTAACCTGAAGGAAACTCCACAATTTCTAACAGGAAGAGATCGATCTCGATGGATTCGATCGCCACGGTAAAAATGAAAAAGAAGTTAGAAAGAGGAGAGAGAGATGAAGAGATCAAAAAATAATATTTTAACAAGAAGTTATTCGACATAAGTAAATGAAGGGCATTATTGACATTTTACCTATCTCTTTCACGATGTTGGGGTCTAATTGTTAACTTCAGGGGTTACTCGTGGTTTCAAAACTATTTGTGATAATGCTCGATATTGGCGACCTCCGGGGTCAGGACACGTGGCATATGACGTATCCCAAGGCTCAGAAGAAAGGGGCCGACGAGGCCACCCGGAGCCCGACCTGAAAGCACAAACTGACCCACACTCGGGGCCCCCTGAAAATCAGCCTCCTCGGCCATTCAGCTTGCCCTGAGCCGCCATAGGACCAAGACTCCTCGGCCTCCCTGCTCGTCCCTGAGCTCCCTGCCGAGGCCGTCTTCCTCGGTCCTCCGACCAACTCCACCACTCACAGGCGTAACCGCCGCTCCGCGAATCTCGCCATGCGCAGATTTTACGCCAACAACATCCTACGTTCCACGCTATCACGATACCCATTAATGGGCGATCCGCTCTCTGCGCGAGCGTGACGTCGAGAGCGTAACTACCGGCGAGATTCTCGCGCCTGCCGCTGCGTGCCACCACCGCTATATAAACCCCCATCACAGAGGGGTCAAGTAAGACATTTCTTTACACTTATGCCGTTACTCTGCTCGGATCTTGTCACTGACTTGAGCGTCGGAAGGTCCTCGGTGGTACCAAACCACCCCGAGACTTCTTTGCAGGTACACGGCGACTGCCTCCTCATCCCACTTTGTCCTCTCAAAACCCATTGAGACCCACACGCAACGAAGGACAATCAACCCAGTTCATCTCGAGATCAACGGAAGACAACATCTGACGGAGGCCCGAAAAGGAGCTCCAACAATTTGGTAGTTTCTCATGAATTAAGAAAAAGGTTCGGAGGTTTATGGGAATTAAGCCTTTGAGAAATGAGGCACGACTCGAGACCCACCAAAACTAGTTTTATTTCCCTTTCATTTACTTTTCTTTTATATTTTTTAAAATGACATTATCTTGATGAGAGATTCCAAATAGAACTTTTTTGTAAAGAAAGAAGGGTGGAACGATAGAATTTCCAAACTAAAAGTATTGCATCTCAAAAAGCATACATGTGATCAAACAGTGAACCACAAAGAAACGGTTCTGCCATGAGCTATGTACATGTGCAAAGTGAAACATCAGAACAAGCCAAAAAAAAATGCAAGTAAAGAATGATATGCCCCTATTTATTTTTCTTTGAAACGACACCAAAGCTTACAATCAAAGTTCAAATTAGGGTTGAGTGTAGCATAGCGTTCCACTTTTGAATAGTGAAAAACGCAAACATCGTTGCGCATAGTGTAAACTATATGAATTATTAATTATTACTAATTATTATCATCATCATCTTATTTGCAATAAAGTATATATTATAAAGATAAAGAACATACAACAATAAGTAACATGCGTTATTATCTTAATTTTCAATCCTTGTATTCATATGTATAATTCATAATTGTATTAAACGTATCGAAAATCAATCAAATGACCTCTATTTGAGGAACATGTCTACTAAATATGATTTCAAGTGGAAATGTTAGAACTTCAATGAAACAATCTTTATATAATTTATGATTAGTTACTGAAATCTTAAGAATTTCAATAGAAAATCTTATATAAAAATAGTGTACGCATAGCGTGACGTATACCATTTGTTAAAAAGCGTAAGCTATTTGAAAAAAGACGCAAGCTATTTTGTATTTAAGCTATTTTCCGATGCTACATAGCGAAAATGCTAAGCTACACTGCATAGCGCAAAATATTGAGCCATGCAACGAGCCATTTTAAACATTGCTCTCAATGATGGAATAGAAAATTGTATTTTTCAAACTTCAATATAGTTTCAGAGTTTTGATGCAAGGGCTGTGACTAAATTGTTTAAGCCTAGGATCCCACCATAAAAAGTAAGCTGGATATGTGGTAGCATGTTAAAAATGTAAAATTGCATTTCCCAGCATTCGCTTTACTTATGGACTTGTGATGAGTGAGGGTCTTTATCATGCTGAGAAGGTTGTCAAAAAATACTTGGGTCGATCGACACAAGTCCATACATACAGATAACATATGTTAATCATAATATCATGATCAACTTCCGGTTCCTATGACTTTCAATCCATTGATTTCTATATCTTTTACGAAACATCAATGGAAAGCCTAAAAGTTGGAAAACACAGGCGTTTCCGGTTTTTTGCAATTCCGAGTTCGGTTGGAGGGTGTACGAAGTCTTCGAAGTTTATTGCACAGATTTTGATATTTTACTAGTTTATTTGTTTTTCTTGTTTTTAAATTTTTGGATTATGGACTTCTTCGTATTTTTGGATTGTTAGTATTTGATTATGTGAAGACATTTTAGTCTTCTTCTATAGCAAATTTTGTATATTTTAAAATAAAATTTAGAGTTTTCTTTTGCCCTAGAGGTTCAAGGGTTTATCTTTCTGTGCAATAACACGACAACCATTTCCCCACCTCCATCAACCACATCTACCCACACTGCTGCTACGCTACCATAAATATGTATTTGCAGCTCACCAAATGAACCTATTTATAATATTTCAGTATCTAATTTTAAACTATATTGACAGAGACGGAGCCAGAAATTAATGCAAGGATGGGCAGAATATTATTTATACCAAAACATAAAATATTGCAAGAGAGAGAGAACCAATTCTTTATATTGGTGGAAAAAGCATCTTGCAAAAAATTTATAGTAATTTATAATCAGGATAATTTAAGTAATATATATTCAAAATATTTTAGAATAAATTTTTAATCAAACTATTTTAATTTTTCATAATTCAGATTTTAAATACAAATTATAACAACGATTAAATGAAAACGCTATGAATAGTGCATAAATAATTAACGTGACCAAGAAAATATACTAAAATGCTGTGCTGCAAGCTGCAACCAGCTAGAGCCAAAAATTTCCTTTCGAAAATTTAACTTTAAGATCCATCATTAAACAAAAATATGAAATCAACTAATAGTAAACAGTTACAAAATTACATAAAGGTTTTTGTTATAAAAAATTTTTACATAAAGGTTGGAGCAATAAATAAAAAATATTATATGGACTTTATGGAACAAAAGAAAACAAGTCTAACAAAGAAAACAAAACAAAAATAAACTTTCTTAAATCTGGAATCCAGTTGCTTCTATATGCAGTCTTCATTTTGAAAAGTGGAATTAAAATGCAAAATTAAGCAGTCAAAACAAAAGAAAATGAATGACCAAGAGAAGATCAACATAAATTTTCTTTCTGGAGAAAATGTTCGGGACTTTGATATCCTTGAGGAAAAGATAAGCTGTGAACAAAAATTAAGACAACAATATTTATGGATTTTGTTGTTTTGGTATACATGTATTTCTAGCAAAATAATAATAATAATAATAATAATAATAACTGTAGTTAGTTTGTTAGATTAAATATAATCTTGTTTTGGTCAAGAAAGTACATAACAGCCCCGCTTGCAATTGGAGGACAACAGGCACTCGACAAGCTCGTTGCTGGAGAAGGTTGAGAAAGACAAACCGGACTCGCAATTTGACGGATCCTTCATCGAAACCCTAACCCTAAAACTAAATTAGAGGAAAAATTTAGAATTTCAGGGGTAGGGTTTTTCTAAAAAACCTAGCTTGATACTCCAGAGTCATCTTTAGCCTCTTGGTCTCCTGACGAAGTAATGGAAGATACAAAAAAAGATTCCTTTTATATCCCGTTTGGTTCTTTTAATGCAAAGTAGAAAGTTTTTTTTAATATAAAAAGCCCAATTTAGAAATAATATACCTAAAGTTATAGGAAAATGAATTAGATACTTCTTCTATTTTTGGTTTGCTTGTTAAAAGGACGCATACAATGACATTTTGGGTAGATCAGGCGGGCTGGCCGGTCATTGAGGTTAAGTTGCGAGAAGAAACATTAAGCGCTATGTTTGTAGCCGCGGCCAATTTGCTATTGTCAAATGTAACTCGTTTTTGCCAAATATAATATAATGCAATGCAACCTACTAAACTACATGCCAGATGAGGCACACATCACATTCATCTTCATGGCATCATGGCATGGCTTCAATCCATGAAAATATCAAATCACTCCCATAACTCCCATTAATCAAAACATATTCCGACGATTACCTGTTCTAACATGCATTGCCTGCATAAATAATGATATAATTACAGCAGTTTTAAATTCTAATCCAACTCTAATACATAAAAGAAGTCTAGTTTAATAAAACACTGGACTAAAAAGAAACTCTAAGCTAATCAGAACTCTCTATTACCATCTAGACTCAACCCCGAGAAATCTAAACAAATCCAAAATCTCGAGGCAGAAACATACTTATATCATGTATACCGAATATAGGGAGCGTAATCCGTTTATGCATTATGCGATGGCCAACCGGATAGAGCACAAATACGTGTTTTACAACATTGTACCTAAATAAATGCAAATCTATCAGAGTAATTCTTCCTTGGCAATCCCATAAACATAAAGGAATTTTCAATCATGTAGATAGTACCGTATCTGGTAATATTCCATTAGCTAAACAATGTAGCAGCAAGAGCATAAAGGAACATTAGATGCTAATCAACTTACCATCGATGCAATCATACAGAAAAAAAGGATGCATTTTAATAATGGCGAAGAAATTTCTATTTAGGACAGAGACAACATGTATCGATATTCCCATTGGTTTCTTCGAAATTTGACAGCGATTGGTATGGACCATCCATCCATAAAACAAAATGGTGGGTGATATGATATAAGTTTGCAACGGTACTCATACTTAGACCTCTCTTACATATCACATACTGAGGTGACTATAATCCATGGACCAGGCTGAACACACGAGAAATGAGTTTCCCATAACCATAAAACTTGACCTCAACAACAAAACAAGACATCTAAACCCAACATCGAATAAAATTAAAGGAAAAAAGGAAGTTTCCAGCAAAAGCTACCACAGGAGTAAGCTGCGGTCTAATCCTCAGATGCCTTGGGAGAGTTCTCAGGTGTCTTTAGCAGCTCAGCCTTCTTTACTTTGTGTGCTTCTACAGCTCCACGAAACTCCTCCACAAAGCGACCATCCTTGAATTTGACGGCGAATGTGGCGAGACCATTCTTTCCTTCACCAGCGCTGTTGATGCAAGCAAAAGTGATGCCTTTTTTCTCCATATTGGTGAGTGTCATATCTGGGTAAAGACTCGCATTTAAGATCAGTCTATAATTACCCCTTGCCCTCATGATAAGCCTCGCTTTCTCGACACCGGATAAAGAAACATTCAGTTTAAGCTCGCCCTTTCCTCTCTCTTTCCATCCTCCATCCAAATACTCGTATAGTATAGCATCTGCAGTAAATACTGCCTTCTCGTTCTCTTCACCTGTTTCCGTGGGCACCTCCTGCATATTCTTAGTACCTCCATTGTTATCACTTTTAAATCCAAAAGCGGATCCAGAGCTTGAACCAAAAGTTGGCCCCTCTTTGGTAATTGCCCCAAAGGAAAATGAAGAGGTTCCAAATCCAGTTCCTGTAAGTCCTGTGAAGGCATTTTGGCTGCTAGACAACTGCTTAAACGAACTAAAAGACGAAACTGGCTTCGCTGCTTCTACTACATCTTTGTTGTCGTTTTCCACGGTATCTTTCTCAGATTTTTGGTCATCAACATTTTCGCTTACAATCTCTTCCTTAGCCGTGTCTTCACTAACTTTCTCATCAGCGCCTTCTTCTCCATTTTCTATGGCTTTCTCAGCTTCGGCAGGAGTTGCCTCTTCAACTGCTTTACCTTCCACTTTATCATCGTCCTTAGCAGTTGGTGGCTCCATTTTCTCTTCAACTTTCTTGTTGCTGTCCTCAGTTCCATTTGGTTCATCAACCGAAGTTCCGCTTTCAGTTCCTTCACCATCAGCATCACTTTTAACTTCTGTCGCATCACCTGATAAGTTGGATGGTGGGATCATGCGGAGAGAGGCAAAAGGGTTAGAAGAAGTAGCTTCTGGTTTTTGAGTTCGCTTCACCTTCACAATTCTTCTGGCCGCCAACACTTCGTCACTGGCTTTCTTGAAAGTTCCCATCTCTGGTTCAGGACCATCGTCATCAATCTCGGGATTTTCCTTTGAGATTTGTCTCCCAGCAACCCTCTTCTTGGATGCAACACCCGTTTCTGAATCGCCCATTTTTTTTTACAATAACTTAATGAGCTAACCTGCCATCAAAAAGAAGCCTGGATTGTTGTATCACCAAACGTTTTTACCACTAAAATAATAACCTCTTTAACAGAGAAAATAAAACAAATAAATCGCACACTTCCATATTATATTCCGGGAAGCGGTAAAAAGAATGAAGAAAAGGTGCAACTCTTACGAATAGAAGGCATCATCTTAAAAAACTAGTGCAATCGGACGAAATGAGTGTTACTAAAAAGGTGTTGTGTTTATTTAGAGTTCCCTTTGTGCTTTAACTGTTTTTATATTATAGTTGTGCCAACCATATATTGATGCTTTAAACGACCTGAGGGAGTAATACGAATCATTCAATGGAAGACATCAAAAGTATTGAATCCAAAATTGTGTAAGCAGGTGAAACATTTATTACTACAAGGTTTTTGTTTTTTATTCCGAATTTTTTTTCCTTCCCTGCTGTTTATATTCAACAAGATAATTGATTGCACAACATGAACAAACAACATATAATGTTGGAAAAAAGTACTCTTAGAGATAAGATCAACATAATAGCAGATCCATGTGCCCTAGGGTGATTTTTTTTTGGGTTGGGGGGGGGGGGGGCAGTACAAAAGAACACGAAATGGCTAGTCAACATGAGGTTAGATGGACTTGTTTTCGAAAAATATGACAATAGAGAATCAATGTTTAACATACAACCATTGCTAAAAATGAAAGTAGAAAACCCTATTGGACAAGTGGATAAAAACAATTGATCAGGAAACCCTATTGAGTAGAAACTTCAACTGGTCAGAGTTCATGTAATTTCTTGCAGAAGAAACATATTGGAATCTTCTACTTAATTCTTGTGTATTAAAAACGAGGATGATGGGTTTTTAGGATCAGTGCGGTCAAGTGAGAGACGCTTTCTGGAATATTTAAAATATAATTCACACACGCATTTTACAACTAATTAATGATTAGGGCATATCTTACAAAAGAAATGAACAAAGAGGCATTCAATATTAGCTCATCAACACACACTAATAAGAACTAAACTGGTATTATTAGAACTTATTATCACCTAACAATAATTTCTTTTCAGTTACTCGCTACTCTTTCAATTATAATTAGTAACTAATTCACTACTCACAGATTTTTTAGCAGGAAAAAGAAAAAAATGCTTAATTAATTGCAGAAGGAAGCATAAAACAGCTAATATTTGCTCAAAAGAGAAAAAAAAATCAACTCTTTAACGAAAAGTTGAAATTTTTTTCATCAAAATCACTCCTTTCTCTGTTTGATTAGTGAAAAGACGAAGAAAATTGTTACCTAGTTTCGAATCGAAGAAGAAAATTTTTGAAATCGACAGAGATCTGATGATGCCTTGCCCTAGTTCTCGTCGCCCCTAATTTTGTGCCCTATACTTTTGGCTTTCGAAAATAAATTGAAGGAGTTGAAAATTTGTGGATCTGATGATGCTTGGGTTTCGGGTTCTTCAAGAGCCCATGATCCATAAACCCAATAACATTTTAAGCTGTTGAGCCCTTATTGGACAAGTCGATTAAAAACAGACAGACGGCCGAAAAGAATCGAAAAAAATAGGCTTTATTGTTAAAAAATCCTCCCCAATAGTTTTACTATTTTTCACAAAACTGCCTTATAATTTGAAAACAACATAAAACAAGCCATGCTGTCAGTACCAGCTAATTGCCATGACATCAAAGAAAATAAATAATTTCCAAAATACCCTCAATTTCATCATGCGCAAAGCCACCCTAACCCTAGCCCTAGCACATGTCACCGCCGCTTGCTGCCCTCTCAACGTCGTCACCACTAGCCGCATCTTTCCCGACCTCCAACCTCCACCCCCCGCCTCCCTCACCCCTTCCCCGACCTATTCTCTCGTCCTCTCCCAGCCCTCCTCCTCCCCGACCTCTCCCCTCCTTCCCGACCTTCCATGTCCCACATATCCCGACCTTCTCCTCCGATGAAAAATCCAACTATTGTTTGTTCACCTAATTGACGATCAGCTTCGTACATCTTGTTCTATATGTTGATTGATGCATGTTTACAAAATTAGACGATTTAAAGACTTTTAAGGTGTGGATCAAATGTTCACAAAATGGATGGCTTTTAAAGCATCATGAAGTTACATAAATTTCATATGCTTGATGCATCACTTAGAAGTGTCCATAGCCTCCAATTTTTTGTATAAACAAATGCATGTTAACTTGGAGAACAAGGTGGATAGAACCAATCATTGATCCGATTGCGAGATTTGGCCATTTCACTTTTAAGGCTCTCATGCAACTATCTCATTTTATCGTTGTTCTTGTGCGTACACGCGCGCGCGCATGATGGTCTTATACTCCATGGTGGGTCACCTAGATCCATGATTCACATCGTTAATAGTGATCTACATGTACTCAGTTGCTTGTGTATATAATTTTTTATGTGATATGCAATGGACCAAATATCTATTTATGTTTAGTAGCTTTTTTCAACACTTAACAATAAGAATATGTCTTTGTTATAATTGTTGGTTGTGAATAAACTTTTTTCAAAGAACTAGAAAACATTTGCTTAACATGCATTTTGAGCTACGTGCATTTTACTAATATGTTTCTGATTGTTCATACAATGTAGATATGCCTATAAATGTAGTCATTGTTTGTTACATGTGTTTTAGTAAAGGGGCTTGGAGTAGACAACTGGGAGAGATATGGAATCGAGCCATGGTCTTCCATTTATGAGGGGGTGGCTAATTTATTTCACCAATTATCTCATTTTGACATATGTTTTAGAAAGCCAAAAATATGATAAAATTTGCATCCTATAGCTGTTGAATATGGTTCAAGAAATGTAGGTAATAATTTTCTTTATATCTACAACTTATGCAGACACATAAACTTGCCTTTGGATAAGCAAATAGAGTATTCATGGTTCTCATTTAAGCTTCAGTCAAATTTACCCTACATTATGACAAGCACAGGAATAGTAAACAACTCTGTTCTCATAATATCCTTAAATAAATCTTTGGCTGGAAACTTTAATTCCCGAGCATATATAAACATGCATTCAACAGGATTTTCATACAAGAAATTAGTCTTTAGAACAATGAAAAATCTACTAGGGATTCAGACTACAATTTGATCAAAGGAAATCAAGGGATAAATAGAACAGTTCCTCGCTACAGAATTCCTGTCCAAAACCTGAAAACAAAAGAAGAGGGAAAAAAAAGCTGACTGAATCAAAATGAATTGAGGCAGTTCACGATTCTCATTTATATAGTTAAGCACCCATCAGCATGACGAGCGTTGTCAACGCCATTTCTCATAAAATGAATAGAAATGGTTTATACAGTTATGAACTCTGTGGAAGAAGTCATGCTTTTATATATATATATACAGTTATGAACTCTGTGGAAGAAGTCATGTTTTTACATATATATATATATATATAATGGAGGAAAGATGTGCTAGAAGGGTTTTTGACGGCTGAGATTTGATTGGGAGTTGCTGGTTGTGGATCTTAATGGGTTAATGTTGGATGCCGAGCTATCTGCAAAGAAGTCCCGGGTTGAATGACCACCGTAGGACTCTCCGACGATCAAGTTAGAGCCGAGAAATAAGTGCAGAATAGCGGCGTATTGGAAATAAATTCGAGATACATGTCGTCTGAGAGAGGGGTTTATATAGGGGTCGCGTGGAGCGAGCAGGTGCGAGTTCACCACCGTCAGTTACGCCCCAGCGTTATTCTCGTCTTGAATGGCGGGATGCGCTCATTAATGGGGGGTACGCCCATTAATGGAGGGATGCACTGGCATGGGACGCGGATCGTGGGGAGGCAGATATCTCGCCCTGGCGCTATGCACAGAGCCGTTGTGGGTCGCATGGGGTCCATGCTCTTGGTTGCTCGGGGGAGGCCGAGAAAGCTCAGCACGTCAGGAGTTCGGAGACGAGCTAGGAGGCCGAGGAGGCTCGGCACGTCAGACGGCTCGGAGACGAGCTGGGAGGCCGAGAAGGCTCGGCACGTCAGACAGCTTGGAGACGAGCAAGGAGACTGAGAAAGCTCGGATACGAGCTGCTGGTAGTTTTTTAGGTGAAGGTGGTATGTATTCAGGGAGGTCTCTCGAAAGGTCGGATACGTTCCTCGAGAAGGGGATCCCGAGAAATCCTCATAATGCAACCCATCTATTCCATCTCCGTAGCCTTCGGAACATGTCATCCGCCACGTGTTGTAATTTGAGGAGACACCACTTGTGGGCATTATCATTAGCCCTCCACTCTCGTTCCGACCTATTCATAGGTCGGGTCGAGAGTGGCCTGCTCGGTTTTCTTTCGTTCATTTTGGCGCCAAGGAAACATAACGCGGATCGCCCGGGAACGGCATGGCATTTGGTGGTTATGTTGTTTCGATCTTTGGGCCCACGTGTCGCCTCGTCGTTCGCCTGAATCTTCTCACGTATCCACGATGGCGTCAGCGGATCAATGAAATGATCGCACTTTAAAGAGGGGCGCCATTCCAGCCAATCGCCAGTTGGGATACGGGCCACGTGTAAGACGTCGATTGGCGGAAGCGACAGACAGTTTCTGACTCCTGCAGTCGAAAAGACATCCCCAATGGCCGATCGAGTCTTCTGCCGCTCCTCGAGCACCAGAAGAAAGTCGCGGGGGAAGGGGTCACAAGCATGCGCGGGGCACGGCGCCCCGGACGAGAGAGGAGGAGGAGGAGGCTGAGCCCGCCGAAGCCCCCCTCAAGAGATATAAGAGGATGGTATCTCGGGTGCCTTCTACCGGGATACCAGTGCAGGAGGGGGAGAGCACGAGAATATGGACGATCTCTCCCAATGCTTCACAAATGAATATGAGAATGAGCTGATTTCAGAATTTCCACCGGCGCCAAAAGAGCTGGAAGATGGAATACACACTACAGCAGACAACCTGAGAAAAATCGACTTGGGGACGACAAACGAGCCAAGGCCAATGTTCGTCAGTGAGTTGTTGTCTGAGAAACAGGTAGCCACGTTAAAGGACGTGCTTATGCAGTATAAAGACTGTTTTGCATGGAACTATTTCGAGATGCCGGGATTATATCCAGAGATAGCTATGCACAAGTTGGAGATATCACCGGACGTCAAGCCAGTCAAACAGGCGCTAAGAAGAATGCGGTTCGAGCTTGAGATGAGTATCAATGCCGAAGTCAAGAAGCTAATCGACTCCGGCTTTATCCAAGAAGTTCAATATCCCGACTGGATCGCCAATATCGTTCTGGTAATGAAGAAAAATGGGACAGTACGCATCTGCGTAGATATTTGGGATCTCAACAAAGCTTGTCCGAAAGATGACTTTCCAGTGCCTGTTACCGAGTTGATGATCGATAACACATCCATCTATGAAGTCTTCTCCTTCATGGACGTATCCTCAGGGTACAACCAAATCAAGATGTATCCTGAAGACCAAAAGCACACTGCTTTCCGGACTCCGCTGGGTATATTCTGCCACAAAGTAATGCCATTAGGTCTAAAGAACGCTGGCGTCACCTATCAGAGGGCCGTGACAAAGATCTTCGATGACCTTGTACATGAGATTGTCGAATGTTATATCAACGACCTCGTGGTTAAAAGCAAATCGTATGAGGAACATTAAGAGCCTTTAAAAATAGTGTTCCAGCGTCTTCGGAAATATAATCTGAAGATGAATCCTCTGAAATGCGCGTTTGGAGTTTTCTCGGGCAAATTCCTAGGATTCATCGTACGACACCGGGGCATCGAAATAGACCCGTCGAAGATCAAGGCGATTATGGAAATGCCTTCACAAAGAACTCTTAAGCAATTACCGTCTCTCCAAGAAAAGCTTGAGTATATCCGGCGGTTCATAGCTAACCTCTCCGGTAAATGCCGCCCCTACAGTCATCTAATGAAAAAGGGACTCCGTTCTCTTGGGATCGAACATGCCAGAGCGCACCGGACGAAATCAAACAATATATGCAGAATCCGCCGGTACTGACCGCGTCGGTCAAAGGAAAGCCCCTCATCCTGTACACAACAGCCCTTGAAGGTTTTTTAGGCGCGTTATGAGCACAGGAGAACGACCAGGAGAAAGAGAGAGCTCTCTATTATTTGAGTCGAGTTCTCCTGGGGGCAGAAAACAATTACTCCCCCATCGAAAAGCATTGCCTGGCACTGATCTTCGCAGTAACAAAGTTCTGACATTACACCTTGGCAAATGAGGTCATCTCATATCAAAAGTGGATCCACTCAAGTATTTGATGTCAAGAGTCATGCTAACAGGAAGGCTTGCCAAATGGGCCCTCCTCTTGATGGAGTCCTCGATAGTATATCGACCCCTCAAGGCAATAAAAGGCCAGGCCATCGCCGACTTCCTCGCTGAACATCCGATACCTGCCGAATCGCCCTTGAACTGTGAGTTGCCAGACGATTACGCGATTGACGCAATTGACAGGGAGAAAGAAGGGAATGATACCCGATGAGAACTCTACTGCGATGGAGCGTTGGGCCTTATCTTTGTGAGTCCACAAAGAGAGATAATGCGTTTTGCCCTTTCCTTAGCGGAGCTAAGAACAAACAATGAAGCCGAGTATGAGGCTTTGATAGCAGGTCTCGAGATTGTTGTCAACATGGGAATCAAAAACCTCCTCATATACGGAGACTCCCAGCTCGTCGTTAACCAAGTAAATGGCGACTACCAGATATGTAAACCGGAATTGATCAGGTATGGCGAAAGAGTACTGCAATTGCTGACGCAAATCCCCTACTACACCCTGGAAAGCATACCACGTGAGGAAAATAGCAAGGCGGATGCGTTAGCCAAGCTCGCTAAAGAACTGGCTGACGAAACTCGTCTCGTAAAGATCATTGCGCAAAGTCGCCGGATTCTCGCACCAGCAGAAATATCTTTGGAGATGTCTAAAGGAGAGGAAGCAACCGAACAAGAGGCCTTCTAATTGGAGGATGAAGAAAGGGCGAAAGATTGGAGAGAAGTCTTCATAGACTACTTCAAATCCCATCGAACGCCCGAAGACGTGTCGTCAAGACATCAGCTCATGAAGCGAGCCCTGTCTTTCGCCTTCGTCAATGGTACTCTTTATAAGAGATCGTTCGATTGTCTATGGCTGAGATGCCTGGGACCAGAAGAAGCAAGAAGGGTCGTTTAAGAAGCTCATGACGAACTCTGCGATTCCTATCAAGCTGGGCCAAAGATGAAGCTGAAGATCAAAAGAATGTGTTACTATTGGCCCACGATGATTCGAGAATGCCTTGAATATGCAAAGCAGTGTCACTCGTTCCAAATTCACGGGAACTTCATCCACCAGCATCCGAGTCCGCTACACCCGACATTGGCTAGCTGGCCATTCGAAATGTGGGGGACCGATATAATCGGGCCCATCGAGCCAGCATCATCCAAGGGACATCGGTTCATACTAGCAACAACCGATTACTTCTCCAAGTGGGCAGAAACAATACCGCTAAGAGAAGTGAAGACGGAGAACATCCTCCATTTCTTCAAGACGCATGTCATCTACCGGTTCAGCACTCCGTGATAGATTATCTCTGATAACGGGTCAGCCTACAGAAGCCATAAGATCAGCCGCTTCGCACAGCAGCATAAAATAGATTGGAGATATTCCTCAGTCTATAACCCCCGAGCTAACGGTCTAGCTGAGGCTTTCAATAAAACCTTGACGAAGATCATAAAGAAAACGGTGTCCAGAAATAAAAAGGACTGTCACGAGAGATTGCATGAAGCTCTCCGGGCCTATCGGACTACGTTCAAGACGACTACGAACACAACGCCATTTGCGTTAGTATTCGGCATGGAAGCGGTACTTCCCTTGGAGATAGAACTACCATCTTTACGAGTAGCAGTTCGGTACGAGCTGACGGATAAAGAAAATGCCTATCTTCGGCTCGAGGAGCTTGATGCCCTCGATAAAACACGTCTCATAGCGCAGCAAAACCTAGAAGCTTACAAAGCAAGGATGACGCGCTCATACGAAAGATTGACTAAGCTGAGAACATTCCGCCAAAGCGAACTCGTATTAGTCGTAAAAAGACCTATGATCCCCAACCGTGCCAAACGGGGGAAATTCGAGCCGAATTATGAGGGCCCGTACATCATAGACAAGGTCTACCAAGGTGGAGCCTACTTGCTCATGGATATGCATGGCGAAAGACCCTTCCGGCCAATAAACGGCCGATTCCTGAAAAAATATTATGCCTGACGAGTCATGGCCCAGGTCAATGATAAATGATGACGCCTATATTCGCCCACTATCTTCCCAAGCCCAAACTCTATAAGTAGTATCTGGCGAAATCTCGCCTCAAAATCTCTACGGACCATAACGTCCTTAAACTAATTACAGACCGTAACGTCCTTAAACTAGCTATGGACTGTAATGTCCTTAAACTAACAACGGACCGTAACATCCTTAAACTAGCTGTAGACCGAGATGTCTTTAAACTAACAACGTCGTCTCTAACATGGCGATAGTAGAATGCAAGTCCACAAGTCCCAGCGGTGAGGACTGCAACTCAAATCCCGTCGGCAAACGGATGGATTACGTGCGGCGAAACTATTCTCGAGAGTTTCGTCGTGCAGAAAAAAAGGTACGTCCACAAACGAAATAGGCACAGATTAAAACCCGAAAAGGCGCCGTGAGTAAAAACAGCGGGACTACCGGCGAGTTTGTGAAAACCCGAAAGGGCGCAATCTCGTTAAAATAAAGACACCCGCAAGGTCCTCTCGACCTTATGAGGGAAAAATACCTGTATGAGATCTTTACGACTCACAAGGGAGCAACACACTTAGGGATCCCCATGATTTCTAAGGAGAAATTGCACTTACGGGATCCTCGCGACTCGTCAGGAAAATTCCCCCTATGAGACCCTCACGGCTCATAGGATTCAAAAGCCTTAAGCTACAAAGATCTGAACATGTTCTTAAGCTATCACATTCCCCAAATATCCCTACAAGCAGTTCAATATTGACCCTTGTATACAATCCACGGACACAAATAAACGTTTCCCTCACCAAGTTCCACCAATGGCGCGAAATTTCCCCATATGGTGAACGACACTTATAAGTCCTCTCGACTTATAAGGAGAAAACATTCTTATAAGATCCTTACGACTTATAAGAGAACATACACTTAGGAATCATCACGACTCCTAAGAAGAAAACACACCTACGAGATCCTCACGGCTCGTAGGGAGAAACACCTTTATGAGACCGCTACGGCTCATGAAGTCAAAAGCCATAGTCGACAGGATCCTAACCCTATTTTCTAAGCAACCTTTTCTCGAATTGACAAAGGCAAATGATGATTCGCTCTTGGAAATGTCCCAGTGATAGCAATGTTGATGCCTAAATCGGTATCAAATTCCAAGTCCTTTCACGGCAAATGATGATTCGCTCCTGGCAATATTCTAGTCACAGCGATGTTGATGCTAAGATTGGTATCAGGTCTTGAGTTTCATACTCGCAGCAAAAAGTCAGCGAACCATAAATGCATATGAAATAGCCGAAATGATAGGGCAATTTGCAAAAAAAATCAGCAAGTAAAATATATGCATACAAAAATAGCCGAAATGATTGGGCAACCCGCAATAAAAAGCAGCGAGTAAAGGAAAAGAAAAATAGCTGAAATGATTGGGCACCGCGAGAAAATAGCCGAAATGATTGGGCAATCGCGACTTTCGCGATATAAAAAGCTGAAATGTTAGAGCATCGCGGAAAGAAATAAAAAATGAAATGAAATTTTTGCCCTGCAGGTGAGATCACATTGGCCCCTGTATACAATCCATGGGCACAAACAAAAAGGGAACCATATCGTCCCATCAGGCTTCATCAAAGAGAAGCCAGATATCGAGGGCTACACCTACAGCCTAGAAATCAATGACGGCGTTCCTTCTCGAAGCATATACAACGTCAACAAAACGGAGCCATGGCAAAGTCCTTTAATTTCAAATCTCGACGGTTCACAGACGACCTAGAGACTGCCTTGGAACCATGGCAAAGTCCCTATTTCCAAGTCCCGACGGCTACATCTACAGCCTAGAGATCAACCAACAGCGTTTTTCTTCCTTCCAGCAGGATACAGGCGCAGCATCAACAAACGGAGCCATGGTAAAGTTCCCTAGTTCCAAACCTCGACGGTTCACAGACAACCCAGAGACAACCTCGACATTCATCGCAATATTGTAGACACAATGTCAACCAGCGAAGCAAAGGAAGATCCCTAGCTTCAGGGTCTTGACGGCAACTCAAATGAGACCTGAAAAGACTATCGGAGATCATCCCACACCAGCGCGGAGTGGTCATGACACATCGGGGCTCCCAAACTGAGCCTAACCTCAAGTAAAATGCGCCATGGAATATCCCTAACACTTGCTCTCTTAATGGTAATATTACCTGGAAGATTACTTGAAGACGTCTTGTCCAGCCCCCGAAAGGATCAAAGACACGACAGTCGCGGGGCTACCCGAACAACAAGATTGCATATCGGGGAATATATCGGTTAACGCGACGGTGCGACGGGTAGAAAACCCTAGTACCATAGGCTCTAACGGACTTCTATTAGCAGGAGTCAACGGTGACGTTAGGAAACCCTTGCGGGAACTTCTCGATTCGTCTCGACTCGTGAGAAAATTAGTGTCCTTGGGAGAACTTCTCGATTCGTCTCGACTCGTAGGGGAAAGCCTTAGGCAATGGGGATAAGGACCTGTTTTCTAAGCACTGGGGCCCTGCAAGTTGGTCCAAGATAGACTATTGCATACTATTCACGGGCCATACTCTCCAAAGTCGAATATCGACAAGGGGGAAACAACCACTTACGAGTCCTCTCGACTTGTAAGGGGGGAAAGTTCTCTTGTGAGATCCTTACGACTTTCAAGAGAAAACACACACTTAGGAGTCCTCACTGTTAGTTATATGTATGCCCTAGAGGCCATTACTATACATAGGATGTATATTGTAGTGGATGCTTGGAGATATATAGGGAGGACTTTCTTGCTCGACATGATAGTATGCTATCTGGTTACTCTTTACCTTAACGTGTACACTGATTGTCTCTCTGTTACATGTTGGTAAAGCCCTTAGGATGTGTACTTGACTACCTGGACTATGATGCGGATCATATTAGTGGGGACATGATAGTCCATAAGTACATCCTTCAAGGTCCCTAGTCGAGGGTGTATCGAGACGGGGCATCGATATACCAGAGTAGACTAGCGTATACCTTCTCGACCCATATAGATGGGCGATGGATGATCCCATATCCATTGGTGTTTTGACATCAGAGATGATATACGGGTGCTCAGTGGAGACTGGGTACACTGGACGGACTCGCCGAGAACTCCCAGATGGTATTATACCTTACTCAGATGGCAGTTCTCTGGTGACACTGGTACAGGTTAGTCTGTAGACCCGAGATCGTCATAGAGTCTTGTGTGATTCCCACTGTGTTTTGATTTCCACCTTACCACGTCCAAGAGGGCCTGCAAAACGGTGGTTTTTGGGTACAGTGCCGAGTCATATGGAGGCAATGAGCGATAGGAGGGGTTTCGTCTCTCCCGGTATTGGGGGTTGTTGTTGCGCTATGCTCGATTGGCCATAACAGGGAAGTCCCTGGCCAGGGCTGGTTTAGAGATTTACTGGTAAGTGTTACCAGTAGTTTCTCGACCCGTTATGAGCCTCATATCGGCATGACTTATCGGTTATTGGGGTCTGACGTTTACCACCCCTAGACTTGATATGCGATATATCAAACGAGGAGACCGGACTGTACGGTAGTATCACTGTCAGGCTTTTTGCAGGAGTTGGAGCGGGCTTGCTTGCTGATCTTCTGAACGCTCAATACCCGGGTAGCCGTTACGTCCAGTTAGTACCGCTGACGGCTTGTGGGTGCTTGATATGATCATCACCTACTGCCGGCGTATTGACGAGTCTTTAGAGTCCTACATAGAGGTTTTACTGGCTCAGGCGAAACGAAATAGGAGCGCATATGTGATATGTACGTGACCGAGAATAATGCGAGTATGTGATACCGTATTCTATTCTCGCGATGTTTGTGTCGATCAGTTATATGCGATATAACCAAGTTATCGAATCAAGGGTTGATTCGATAAGTCGATATATTGGATGTTAGTCGGTTATATGTGATATAACCGGATTATTAAGTCAAGTGTTGATTTAATAATTTAGTGTATAATTGTATATATGATATACTAATTTACATTAACTAACATTGGTTCACTTAAGCATTTGTTTTTCTCACTTGTGCACAAGTTAATATATATGTGATATATATTCATTTGTGTTCATTTTTGTATCATGGTTGTTGATACAAATATCATGGGTGTATAAGACTTATACTATACTTATTATAGTATTAGGTTTTTATATTTAAAGTAATTCTAAAATTAGTGGATAATGAGTTCAAATGCATGAAGTTTCATGAAGCTTATGTTGCATTGACTTAGTCCACTAGTTTTGTTTTACTTAAGATATTAGTTAACCTAACCACTATAATTGGCCATGGTAATGTCTCTACATGAGTTAGTATATGATACCCACTCACCCATGGTTAGCTCTCTCTCTCTCTCTTGATCATTTTTTCATTCTCATTTTGAGCTCATCTTCTTCCTCCTTCATATTCATGCTAGGGTTTGAAAAGGAGAGAGAACCATTGTGAGAAAAGAAATTCTAAAGTGTACCCACTTCCTATTTCACCATCCTCTACTAGACTAGCACTTTAGTTTAGGGTGTTTGCTTCACTAATTCTTTAGTTAGTGAAGTAGAAGCTTTAATTCGTAATCCCTCGACGCAGATCATCTTCGGCCTCGAAGACTTTAAGTAATACCGTTGCCATCTTCTCACAGAGCCGTCCGAGAGTCGGAAGCATGATGATCGCAGCGAAGGGACTACTACAAGGAGCATATGAAGTGAAGGACCGATCTACAAAGGTTGTATTTCGTATTCCCTTAGTGATAATTGTTATTCACTAGCATGTTTTTCACCTAATCTCTAATTAAAGATCTTGTTTAGAGTTATTCGGCACGGCTAAAATTTTAACCGGGCATGGTAGATGCCTTATAGAACCTTTTTAGAGCGCCTAGTAACCCTACAGTGGTATCAGAGCCTAGCTAGATCATTAGGCGAAGTGTATACGAAGTTAAAATCCCGATCGAACCCGGAAACGACAAAGTAAGCCCCTCTCTGGAAAATTTTTCAAATCTGTGTTTTTTTTTGTATTAAAAATGCCTAAAAAATTCAGCAGGGTTTTCTAAGAATTACTGTGGAAAACGAGACAGTGAGCCGTACAATTGGCTGCGGAACCACAGCAATACCCTGCTTGGGCCGCGGATCCGCGGCCGTATAGAAGGCTTACTGTGTCGTTTTGGCACAGTAACATCCGTAGGAAAAATTGCTATTTTCTGGGTATTTTGTTATCTGACTCAAGAGTTGAGTGTTCTGGGGTTTATTTTGTATTCGTTGATTCGATCGGAAAATTTAATTTCGTTGTGTTTTCCGGATATTTAGAAACTGTTAAAAAGTTCGAACGGATATCAATAACTCACTTTTTCCCGACCCGGAAAATTTCCAAGTGTTGGATTTTTCCGTTTGTTTAAGAACGTCTAAATCGTGCAAGTTACGCAATGGACCCTCTAGAAGACAACAAACCTTAACTCGATTATGTGACCGTCTTGAACTGCCTTTTGAACCTTAGGGTTTGGGGCAGTACGGCGTGCCACATGTGAGGCGTTGGCTTGACCCTTCTACGGCTGGACCATTGGTACTGTGGCATATGATGGATGTTTTTTTAAACTCCCCTCAAGTGTTGAGTACCATTTGGGAAATCTTGGGTGTTTGATTATTCGATCGGAAAGTTTAACATTGTCTATTTATCTGGAATGTGATACAATATTTGGAATCCACAAGTAATTATGAGATAACTAATTTGAATGTTATAAACATAGCAGTTTAGTCTCAAATGATCGGTTGCCACGGAATTTTGATGCGATCAAAAGTCCGTCGCAATCACGTAGCGTACGCGGATACTCGCCGGGTAAACTTAATAGACAGCCATGCCCCACAGCCCCGACCAAGTGACTGTAGGAGAACCCCGTCGCCAAAAGCATCCGTTCGGGTGCTCGCGGCAGCGGTGTTCCGCCTTAGTGCACTTCGTCGACGGCATCCGGGGTGCGGCCGTCTACTAAAGTTTGCGACGAGCATTTGATCACATATCGGGAATCTTGTTGAATTGCCCGACTAGATATTGAAAAGTGTTTTCGATATAGAGACTAAAATGTGGGGTTTATAACTGTTACGCATGCGATGTCTAAGGATGGTTGCAGATTCCAACTGTTGTAGTTTTACACTTTCTTTTCTGTGACCGTAAGTGTAGTATGTAGTTGTATCGCCGGTTTTCGTTGCTATACATCGACGACAATCGGTGTATGCATACTTACTTACGTTGATGACATGTGATGTTATGTGTTGCCGGATATGTTATATTGGATCGTCGCGTTTTGAATAGCCGGGGGTTTTATGTGAGATGAGAGTTTTTATTTTTATTCATGTAAAATTAAATGTATGTAATATTCTTTTATTGGGGCACTTCCGGGTTGAGGTTGATGTCACCATTTGTATATTATTTACTTTTCCGCACTAGGATAGACCCAAGGAGGAGAGCACAAGTAACCGGGTTTTAAAGTCCAGTGGGAGACCAACTCAAAGAGTCGAGTCCCGGTCTTCTAACTCTAGAATTGGCAGGGTTGCTTGCCGCTCTCGTAGGGGTCTAGGGGTGTGGCTTTGGCTATTCATCATGACCGTGGAATCCGTGTTTTATACAGGCTCGTATTCAAAACACGGACGTCCTAGTATATCCAATATTTCATATGTTTCTTCTGCTGCGATATCTGTGATGTGATCATTTGATATGTTGTGATAAATAATGTATATAGTATATATGATATATTATATAGACGTTACTTATGTTTTACACCCGCGCTAGCCCTGCCCCGCTCTGCCGTTAGTTACCTAAGCTAACGGTGCACGAGGGGACATCGAGGCGAATGAGGATGACATAAGTGTACGTCGTATTTATCTGTGATGTTTAGGTGATTTAAATGATGGGACTTCATTAATATGATTAATGAAAGAAAAGAAACATAAAAGATGTTGTGGAATCAAATTTTCAAAAACAGGTAGCTACAGTTCTTGCTTTGCATCGCGGTGTTCCTTGTAGAACATCCTGCACCTTATTCGATAAGGAAAGGGCCGAGATCCCTTCACCGGAAGTGACCCCTTTAGCAATGACTGGCAGATGCTACACCTCTCGGTTTTGTCTTTTGATTGCTTTTCTAGTTTTTTTTTGCTTTGCATAGCGATATATATGATATATCCTGCACCTCATTCGACGAGGAAAGAGCCGAGATCCCTTCACCGGGAGTGACCTCTTTAGCGAAACTAGTAAAAGCCTAAAAAACACTCCATTTTAAAATCATTTGATTCTACAACGATATCAAGTTCATTACGCAATAAGTTTTCAGAAAAACCTGTTGTAGCCCTCCGTCATTTCAGATAAGTTGTATATAGTATTCGTGCTACATTTGTTGGCTTTCATCAAGGTGTAGTGTGCGGTAGCTATATGCCGCTTATCTGCTGCATACAATGCGATTAGATTAGGGTAGTCGTACGAATTTGTTGGCTTTCGTCAAGGGTCGTGCGGGTGGGTTTAATTCAGTCAAGAAATGTACAGGTTGAACTTGACTAGCGGGCTATGGTTTGTTGGCTTTCGTCAACGTCATAGCACGCTAGGGGCAAAATTATCAGGAATTTCAAGTGTTGAAATTTACAATGAGATTGCATACCTTCTATGAGATAGTTGGATCACAATACCCACTGCGAGTAATTGTTACTCCTGGGAGAGTTTTATACATTACAATTAGCCGATCAAGTAGGTGTCTAGAAAGGTGTCAACGGGGTTACGTCTCTGGGAAAACGAGATTTACTTTAATTAGGTCCGTGCAAAAGCACGGGGAACCTCCTTCAAAGTACCGACACTGGTCTGGCTGAAAGATTGACGAAGTTGTAGGGTGTAATTAATCCCGGCTAGTCTTTCCTTTTAGGGTTTGAAGGAAGATTTGATAAAAACAGTGGGAGCCATCCTGATTAGATAAAATAATAACCAATCTGATCTTACAAGAGCACACGCAGAGTGTTTTCTTCTCTCTCTCTCCAGGTAGCGACCATATCATGCCTTAATCAAGATAATAATATGGATGTATTGACCGAACCCGCTTGTTATACTGAGCTGGGGAACGTTGGTCCCGCTCCAACTTATAAATGTTATAAGACAGAGCAGGAAATTGGGGATTACTAAAATTCCCGTGCCGCCCAAACGAAGAAAGTGCATGTTGATGCATCTTCTTCGGGTGTGTTCATTACAGAGAACTGTTTCTCAGTATCCTTTACGTCCTAGGTATGTGATACCGGATCAGGATCCCATATATGTAATTTATTACATGGGCTACAGATAGATAGAAAACTGAGAACGAGTGATTAGTTTCATGAGATAGAAAACGATGCAAGTGTTGCAGCCAAGTCTGTTGGTCACTATCACCCTGTATTATCAGAATACATTGATTCTGAATGAATGTTATTAGATACCGAACATGATATACAATATCATATCAGTCTCTTTATTAGTAAAGAAGGATATAATTTTGTATTGTTGGATAATGTTTTGTACATTTCCTATATCAAGAGTTGATCGGTTCAGGCACGTTATCTAAAAGCATTGACGTTCTAAATCAAACTACAGTTCTTAGTATACAGAACACACACAAGAGGAAGAGTTCAGAAATGAAAAAATCCTTCTTGAGGTATTGTAGACTAGGCCATATCAATGTGACCCGACTAGCTGAAGTTACATAAGATGCATATTTAAATTAGTTTGAATTTACATCTTGTAAAAACTTGCCGGTCATGTCACAGAGATAAGATGACCATAGCTCTGTTTATTGGAAACAGAGAAAGAGTTAGTGAACTCTTGGGATGATACATGTTGATGTATGAAGGTCCCCTGTCTGCACATGCCAAGACCGGTTCTTTGTACTTCATTACATTCTCTGATGATCTCTCAAGATTCAGACATATGTTCCTGTTGAAACACATGTCCGAACCTTTTGAGACATTCACAGAATATAAGTTAGAAGTAGAGAACCAAAACGGGTATAAGTATTATGTCCTTTGATGTGATCAAGGAGGAGAATACTTGAGCACGGAATTCCTGGATTATTCTAAAGGAGAATGAGATTCTCTCTCAGTATTACTCCTTCATATACACCACAGCACGTTGGTGTATCAGGGCGGAGCAACCACACCCTATTTGATATGGTGTGCTCTATGATGAGTACTACTGAGTTTCCTATTTCTTTTTAGGGAGTTATGCACTTGTGAAGTTGCATACCTATTGAATAGGGTTCCGATCAAATCAGTTGCCTACCACTTCATATGAGATATGAAAAGGGAAGGGCCCATATCTTAAGTTTGTTAAGATTTGGGGTTGTCCAGCCTATGTCTAAAAGCATAATCTGGACAAGCTCGAGGTAAAATCGGTTCTGTAGAAGTTTGTTGGATATCCCAAGCATTCGCAAGGGAATATCTTCTACCAAACCGAGAAACAACAGATGTTTTGTTTCTCAGCATACCACCTTTGTGAAAGGGAATTTCTTGTGAAGAAATTAGTGGACATGAGGTAGAACTGGAAAGAGTTCCAGCTATACAAACTGCAGCTGATGATTTGGTAGAACCAAAGGATTCAATAGCAACCAACGAACCTCAGCCTCTCCGTCGATCTAGCAAGGTTCCTCACCTACCTGAGAGATACTTTGGTTTCTCTATGACAGTGGGAGCGAGGATTGCATCATGAGATGATGACCCAACTAGTTTCGAGCTGGCCATCAGGAGTGGGACTCTATAAGAATGGCTGGATGCTTAGCGATCTGAGATGGAATCCATATACACCAACAAAGTATGGACTTTGGTTGCTTTATCTGAAGGGTTAAATCCCCATCAGGAGCAAGTATATCCTGAGAAGATTACTTGGTGTACATGGAAAAGTTGAGACTTTCAAAGCTAGACTTGTTAAAGGTTTGCATCATAGACCAGATGTGGCTGATGATGAAACCTTTTCTGGGACCTATGCTTAAGTCCATCCAGATCCTACTTGCCACGGCTACATACCATGACTACGATATCTGGCGGTAGGGTGTCATGACTGCTTTTCTAAATGATGTTTTTGAAGAGAGAGTCTATAAGTACACAGTTAGAGGGCTTCGTAGACAGTGGGAGCAGCGAAAACGTGTGTAAGATATTTTATGTGATAAAGCATGCATCACGGAGTTGGAACGTCTGTTTTGATATGGTAGTCAAAGAGTTTGACTTCATCAAAATGGTATATGAACCTTCTATATACAAAAAGGTAGTAGAGAGTATGGTGGTGATCCTCGTAGAGTACGTGGATGACATACTCTTGATGGGGAAGGAGTTTCCTATGCTACGCTCGGTCAATCTCCGCTTATTACAATGATTCTCCACATAGGATCAAAATGATACCTTCTAAATCCTGAGTTTTGATCTATGAGATAGATGTAATTGGAGGTTAGGATTATCACTAGTTGTAGTGAGATGGTATCAATCGATCCTGGGGAGAATCACTGGAAAGGTTCTAGGGTGATAAGGACGACTGAGTGTCAGTCGCAGGCATTGTCTTTACCCTCAGTAAAGGGACGGTATGTTGGAAGAGTTCCAAGCTAGATACCGTGGCATACTAGACGATAAAGGCTGGATACATCGCTACCAAAGATGCTACCAAAGAGGCAGTCTGGGTGTATATTAGTTCATGAGATGAACTTCGTTCCTACCATTGTATGACAATGGAGTTGTGGCTTATGCCAAGGAACGCCCGTCCCATCAGTGATCCAGGCATATTCTAAGGCAGTGTCACCTGATCATGGAGATGGTTGATCTCCAGAGGATCGAGGTCAGGAGAGTAGACTCAGAGGACAACACGGCGGATCCACTCACAATGGCCTTTTCCCAGATCGAGACTATTATGGGATGGTTGAGTATGAGATACTACAACCACTGTTATTAGTTGGCCCTAGTGCAAGTGGGAGATTGTTAGTTATATGTATGCCCTAGAGGCCATTACTATACATAGGATGTATATTGTAGTGGATGCTTGGACATATATAGGGAGGACTTTCTTGCTCGACATGATAGTATGCTATCTGGTTACTCTTTACCTTAACATGTACACTGATTGTCTCTCTGTTACATGTTGGTAAAGCCCTTAGGATGTGTACTTGACTACCTGGACTATGATGCGGATCATACTAGTGGGGACATGGTAGTCCATAAGTACATCCTTCAAGATCCCTAGTCGAGAGTGTATCGAGACGGTGCATCGATATACCAGAGTAGACTAGCGTATACTTTCTTGACCCATATAGATGGGTAATGGATGATCCCATATCCATTAGTGTTTTGACATCAGAGATGATATACGGGTGCTCAGTGGAGACTGGGTACACTGGACGGACTCGCCGAGAACTCCCAGATGGTATTATACCTTACGTCAGATGGCAGTTCTCTGGTGACACTGGTACATGTTAGTCTGTAGACCCGAGATCGTCATAGAGTCTTGTGTGATTTCCACTGTGCTTTGATTTCCACCTTACCACGTCCAAGAGGGCGTGCAAAACGGTGGATTTTGGGTGCAGTCCCGAGTCACATGGAGGCAATGAGCGATAAAAGGGGTTTCGTCTCTCCCGGTATTGAGGGTTGATGTTGCGCTATGCTCGATTGGCCATAACATGGAAGTTCCTGGCCAGGGCTGGTTTAGAGATTTACTGGTAAGTGTTACCAGTAGTTTCTCGACCCGTTATGAGCCTCATATCGGCATGACTTATCGGTTATTGGGGTCTGACGTTTACCACCCCTAGACTTAATATACGACATATCAGACAAGGAGACCGGACTGTACGGTAGTATCGCTGTCAGGCTTTTTGCAGGAGTTGGAGCGGGCTTGCTTGCTGATCTTCTGATCGCTCAATACCCGGGTAGCCGTTACGTCCAACTAGTACCGCTGACGGCTTGTGGGTGCTTGATATGATCATCACCTACTGCCGGCGTATTGACGAGTCTTTAAAGTCCTACATAGAGGTTTTACTGGCTCAGGCGAAACGAAATAGGAGCGCATATGTGATATGTGCGCGACCGAGAATAATGCGAGTATGTGATACCGTATTCTATTCTCGCGATGTTTGTGTCGATCGGTTATATGCGATATAACCAAGTTATCGAATCAAGGGTTGATTCGATAAGTCGATACATTGGATGTTAGTCGGTTATATGTGATATAACCGGATTATTAAGTCAAGTGTTGATTTAATAATTTAGTGTATAATTGTATATATGATATACTAATTTACATTAACTAACATTGGTTCACTTAAGCATTTGTTTTTCTCACTTGTGCACAAGTTAATATATATGTGATATATATTCATTTGTGTTCATTTTTGTATAATGGGTCTTGATACAAATATCATGGGTGTATAAGAATTATACCATACTTATTATAGTATTAAGTTTTTATATTTAAAGTAATTCTAAAATTAGTGGATAAGGAGTTCAAATGCATGAAGCTTCATGAAGCTTATGTTGCATTGACTTAGTCCACTAGTTTTATTTTACTTAAGATATTAGTTAACCTAACCATTATAATTAGCCATGGTAATGTCTCTATATGAGTTAGTATATGATACCCACTCACCCATGGTTAGCTCTCTCTCTCTCTCTCTTGATCATTTTTTCATTCTCATTTTGAGCTCATCTTCTTCCTCCTTCATATTCATGCTAGGGTTTGAAAAGGAGAGAGAACCATTGTGATAAAAGAAATTCTAAAGTGTACCCACTTCCTATTTCACCATCCTCTACTGGACTAGCACTTTAGTTTAGGGTGTTTGCTTCACTAATTCTTTAGTTAGTGAAGTAGAAGCTTGAGTTCGTAATCCCTCGATGTAGATCATCTTCGGCCTCGAAGACTTCAAGCAATACCGTTGCCATCTTCTCACAGAGCCGTCCGAGAGTCGGGAACATGATGATCGCAGCGAAGGGACTACTACAAGGAGCATATGAAGTGAAGGACCGATCTACAAAAGTTGTATTTCGTATTCCCTTAGTGATAATTGTTATTCACTAGCATGTTTTTCGCCTAATCTCTAGTTAAAGATCTTGTTTAGAGTTATTCGGCACGGCTAAAATTTTAACCGGGCATGGTAGATGCCTTGTAGAACCTTCTTAGAGTGCCTAGTAACCCTACACTCACGACTCCTAAGGAGAAAATACATCTATGGGATCCTCTCAACTCGCAGGGAGAAAAGTCTTTATGAGACCCTCACGGCTCACAAAGTTGAAAAGTCTTAAGCGGCAGATCCGAACCTGTTTTCTAAGCCATCGTTGCCCTGCAAGGAGATCAGGATAGACTACCTACAAGACGCATTTTCTAAGGAGACACGACAATACGACTGCATATGAGCTTAAATGGAAACGGTGTCCCAAACGTGCTGATTTATGTACGACACTACGATAGCGCTCGCACTTAAAAAGAAAACTCCTAAGGGCAAAGTAGAAAGTTCATGTATAGAGTGCAGCACACGCACGAATATATGATGAACAGAAAACATTCAACAGTTAATGATAAGAAAAATATATCGATATAAATATACTACTCTACAGGGAAAAGATCACCAAACATGGGATCAAAGATAAAAAGGTTAACAAAACTAAATTCAAAGTTCTCCAATTCCCTCTCTGCCCTCTCCACCATGTCGAAGAGACGGTCTTCACGAGGAGTTGCTCCCCACCGATTAGCGCCATGCTCATCAGCGAAAGCAGACATGATAGCCCGCCGGGCTCTTATCTGACTTAGTAAATGAACCGAGCGATCCTTTAGAGCCTGGGTAATTAAGCGTGCCTCGTGGAAACACTCAATTTTGTCCTCCGCTGCATCGAGAATCGCCGGAGTCATCTCTGTCGGATGAGGGGGGATGTCGGCAAGCATGGATAGAAAGATCATCTGGAGCCAAATGGAGCCCATAGGAAGAGGAGAGCCCCTACGAGTCAGGAGCTCATACATCACCGCGTCATATTGAGTGTCGGTGAGAAGGTGATCTACTAGCCACGCGGCAAAGCGAGGAATCGTTTCCTCGATGGGTACCTCCCATGGTTGCCGACAAGCGTGAGGGCGATTGTAGGCCATATCTCTTGGTTTGTTTGAGTTCTGTTAATAAAAGATGGGTTTCTCTTTGAAGAGAAGAAGGAGGATGTAGCCTCGGGTTATAAAGAGACGCATTCAAAGCTATGCACAAAAAACGTTGTGCATGGTGGAGCTATTCCCAAGGCCGAAAAAAGGGGCCATGGGAAAAGAAAAGGATAACTCATTGGAATTAGAGTAGGGAGGCAGAACGACATCATCAGTAGAGCCTCACGTGCATGGCACGTGAGCACCCACATTGATCCCTTTTGAAAATTAAAACGGCATCGCACGTGCATTACCCGTGAGCGTCGGTACTGGTTCATGATTAAACTCCCCAGCAGCACCTCATGCGCAAAAACACCAATAACAGTATAACGACACTTCATGCAGAATACACGTGAGCAAAAATAAAGGGGGAAAGGGGAAGTTTTGTCATTCATACTCGAAGAACTTATACATGGCATAAAAACAAAAGAAAATGTTTACAATGGTAAAACACTTGATCCCGGACATGGATTGAGGAATTCAGAAGCAAGCCCGAGTAAAATATTTCTGGCTTCTCTGACCATTTTTGTGTGCATCTTCTCACGAGCGCAAGCGTCAGGATTCTCGCTAATGTCATCCGTCCTCTGATAGGCAGATATTATCGTCGTCTGTTGGAAAACTTGATGCAAGATATCAACAAAACCATCTCGCCAAATCTTTGATATCAAGCCCATCAGATATATTGAGTGCGCCTTGTCTTCGGCATCATCAAGCGCTTCCAGCGGCATAGCTTCGTAAAATCTAGGAAGGGCTTCCCAAATCGCTCTCACGATGATCTTCAATAAAGCGGAACGGCGGGGGAGTAGTCGACCGTTGTATTCATCGAAGAGACGCATAACCTCAGCGCATTGAGCATCCGTAAACTCCTGGTTTTGACAGGGCCTTGGATGCGAATGTCTTCATACGAGATAATTTTGTCAAGATCATACAAATAAACAGCCATAGTATCTGAACAGAAAAATCAGCAAGAGTTTAGCAATTGAGACGATCAAGAAAATGCTTATTATAAGAATCCTAAAAGATTCTCATTAAACGGACACGGGGGTTTAAACAACTCTTAACATCCTCATAGTGAAAGCAAGTTCTGTTAAAATACTCAACAAATTTGAATTCATGCAAGTAAGGAAGAACCCTGTGAATATGTTCTCGAGACCACCAGGGAATGAAATTCCTAAGGGGCCCTTTTGATCTTCAGAGCAAAGCTCTTTGATGAGGAATAAAATTCCTTTTATGCGATGGAATTAAATTCCAGAAACCCCCATAAAGAGGAAATAAAAAATCAAATTCCATGAATCCTTAAAAGTCAGAGGAGGAATGCCCAAAGCATTGAAGGTCATTACTCAAAAATCACGTCTTTGGATCTCTAACAGATGGGTTTTAGAGGAGAGCAAAGTTCTCATAATGGATTTAAAATCCAGAAGTTTTCTTTAAGAAAAGGGTTTCCCTAATGTTCGAAATCTTTACCTAGAAAATGTTCCTTTTTCTAACAGAATTTAACTCTGAAATTGCAATGAACAGAGAACTAAACTCTGAAAAGGAGAATTAAATTCTCGAAGAAAACGAAGAAGGAAGAAGATGAAAGAACAGTGGCTTCCCAAAGGACAAACCTTTGCATTTATAAGACGTGACAAGAACAGTTCACCTCCCCGTTTCCCTAGTCAATCCAACGGCTGTAAAAATGACAGCGTTGCACTCACATGCAAGCCACGTGAGAACAACGTTGTGGGGGCATTTGTTCTCTCATAAAAAATAAACAAATAATGAACCAAAAAGCGTTGGACGAATTCCCCAAAAGGAGCATTACGTGCCCACACGTGATGCGCCTTGGAGCAAAAGTTATAAGCATTGCGCTTAACAAATAAGCCTGAAATTGAGCCTCACGTGCCACATGTGAGCATTTATATATAAAGTATATAGGCGCCTTCATAAAACAAATAAAGAAGATAACAGCCCAGAAGGCGCATCATGTGCTAACACGTGACGCTCTTCTCTGGGACGGCTGCATATAAGCAAACCGGCCTAGTGCCATTGGGTCACGTGCTACACGTGAGGATTCATAATACCTTCTGAGCCGATAGAATTAGAGTCTAAATAAGAGCTGTCAGAACCCTATTTGGGAAAATATTTTCCCAGTCTTTCTAAACAAGAAAGATTGTGCTCTGTAAATCAGAGCACCGTTGGATTAAAGATCTAATGGTGATTAAAAATCACCAAGCTACAGAATAAGCTCTGTATGGGAAAATATTTTCCCAATCTTTCTAAACAAGAAAAATTGTGCTCTATAAATCAGAGCACCGTTGGATTAAAAATCCAATGGTGATTAAAAATCACCAACCTACACAATAAGCTCTGTAGGGGAAAATATTTTCCCAATCATTAAACCAGAAAGGTTGTGCTCTGTAAATCAGAGCACCGTTGGGTTAAAGATCCAACGGTGGTTAAAAATCACTAAAATACAGAATAAGCTCTGTATGGGAAAATATTTTCCAATCTTGTTAAAAACAAGAAAAATGTCCCATGTGAGCTTATTCTGTATTTTAGTGATTGGGAAGATCCAACGGTGGATAAAATCCCCGAATTAATCAAAAATCTCTCAATGAGAGATTTCCTTAACAAAAATCAACAAACTTGCATCTGCTATATAAAGGACTCGAGACTGAAGAGAGAGAGATACACAGAGAGAGAGGGGAAGAAAAATATAGAGAGAGAATTTAATTCTCTAGAAAGAAGAGGAACCCCTCCCAAAAGCTCCCACAAAACAAAAGGAGAATTTAATTCTTAAACCAAGAGTTTAACTCTTCTCAAAGAACTTAGTTCTTCTTCTGGTTAAGATCTGCAGAAACAGATCTCCCTACAAGTTAAGAATTTAATTCTCATCGGGGAAATTCTGTCATGCAGATTCAAAACCTAGGGGAAAGAACTGAGTTCAAAAGAGTTTAACTCTTACAAAACGTATGGGGATTTAATTCCTCCGAAATTAGGGTTTAACCCTTTAAAAAGAATTTAATCCCTGCAAAGAACAAAAGGAGAACTTGATTCTTCAGAACCATAGAAGAACAACCTGATTATTCATTAGCGTTCAAACGCTACGTAATAGATCATGTGTTCCCATGTGAGCATCTCTGAGGAACAAAAAGGAACAACTGACATCGAGCCACGTGGCCCTCTAATAGTTCTTAGCACTTTCAAAAAGAAAAGGGGAATAAATTAAAGACAGTTCCCATTTTGGGGCGCTTCACGTGATCCCACGTGATCCCCTAATAGTGCTTAGCACTTTCAAAAGGAAAAGGGGAATAAATCAAAAACAGTTCCCATTTTGTGGCGCCTCACGTGATCCCACCTGACCCCCTAATAGTGCTTAGCACTTGTAAAAAGAAAAGGGAATAAATTAAAACAGTTCCCATTTTTGGGGTGCCTCACGTGATCCCACGTGCCCTCAATAGTGCTTAGCCCTTATAAAAGAACAAGGGAATAAACCCAAGTGAACAGTGCCAACTTTCAAGAGCCTTACGTGCCACACTTGAGCCTCCCCCAAATTTCAGTGTTTAACACTTCCTTGGAGTCTCATGAGGGAGCTTGTGAGCACTAAGCATACATTAGTGTTTAACACTGATACATGTCGTTGTAATTCTTCAATGTCTTCAGAGAGGTGGAGGGTCCCGACAACCAACAGCTCCTTGGTGCAACCCAAAACCCATTAGCACATCCCTATAGACCGCAACGTCCTTAAACTAGTTATGGACCGCAACGTCCTTGAACTACGATCTCGCCGCCAAATGATGATCTATGGACCGCAATGTCCTTAAACTAGCTATGGACTGCAACGTCCTTAAACTAAACACTCACACCAAAAATGGTCATCTATGGACCGAAACGTTCTTAAACTAACAACGGACCGCAACGTCCTTAAACTAGCTATGGACCGAAAACGTTCTTAAACTAAAGCAATAAAGCCCAAATGCTCTTTTGCTGGGTCTGAATGATCCCAAAATCCTGTTGAGTAGATCTTAGTCTAAAATTAGACTAATGTATCCTCAACAAATAATTAAGTTGATCTTAACCCTAAACGAGATTAACGATCCTTAAATCAACCCAAACCCAAATCTAAGAATATACGGATTTAGACTAATCCACGCCCTACGGGCGGCAACATAAATTAGTCTCCGTAAACAATCCACGGGCAACCAAAAATAAAACAAACACACACGACACGAAGTGAACATCTGGAGCAGAAGAAAGTGGTCATTGCTACGCGGTAACGTAATTAACTGCAGGGGCTTACGCCTGCAGGGAAAAGCGTCCCCACAATCAAAACCACCTCATAGTGAGGGGGAATCTGACGAAGTCCGCTACAATGGCCGCATCCATCTAAACCTCCGAAATACGGTGCCATAAATCAACTTAGCATCTTCGGAGAGGTGGACAGATAAAACCAAATAGTATTTGCCCCCAAATTCACGCAAGACGTTTGTATTTCCCAGTTTTGGAGGTAAACAGTGCCCAAGCAGTCTTTCGAGTCGGACTTCCCGTCGAAGAGGGCCACTTTAGACGGCTTGTTCTTGGACGAGACGCGCTCGGCCAATAGCCTTTCTGCAAAGGTCTTTGTAAGCGAATCAACGGAGTACTGAGCCCCTTCACCGGACTTATGGCCATCTCGTCGTATGCCTTCAATTTTCTTTTCGAGGGCTTCGATCCGGTGGTGGTACCCTGAGGATTCCGCACAGTCGGAGCGGCGGCTATCCCCGCTCCAGGTCTGCATGAGGGTGCGGCTTCGATTCCGCTCTATCACATATCTTAAATCCTCACGCGAGGCCCTTTTTGAGTAGTCTCGATGTTCGCCGTTCGAGCGGCCTCGACGGAGGTATGGGCGCCGGTCGTGCCTGGAAGCAGGCGAACTGACCGACACCTCCTCTGTCTTCCGTGAGACTGGGGTGTAGAGCTGTCCAGCGCCCAACGGGCCATGGAATCATTCACCGCATGTGGGTCGTGGTTGCCAGATTCGGCATACCGGCATTCAGTGACGCTGGGATGAGCTTGAGCGGGATCGAAGGACTGGGCGTGCCCCTCTGTCCTCCTGCGGGCGTCGTTATCCCGGGAATGGGGAACTGCGGCTTGATGGGTAGGGTCTGCTGCTTGAACGTGGACGAGCGCATCCACCATAGCCGTGAGTCTGTCAATTCGAGCGGATAAGACGCTGATGACATTAGGAGGGGGAGTAGAACCTCTCCCGCCTCCGTTATGGAGGGTGGGCGGTTCGTATTGGAATCGTCGCGGTTGTCGCTCGCTATCGGGTCGAGGGCAGAAGATCAAATTTATGGGTAAAGAAGCTTTTGAAGCGTTCCCACAGACGGCGCCAACTGATGGGGGTGATGATCTCCCTCAGATATTGTCCTCTGTCGGGTGGTGCGAGCGGTTCTGAGCTGCTGAGATTTGGTCTGAGGGTTGAGTGTGTGGATCTCAATTGGTTGGTGTCGATGCCGAGCTATCTGCAAAGGAAGTCCCGGAGTGGGTGACCACCGTAGGACCCTCCGACGATCAAGTTAGTACCGTAAAATAAGAACAGAGTAGCAGCCTGTCGGAATGAATTCGAGTTGCCTGAGTTGTCTGAAAGAGGGGTTTATATAGTGGTCGCGTGGAGTGAGACAGCGCGAGATTCTCGCCGTCAGTTACGCCCCCTCGTTGTGCTCGCGTTGATTGGGGGGTCCGCTCATTAATAGGAGAATACACCCGCGTGGGACGCGAAATGTGGAACGGCGGATATTCGCTTTGGCGAGATACGCGGAGCCGTTGCGAGGGTGCTTGGGCTCCGCGCTCTCGGTTGATCGAGGAAGCCGAGGAAGCTCGGCCTGTCAGATGGCTCCGAAACGAGCCGGGAGGCCGAGAATGCTCAGGTCTTGCAACAGCTTGGAGACGAGCAGGGAGGCTGTAGAAGCTCGGTTGTAGGATTGCTCAAAGGTGAGCTAATGGCTGATTGCTAGGCGAATACGGAAGGTATTCCAGGGAGGTCTCCGAAAGGCTGGATGCGACCTCGGAGACGTGGTGCCGAGGAACGTCCCCAATGCATCGGGCTTATTCCAGCTCCGTAGCCCTCGGGACACGTCATCCGCTATGTGTCGTGATCTGGGGAATTTCCACTTGTGAGCATCATCATACTTTGATGCCAATTGCCAAAGCTAGGCTACATATAGATATTAATAATGCATCAATCAAAGCCTTTTTCCCTCTCCATCAACCTAAATATTCCAACATCCTCTTATTTCGTATAGATATTGAAAAAAAATGACGAGAGAGGAAGGGGGAAAAAGGGAAAATGCAAAAGAGAACCAGGACAAAACCCATATAATTGAGAATTAAGGCCCTTACTTGTGGTTGCAAAATAAACACACAGATCAATCAATGGTTTGTTGTGTGTTTGGCAATAAAAAATACGTATATTTTGTTTTCTCATATATATATATAAAGTGTAGATAAGGTGACAGCTTCTTTTAAAATAAGGAACAGTTGTAAAAACTACTTTAAGCCATTTTTTTTTTATGATCATCACCGTTCATCTTGATCTTCATAACCTCAAATATGGGTAAACCAAATTTTGTATGATCACGAAAAACTTCATAGTTGCATCAAAAGGTCGCAAAATTAGCGGCTTTCTGATAGTAGAACATTTAACCAAGATGTATCAATTAGCTAATGTCATGGAAATCGTATGCTGTGGAGAATAAGATGAACAATGCCAATCATCCATAAAATTGATGAATAATTAACTCTTAAAAGTTTTTAAGGACTCCCTAATTTTTAGAATAAACCTTCATATTTTTGAACACATACTCACTCACTCACTCTCTCTCTCTGTGTGTGAGAGCGCGCATATTCTTCCATTTATAATTATACAATAAACTTTTAAACTAATATAAAACTGAGACAGCTTGTGTAAACCAACGATACCTTATCTTTAATATTTGATATCGGTTTAAATCCATAACTTCTCATACCTCTGATTAAGATATATTTTCCTCCAAGATATATTTTCCTCCGTTATTTCTCTCTAGAGTATATACACAAAGCTTTCGGCATCAATTTTCTCATTCGAATCTTTTCGTTCCTAACGAAAGCAGCAGCCCGATGAATTCTGGAAAACGGTGACGCCGGTGTCCTTCCTAGTCCCGACCAAGAGCACAATTTTATTCAAACAGTGAATTTATTTTTAGCACAAGTAAAAGTTTTTTCTTTCTTGATCTTAGAAATTTTGCCTCATACACGGTAAGTTATTACTCCTCATTCTCACACGTCCTCGCAATCGTCATGCTTATTTACTTCCTCCTCCATTCAACGAACCAGCAACAAGCCAACGTATGATTGGCAACAAACATTATTACCCTTGAGACACAAAATCTTTTCATTGTCTCACCACATACGTCACTCTAAAATCTTATCTCACCCTTAAATAATGAGCGAACATTTCACCACTAGCTATCCGTGTCCAAGCAATTCTCAGATTCCTAATATCCCAATCGATTAATCCTACACTTTGCAATTCTCTTTTTTTCGCTTTTCTTTTACCCAAAAAAGGAGGAGGATAATTATAATTAATAAATGAAGGAGGCTCGTCGTCAACACTTTCTAGTAGCAACGCTTCCGGCCCAAGGCCACATCAACCCGGCCATTTACCTTGCGGTCCGCATCGCGAAAACCACCGGGGCCCACATCACCTTCTCCACCACCGTCTCCGGCCACCGCAAAATGTTCCCGAATCTCGCCGCTCCCGATCAAGAAATCACCGACGGGCCCATCACCTACATCCCCTTTACCGACGGGTACGACAAAGGCTTCAACCTCGGAGTCGACGATCCGACCAACTACCTTTCCCGGTTCAAAACCGTTGCTCCGCAGAGCCTCTCCTCAATTATTGACAACCTCGGTTCTCGTGACCAACCCGTTGATTGTGTGATTTATACGTTCATGCTGGCTTGGGCCGCTGATGTGGCGCGTGGTCATGGGATTCCATCTGCTCAGTACTGGATCCAACCTGCCACCGTCTTTTCCATCTACCACCACGCTTTTCATGATCATCATGGGTTTAATGCGCTTATATCTGCAAACAGCGAAGAGGACCCTATGTCGGTGGTTGAGCTACCGGGTCTCCCGCCCCTGCGAATCCATGACCTGCCATCCTTCTTGACGACGAGTACCTCATCTTCATCAGATGATGATGATTATTACTCTGCCGTCCTCGGGCTGATCGAGTCGGCATTTTCGGCTCTGGATAGGGAGCGCGTCGAACAGAAACCCAAGGTTCTTGTTAACACGTTTCATGAGTTGGAGGCTGGCGCTCTATCAGCAATTGATAGTTTGGATCTGATTCCGATAGGCCCGATCCTGCAATCCTTTCCTACAGATAAAGCTGAAGGCGATGCAGCTAATTTTGATCTGTTTAAACCTGATGAGAAGGCGTATATGAAGTGGCTAGACTCGAAGCCGGAAAAATCGGTGATATACGTTTCCTTTGGAAGCCTAGCGATAGTAAAGAAGGAGCAGATGGAGGAGATTTTGAAGGGGCTGAAAGAAAGCGGAAGGCCGTATTTATGGGTGGTGAGAAAAGATTGCAGACATGAAGGAGTCGAGTTGGAGGAGGGCGGAGAGAACGCGATGGTAGTGGAGTGGTGCTCACAGGTGAGAGTCCTGACCCATCCTTCAGTTGGATGTTTCGTGACACATTGTGGATGGAATTCGACGCTGGAGAGCTTGGTTTTTGGTGTGCCGACCGTTGGGGTGCCGCAGTGGACGGATCAGGGGACAAATGCAATGCTTACGGAGAAGGCATGGGGTACGGGGGTGAGAGGTGAATTTAATCAAGACGGGGTTCTAGAATGTGATGAATTGAAACGGTGTTTGGATTTGGTGATGGGGGCTAACGAGAGAGGAGAGGAGATCAAGAGAATGGCAAATATGTGGAAGGAAAAAGCTATTGTGGCCGTTAGCGATGGAGGATCGTCCGATCGGAATCTTAAGGCGTTCGTGGAAGGGATCGCTAAATATGATAAGAAAATTTGATAAATTTGTTCAGCATGCATATCATTCTCTCATCCATTAATTGTAGCTGGATATCGTGTTTATTAATATCTGCTTTCAGACTGGCAATTATTTGCTGAATTTTGTGTAACTTAGTTTTCATGTTTCAACCACAATTTTAACGTGCTACTCTTGATTAAAACAGCCCTTGATTTAAACAGCTCAAGTACAATTCGAACTTCATCCTAATTAAATAGCACGTATAGATTCTAGCTGCTGTTCTCTTCAAATTAAAAGATAAGCATTGATCAGGTGTTGGAGCTTTTAAACTTGTATGTTAGATTTTAGTCCCACGTTGGATTGGGAATTGGGAGTGGAAAATCTAATACTTTATATTAGATCCCATCCGATTAAAATTCAAAAGGGTTATATTAATTTCAAAAAATTTGCCTTTCCCAAATTTGAATTTAGAGGGATTGTTTTGAATTCAGAATTCAATTTTTTTTTTTAATTTCGAAAACCTGCTTTTTCTAAATTTTGAATTTAGAAATTCTCAAAAATTGTTTGAAGTTTATTGTCAACGATCTCAATTATTCAAACAGTTGTGACCTTTGAAGCCTAAAACAAACACTTTACCCATTAATAATATACCACTTCTTCTTCTCTGATTTTTCTCTGTATTCAAATAAGAATTTTGGAGTTCCTTCGATTTTTGCTGATCTTAGGAACTTCAGACACTTTTGTATCCTGAAGGATACTTGTCTGAAAACCCGAAAACCCATTAGCAAACTCTTCGAGTGGAGACAAATAAATTCTTGAAGAAAGCTGATGGAGCTCTGGATCTCCTTCAGATGTTATCTTCCGTTGATCCGCAGTAAGTGGTGACGAGTGACTGAGATTGGATCTGAAAGTTTCCCTTTGGTGCGTGTGGATCTCAATGGGCTTGAAGTGGATGAAGCCAAGCTACCTGCAAGGAAGTCCCGGGATGGTTGTGCAACCGAAGTCCCTTCGACGATCAAGTTAAACGGGCTAAATGGGCAGAGTAGCGGCCTATTGGGGTGAAAAATGCCTTCCCTGAGTCGTCTGAGAGAGGGTTTATATAAGGGCAGCCGTGGGCTGACGGACGTGAGATTCACACCGGCCGTTACGCCCCTAGCGTTACGCCCGCGTGAAAGGCGAGATTTTCCATTAATGACGAGATGCGCTCGTTAATAGGGGAACGAGATGGCGTGGAACGCGGGATCGTGGGCGGCGGATATCTCGCGTCAGGCGAGATTCACGGAGCCGTGGCGGAAACGTCTGTGATCGGTGCTATGGGTCAGTCGATGAGACCGAGGAAAAGAAGCTCGGCGGGAGGCTCGGAGGCGAGCGGGATGTCGAGTGGGCTTGGTTCATGTGATAGCTCGGAGGCGGGCTAAGAGGGCTGAGGGAACTCAGCGTGCAGGAGGGCTCGGAGGCGAGCCGATGGTTGTTTGTGAGGCGGGCACAGGAGTCGTCAGGAAGGCCATCGAAGGTCGGGAACATCTTTGGGATGAAGGCCCGGGGCATTCTTCTAATGTACCGTTCCTGCTCTTTTCCCGTAAGTCCTAGGACACGTCATCTGCTACGTGTCAACATTTGGGGAGTGCTCAGTACCGAGCATCATCATTAGCCCCCCACTCCCGACCTGACCTATTTATGGGTCGAGTCGAGAGTGGTCTAACCAGTCACCCGGGCTAAGTTCTTATTTGATGACGTCAGCGGATTAGGGAAGAAATCTTGCATTACAGAGGAAGCGCCGATTCGGGCGTACGCTCATTGGAGCGCCAGGCCACGTGTCAGAAGCTGGTTGGCTCACGTGACGGGCCATTGGATGGGACGCGCCCGATGCGTGTGCGACAGGTGGAGTGTTGATGGTCGTTGAACGCGAAGTGTCATTTTGGCGGGAGACGATCGGCGCCGCTGGATGTGTTCGCCGATTGCTATAAATAGAGATGGGATTCCCCCGAGGGTCCACGCTTCGCTATAATTTCCTCTTCCCTTCGTGTGTTGGCACGGCGCTCTTCCCTCTAGGTCGGATTTCCTGTGTTCTTTCCTCAGAGGACCCTATCTCTCGATCAGGTTAGATGTCTTTCTCTAAGGAGTCCGTAGAAATAGTTCGGGTAGAGTCTAGGGAGTTTTCTGCAGCTTCCACTTCTTCGTCCGGGTCGGAATCTTCCCGGGAGGTTAGGGTTAGTCGCGCTTCCCAGGGCCGTGCGGTGGGGACGGTCCCCAAAGCGGGCGCCAAAAGTGTCCGCGACGTAGTTTCCCTTGTGAGGCGTGTGGATGAGCTCACCACAATTCGGGCTCTCTTCCACATTCCCCCCAGCTACTCGCTTCGTTTGGCCGGGGAGGGAGAGAGGGCAGATCAGGTATAGGGCAAGGAGATTACCTTGTACTTAGAGGCTTTTTAGGCTGGGATACGCCCGCCCTTCTCTCCCGAGGTTAGTGCGGCGTTGCGTTGTTTTCAGTTAGCCCCGGGCCAGTTAGTACCGAACTCCTGGAGGATTCTCCTCGGGTTCCTGGTCCGGTTGAAATTGCGGGAGATCCTTTTCAGTCTGAACCTTTTCCTTTCCTCTCTCTGCTACAAAATCCACCCCGGTACTCGCAAGGACGAGTCGAGCTGGGTATATATTTCTTTTAGAAAGCACCGGGGAGGCGCTGCCGGGTCGGGGGTCGTCGCAGTGCCTTCTTCCATTCACGAGTGGAAGGAGAAGTTTTTGATCGTCGGGCCACCAGAGGGCGAGAATTGGCCTGTGGCCATCCAGTGGCACAGGGCTGTTGGGGTCAAAATTTGCACCCCAGTTGACTGAGTCAAAGTCAAGGTCAACCCCAAGCCAGGTGGGCCCAAGCCCAGGTCAAACGGGCTCATGCCCAAGCCGAGCCCACGGCCAAGCCTCCCCGTGCCAACAACAAAATCATATAATAAATAATTTTTATGTAATTTTTTATGCATAAATGGGCATAAAAGCCAAATTTTTGTAAGCCTATGGCTTATGTGCAAAAAGAAATGGCACATGAGCCATGGGATGGGCAAAATGCCATTTTGTAAAGCCCAAGGGGCTATATGTAAATATGTAAGCCTATATTAGGCAACATGATGATAAATAAAGAACAACTTTTCATTCCTCTCAAAAAAATCTAGGGTTCTTTGTGCCTCCTGCTCCTTCTCCAAGGTTCTAAACCTTCTCATTTCTTTTGAATTAAATCAAGAGTTTTACTCTTCCTTTTTCAAAACAAAATAGTTTTTTACCACAAAACCCACAAAGGGGAACTCAGATCTGCCATCAGATCTCAGAAAGGAGAGATTTTTAGATCTGACATCTCTTGATCTTCAAGATCCGACCAACAAAGGAAGAAGAAAGAGACCCATCTCCAGAAACCCCACTTTGGGGAAGAATTAAGGCTCAAGGGGAGAAGCCCTTCATCAGCTTCAAAATATCTTAGGAGTTTAACTCCTCATATATATATATATATACAGAATAATAAGTGCTCATTTCGGGTAGTACAACTCCCATTGCAGGGACCAAGTCCCTTTTGCTGCTCGAGAGCTCACGTGCTGACACGTGGTGCGCTAGCGCTCTTGCGCCCAGAGCGCTAGCGCCCGAGCGCCCACGTGCTGACACGTGGTGCGCTAGCGCTCTTACGCTCAGAGCGCTAGCGCCCAAAGCGCTAGCGCTCGAGCGCCCACGTGTTGACACGTGGCGCACTAGCGCTCTTGCGCTTAGAGCGCTAGCACCCAAAGCGCTAGCGTCCGAACGCCCACGTGCTGACACATGGCGCGCTAGTGCTCAGTGCGCTAGCGCTCTTGCGCTCAGAGCGCTAGCGCCCGAGCATCCACGTGCTGACACGTGGCGCGCTAGCGCCCGAGCGCTCAGAGCACTAGCGCCCGAGCGCTCAGAGCACTAGCGCCTGAGCGCCCACGTGCTGACACGTGGTGCGCTAGCGCTCTTGCGCTCAGAGCGCTGGCGTTGGCCCCACGCATCCTTTGGATGCCTTTTCCCCCCTTTTTATATATATACATATATATACATATGTACACACACATATACTCCACGACACTGTCCCTGTTAGAAAAATATTTCTAACGGGGCGCTGCCCCGCACCCCGCAAGGGGGCTGCTAGCCCCCTTGACCCCCAGCCTGCTATCCGGGTAGCGGGACCCCCGTAAAAACCGTACGTGGCTCCCGATATATCCAAGCCCCCTTCCAAAACAAAACACACGTATACTGCACATTGAGTTCGCATGACCAGTTTAGCCCGTCAATCGGAGGTTCTCTCGCCCTAAAGGCGAGGGGTAATTAACGGCAGCTTAGTCCACAGCTGCCGGAGATTCGGATCCCCACAATCATTAAATCACGGCCTACCCTAGGCAGGGGGAATCTATAATGCGCCTGAAAAGCGCGTGCGTATTCCTATCTCAATGGGGTGACGAAAAACACCCTACAGATTCTGGCACGCCCGGTGGGACCTATCCCTCCTCCCATTTTTCGGGTTAAATGTTCATGTGAACTCAATCAATATACATATCGATTGTCTATACTGAAATGATGTTTTTTTCTGTGCAGCAATCAACTTTCGACGACAATGTCTCCCAAGACGAATTCAGCTTCCAACGCGACCCCGATCCCATGCGTGGTCAAGGTCAATGCTCGTGTGGTTCTCCCCGCAAGCCTCAATCGACAGTGGGAGGAACTGCCCCGCCAGTTTGGCTCCGTCATCATCTACCCTGCCGGAAGCGCTCATCTGGCAGAAATCCCGGCGAAACAGGCGGCCAAGCCGGTCTCAAGGGGCAAGAGGCTGAATGTCGTGATCGCCAAGGCACCACAACCGAAACTTAAGACGGTGTCTGAACGATTCTCTGGTGCTCCAGCGGGAGGCAAGAACTCCGGTACAAAGAGCAACATCAAATGTTGCGGACGAGCTCAGGCGATGACTCCAATAAATGCACAATCGAGCATATCTCAAAAATCCTCCATCGTCCAGTCTACGGCGTCTTCCTAAAAAGCCGAAGTCTGCCAGGTGCCTAGAACAGAAAACTTAAGGCAGAAGCGGCTCAGGTATCGAGCCAACAAGAGGGCCAGGGCTTCAGTCAAATGGAATCTTGTGAAGTTCCAAGTGCAGGGTCGCCCCGCGACGACGGCTGAGTCAGACGTAAGAATCAGCAATTCCTTTGAGCCTCTGAAGTGGGTTCAGAAAAATGCCATGACCGCCAGAATCAAGAAGACAGCGGTCCGAACAATGCTACAAAGAGACGTGTCCCGGCCCCAACAGAAAAAGTATGACACTGTCTCTTCAAGAGTCTATCAGGCGCTCTGTGCCGCACGAAAGCAGTGGGGCAAATCCAGAAAAGAAGCGCCAGCACCATTCAAGAATCCGGCCAGGCCATCCACCTTCAATCGACTGCCCGCTACTGAAACAGGGGGGGTCAAGACAGCGATCTGTGAAATCAGCTGCCGACAATAAAAAGAGGGCTGGATATATTATCCATACGGTCAATATGGCGGGCGGGCGCCCCGGCAACAACCTTCGCAGCAAAAGCAAGGATGGGGCCACCACATCCCAAGTCCAATCTGGCTTGAATGTGGTTGCCGCTTCCCAAGAACAGCCGCCTCCGCCGGATGATGAAAAACCTCTCGAGGAGGAAGATTGGCAGAAAGACCTCTCGGTCCATGCAGAGTCAAGCTCGGAAAGCGAGGAAGAGCCGACTTTTCTCCCCAGGACCGCGGAGCAAGAGCTGCATCAAGAGCTTCGAAAACAGCTCAGGAGCAAGGATAAAGCAATGGCCAAGCTCTATTCGAAAATTGACGACCTAACAAACGTTGTGATGCAGCTTACGGCTCAAATTGCTCGAGCGCCTCCCAATCAAGTACAAGTCGGTACTAATCAGATGGGTGATGACAATCCGAAGCAGCCAATGCCTGTTCCTTTGGGTCCGAGACTGGTCGAGCCGCACGAAAGCCGGCCATATTCCGCTTCTGGGGACGCCTTGGCCCCAGATACCACTATCCCGCTAACACAAGATCAGATAATGGATTTGGTCACCGGCAAAGTTAAAACATTGGTGGCTGAAGCTGAAGCTCAGAAAGAGATCGGCAGTAGTGGACGGCCATACCCTGCACAGTACGATCTGATCGAGTTTCCGAGCGGCTACGTCATTCCTAAGTTTGGAAGGTTCGACGGGACGGGAAATGCAAATCAGCACGTCGCCCACTTCAAAGCATCGTGCGGAAATACAGGGGGCAATGATGCGCTCCTTCTTCAGTTTGTCAACAGTCTGACCGGTGTCGCTTTTGACTGGTACGTGAGCATACCAAACGGGTCCGTCGTTACCTTTGCTCAAATGGAGTCTCTGTTTCGGTAAAGGTTCATGAGTGTCAGTGATAAAATCTCCATTGCTGACCTTGTGAGGACCAAGCCGGGAAAGAATGAAAGCAACACAGACTTTATCGCCCGATGGCGTAATCTCACAGTCAAGTGCGAACCGCCGCTGGAGTAGGACCAGTCCGTCAGCCTTCTCATTGAGAACCTCAGCAATTGGATGGTCCCGTTCTTGTGTACAGCAGGCCTCAAGACGTTTCAAGAGCTAACCAAGAAAGTCCAAATGCTGGAGCGCTCAAAGCAAGAGTCCTCCTCGGATTCCCAAAATAACAATAGGTCCTGGAGAAACCGAAAGGACAATAATCGCAAAAGCGGGAACTCCGACGATTCTGAATCTTTTAACACTTCGGCTAACCAAAATAAGCAAGGGATGAACGGGCCAAGTGCCAACCAGTCTCGGAAGCCAGTGTTCGGAGAGGGAGGAGAATCTCCACTGAAAGAAAAGCTGGATAAGGTCTATTCCTTCAGGAAGGACAAAATCCGCAAAATATTCAAAGACGCCCTGAGGAACGGTCTACAACTGCCAGAGTCAAAAAGACCGCAGGAAGCGAATATGACCGACGACCTTAAATACTGCCCCTATCACAGAGTGATAGGTCATGCCATTGAGGACTGCTTCGTCTTCAAAGATTGGGTCGAAAAGCAATACAAGGCAGGAGAGATAGAACCGTCTAAAGTCGTGTTAACAAACAGTCCAGTCGCGACCGCCAATTTTATACGAACAGAGACCGAAGTTCTTCGTGAAGCCGATTCTCTCAGACATCTGCCTTATTCTGAAAACAATCGACCATCGTGTCATTAAACAGGGAACAGTCGACCGCCACGTCATTAAACTGGGAACAATCGACCTCTAAGTCGTTAAACTGGGAATGTAAATATATATATATATATATATTTATATAAACAAAAAAATGTGTAAATAAAAGAAAAATAAAGAAAAGCCGAAATGATGGGGCAACTCGCAATAAAAATCAGCGAGTAAAATAATGATGAAAATAAAGCCGAAATGATGGGGCAGCCGCGAATAAAAGCTCAAATGATAGGGGAATCGCGATCTTCGCGATAAGAAAAGCTGAAATGATAGAGCAATCACGGTAAAACAAAAAAAATAACAAAAACAAAAACAAAAACAAAAAAGGGCGAATGATGAGTCGCTCCTGGTACCATATTGCAGTGCAGTGATGGAGACGCCAATCAAAATCCAATTTCTCAAAATTCTCCCGGCCATACGGTTAGTCCCCAAATTGGCTACCGTATACAATCCACGGGCTCAAATAATTCTCATCACACTCATGCCCCACTACAATCACCAGTCCAGCGGCCGGTCTTCGCCCTTGGAATTATGCTTCATTGGGAAGACCCACTCATATATCCTCACAATACATGAGGAGAATAAACCTTCGTGGGATCCTTACGACTCACAAAGGAAAAACACACTTAGGAGTCCTCACGACTCCTAAGAAGAAAGTACACTTGCGGGATCCTTACGACTCGCAGGGAGAAAATGCTTTTATGGGACCCTCACGGCCCATAAAATTGAAAAGCCATAGGCGATAGGGATCTAAACCTGTCTCCTAAGGCATCGCTCCCCAATCCTAATGGTGAATGATGAGTCACTCCTGGTACCATATTCCAGTGCAGCGATGCAGACGCCAGCCAAATTCCAAATCCCAACGGCGAATGATGAGTCGCTCCCGGTACCATATTCCAGTGCAGCGATACAGACGCCAACAAAGTCCTGAAATGTTTTCAGCCCTACGGTCTGGATCATACATACTGCAAAACCGTATACAATCCACGGGCGTAAAATGATCCCTATCTCTCTCAAGTCTTACCGGTGAGACCACATTCAAAGTCCCACCAAAAATAAAAAAAAAATCAAAAAAAATATTTAAAAAATAATAATAATAAAAAAATGGTATGTCCACAAGCAAAATGGGCACGGATGAAAACCCGAAAGGGCTCCGTGAGTAAAAACAGCAGGACTGTCGGGGAGTTGGTGAAAACCCGAAAGGGCGCAAACTCATAAAAAAGATATGAAATACACTCGCAAAGTCCTCTCGACTTTGTGAGGAGAAAATTCCAAAGTGAGATCCTTACGACTCACAAAGGAGCAACACACTTAGGGGTCCACACGACTCCTAAGGAAAAATTACACTTATGGGATCCTTATGACCCGTAAGGAGAAAATGCTTTATGAGACCCTTACGGCTCACAAAATTGAAAAGTCTTAGGTGATAAAGACCTAAAACCTGTCTCCTAAGCCATCATTTCCTAAAAAGCAAACGCAGATGATGATTCGCTCCTGGTACCATATTCCAGTATAGCGATACTGATGCCAAAAATAAAAAAGAAAAAGAAAAAAAACCAATTCCCAAATCCTCCTAGGGCAAATGATGAGTTGCTCCTGGCATTATTCCAGTGTAGCAATACTGATGCCAAACAAAAACCAAAATCTCCAAATCCTCTCATGGCAAATGATGATTCGCTCCTGGTACCATATTCCAGTGTAGCGATGCTGATGTCAACCCAAATCAAATCAAGCCAAAAACCACTGCGGTGGAATCATGCTCCGTCCCAGAATTTACCCCGTGTCAAAATCATGCTTCGCCTCGGGAATATCTACCTTTCCTACCGGAATTATGCTCCGCCCCGGAATCAAATCAACCAAACAGCTCTGCGTCGAAATCATGCTTCATCTCAGAATGTGCACCCCGTGTCGAAATCATGCTTCGCCCTGATGTACTTGCCTTCCCTGTCGGAATTATGCTTCGGCTTGGAATCAACCAACGACCTTCTCGTCGGAATTATGCTTCGTCTTGGAATCAAGTCAACCAGCAAGCTCAGCGTCGGAATCATGCTTCGTCTCAGAATGTGCACCCCGTGTCGAAATCATGCTTCGCCTCGGTGTACTTGCCTTCCCTGTCAAAATTATGCTTCGTCTTGGAATCAAGTCAGCTAACAAGCTCTACGCCGGAATCATGCTCCGTCTCAGAATGTACCCCGTGTCGAAACCATGCTTCGCCTCGGAGTATTTACCTTCCCTGTCGGAATTATGCTTCGCCTGGGAATCAACCTCTGAATCGAAATTATGCTTCAGTCAGAATGTATGCCGCTCGTCGGAATTATGCTCCGACCCCCTTGGAATCATGCTCCGCTCTTCGAAATGATGCTCCGATCCGTGGAATTATGCTCCGGCTCTTAGAAATGATACTCCGATCCCTGGAATTATGCTCCGCAAATCGGAGTGATACTCCGATCCCCAGGAATCATGCTCCCCGAAGGATGCTCCGCCCTTGGAATGATGTTCCACATCGACCGTCCATGTCGTAAAAAGGGAAGTGCAGGCTTCCCACAAATCGGAAACCAAATCGCTCCAGATCAGAGCGTCGCCCGTCCATGTCGCAAAAAGGGCAATGCAGGCTTCCCACAAATCGGGAACCAAATCGCTCCGGATCAGAGCGTCGACCGTCCATGTCGCAAAAAGGGCAGTGCAGGTTTCCTACAAAGCAGGAACCAGATCACTCTGGGTCAGGAAAACGTCTACCACGGACACTCCGTCTCGGAGACGTGTTAAGCGCCGACCGTCCATGTCGTAAAAAGGGCAGTGCATCCCAAAAAATGGGAACCAAAAGCAAGTCGCCTCCACGCGAAAGAAGATCCATCAATTTCAAGCACACGACCCAAATATGTGGTGTGCATTTATTGATGGGGGCACTTTGTTGGGGTCAAAATTTGCACCCCGGTTGACCGAGTCAAACTTAAGGTCAACCCCAAGCCAGATGGGCCCAAGCCCAGGTCAAACGGGCCCATGCCCAAGCCGAGCCCACGGCCAAGCCTCCCCTTGACAACAACAAAATCATGTAATAAATAATTTTTATGTAATTTTTTATACATAAATGGGCATAAAAGCCAAATTTTTGTAAGCCTATGGCTTATGTGTAAAAAGAAATGGCACATAAGCCATGAGATGGGCAAAATGCCATTTTGTAAAGCCCAAGGGGTTATATGTAAATATGTAAGCCTATATATGGCAACATGATGATGAATAAAGAACAACTTTTCATTCCTCTCAAAAAATCTAGGGTTCTTTGTGCCTCCTGCTCCTTCTCCAAGGTTCTAAACCTTCTCACTTCTTTTGAATTAAATCAAGAGTTTTACTCTTCCTTTTTCAAAACAAAATAGTTTTTTACCACAAAACCCACAAAGGGGGACTCAGATCTGCCATCAGATCTCAGAAAGGAGAGATTTTTAAATCTCACATCTCTTGATCTTCAAGATCCGGCCAACAAAGGAAGAAGAAGGAGACCCATCTCCAGAAACCCCACTTTGGGGAAGAACTAGGGCTCAAGGGGAGAAGCCCTTCATCAGCTTCAAAAGATCTTAAGAGTTTAACTTCTCTCTCACACACACACACACACACACACACAGAATAATAAGTGCTCCTTTCTGGGAGTACAACTCCCATTGCAGGGACCAAGTCCCTTTTGCTGCTCGAGCGCCCACGTGCTGACACGTGGTGCGCTAGCGCTCTTGCACCCAGAGCGCTAGCGCCCGAGCGCCCACGTGCTGACACATGGCGCGCTAGCGCTCATAATGCTTGCGCTCAGAGCGCTAGCGCCCAAAGTGCTAGCGCTCGAGCGCCCACGTGTTGACACGTGGCGCGCTAGCGCTCTTGCGCTCAGAGCGCTAGCACCCAAAGTGCTAGCGCCCGAGCGTCCATGTGCTGACACGTAATGCGCTAGTGCTCAGTGCGCTAGCGCCCAGAGCATTAGCGCCCGAGCGCCCACGTGCTGACACGTGGCGCGCTAGCGCTCAGTGTGCTAGCGCCCGAGCGCCCACGTGCTGACAAGTGGCGCGCTAGCGCTCAGTGCGCTAGCGCTCTTGCGCTCAGAGCGCTAGCGCCCACATGCTGACACGTGGTGCACTAGCGCTCTTGCGCTCAAAGCGCTGGCGCTGGCCCCACGCATCCTTTGGATGTATTTTCCCCCCTTTTTATATATATACATATATATATACATATGTATATATATGTACACACACATACTCCACGACACTGTCCCTGTTAGACAAAAATTTCTAACGAGGCGCTGCCCTGCACCCCGCAAGGGGGCTGTAGCCCCCTTGACCCCCAGCCCGCTATCCGGGTAGCGGGACCCCCGTAAAAACCGTGCGTAGCTCCCGATATATCCAAGCCCCCTCCAAAACAAAACACACGTACACTGCACATTGAGTTCGCATGACTTGTTTAACCCGTCAATCGGAGGTTTCCTCGCCCTAAAGGCGAGGGGTAATTAACGGCAGCTTAGTCCGCGGCTGCCGGAGATTCGGATCCTCACAATCATTAAACCCCGGCCTACCCTAGGCAGAGGGAATCTATAATGCGCCTGAAAAGCGCGCGCGAATTCCCATCTCAATAGGGTGACAAAAAACACTCTACAAGGGCCAACTGCCCGCGGGTGAGGCAGTCGAATGATCCCGATGCGGTGGCTGTGTCGGAGTGAGAGCCCGTCACCCGGGCCGATGTGTTGCAGTCTGAGCAGGCCCTCAGTTGGGCAGGGCTCAGCCCCGCTCAGCTTGCGGGTAAGTTAGGAGTTTTGGACGACCTGTTTAGACTTGTGTAATCTTCCACTTTCTTCTGTCATTGCTAATTCCTGCTTTGTATTCTCGCTTTCTTGCAGAACCGATGGACCGAGCTAAATTTCGGGCGGAGCTTGTCGAACAGAAGAAGGGGAGGAATACCGGAGGCATCGGCCCATCGCGTCCCACTACGAACCCGGCACCACCGGCGGTCGCTCCGGCCAGGCGCTCGAGCACGCCTCAGACTTCGGAGCCCTCATGAGCGCAGAGCCGCAAACACGCTCGGGAGCAGGAGCCTCGGGCCCCAGATCTCGGCGACGAGGAGGATGTCCGCGTGCCCCTTCTCAAGAGGTACCATAGGACGGTGCCTCGTACCCCGGCTTCTCCGATCATCGTAGATGAAGGGAAGCTTCGCTTCGAGGTGCCCTCGGAGCTTTCCGTCATCGACAGCCTGCTCTCGGAGATGGAAAGGTCGGCCGGGGGCAGAATTCCACGGGGGACCCTCAGGGCCCAAATGGCGACCATTGCCCGGGAAGCCGTGCAGGTCAATGTTTGCCCCCCCGTTCGGGTTTTTGTTCAGTACTTTTTGTTCGCAAGATTGGGCCCCCCCTTTTCTTTTTAACCCCTCCTTTGTTTTCTTCAGGTTCTCCAGCACTGCGCCGTCGTTATCAGCATGGAAGACAAGAAAATTGCCCCGGCGATGCAGATCGCGGGCGAGTCCTCCTCGCGGGGGGAGAGCTTGAAGCTGGAGCTGCAAGCGGCGGAGGAGAGGGTCGCCGTCCTCAAAGACCGGGTGGCGGCCGGGGATCGGGAGATCGCCAATTGCCGAGAGGCCATCCGAGTTTTGAAGGAGTCCAACCAGGCCACCAAGGCCAAGTTGGAAGACGCCAGGGTGCTCATTAACACCCTGAAGAAGACGGTGAGCACCCTCAAGAGGGAGAACAAGGCGGCGAAGGAAGGAGTTAGGCGTGCCGACCACCGAGCAACGAAGGCGGTGGAGAATTACCAGAAGTCGGACCAGTACTACATCGACCTCGCTGAAGCTGCTGCCCTCGTTTGATATGAGGCCCTCGACGCCGTCAAGGCCAAGATGCCGGAGTTTCCTGACGGCGATCTCCGGGGTGAGTACCCCCCTGAGGGTGAGGCGCAGGGGAATGCTCCCAGAACCGTCACCGGGGAGAAGGTCCCAGGCGGGGGCGTCGGGGAGAAACCGGTCGCCCCGGCTCCTGACGTCGAAGCCCCTGCGGTAGGTGCCGACCCACCAGCCGCCATCCCGGCCATCGTAGTGGAAGCGTAGCTCATCAAGGTCCTACCTAGCCCCGAGGCCTAAATCTCTTTGCCTTCTTCTTATTTTCTCTTGCGCTGGAATTTTTGTAAGACTTCGGGCGTTTTGCAAGGCTGAGGAGCCCATAATACCTATGTAAAGACTTCCAACTTTTGTGAATGAAATCATTTTGTAGTATTCTTTGCGTACATATTTTCCTTTTATTTGTGGTAAAATCTCCATTTGCGCGGTATTGCTTTCATGGTGTGTTAGGTCGGAGACCGGTCCTTCATCTGGCGATCGCACGTCTCGAGTTGAACTAAACTACTTGACAAGTGTGCAAAGACCGGTGTTAGGTCGGTATCTTCATGGTCCCGAAGTCGAAGTGGGGATCGCTAAGTAAAGACGGGTAGGAAGTCACTCTCTAAGAAAGGATTGAGCAGGGAAGTTGCTCGGTCGTCTCTTGATGAGGGCTTTGATCCTTGGCGTCGTTGGGTAATGGATTACCAGCCAAGGATGGACCGAGCAGGGAAGCTGCTCGGTGGCCTCTCGATGAAGGCTTTGATCCTTGGCGTTTTTGGGTAAGAGATTACCAGCCAAGGATGGACCGAGCAAGGAAGCTGCTCGGTGGCCTCTTGATGAGAGCTTTGATCCTTGGCGTCGTTGGGTAAGAGATTACCAGCCATGGATGGACCGAGCAGGGAAGCTGCTCGGTGGCCTCTCAATGAGGGCTTTGGTCCTTGGCGTCTTTGGGTAAGAGATTACTAGCCACGGATGGACCGAGCAGGGAAGCTGCTCGGTGGCCTCTCGATGAGGACTTTGGTCCTTGGCGTCTTTGGGTAAGAGATTACCAGCCAAGGATGGACCGAGCAGGGAAGCTGCTCGGTGGCCTATCGATGAGGGCTTTGATCCTTGGCATCTTTGGGTAAGAGATTACCAGCCAAGGATGGACCGGGCAGGGAAGCTGCTCGATGGCCTCTTGATGAGGGCTTTGATCCTTGGCGTCGTTGGGTAAGAGATTACCAGCCAAGGATGGACCGGGCAGGGAAGCTGCTCGGTGGCCTCTTGATGAGGGCTTTGATCCTTGGCGGCTTTGGGTAAGAGATTACCAGCCAAGGATGGACCGAGCGGGGAAGCTGCTCGGTGGCCTCTTGATGAGGGCTTTGATCCTTGGCGTCGTTGGGTCAGAGATTACAAGCCAAGGATGGAACGGGCAGGGAAGCTGCTCGGTGGCCTCTTGATGAAGGCTTTGATCCTTGGCGTCTTTGGGTAAGAGATTACCAGCCAAGGATGGACCGAGCAGGGAAGCTGCTCGGTGGCCTCTTGATGAGGGCTTTGGTCCTTGGCGTCTTTAGGTAAGATATTACCATCCAAGGATAGACCGAGCAGGGAAGCTGCTCGGTGGCCTCTTGATGAGGGCTTTGATCCTTGGCGTCCTTGGGTAAGAGATTACCAGCCAAGGACTGACCGAGAAGGGAAGCTGCTCGGTGGCCTCTTGATGAGGGCTTTGATCCTTGGTGTCGTTGGGTAAGAGATTACCAGCCAAGGATGGACCAAGCATGGAAGCTGCTCGGCCTTGCATGGTTCTGTCTAACCTTCCTTGGTGTGTGAACATCGGGAAGAGCGACCGTCGCGGACGGCACGTGTTAGGAACTCATGGGGGAGGTGAAGCGTCTCGAAGGGCCGTGTCGGTCCGACTTCGGTTCGTCGAGAAATAAGGGATATCCGCCACGTGGCGGTGCGGTATTGGAGTAATTTGGATGGATCCCATGATTCGCGCCCATGTGCGCGCGAATTTAGGTTCTTAGGGATCCTGTTTGGGGTTATAAATAGAGAAGGGTGTGTTGCCCATACTTAGGTTTGCACCTCGAAACATAATAATGGACGGATTCCCTTTCTCCATTTCCGAGATCATTTCCTTCGAAGACGTATATTTGTATGATCGGTGGATCTCCGAGGAGACGTTGCAGGAGGTAGTTCGGCGTGTTGAGGATCATGTCGGCCGCCTGCTTCCCCGGCGATCACCCTTACTCCAGCTGCTGATATATTCTGTAACACCCTACTTCATTTATACCAGTTCCAGTTCTCGTATTTTCTTAATTGTGGTATTTTCTTGATTTATCGTGTTTTGGGTACGAATGGTATTTTACATTTTACTTTGCATTCGACCCGACCCGCTTGCTTGAGTTTGTTTGATTTATATTTATGGATTATCCTGATGTGTTACGTAGACAGATGCATTTTCATGTTTAGTACATACTGGCATTTCATCAGACATCGCATGTTTTATCATATAACACTTCAGGTCATGTAAAATAAATTAAAATTGCATTTCATAGCCTGCATGATACCCCTAACCCCGTGGTAGCGTCCGCGCATCTTGTTCTCATCCCGTTCAGTGAAACGGACGTGTTTGGATGGCTACGCGCACGTACGTGCATCCATTCTTGGGGTTATTCATTTTCGTTACCCGAGCTTTCATTTTGAAATTTGGACATCGCATATATTTTTCATATTTAAAATCTGAAATTTTAGACCCGATCCGGGCGTGTTTTGGAGTAAATTTGTATTTGCCAAAATCTCAAAACGGACTAATATTATATTTCTTAATTCCTTATAACTATTAATATACTTTTAACTAAAATCTCTCTCTCTGTGTATATATATTTAATATATATTTTTAAAACTGAATAAATCTTTATCACGCCGTCTCTCTCTTTATGTAAATATTATATATATTTTTAAAACCTAAAATATTTACCCAATCTCTTTCTCTCTCCCTTTCTCAGCCTCTCTCTTTCTCCCTTCCTTTCTCTCTCCTCCACTAAATCCAATTTTCTTTCTCCTAACTATTCATTTCTCTCTTTCTCTCATCTCGATCTCTCATTCTCTCTCTCTCTCAGCCCTCTCTCCCTATCTCTCTCTTTCTCTCTCTCTCAATTCTCTCTCTTTCTTTATGTGTATATATAATTAAATATAAATTCCTTTGATAATACACATCTCTCTCTTCCTTCCTTCTTCTTTCTTTTTCATATTCCCGCTCGAACCGACGCCGAGGCCTCGCCTGCCCTCCACCCTCGCCTCAGCCCCTCGTCGCCAACACCCTTACCTCCACGCACCCCTCTCTTCTCCCGAGCCTGCACACCCATGACTGCCTTCGCCCTCGAACCCATCACCGAGCAACTAATGCTCCCATCGCCTCCGATCCTCGCCATCGTCGCCTTCCTCCCTCTCTTCGCTCATCTCCTCACTGCCCTCGACCTCGCCTCCAACTTCCTTACCTCGCTTCTCCCGCCTGCTAACTGCAACCCAACCCAAGATCTTGAAACCCATGCACCTTATCGTCGTCGTCGCCGTTCCCCACCGCCGGCGACCCCGACCCCATCACCCCCTTGCCGCTTTCTCTTCATCACCGCCATCTCTTCTCCTTTTTCCCTTCAACCCAGAAACCCTTCACCAAACCTACGACCCATGCCTGCACCCCGCCTACGTCGCTGTGGCCGGCACCCTCTCGCCACCATCCTCACCGTCGTTATCTCCATCGCTTTACCCTCTTCTACCTCACCTCTCTCCTCTCCTCCCTGCACAGACCCCCGATCCAAACATCAAGAACCTACACATCCAAACACAACCCAAGAATCCCACTGTTTCGCCAGAAAACCCCCATCATCGTCGTCGTCGTCTTGCCTGCCTCGCCTCTGTCCCCAAACACCAAACCGCAGACCAACTTCTTCTTCCTCCTCCTCCTCTCTTCTTCTCCTTTCTTCTTTTTCCTTTCTTTGCTTTCTTGATCCGTATTTTTCCGATCATCGCCAGAGCCGTGACGTCGACGATCCCGACGACCCAGCGAACATACCTGACCCGTGTGATCCCTTTATACGTTGTTTGGATCTGTTCCGTGTACCGTGCGTGCATCGCGACTTTTTCCGCCGACGTGAGACGTTCCGTATACCCGTTTCTTGTTCCGTCAGGCAAGTTAAACTTGCTACATGCTATTTAAATTATTTTATACCTATTAAAATATAGATTATGCCTGTAGCGTAAATCTTATACCACATGTTTCATTTTATCATATTTCGATTTTCCATTTGCATTCGCTTATATCATTTTAGATCTAGATCATGGAAATAATATTGTTACATAGTAGATTACCTTACAAGGCATCCATACCAATATTTATATCATATACTGCTTAGTTGTATAACCCACATTACTATTTGATAGTTCTTTATAATGTTTCGGATACCATTTTGCACCCATCTCTTTTAGAATATAGATAATTGCATTCATAGATCATATTAAGACATAATAATGTGATATTAATATTCCATACTTAATAAAGTGCATCCTAATTAGTATTGGAACTATAATCTTAACCCTTATCGATAGCTGTGCATCCATGTGTTTGAATTTATACCTATTTGCATACCACACCACAATGTTCCATTTTATTGTTCCATTAGTACCCCATACTTGCTTTGTATACGCCTGCTTATTTTAGTTTGATTATGAGCACCCACGTGACATTTTTTGCACCCCTGACATGACTTGATACACCTACTACTTGACACGACATGGTACTGTGCACTTCTTAACATGACATGATACCTATATACTACCTGACTTGACCTGATGTACCATGGCTTTACTTGTTACCTGTTCTTGTTACTAATGCCAACTAACTCGACCTGTTGTCCCTACGGACATTTCCTGTTGTCTATCCAGACAAAGCTGTACCAGCTTGATCCTGTGTTGGCATTAGCTCCAGATTTGTCAATACCTGACTTGAATACATAACTTGGGGATATGGGGAAATCAATGATGAAACCTGACTTGTAACTCGACAGTTCGATACCTTTTCTGATCAGTCTTACGGGCTAGGCCAGCCCCGGGGTGATGCTGCTGACATCACTCGTCATTACCTACTACCCTTTACTGCCTTGCGGCACATCTCGGATTCAGCCTGAGAGTCATAGAACGTGATCCCGGGCACGCACGGGATACTATTGAGTTACATAGATGATTCATCAAATTGATTTCAAAGACTTGAGAGTAGTTAACACAGGAGACCAGTTTAGATTACTCACTGCACATTACCCTCACTGTCCTCACTTATATTACTGTTATATCTGTTTTACTGTTCATACACATACCTGCATGTTTTGCTACCCTGTTTATATTATTGCTTGATATTATGACGCACTGACGTCTGGGTTTTTCATGGCCCAGATCCTCTACTTTTGTTGTAGACTGATCAGGAGTACTGCTGTTGTTAGACCAAGCGGTGAGGATCCTGTTGGTATCCAGTTTTACTTTCCAGGTGTTTTATTTATTGGATCTTTTGCTTCCGCATATTATTATTTCTTGACTCATTTATTCTGGCTCATGGACATGTACTAGATAGTTTAGTTTACTTTCCTGTTCTTGATATCTCTACAACCGTAATGTGACTGTGGAGGGATTTTTCTCATCCACAGGTAGTATGGTTGGCTATGTCGCGTGCCTATCTTAGCATACTCTGGGAAGCGGGGCGTGACATGGTTTCTTTGGTATCAGAGCCATAGGATATAGGTTAATCGAGTTTGATTCTTTTGTAGTTGGGTATTGGACCCAATACACGAATCAGAATACTCGTAACTAGGAGCATGTCCTGCCACATTGTCTTCGTGATTCTTGAATCATATCTATCTCTTGATCCTTATCTTGACGATATGCAAACAACTTTGCATCTCGGCTTGAAACCTTTTTGGTTCACTATTGTTTCTCCCTGTTCCTTGATTCTGATACTAGGATTTGGACGACTTGAGTAGAGTTATGTAATTGTACCTATGAACTGCAGCATTGTTACAATGCGGTACTCTATTTAAGTAACTCGGAGTCCTAGTCTTGATTCACTTCCTTGTTTCATAGTTGATATATTGCCTTGCTTCTCTTGCTTTCCAGTTCATGTTTATCGCAAGCTTGAATTCGGTTTACCGTGCTTATCTTCTTCAGTGTTTGGCTTCAGGTGAAATCGTTTAAGGTATCCTACTTGATCATGTCTTTCCCGCATTAGAATTATTCAATTCTGGTGCATTCCTTTGTTTGTTGTTGTCTTGGGAATGGATTTTCTCGGCATTGTCCACGCTCACATTGATTGTAGGACAAAGGAAGTGATTTTCCGGATTCCCAGACATCCAGAGTTTATCTTTGCTGGAGGAAGCAGTTCTGTCGGGCCAGTCGAGTTTAGGGTTAGGCCGGCAAATGATGTTCTTTCGTCGATGGAAGTGGATAAGGAAGAAGCGCCGGCTATATTTCGAGAGTTCATGGACGTGTTCGATGACATCTCGGGTTTACCGTAAAACGAGATGTGGAGTTCGTGATTGATCTTGTTCCTGGTGCAGCGTCAATCTCAAAGGCGTATTATCCAATGGCACCAGTGGAGTTAGAAGAAGTAAAGAAGTAGGTTGCTGAGTTACTTGAGAAGGGTTGGATTCGCAGCCGTAGCTCACCTTGGGGAGCTCCAGTTCTTCTAGTAAAGAAGAAGATGTCACAAGGAGGATGTGCATCGATTATCGAGAATTAAACCGGGTGACTATTAAGAACAAGTACCCGATCCCTCACATTGGCGAATTGTTCGAGCAGCTTAGTGGCGCGAGGATATTCTCGAAGCTGGATTTGCGATCCGGATATCATCAGGTCCGAGTTAAAACCGAAGATATTTGCAAGACGGCGTTCCTAACTCAGTATGGGCATTACGAGTATTTAGTGATGCCCTTCGGAGCAACGAATGCACCGGCGATATTTATGGATTTGATGAACCGAATCTTTTCACTATTTTGGACCAGTTTATAGTGGTGTTCATTGATGATATTCTGGTCTACTCAAAGAGCATTGGAGAGCATGCAGAACACTTGAAGATCGCACTGCAGACATTGAGGCGAGAAAGATTATGTGCAAAGATGAGCAAGTGCGAGTTTTGGTTTGAAGAAGTGAAGTTTTGGGGACATGTCGTAGCTGGAGATGGAATCGCCGTTTATCCAGGGAAGATTGCAGCAGTTTAAGATTGGCCGATTCCGAAGAACGTTGCAGAGACCAAAAGTTTTCTTGGACTTGCAGGATACTGCCGAAGGTTCGTGGAGAATTTTACTCGTTTGGCTCAGCCTTTGACCAAGCTTACGCGCAAAGAAGTACCATTTGTGTGGACGGATAGGTGTGCGTCAGCTTTTGAGGCGTTGAAACAGAGGTTGATAACCGCTCCTGTTTTGACTGTGCCAGACAATTCCGGAGGATTAGTGATTCACAGCGACACATCTGGGAAAGGATTGGGATGTGTTTTGATGTAACATGGGAAGGTTATAGGGTACGCATCGAAACAGTTGAAGACCCATGAGAAGAATTACCCAGCTCATAACTTGGAGCTAGTAGCTCTGATTTTTGCTTTGAAAATTTGGAGACACTAATTGGGCGAAAGGGTCGAGGTTTTCACCGATCACAAAAAAGTAAAGTACGTGTTCACACATAAGGAGCTCAACATGAGGCAGCGTAGATGGTTGGAGCTGATGGCTGACTACGATCTTGATCTTAAGTACCATCCGGGGAAAGTTAATGTTGTGCCTGATGCGCTTAGTCCGTTGCCAGCAATTTAGATGTTGACTGCACAGAAGAAACTTATTGAAAACTTTCGAAGATTCGATTTGGAGATTGTGCTACCGCATTCTTCGGGACAGTTGATGCAGCTGCAGGTACAGTCGTCGTTGATCGAAAGTATTAAAGCAGTGCAGTCGAAGGACCCAAGATTGCAAAGGTTTCGAGAACATGTTGAAGCTGGACTTCGTACGGACTTGTTAATTCATGAAGATGGTTCGTTGCGATATGGTAGCCGTCTGTGTGTGCCAAAAGGAGATATTCGCGAAGAACTTATGAAGGAGGCGCACGGTTCCGCATATTCCGTGCATCCAGGAAGCACAAAGATGTACCGAGATATACGACAGCATTTCTGGTGGGAAGGCATGAAACGGGAGATTGCCCGCTTTGTAGCGAAGTGTTTTGGTGTGTCAGCAAGTTAAGACTAAATATCATAGGGTTGCTGGTTTATTGCAACCACTTCCGATTCCTCAATGGAAGTGCGAATATATAACCATGGATTTCATGACAGCTTTACCGCGGAGTCCAAAGGGCAACAATGCAGTTTGGGTGATTGTTGATCGATTGACCAAGATAGCTCATTTCATACCATTTCGAGTTGGTCAATCAACAGAAGGTTTGGCAGAACGGTACATGCAGGAAATTGTAAGATTACATGGTGTACCGGTGAGCATCGTGTCCGACCGTGACACTCGTTTCTTATCACACTTTTGGAGGAGCTTACAGGAAAGTTTGGGGACTCGATTGAAGTTTAGCACAGCTTATCATTCTCAGACAGATGGAAAATCGGAGAGAATGATCCAAACTCTTGAAGACATGTTGAGAACTTGCATGTTAAACTTCAAGGGTTCATGGGAGGATCATCTACACTCAGTGGAGTTTTCGTACAACAACAGCTTTCAGAAGACAATTCAGATGGCTCCATTCGAAACTTTATATGGTCGCAAGTGTCATTCACCTGTTTGTTGGGATGATATTGGAGAACGAAGATTTTTGGGACCAGATTTGATCGTGCGAACAGTTGAGTAGGTTAACACTATCTGGAATCATATGAAAGCAGCTCAAGACCGACAAAAGAGTTAGGCAGATACATCGAGAAGACCTCTAGAGTTGACTGTTGGTGATTTGGTATTCTTGAAGACATCACCGACTAAAGGGGTGATTCGTTTCGGAAGTCGAGGAAAGCTTAGTCCTCGATTCGTTAGACCTTTAGAAATTTTGGAGCGTGTTGGAGAAGTGGCATATCGATTGGTTTTACCGCAATCTTTGGCGAATGTTCATGACGTGTTTCACGTATCTCAACTCCGTAAGTATGTTCGAGATGAAGCATATGTGTTGGATCATTCGGAGCTGACTGTACGTGAAGATTTAACCTCTGAGGAGCGACCGATGTCGATTGTGGATCAAAGAGAAAAGGTTCTTAAGAACAAAGTTATCTCTCTTGTACTTGTTTCTTAGGGAAACCGCTCACATGGAGAGTCAACTTGGGAACGAGAAGATGAAATCCGACAGAAGTTTCCACGTCTATTCTTGTAGTTTGTTGATTGTTTATCTTTTCTTGTTCTTGGAATTTCGAGGACGAAATTCTTTTGTAGTTGGGTATAATGTAACACCCTAATTCATTTATACCAGTTCCAGTTCTCGTATTTTCTTAATTGTGGTATTTTCTTGATTTATCGTGTTTTGGGTACGAATGGTATTTTACATTTTACTTTGCATTCGACCCGACCCGCTTGCTTGAGTTTGTTTGATTTATATTTATGGATTATCCTGATGTGTTACGTAGACTGGTGCATTTTCATGTTCAGTACATACTGGCATTTCATCTGACATCGCATGTTTTATCATATAACATTTTAGGTCATGTAAAATAAATTAAAATTGCATTTCATAGCCTACATGATACCCCTAACCCCGTGGTAGCGTCCGCGCATCTTGTTTCGTCCCGTTCAGTGAAACGGACGTGTTTGGATGGCTACGCACACGTACGTGCATCCGTTCTTGGGGGTATGCATTTTCGTTACCCAAGCTTTCATTTTGAAATTTGGACATCGCATATATTTTTCATATTTAAAATCTGAAATTTTAGATCCGGTCCAGACGTGCTTTGGAGTAACTTTGTATTTGCCAAAATCTCAAAACGGACTAATATTATATTCCTTAGTTCCTTATAACTATTAATATACTTTTAACTAAAACATATTTTATATTTTTCTACTCACAGATAAATCTCTCTCTCTCTCTCTGTATATATATTTAATATATATTTTTAAAACTGAATAAATCTTTATCTCACCGTCTCTCTCTTTATGTAAATATTATATATAGTTTTAAAACCAAAAATATTTACCCAATCTCTTTCTCTCTCCCTTTCTCAGCCTCTCTCTTTCTCTCTTCCTTTCTCTCTCCTCCACTAAATCCAATTTTCTTTCTCCTAACTATCCATTTCTCTCTCTCTCTCATCTCGATCTCTCATTCTCTCTGTCTCTCTCCTCTCCCTCTCTCCTCTCGCATTCTCTCTCTCAGCCCTCTCTCTCTGTCTCTCTCTTTCTCTCTCTCTCTCAATTCTCTCTCTTTCTTTATGTGTGTGTGTGTGTGTGTGTATTCCTTTGATAATACACATCTCTCTCTTCCTTCCTTCTTCTTTCTTTTTCATATTCCCGCTCGAACCGACACTGAGGCCTTGCCTGCCCTCGACCTCACTTTCAGCCCTCCACCGTCGCCTCAGCCCCTCGTCGCCAACACCCTCACCTCCATGCACCCCTCTCTTCTCCCGAGCCTGCACACCCACGACTGCCTTCGCCCTCGAACCCATCACCGAGCAACTCATGCTCCCGTCGCCTCCGATCCTCGCCATCGTCGCCTTCCTCCCTCTCTTCGCTCATCTCTTCATTGCCCTCGACCTCGCCTCCAACCACCTCACCTCGCTTCTCCCGCCTGCTAACCCCACTGCAACCCAACCCAAGATCTTGAAACCCATGCACCTTGTCGTCGTCGTCGCCGTTCCCCACCGCCGGCGACCCCGACCCCATCACCCCCTTGCCGCTTTCTCTTCATCACCGCCATCTCCTCTCCTTTTTTCCCTTCAACCCAGAAACCCTACACAGAACCCACGATCCATGCCTGCACCTCGCCTGCGTCGCTGTGGCCGGCACCCTCTCGCCACCATCCTCACCGTCGTTATCTCCATCGCTTTACCCTCTTCTACCTCACCTCTCTCCTCTCCTCCCAGCACAGACCCCCGATCCAAACATCAAGAACCTGGACATCCAAACACAACCCAAGAATCCCACTGCTTCGCCGGAAAACCCCCATCATCGTCGTCGTCGTCTTGCCTGCCTCGCCTCTGTCCCCAAACACCAAACCGCGGACCAACTTCTTCTTCCTCCTCCTCTTCCTCTCTTCTTCTTCTTTCTTCTTTTTCCTTTCTTTGCTTTCTTGATCCGTATTTTTTCGATCATCGCCAGAGCCATGAAGTCGACGATCCCGACGACCCAGCGAACATACCTGACCCGTGTGACCCCATTGTACGTTGTTTGGATCTGTTCCGTGTACCGTGCGCGCGTCGCGACTTTTTCCGCCAATGTGAGACGTTCCGTATACCCGTTTCTTGTTCCGTCAGGCAAGTTAAACTAGCTAAATGCTATTTAAATTATTTTATACCTATTAAAATATAGATTATACCTGTAGCGTAAATCTTATACCACATGTTTCATTTTATCATGTTTCGATGTTCCATTTGCATTCGCTTATATCATTTTAGATCTAGATCATGGAAATAATATTGTTACATAGTAGATTACCTTACAAGGCATCCATACCAATATTTATATCATATACTGCTTAGTTGTATAACCCACATTTGATAGTTCTTTATAATGTTTCGGATACCATTTTGCACCCATCTCTTTTAGAATATAGATAATTGCATTCATAAATCATATTAAGACATAATAATGTGATATTAATATTCCATGCTTAATAAAGTGCATCCTAATTAGTACTGGAACTATAATCTTAACCCTAATCGATAGCTGTGCATCCATGTATTTGAATTTATACCTATTTGCATATCACACCACAATGTTCCATTTTATTGTTCCATTAGTACCCCATACTTATTTTGTATACCCCTGCTTATTTTAGTTTGATTATGAGCACCCACGTGACATTTTGTGCACCCATGACATGACTGGATACACCTACTACTTGACACGACATGGTACCGTGCACTTCTTAACATGACATGATACCTATATACTACCTGACTTGACCTGATATACCATGGCTTTACTTGTTACCTGATCTTGTTACTAATGCCAACTAACTCGACCTGTTGTCCCTACGGACATTTCCTGTTGTCTATCCAGACAAACCTATACCTGCTTGATCCTGTGTTGGCATTAGCTCCAGATTTGTCAATACCTGACTTGAATACATAACTTGGGGATATGGGGAAATCAATGATGAAACCTGACTTGTAACTCGACAGTTCGATACCTTTTCTGATCAGTCTTACGGGCTAGGCCAGCCCTGGGGTGATGCTGCTGACATCACTCGTCATTACCTACTACCCTTTACTGCCTTGCGGCACGTCTCGGATTCAGCCTGAGAGTCATAGAACGTGATCCCGGGCACGCACAGGATACTATTGAGTTACATCGATGATTCATCAAATTGATTTCAAAGACTTGAGAGTAGTTAACACAGTATACCAGTTTAGATTACTCACTGCACATTACCCTCACTGTCCTCACTTATATTACTGTTATATCTGTTTTACTGTTCATACACATACCTGCATGTTTTGCTACCCTGTTTATATTATTGCTTGATGTTATGACGCACTGACGTCTGGGTTTTGCATGGCCCACATCCTCTACCTTTGTTGTAGACTGATCAGGAGTACTGCCGCTGTTAAACCGAGCGGTGAGGATCCTGTTGGTATCCAGTTTTACTTTCTAGGTGTTTTATTTATTGGATCTTTTGCTTCTGCATATTATTATTTCTTGACTCATTTATTCTGGCTCATGGACATGTACTAAATAGTTTAGTTTACTTTCCTGTTCTTGATATCTCTACAACCGTAATATGACTGTGGAGGGATTTTTCTTATCCATAGGTAGCATGATTGGCTATATCACATGCCTATCTTAGCGTACTCCGGGAATCGGGGCGTAACATATTCGATTTGGAGGGTATCGCCGGGGCTGCACAACCCCTTGTACGAACAACTGAAGGATGAGGCGGTTGGCAAGCTGAGATCCTTATGTCGTCTCGGCCTGATCTCGAAGAGTCGGCGGGATCGATCGGTGGCACTCGTCCTCGAGTGTTACCAAGAGGCGTCTCTCCGATGGGTGCCCGTGCGTAGAGTCCTCCGGCCCATCCCTGGTCTCGAGGGTTCGCGGACAGAATCAGAGGCAGAGGTTCGAGGCGGCCAGGGCTTGGCTGACGGCAGTTTCTTCGGAGTACCACGAGCAATGCTTCTTGCACCCCCTCCCCCGCTGTTGTAAGAATTTTTCTTTTTAATGTAAGGCTGAGGAGCCAACAATACCTTTCGAATAAATAAAATTCTCCTTTTTGCGATACTCCATTGTTTCCCTCTTATTATTAAATAAAAAGAACTTTAGAAAGATTTACATCGCTTTTGTGAAAGAAGAAATATACATTCATAGATATTCTTTTCAGAGGTACAGCTTGAGCTTCTCAGTGTTGGAAGGCTGTGGAAATTTGCGACCATTCGCATCTTGTAAACGATAGGCTCCGCCGGGCAGGACCTCGGAGACGAGGAAGGGTTCCTCCCATTTCGGGGAAAACTTATGCAGCTTTCCTTGATCGACGAACTCGTTCCGCCTTAGGACTAAATCTCCGGTTTTGAAGAAGCGACGCTTGACTCGCGCGTTGTTGTAGCGGGCGGTTTGCTATTGATAAGCAGAAGCTCTGATCTGAGCCCGGTCCCGTTTCTCTAACAACACGTCCAGATTAGTCCGGAGGGTCGAGGTGTTGTCTTCGTCGTCGAAGTGCTCGACCCTGTAACTGGGTATCCCGATCTCCGCTGGGACCATTGCCTCGGTGCCGTAGCAAAGGCTGAAAGGGGTCTCTCCGGTGGGGGTCTTCTTCGACGTGCGCAATGCCCATAAGACCCGGGCTAGTTCCTCGACCCAACTGCCTTGTCGTCCTTCTAGGCGTGTCCGAAAACCTCGGATGACGTCTCTGTTAGCGACCTCAGCCTGCCCGTTGCACTTGGGATGCGCGACCATGGCAAACTTCATCAAGATATGGTATTCGCTGCAGAATTCCTTAACATTTCGTTCTCGAAATTTTTCCCGTGGTCGGTGACGATACACCTCGGGATACCGAACCGGAGTATTACGTTTTTCAGCAGGAATTTGATAGTCGAGGTGGTGTCCGGTTTCCTGATGGGGACGGCCTCGATCCACTTGGTGAAGTAGTCCACCGCGACGAGGACGTACTTGTGTCTGCCCGTACCGGTAGGGAACTGGCCTATCATGTCCATTCCCTACTGGGCAAACGGCCACGGGGAGGTTAGGGCTGTTAGCTCAGTTGCCGGAAGGCGAGGTATGCTACCATGGAGTTGGCAGCTCTTTCACCTCCTGACGAGCTTCTGGGCATCCTTATGAATCGTCGGCCAATAGTACCCTTAGAGAAGTGCCTTCTGGATTAAGGTGCAGGGCCCTTGGTGCGCGCCACCGACCCCTTCATGAATCTCACGGAGGATGTGGTCGGCCTCGTGGGGGTCGACGCACCGGAGCAGGGGTTGAGTGAAGTATTTCTTGTAGAGGTTCCCATTGCTCCAGAAGAAATGACGAGCTTTGGCTCAGAGACGGCGGGCTTCCCCTCGATCTTCTGGGAGTGTACCTTCCCTCAGGAACTCCACGAGGGGCTTTCTCCAATCCCGGTCTTCTTCCCGGGCTGTGTACACTTGAAGTGGCGTCACCCCGTCTTCCACGCTGGGCTGTGGTAAGACCTCGAAGAGGATGTTTCTATTGATGTTGGCTGTATAAGATGAAGCCAGCTTACTCAAGGCGTCGGCGTGGGCGTTTAGCTGTCTGGGGATCTGCTCCACTTGGACTTCATCGAAGTCTTTTCGTAATCTTCTCACCTCAGCCAGATACTTCACCATCAGAGGCTCCCGTGCCTCGAATCGGCCGGTCACTTGGCTAATGACTAGGGCGGAGACACTGCGGACCCGGATCATTTTCAGCCCCACTCTGGAGGCTATCCGTAGTCCGGCCAGTAAGGCCTCGTATTCCGCTGCATTGTTTGAGGCTTTGAACCCGAGCTTTAGAGAATACTCCATCTTTGCCTCGTTCGGCCCCCGAATGATGAGGCCGACGCCACAGCCTTCCTTGGTTGAGAACCCGTCGACGTAAAGGATCCAATCAGGGACGGAGTCGGTCCTCTCATCAATTGAAGGTTGAGCTCCGGGGGCCAGCATGGATTCCGCATCTTCACTGGGGAAAACTCCCACCTCCATTTCTACAAACTTCCAGAGGACTCAGGGGAAGCGAGGATAGCACCTAAAGGCCGCTCGGTAAGAACGAGGATGGTGTGCGCCTGGAAATAGTGTTGTTGTTTCCTTGAGGCCACGATGAGTGCCAAGACGATCTTCTCTATGGCCGGGTACCTCGTTTCCGCGTCCTTGAAGACGTGGCTCACATAGTATACCGGCTTCGGGACTCCCTCGACCTCTCGGACGAGCACCGAACCTGTAGCATGGTCGGACACCGCTAGATATAGCGATAGCTCGTCCCCTTCAACTGGCCGGGTGAGCAGTGTGGAGTCGCAAGGTGCCTCTTTAATTGCTAAAAGGCGGTCTGGCACTCCTCTGACCATTCGAACCTTGGTATCTTCCTTAAAGCATTAAAAAACGGGAGGCACTTTTCCCTAGACCTTGACATGAAACGACTCAGAGCGGCTACCCGCCCTGTTAGCCGCATGATTTCGACGTTAGTCTTGGGCGCGGCCATGTTGAGGATGGCGCTAATTTTCTCCGGGTTAGCCTCAATTCCATGGTGGGTGACCTTGAAGCCGAGGAACTTTCCACTGGTGACCTCGAATGCGCACTTGGCGGGGTTCAGTTTCATCTTGTACCTGCGGAAGACGTCGAAGGCCTCGCCCAGATCCCTGGCATGTTCATCTGACGAAGTTGATTTGACAAGCATGTCGTCTGTTCCCCTCCGAACTGCGGCCGGGATGCGGGGACGTCCATGCCTGAGGTTCGGGGCAGATGCTAATTGGTGCTATCCGTCCACCTCTCCGAAGATGCCAAGTTGATTTATGGCACCATGTATCGAAGGTTTAAACGGATGCGTCCGATGTAGCAGACTTCGTCAGATTCCCCCTCGCACGAGGGGTTTTTGATTGTGGGGACGCTCTTCCCTGCAGGCGCAAGCCCCTGCAGTTAATTACGCTACCGCTTCGCGGCAACAACTTTCTCCTTCTCCAGAATTTCACTTCGTGTCGTGTTTTTTTTTTTATTTGTGGTTGCCCGTGGATTGTATACGGAGACTGAGTTATGTCGTCGCCCGTAGGACGTGGACTAGTCCAAATCCGTATTTATCTTAGATTTGGGTTTGAGGATACGTTAGCCATATTTGAGGCTAAGATTAACTCAAAGGTTTGTTAAGGACACGTTAGTCTAACTTGAGACTAAGATCAACTTAACAGGATCGTTCAGATCCAACAAAAGAGCATTTGGGGCTCTATTACTCCAGTTTAGGGACATAGTGGTCCATTGAATGTATGGCCGTCGGGACCCGTCACCTCTCTGACGACGTTGAAGGATTACAACGACAAATATCAGAGGAGTTCAGAGATGTACCCTTGAACCGAGGTTGATTGGGGGAATTCATAGTCCAGTCTGTTTGAAGGTTTAAGGATACGTTAGCCATATTTGAGGCTAAGATCAACTTAAACGGGATCGTTTAGATTCAACAAAAGAGCGATTGGCTCTATAGTTCCAGTTTAGGGACATAGTGGTCCATCGCTAGTTTAAGGACATTGCGGTCCATGGGTAGTTTAAGGACATTGCGGTCCAGGTTAAGGACGTCGTAGTCCATGGGTTTAAGGACCCCACAGTCTATTGTTAGTTTTAAGACATCTCGGTCAAGGTTAAGGACGTCGTAGTCCATGGGTTTAAGGACCCCACAGTCCATTGTTATTTTTAAGACATCTCGGTCGAGGTTAAGGACGTCGTAGTCCATGGGTTTAAGGACCCCACAGTCCGTATCAATGTGTGGTCATCGGGACCCGTCACCTCTTTGAAGACGTTGAGGGATTACAACGCCAAGTATCAAAGGAGTGAAGAGATGTACCCTGGAACCGGAGTGGATTAAATAGTCCTTGGCCCAATTTGGGATCAAGACCAATTAATTATGTTATGAGCCCATTAGCCCAGTTAATTACGAATTGAGGGCTTATGGCCAGCTTGGGCTAAGTCCAATCATGTCTGGAATATTGGCTTCCTGTTGGTCCATTGAAGGAGAGACTTTGTCTCTGGCCATTTAGCCAATTGGGCCAAAGCCTACTGTTAAACACTACAGACCAATCAGTGTTGAACATTGGGATTGAAATTGACAGATTAGTGTTTAACACTAAAAGATAATTGGTGTTAAACACCAGCAACAAGGCTTTCAAATTAGCATTAAACACTAAAACAGATCAGTGTTAAATACTGGCAACGGAGATCTCAAATTAGTGTTAAACACTAAGGTAATCAGTGTTGAACACTGCAAATAAAGTTCTTTGATTAGTGTTGAACACTAAGGCCCAACAATGTTTTAACACTGGATTCGGGAGTTTCAATTTAGCGTTAGACGCTGAGGCAAGAGGGGTCACGTGGCAACACGTGAGGGCGCCCTCCCTTCATTTTTTCTTCTGAGGAGATTGCATTTTTGGAGCATCACGTGTCATCACGTGACGGGTGTCTAATCGAGGTGTGTTAAAGCTTCTGTTAAGGGTCACGTGGGTCACGTGAGGCACTGCCTCAAAGGGCTTTCTGTAGATCTTTTGGGGGGGTCACGTGGTGACACGTGACCCTTCTTTTCTGTAGTTGTTTAGAAGATCTGTTAATCCCTTTCAGGAATTGAATTCCTCGTAGGGTTGAACCCTGACAATAATTCCAGAGGAATTAAATTCCTAGTTCCTTTTGAAGAGTTGAACCCTGAATTTTCTATAGGAATTAAATTCCTTTATTTATGAAGAACTGAATAGGGTTAAACCCTAATAAAAGCTTTAAGGAATTAAACTCCCACTCTCTGTTAGAGAATTATTCTGGGGAGTAAGATTAAGGGAATTACGTTCTTGTTGTTTTAACAGAACTAAATTCTTAATTAGGGTTAAACCCTGTTTCTTTTTATTTTGAAGGAATTAAATTCCCATGACACAGGGTCAAACCCTAATTTTATTTTAAAGGAATTAAATTCCTATAGTTCTGTGAGAATTAAATTCTCATGCTTCCATTCCCTCTCTATACTTTGGATCTGCATGGCAGGATCTCAACCCATTGAGAATTAAATTCTCAACTTCAAGGGGAGATGTGCGCTTTACAGATCCTCCATCTAAGAGAGAAGAAATATGTTCTTCTGTTTTACATCAGAGTTGAACTCTGTTGAGGATTAAATTCTCTTTCTTTCAAAAAGCCTTCCCTTTCTTACCTAGGGTTTTCTTTTGCAGAAGATCCAGATTCCTCAAAGTATCAAGGCTCTCTCCCTTTTCTTCCCTCTGCGTGTATATATCTTTTTTTTTTGTGTCTCGGCTCCTATTTATAGGAGAAGCAGCCGAGTCAATTAGTTTTTTGACGTATCTTCATTGAGAGATTTGATTTGCATCCATCATTCGTTCTGGACCTTTGGATTATTAGGTGAATTTTATTCACCATTGTATTTCAAATCCAGCGATTCTCCTTTGTGATTTCTGTTAGATTTAAAAGGGAAATCTTCCCAAATTCGAGATTTTCCCATAGATAGATGATATTTAATCACTCTAAATCTTTAATTCAATCGGTTGCTTTTGGAAAGACTTGAGAGGTCTTTTCCCAGAATTTAATTCTGTTTAACAAATGGGCTTTGAAAGCTGGTCACGTGTGGCCACGTGACCCTTGGTCACGTGTGGGCACGTGACCTCCTTGTAACGAGCCCTTTTCTTCTTTTGCACTCTGCCTTCTTCTGCTGCTTAGCCGTCACGTGCCACCACGTGACCCCTGGTCACGTGTGAGCACGTGACCCTTGTCTGGAGTCTTTTTCTTGATTTAACCGGAGAATGAGTCTGATGTTTTGAGCGTCACGTGCCAACACGTGACCCTGGTCACGTGGGAGCACGTGACCTCTTCTGAACCCTTTTCCTTGATTTGATCAGGGAACCAATGTGTCTATGCCGCTTGCTTTTAAATGTCACGTGCCGACACGTGACCCTGGTCATGTGGGAGCACGTGACTCTTTCTAAAGCCCTTTTCTTCGATGTAGTCGGGAAACTGAACTTGTCTTGCTGATGCTTTTAGGTGTCACGTGCCAACACGTGACTGCTGGTCACGTGTAAGCACGTGACCCTTTTCTGAAGCTTTTCCCATAAGCTTTTCTGATTTTAAATCAGGAAACAATGCCCCCACAGCGTTGTTCTCACGTGTCAGCACGTGAGTGCAACGCTGTCACCTTTTGTGACCGTTGGATTCCTTTAGGGATTTGAGGAGATGAAGCGTCTCCATCACATCCTATAAATACCACTGTCTTTTCAGAAGAGCCTTCACTTTGCTCATCTTTCTTCCCCTTTTTTTTTGAATTTTGTCATCCATTTTTTGTTGATGTGTGCAAGGCATTGTTTCATTTCTTAGTACGCACCGAGCATGGTGCTCGCGTGCTCCACACGTGAGGGGCCTTTTATGGGGCTATTCAATTTTTCATGCCATATTTCTGTGCATGGCATTGGATGTAGAGAAGGCGCCTTGGAAATCGTTCTTTTTCCTGATTTCCAATGTCTTCCCCCTTTTTTTTTGGGCCTTAGAAATAGCTTCACCATGCAAGATTTTCCGCGTACAGCACTTAATGCGCTTCTTTATATATGGGGCTATAGCTTTCTTTTCCCTTCACAGAGAGATTTATGTTATTTTTTTTATTTTGGTATAACTTGTTTTGAGAAACAAGCGAGCGCCATGGCCTGCAATCGTCCTCATGCTCGTCGACAGCCATGGGAAGTTCCTATTGAGGAGATGATCCCCCGCTTTGCTGCTCGGTTGGTGGATCCCTTCCTTACCGACAACGAATGCGTCTCAGCCATGTATGAACTCTCGATCCGTAGGGAGTCCCCCCTCCCAATGAGTTCCCTCTGGCTCCGGATGATCCTCACGGCCGTGCTTGCCGACATCCTTCCTCATCCGGCGGAGATGACCCTGGCGATGCTTGACACAACGGAAGAAAAAACTCGAGGGCTTTCATGAAGCGTGCCTGATTACTCAGGCTTTGAAGGATTGCTCAATTCATCTGCTGAGCCAGATAAAGGCCCGGCGAGCTATTATGTTTGCTTTCGCGGACGAACATGGCGCCAATCGATGGGGAGCGACTCCTCGCGAGAACCGTCGCTTTGACGTGCTGGAGAGAGCGGCAAGAGAGATGGAGAACCTCGTTCTTTGTTTTGTTAACCCTTGTGCCATTGATCCCGTGTTTGGTGACCTTTTTCCATTAGCGTAGCATTTTCAAATTAGTCCCTCCTTTTCCTTATGTTCTAGGCCGAATTTCTCTGTAGGCTTGGTGCTAGAATGTATATTTCCCCTTGCATAAATAAACTTTGTATTCTTCTTATGAGAACCTTCTTTAGTTGCAAATGCGATCATCACTTTCATGCGTATCAGACCTTCTTGGGCATTATGTTCGTACGATTGCAAATGCTATTATTATTATATTTCTTTTTTAAATACTCATATGATTGCGAATGCATGCTTGAAATACTTTGGAAATCTTTCTTGTTGCTTTTCACATCAGGTGATGTGAGCGCGTTTTAGATCGATTATTCTCGTCAAGCGGAAGCCCATTTATAGGGTCTTACAAATGTTTTGTATCCAAGGCTGCGGTCACGAAAGCGAGCTTACGCGGCCTGATAGAGCGACACGTAGCGAACATATTGTTGTGCGAGAAAAGGCCTTGACCGTAAATTTTCGGAGAGGGAGCCAGCTTCTAAGTCGTTGAGCGAGCTTTAGACCAGCCTCACAGCCAAGGCCAACAAAGCATACAAACTCTGGCGAGGGCTCCAGGAGTCCATCAAAGAGGTGGTGGCTCTCGATAAAGCTGTCGCGTTCACCCGCGAGAGGGTCGAGGCTCATAAGGCCACTGAGAAAGAGCTTGAAGCCCGGCTTGCTTCATATCAGGCCCAACAAGCTCAGGCGGAGGCTCGTCTTTTGGAGATCTTGCGTCATGAAGCCGTGGTCCAACAAAAGCAGGATGAGCTGACCAAGCTGCTGAATCGCCCGCCGGCTTGAAACATTTGTATCTTTTCCTTCCTTTTTGTACATACTCATGGATGAGAGTATTTTCTTTTTGTTTCTTTCATGAATTGTACTTTGTACCCATTTTGGTTTATGAATAAAAGATACATTTTTCTTCTCAATGATGTGTCTCCTTTTCATTGAATGTATTCTGCGGATATTCTACCTTGATCTCCTTGCAGGACAGTAATGGCTCAGGATTCAGGGTTAAGATCTGCTTCCCAAGACTTTTGCATTTTATGAGCCACGAGGGTTTCATAAAGAGTTTTTCTCCCTACAGGTCGAGAGGATCCCATAGGTGTAAGTTCTTCTTAAAAATCGTGATGATTCTTAAGCGGGTTTTCCCTTGAGAGTCGTAAGGATCTCACAAGAGAGTTTTTCTTCCTCACAGGTCGTGATGACTTGTAAGTGCTGGATGTGGCTACCCTTGTCCGTGTTTTACGGAATCAGGGGTTTCTCCAGGTATTGTAGTTTAAAGACGTCGCGGTCAAGGTTAAGGACCTCATAGTCCGTGGATTTAAGGACTCCACAGTCCGCTGTTAGTTTTAAGACATCACGGTCAAGGTTAAGGACCTCATAGTCCGTGGATTTAGGGACTCCACAGTCCGATGTTTGGTTGCAGGGACCCGTCACCTCTTTGAAGACGTTGAGGAATTACAACGCCAGGTATCAAAGGAGTGAAGAGATGTACCCTTAAACCAAGGCAGAATCCGTAGGGAATCGGGGGGGTTGATCGTTAGTTTTAAGACATCACGGTCGAGGTTAAGGACGTCGTAGTCCATGGATTTTAAGGACTCCACAGTCCGGTATTTGCTCTGGATGCTTCACACGGGTTCACTGCCGTGCTCGGCGAGGACCAGGCTCCGCTCTGGGCGTTTCCCACGGGGTCAAAGAGTGACGTTATCCGCGTTCCACGTAACCAGGAATTTTGCACTAGATGCTTCACACGGGTTCACTGCCGTGTTCGGCGAGGACTAGGCTCCGCTCTGGATGCTTCACACGGGTTCATTGCCGTGTTCTGCGAGGACCAGGATCCGCTCTGGACATTTTCCACGGGGTCAAAGAGTGACGTTATCCGCGTTCTACGTAACCAGGAATTTTGCACTAGATGCTTCACACGGGTTCACTGCCGTGCTTGGCGAGGACTAAGCTCCGCTCTAGATGCTTCACACGGGTTCACTGCCGTGCTCTGCGAGGACCAGGATCCGCTCTGGACGTTTTCCACGGGGTCAAAGAGTGACGTTATCCGCGTTCCACGTAACCAGGAATTTTGCACTAGATGCTTCACACGGGTTCACTGCCGTGCTCGGCGAGGACTAGGCTCCGCTCTGGACGTTTTCCACGGGGTCAGAGAGTGACGTTATCCGCGTTCGACGTGACCAGGAATTTTGCACTAGATGCTTCACACGGGTTCACTGCCGTGCTCGGCGAGGACTAGGCTCCGCTCTGGACGTTTTCCACGGGGTCAGAGAGTGACGTTATCCGCGTTCCACGTAACCAGGAATTTTGCACTAGATGCTTCACACGGGTTCACTGCCGTGCTCGGCGAGGACTAGGCTCCGCTCTGGACGTTTTCCACGGGGTCAGAGAGTGACGTTATCCGCGTTCCACGTAACCAGGAATTTTGCACTAGATGCTTCACACGGGTTCACTGCCGTGCTCGGCGAGAACTAGGCTCCGCTCTGGACGTTTTCCACGGGGTCAAAGAGTGACGTTATCCGCGTTCCACGTAACCAGGAATTTTGCACTAGATGCTTCACACGGGTTCACTGCCGTGCTCGGCGAGGACTAGGCTCCGCTCTGGACGTTTTCCACGGGGTCAGAGAGTGACGTTATCCGCGTTCCACGTAACCAGGAATTTTGCACTAGATGCTTCACACGGGTTCACTGCCGTGCTCGGCGAGGACTAGGCTCCGCTCTGGATGCTTCACACGGGTTCACTGCCGTGCTCTGCGAGGACCAGGATCCGCTCTGGACATTTTCCACGGGGTCAAAGAGTGACGTTATCCGCGTTCCACGTAACCAGGAATTTTGCTGATTGTATCCGCATTTCACGGGATGGAGATTTGACTGTTGGCGATATGTATACCACCGAGCCATGGAACTGGGGGTTGCCGCTGTTCCGCTTAGCTTGAAGTTGTGTCCGTTATTACGAGACGAGTGTTGGGATGATCTCTAGGTCTCTTGTGGCCTGTCGAGATTTAGCTTCTTTCTTTGGTGAAACCTGGGGGAGGGAGGTATGTTCCCTTTTTGTTTATGCCATTGGATTGTATACAGGGTGTGAGGGAACATCACCTGTAAGGCATACATTTTATTTTTATTTTATTTCTTTTTCCGCGATGCTCTATCGTTTCAGCTTTTATATCGCGAAGGTCGCGATTGTCCCATCATTTCGGCTATTTTTCGCGGTGCCCAATCATTTCGGCTATTTATTTAATTTCTACTCACTGCTTTTTATTGCGAGTTTCCCCATCATTTCGGCTATTTTTCATGCATACATTTTTACTTGCTGCTTTTTATTGCAAGTTGCCCCATCATTTCGGCTATTTCGTATGCATGTATGGCTTGCTAGCTTTTTCGCCGTAAGCTTGGATTTTAGACACCGATTTCGGCATCAGCACCGCTGCAACTGGGATGTTGCCAGGAGCGAATCATCATTTGCCTCTGTCGATATTGAACAAAGGTGGCTTAGTAAACAGGGTTAAGGGTCCTATCGACCAAGGCTTTTGACTTCATGAGCCGTAAGGGTCTCACAAAGGTATTTCTCCCTACAAGTCGTGAGGATCTTGCAGGTGTATTTTCTCCTTAGGGATCGTGAGGATTCCTAAGTGTATGTTCCTCTGCAAGTCGTAAGGATCTTACAAGAGGGTTTTCTCCTTATAGGTCAAGAGGACCTACAAGGGTTGCTCATCATATGGACATATCCCTAGTCACGGGTGGGAATTTGCTGGGGAAATGTTTTTTCGCGCCCGTGGATTGTATACAAGGGTCAGTATTGAGCCTCTTGTAGGGCAATATCGAAGGTTGTGGAGGATTTGCTTAAGAACAGGCTTAGGTTTCTGTAACTTAAGACTTTCAAATCTCATGAGCCGTGAGGGTCCCATAAGAGAATTCTTCTTACGAGTCGTAAGGATCTCGCAAGTGCATTTTCTCCTTAGGAATCATGGGGATCCCTAAGTGTGTTGCTCCTTTGTGAGTCGTAAGGATCTCACGCAGGTGGTTTCTCCTTACAAGGTCGAGAGGACTCTGTAAGTGTCCTTTAACGAGGTTGCGCCCTTTCAGGTTTTCACAAACACTCGCCGGTAGTCCTGCTGTTTTTACTCACGGAGCCCTTTCGGGTTTTCATCCGTGCCCCTTTTGCTTATGGACATACCGTTTTTTTTATTCTTTTTCTCTTTTTTTTTTACAAGGTCGCGCCCTTTCGGGTTTTCACGAACACTTGCCGGCAGCCCTGCTGTTTTTACTCACGGAGCCCTTTCGGGTTTTCATCCGTGCCCATTTTGCTTATGGACATACCGTTTTTTTATCATTTTTTTATCTTCTTTTTTTTTTATCCATCTCGTCAGCCTAAGGATGCTGCAGTAATAGTTTAGGGACGTTTCGGTCCGTCGTTAGTTTAAAGACGTTTCGGTCCGTCGTTAGTTTAAAGACGTTTCGGTCCGTTCGAAAAGAGGGCCAGCTACTACTCTTTGAGCTTTAGGAAGATAGCGAGCGGACATAGTCGTCGTCATCTATCATTGACCTAGGCTGTGGCTCATTAAGCGTAGTATTTCTTTAGGAAGCGGCCGTTTATTGGCCTGAAAGGCCTTTCACCATGCATGTCCATGAGTAGATAGGCTCCGCCCTGGTAGACCTTATCTAAGATGTACGGGCCTTCATAGTTCGGCTCGAATTTTCCCCGCTTGGCACGATTGGGGATCATAGGTCTTTTGACCACTAGTACGAGTTCGCCTTGGCGGAATGTCCTCGGCCTGGTCAATCTTTCATACGAGCGCGTCATCTTTGCTTTGTAGGCCTCTAGATTTTGTTGCGCCATGAGCCGAGTTTCATCGAGGGCATCAAGCTCCTCAAGCCGAAGGTGAGCATTTTCTTCGTCCGTCAGCTCGTAGTGGACTGCCACTCATAGAGAGGGTATCTCTATCTCGAGGGGGAGCACTGCTTCCGTCCCAAATACCAACGCGTACGGCGTTGTGTTCGTGGCCGTCTTGAACGTAGTTCGATAGGCCCATAGGGCTTCTTGTTGCCTCTCGTGCCAGTCTCTCTTATTCCGGGAAACGGTCTTTTTCATGATTTTTGTCAAGGTCTTATTGAAGGCCTCAGCTAGACCATTAGCTCGCGGATTGTAAACTGAAGAATATCTCCAGTCTATATTGTGCTGCTGCGCGAAGCGGCTAATCTTATGGCTTCTGTAGGCTGGCCCGTTATCGGAGATAATCCGCCGTGGAGTTCCAAACCGATAGATGACGTGCGTCTTGAAGAAGTGGAGGATATTCTCCGTCTTCACTTCCCTCAGTGGTACTGCTTCTGCCCATTTGGAGAAGTAATCAGTTGTCGCCAAGATAAAACGATGTCCTCAGGACGATGCTGGCTCGATAGGGCCGACTGTGTCAGTCCCCCACATTTCGAATGGCCAGTTAGCCACCGTTGGGTGTAGTGGATTCGGATGTTGGTGGATAAAGTCTCCGTAAATCTGGCACGAGTGGCATTGCTTCGCATACTCGAGGCAGTCTTGGACCATCGTAGGCCAATAGTAACCCATCCGTTTAACTTTTAACTTCATCTTCGGGCCTGCTTGATGAGAACCACAGATTCCGTCATGAACCTCTTGAACGACTCTTTCTGCTTCGTCCGGTCTTAAACATCTTAGCCATAGAGAATCAAACGATCTCTTGTATAGAGTGTCGTTGACGAAAGCGAAAGACAGAGCTCGTTTCATGAGCTGATGCCTTGAGGATGCTTCTTCGGGCATTCGGTGGGACTTAAAGTAGTCTATGAAGACTTCCCTCCAGTCCTCAGCCTTCTTACGGTCTTTTATTTGTAGGGTCGTCTGCTCAGTCGCCCCCTTCTCTTTATATAATTCCGGAGGTATTTCTGCCGGGGCGAGCACTCGACGGCTTTGTACCACGATTCTGACGTCATCAAGGTTCTCGTCAGCCAGTTCTTTAGCAAGTTTGGCCAACGCGTCTGCTTTGCTGTTTTCCGCACGCGGTATGTTCTCCAAAGTATAGGAGGGAATTTGGGTCAATAGTTGTTGCACCTTTTCGCCGTACTTCACCAATTCTGGTTTGCATGTTTGGTAGTCACCATTTACTTGACTAACAACCAATTGGGAATCCCCGTATATAAGGAGATTTTCGATTCCCATGTCGATGGCAATCTCGAGGCCTGCTATCAGAGCTTCGTATTCAGCTTCATTGTTTGTCCTCGGTTCTGTTAATGAGAAGGCGAAGCGCATTATCCCTCCCTGTGGAGTTACAAAGATGAGGCTTATCCCCGATTTGATCATTGGGATACCCTGTTTCTGTTTCTTTACGGAGGATGCTCCATCGAAATAGAGTTCCCATCGGGTACTACCGCCGCCAATCGCATCAAATGCATGCTCGTCTGGCAACTCGCAGTTCAGAGGCGAACCAACAGGTACTGGATGCTCAGCGAGGAAGTCGGCAATGGCCTGGCCTTTCACTGCCTTAAGAGGTCGATACGTTATTGAGAACTCCATCAGGAGTAGAGCCTATTTAGCGAGTCGACCCGTCAATATAGCCTTTGACATCAGATATTTAAGAGGGTCCACCTTCGAGATGAGACGGACTTCATATGCCAACGCATAGTGCCTGAGCTTTGTTATCGCGAAGATTAACGCCAAGCAATGTTTTTCAATGGGAGAGTAGTTGCTTTCTGCCCCCAGCAGAACTCGACTTAAGTAGTATAGTGCTCTTTCTTTTCCTTGGTCGTCCTCTTGTGCCCATAATGCGCCTAAAGAACCTTCGAGGGCGGTTGTATAAAGAATGAGAGGTTTTTCTTTAACCGGAGCAGCCAACACCGGCGGGTTCTGCAGGTATTGCTTGATCTCGTCTAGCGTGCTTTGGCATTTTTGATCCCAGACGAATGGGGTTCCCTTCTTCATCAGGTGATTGTAAGGACGGCAGTTGCCTGAAAGATTAGCGATAAACCGCCGGATGTATGCGAGCTTCCCTTAGAGAGACCGCAACTGTTTGAGGGTTCTTAGCGGAGGCATTTCCATGATCGCCTTGATCTTAGATGGATCTATTTCGATACCTCGATGTCGGATGATGAATCCCAGGAATTTACCCGAGGAGACTCCAAACGCGCATTTGAGGGGATTCATCTTCAAATTATATCGACGAAGGCGTTGAAAGACAGTCTCCAGATGTTTTAAATGCTCTTCGTACGACATGCTCTTCACTACAAGGTCATCGATATAGCACTCGACGATGTCATGTATGAGATCGTCGAAGATCTTTGTCATGGCCCTTTGATAGGTAGCACCGGCGTTTTTTAGACCAAAGGGCATAACCCTGTAGCAGAATATACCCAAAGGGGTCCGGAAAGCGGTGTGCTTTTGGTCTTCGGGATGCATCTTTATCTGATTGTATCCTGATGAGCCGTCCATAAAGGAGAAAACCTCATGAGTGGACGTGTTATCTATCATTAGCTCGGTTACCGGTACTGGGAAATCGTCCTTCGGGCAGGCTTTATTGAGATCCCTGAAGTCCACGCATATGCGTACCGTCCTATTCTTTTTCATTACCGGGACGATGTTGGCGATCCAGTCGGGATATTGGACTTCTTGGATAAATCCAGAATCGATCAGCTTCTTGACTTCGGCGTTGATGCTCATCTCAAGCTCGAGCCGCATCCTTCTTGGCGCCTGCTTGACTGGCTTGACATCTGGGGATATTGCTAATTTATGCACAGCAATCTCCGGATCTAATCCTGGCATTTCGGAGTAGTTCCACGCGAAGCAGTCTTTATGCCGTAGAAGCACGTTCTTTAACGCAGCCACACTTTCTTCAGATAGCAGCTCGCTGACAAATGTCGGTCGCGGGTCATCTGCCGATCCTAACTCAATCTTCTTGAGGTTATCTGCAGTAGTATGTATGCCATCTTCCAGTTCTTTCGGAGCTGGCGGAAATTCTGAGACCACCTCATCATCACTGTTCTCAAAGCACCAGGGAAGGTCATCCATATTCTCGGGCTCTTCTTTTAATATCGTAATCGTGTAACAGGTGCGAATCCGCTTCCAGGACTGAGGTGGATCTGGTTTTGCTTTTGCGGCTTTGGGTTCGTGCTTTTGTGGCGGCGTTACCCTTCAGCCGTCGGATAAGGCGAATCTGCCAAGCTGATACTGATCCTCGACCCAATTCTTGAAGGCGAAGCAATCTTCGAGAGAATGACCTATCACTTGATGGTAAGAGAAATAGTCTGGGAGTGAGGCTTCGCCTGCTTGTTCGGGGTGTTTAGACTCCGGCAATGTAAGCATTTGGTGCTTTAGGGCAAGATCGAGTATCTTCTTCGTCTTTTCCCGAGGAAACGAGTATGCTCGACCCATTTTCTTTATGAGGGATAGGTCAATAACGCTCGATTCCCGTTTGCGTGGCTTCTTAGCCCTGCTTTGCTGCTGTTGAGCGCCTTTTTGGCCTTTCGACTTATTTCTGCTTTTGCGTTGAGCCTTCTTTACATCAGGTTGACAAGGAGCGGCATTTTCATCTTTTACAGCCTGTTGAAGAAAGCGTCGTGTCTTGGCTTTCTCGTAGATGGCCGTCTCACGGTTGTGGTCTTCCCGAGCTTTCTGACCCACTTTCCTGATAGGGTTGTCCATTCGTTGTTCAAACGACGGACCCGGCATTTCAATCGCGGGATCTAGTTTTGATGAGGGGTTGGCATCTCCTGACAGGGCGTCCTCTTCTTCATCAAAAGTATATATAGCGTAGATGCTGTGGGCCCGTCCCCGTTTTCCGGTTCTCGCGTATCCAAGCCCAAGTGTTTCCATTTTCCCGTTGGGCAATTTGCGTTGGGTCCCAGGGACATCCCAAATCTTGTTGTAGAACCGGGCCTGCCGAACAGTCTATTTTAAGGGTACCCCTTGGCGTTTCAATAGCTTCTTTAATCCCTTTGTATAGTATCTAGGCAGACGGATGGGTTGGAGCCTGTCGAGTGTCGCATCCGCACCATGCCAGATCTCTTTCTCTACTTTCGACTCTGAGGATCGGTAGAATAGGATCACCTTCTCACCCCTTTGCCTGGGAGGGACGTAAAATGTTCGCAGGTCCTGCACATTATGGGCTTGAAGTGCGTCGAGATCTTTGTAGTGTTCTCGCGGTACCATGGTGATTTGCAAACTATGGTCATCGCCAGGGGGTGCTTGTACCGACAACCGATTGGAGAACACGGCATTAACTTCATCTTCTGAATCACTTCCGAAGACCAAGATGGGGGCGGACGTCCCTAGGTTGTTGCATTGAGATGGCCCTGCATAAACTATCTCTTCCTCTTCTTCGGTATCGCTCCCGAAAACAGGGATGGTGGCGGCGGCTTTGTTCTCCGGGTTGCGACACCTTTCTGTATCCTCGAAATCTGGCAAAAAGTACTTCGCATCTTCGTATTTGCGGACTTCGTTGACGGAAAACGGATTCAACTCACCTGTTACAGTATACTCGAAACCATCCTTAAAGTACTTCATACACTGATGTTGTGTAGAAGGGATGATGTTGTACTCGTGTAGCCAAGGACGACCGAGCAAGGCGTTGTAGCAGGTCTTGGCTTCAATGACATGGAATTTGATGTCTGTGACGAGAAGTCCAAAGCATAATGTTAGTATCACAGATCCGAGAGTCCGTGACGATTGTGAATCGAAACCGGAGATAGTGATTTTGTCACGAGCGAGGTGCTGCACACTCATGCAGATTTCCTTCAACACCCGAACATTAAGGAGATTGACGGAGGATCCATTATCCACCAGGATCTTGCCTATCCTGATATCATGGCAGTATCCAGAGACATATAGGGGACGGTTGTGGTCGCACGTCCCGAGAAGGAGTTCTTCGTCACCGAAAGTGATGTCGGCCGTGTGCACTTCCTCTAGTTCATCCTTCATCCTTTCAGTGGCGAGAAAGGCTTGGAATTGCTCAGGTTCTTGTAACACCTTAATTAGTGAGTCTCGCGCCTCTTTTGATAATAGGAGGGCATCGAGGATGCTAAGCTGAGAAGGTAGCTTCCTTAGGTGCGCTAGGATGTTATAGTCCACTTTACCCTTTCTAGGAGGGTCTTTGGCAGCCGGCTCTCTCATGACTTGGTCATCTAAAGTGATATCTTCAGTGACCTTTTCCTTTCCCTTATCTTTCCTACTCGCGGGCCCGAGATTCTTTTCTGGGAGTGTGCGATTGCGCAGCTGAATGTTCTCGCAGGCCTCCGATTTCTCCTTTTTCCCTAAAACAGATTCTTTAAAGAGAGGGCCCAGAGCCATTTCTTCATCAGAGTCGCTCCCAAGGGTGAGAACTTGTGACCCCCTGGCGTTAACCATGTAACAGTTGCCAGTAGTTCTGTTGTGCCCATCGACGGTACTTCTTTACTCCCGACGGATCTTGCGTTTCATGCGCTTAAAATGTTGCCGATGAGCAACATATCCTTGCCACCATATCTTAAAGGCGTCGCACTCCTCCGTGGGGTGTGAGATTTTCCGATGATATGCGCAATAATCAGGGTGCCTCTCCACCCCATCGTGCGTGTTTCCTTCCGAGGGTGGTAGCTTCATTCCCATTGACATGGCTTTGGCAAACCTTTTCCTCGTCTTGAATATCTTCTTGTTTACTTTGGATGCCTTTTGCTCTGGCAGGGGTAGTTCAACTCTTTCGTTCAGTCGCCTGCGTTTGGCTCCTTCTGAAGCGGCCATCTCACGCTCCTGATCCGCTTTACTCTTTAGGCGAATCTCGTCTAGAAAGGCGTCGATCATTTCGTCTGTTGGCCATGCACGTTCTGGTACAGGCTCTGCCTCCAGCTTCTTAGTGCCAGGAGTTTTCCCATCATCGGTAAACGGGTGGGAGATTACGTTACAACTCGCCACATATCCTTCGGATTCATCCGACGAGCTCTCTCCATCATCTTCCTCTTGAAAGGTGTGGTTGAGGAACTCTTGCAGTGTGACAGGAGTCCGCGCCTTTTGATTGTATTCTTCCAGTGCGTCGATTTGCTTCTACAAGTTCGTGTGCTCGTTTCCAAGCTTCACGGACTCCTTGGATTTCTTCTTTTTTTTCTTCGAAGATTTTGACGGTTGGGCGTGAGTATTTGGGCCCTTATCGCGAGTCTTCGTAGTTGGGCGGGGCTTCAACATTCCTTCGATAATTTGAGGTTCAAGAGGGTCCTTCCATTCGATCGCAGGGCACGCATGAAGGTCTCTCAGCATTCTTTTGGTTTTAGTTGATAGCACGACCTCCCATGGAGCTTCTTCAATAAAAGAACAGGTTGCCCCCGGTGTATCCGCTTTCCTAGGAGTATGCGGCTGTGGTGGGTTCACCTTCCACTTTTCGGACAGTATAAACTTCCCCTGGAGGTACTGATCTTCAATCCATCCTTTGAAGACGAAGCAATCTTCGATCGGATGACTTACCGTTTGATGGTAAGGGCAATAATTAGGGTTATTCACCTCCGTGGGTTGCGGCGGTCGTCTTGGATTTGGTAGGTTTATAAGTCTGTTGCGTATTGCCAGCTCGAATAACCGTTTCGTCTTGTCTCGTGGGAACGAGTAAGGACGTTTCATCTTTTCATTATAATACCGGCGTCTTTCTTCCAGTTGATCTGCCGGTTTCGGGGCGTTAGGTTGCTGTTGGGCATTTGCGACAAAGGTTGCCCTTCCTTTACCCTTGTCACTCCGAGGTTCCGACTTCGGGGGAGGTGGTCTATGACCCATCTGGTCCATCTGAGCCAACTTGTCGATTAAAGCCTGGAATGTGGTTGGCTTAAAGAACATCATAAACTGGGAGATAGTTGCGTGGGGGTCTAGGGTTCCCACGAACATGCCCACTGCGGGTGCCTCCTCAATGCGTTGTTCGCATCTTGACCACAAATTCCGCCAGCGTATAGCATACTGGACCCAGGTTTCGCCTGGTTTTATCCTGGCGTTAATCAGTGCTGTTATTGGAGTGCGTTCGCTGGCACTTGCGAATCGCTGAGTGAATAACAACTCCATTTCAGCGAACGTCTTGATAGAATCGTTCGGGAGTTCCGAATACCATTCGAACGCTGTTTCTGATAAGCTGCCCACGAACTGGCGAAGCAACAGTTTATCATCACCGCCGGTGTTACCGCAGAGGGCCCGGAACTGGGCAACATGTTGCTGGGGATTGCCGGTCCCCTTATACACGTGGAATTTCGGTATCGTATAGCCTGGCGGGTATTTAATTTGGTCGTACCAGCTTGGATACGGCCGGCCCGTCTTTACGACTTGACCAGCTGCCTCAGTCGCATGATGAACCCGGATTTGCTGGGCTATATAGTCAACCAAGTCAGCTTTAGAGATCGTCTCTTCCTTGGCCGTTGAGGGGGCTGGCGGTGGATTTGACGTTTCTCCTCGGTCGTCTTCAAGAACGATTGGGGGATTCTCGGCGGATAGGTCCTGCTGGATCATCATTCCTATCATATCTTGGAAGAGAAGGCCCATACGCTGTATGTTGGTTGCTTGTTCGGCAGCCTCTTTGTCCTTTTTCTCCAGTATCCGGCGAAGGAATTCAGCGTCGGTTTCTTCCTCCTGGCGTGCGTCTGAGGACGTTTCTGGGCTTTCTTATGGCCCGGTAAGTGCGGCCATAGCATTCATCATTTCTTGGAGCTTTTGCTGCTGCTCCTGGGCTTTGGTCACCGACCGTGTAAGCGGTCTATGACCCATGGACGCGCGGCTGTCTTCTTTTCCTGACGCCATGTATACGGTGTGGACCATCATGCCCTCAGACTTAGGGCGTCTGGGCTTAGTGCCTTTGGCTGTCGTTGCAGGCTGGGGGATCTTCTCTGGCTTCCTCCTTTCATGAGCCATGGAGGTTGAGGGGGCCGTTGAGGTGGGTGTCCAGACAGCCTTTCGGGGTTTAGCCTGGTGACCAGCTTCTGGTTGGATTTTCAGTTTCTTGTGCTGGCGGGAGAAGTTTGGATCGATGATCGAGTCTCGGGCCTGTCGCCAAACCTTGTAGATTTTGGAAGACAGCCGTTGAGGGGATCGGGGCTGTTCTGATTTTATTTCCACAACCTTTTTTAATGGGGGAGGAGACCGCTTTAGCACTGCAGTAGGAGAATTCCTTCGCACCTTATTTAGCATCTCGAAGCTGTTCCCAGTTGGAACAGCAGCATTAACTTCTGCCATCGGGGCTGATGGAGTTAACCCGGAGGGGGAGTTGCCCCCAGCCTTCCTCACTCGGCGCCAATGGCGACGTCGAGCGTGTCGAGCGGACGGCGTTGGGTCAGCGGTAAGAATGGTTTCGTCTTGCCCTCTGTGTAGGTGGGGGGTTGCTGTTGGTGTTAGCCTGTCAAAGACCGACGTCTTTTGGGTAGCAGGGGCGGGAGCTGAAGCCGTCAATCTTGTAAAGACCGACTTTTTGGCCAGAGAATCCTCCTTGGCGATTTCGGGAGCAGGAGCAGCCACTTTCTTAGAAACAGCCTTCTCCGGGATTGCAGACCTCATGATGGGTCTACCGGAATTCTGGCCCAATCTAGAGAAGACCGAGGCGCTGATGTTGGGCGAGCCGTTGAGATGAGCCACGGCAGGGGTAAGACGATCAAAGACTGACTTCTTGGGAGCTACCTTTGTCAGCACCGGCGCCGTGAAGCTTGTTAGTGGGAGTATAGTCCCGAAGAACAATCCGGTAGTGGCCTGAGTCACCTGGTCCACCGGCATTGTGAATAACGAAGCAGCTTGGGGTTCGTAGGCTATACCTTCTGGCGAGGCAAAGCGTTGGTCGCAATTGCAGTCTGAGCAGTTGGAGAATTTCACGGAAGTAGAAGCCATCGATCCTTTGCTTTCTGCAATAAGCGAGACGCCAATTCTTAGTATCCTGAAACCCAAGGGCCACCATTAGCGAACCGCGATTGGTTCGCGAATCACGACACACGAAGTGTGGAGTGGAAAGAGGAAAAGGTCCCACCGGGCGTGCCAGAATCTGTTCCCCTCCGAACGGCGGCCGGGACGCGGGGACGTCCATGCCTGAGGTTCGGGGAAGATGCTAATTGGTGCTATCCGTCCACCTCTCCGAAGATGCCAAGTTGATTTATGGCACCATGTATCGAAGGTTTAAACGGATGCGTCCGATGTAGCAGACTTCGTCAGATTCCCCCTCGCACGAGGGGTTTTTGATTGTGGGGCGCTCTTCCCTGCAAGCGCAAGCCCCTGCAGTTAATTACGCTACCGCTTCGCGGCAACAACTTTCTCCTTCTCCAGAATTTCACTTCGTGTCGTGTGTTTTTGTTTTATTTGTGGTTGCCCGTGGATTGTATACGGAGACTGAGTTATGTCGTCGCCCGTAGGACGTGGACTAGTCCAAATCCGTATTTATCTTAGATTTGGGTTTGGGGGTTTGGTTTGAGGATACGTTAGCCATATTTGAGGCTAAGATCAACTCAAACGTTTGTTAAGGACACGTTAGTCTAACTTGAGAATAAGATCAACTTAACGGGATCGTTCAGATCCGACAAAAGAGCATTTGGGGCTCTATTACTCCAGTTTAGGGACATAGTGGTCCATTGAATGTATGGCCGTCGGGACCCGTCACCTCTCTGACGACGTTGAAGGATTACAACGACAAATATCAGAGGAGTTCAGAGATGTACCCTTGAACCGAGGTTGATTGGGGGGATTCATAGTCCAGTCTGTTTGAAGGTTTAAAGATACGTTAGCCATATTTGAGGCTAAGATCAACTTAAACGGGATCGTTTAGATCCAACAAAAGAGCGATTGGCTCTATTGTTCCAGTTTAGGGACATAGTGGTCCATCGCTAGTTTAAGGACATTGCGGTCCATGGGTAGTTTAAGGACATTGCGGTCCAGGTTAAGGACGTCGTAGTCCATGGGTTTAAGGACCCCACAGTCCATTGTTAGTTTTAAGACATCTCGGTCAAGGTTAAGGACGTCGTAGTCCATGGGTTTAAGGACCCCACAGTCCATTGTTAGTTTTAAGACATCTCGGTCGAGATTAAGGACGTCGTAGTCCATGGGTTTAAGGACCCCACAGTCCGTATCACTGTGTGGTCATCGGGACCCGTCACCTCTTTGAAGACGTTGAGGGATTACAACGCCAAATATCAAAGGAGTGAAGAGATGTACCCTGGAACCGGAGTGGATTAAATAGTCCTTGGCCCAATTTGGGATCAAGACCAATTAATTATGTTATGAGCCCATTAGCCCAGTTAATTACGAATTGAGGACTTATGGCCAGCTTGGGCTAAGTCCAATCATGTCTGGAATATTGGCTTCCTGTTGGTCCATTGAAGGAGAGACTTTGTCTCTGGCCATTTAGCCAATTGGGCCAAAGCCTACTGTTAAACACTACAGACCAATCAGTGTTGAATATTGGGAATGAAATTGACAGGTTAGTGTTTAACACTAAAAGATAATTGGTGTTAAACACCAGCAACAAGGCTTTCAAATTAGCATTAAACACTAAAACAGATCAGTGTTAAACACTGGCAACGGAGATCTCAAATTAGTATTAAACACTAAGGTAATCAGTGTTGAACACTGCAAATAAAGTTCTTTGATTAATGTTGAACACTAAGGCCCAACAATGTTTTAACACTGGATTCGGGAGTTCCAATTTAGCGTTAGACGCTGAGGCAAGAGGGGTCACGTGGCAACACGTGAGGGCGCCCTCCCTTCATTTGTTCTTCTGAGGAGATCGCATTTTTGGAGCATCACGTGTCATCACGTGACGGGTGTTTAATCGAGGTGTGTTAAAGCTTCTGTTAAGGGTCACGTGGGTCACGTGAGGCACTGCCTCAAAGGGCTTTCTGTAGATCTTTTGGGGGGGTCACGTGGTGACACGTGACCCTTCTTTTCTGTAGTTGTTTAGAAGATCTGTTAATCCCTTTCAGGAATTGAATTCCTCGTAGGGTTGAACCCTGACAATAATTCCTGAGGAATTAAATTCCTAGTTCCTTTTGAAGAGTTGAACCCTGAATTTTCTATAGGAATTAAATTCCTCATATATATGAAGAACTGAATAGGGTTAAACCCTAATAAAAGCTTTATGGAATTAAACTCCCACTCTATGTTAGAGAATTATTCTGGGGAGTAAGATTAAGGGAATTACGTTCTTGTTGTTTTAACAAAACTAAGTTCTTAATTAGGGTTAAACCCTGTTTCTTTTTATTCTGAAGGAATTAAATTCTCATGACACAGGGTCAAACCCTAATTTTATTTTAAAGGAATTAAATTCCTATAGTTCTGTGAGAATTAAATTCTCGTGCTTCCATTCCCTCTCTATGCTTTGGATCTGTATGGCAGGATCTCAACCCATTGAGAATTAAATTCTCAACTTCAAGGGGAGATGTGCGCTTTATAGATCCTCCATCTAAGAGAGAAGAAATATGTTCTTCTGTTTTACATCAGAGTTGAACTCTGTTGAGGATTAAATTCTCTTTCTTTCAAAAAGCCTTCCCTTTCTTACCTAGGGTTTTCTTTTGCAGAAGATCCAGATTCCTCAAAGTATCAAGGCTCTCTCCCTTTTCTTCCCTCTGCGTGTATATATCTTTTTTTGTGTGTCTCGGCTCCTATTTATAGGAGAAGCAGCCGAGTCAATTAGTTTTTTGACGTATCTTCATTGAGAGATTTGATTTGCATCCATCATTCGTTCTGGACCTTTGGATTATTAGGTGAATTTTATTCACCATTGGATTTCAAATCCAGCGATTCTCCTTTGTGATTTCTGTTAGATTTAAAAGGGAAATCTTCCAAAATTCGAGATTTTCCCATAGATGGATGATATTTAATCACTCTAAATCTTTAATTCAATCGGTTGCTTTTGGAAAGACTTGAGAGGTCTTTTCCCAGAATTTAATTCTGTTTAACAAATCGGCTTTGAAAGCTGGTCACGTGCGGCCACGTGACCCTTGATCACGTGTGGGCACGTGACCTCCTTGTAACGAGCCCTTTTCTTCTTTTGCACTCTGCCTTCTTCTGCTGCTTAGCCGTCACGTGGCACCACGTGACCCCTGGTCACGTGTGAGCACGTGACCCTTGTCTGGAGTCTTTTTCTTGATTTAACCGGAGAATGAGTCTGATGTTTTGAGCATTACGTGCCAACACGTGACCCTGGTCACGTGGGAGCACGTGATCTCTTCTGAAGCCTTTTCCTTGATTTGATCAGGGAACCAATGTGCCTATGCCGCTTGCTTTTAAATGTCACGTGCCGACACGTGACCCTGGTCACGTGGGAGCACGTGACTCTTTCTGAAGCCCTTTTCTTCGATGTAGTCGGGAAACTGAACTTGTCTTGCTGATGCTTTTAGGTGTCACGTGCCAACATGTGACTGCTGGTCACGTGTAAGCACGTGACCCTTTTCTGAAGCTTTTCCCATAAGCTTTTCTGATTTTAAATCAGGAAACATCGTCGACGTAAACCTCCATGTTCCTGCCGATCTGTGGCTTGAACATCCGATTAACCAAGCGTTGGTATATAGCCCCGGCGTTTTTGAGGCCGAAGGGCATCACCTTATAGCAGTATACCCCCCAGTACGTTGTGAATGCGGTGAGATCCTCATCCGCCGGGTTCATACGGATCTGGTTGTAGCCAGAGAAAGCATCCATGAAGCTAAGTAGCTCGTGGCCTGCCGAACTGTCGACGAGCTGATCTATCCGAGGGAGGGGATAGTTGTCTTTCGGGCAGGTCTTGTTGAGGTCGGTGAAGTCGACGCACATGCGCCAATTCCCACTAGACTTTTTAACCATGACTACATTCGCCAATCATTCCGAGTAAGGCATGTTACGAATGAAGTTGGCGGCGAGGAGCCTGTCTACCTCGTCCTCGATCGCTTTTTGTTTGATCGGGACGAAACTTCGCTTTTTCTGCCTGACGGGCCGGACCGTTGGTCCACCCCGAGCTTATATGATGTGATTTTGGGGTCAATCCCCGGCATGTTGGCAAGCGCCCAGGCGAATACGTCCGAGTTATTTCTGTGGAAGTGGATCAGGTCGTCTCGGCAATTCCCCGTCAAGAGTGACCCGATCTGAACGGTTCGCTCATTGTCCCCTTCCGCAAGGGGGACCTCGGTCAGTGGTTCCACTGGGGTTCCTCGGACCTCTTTTTGCTCGTCTCGAGTATCCAGGGAACTCTTGACATCATCCTCGCACTCAAGGTCGTTGTTTGGCCGCCCAGACGTAGATGTTACGGTGAAGCAAACTTTTGCGGTTTGTTGGTCCCCGTAGGCCCGACCTATCCTGTCTTGGTCGAGCGGGAACTTTATCGCTAGGTGGTAGGTCGATATCTGGGTGCGGAGGGAGTTCAGTGTCGGGCGACCTAGGAGTGTTGGGGTTAAAATTTATACCCCGGTTGACCAAGTCAAAATCAAAGTCAACCCCAAGCCAAGTGGGCCCATGCCCAGGTCAGAGCCGAGCATGGAAGGGATTGGCCCCATGAAAAAAGGAATGAAGCCATGAATTAGTTTTAATGTAATTCTTTTTTTAGAAATAAATGTATGTAAATGGGCAGAAAGCCGAAATTTTGTAATACCCATGGCTTATGTGTAAAAAGAAACAAGCATATAAGGCATGGGGTGGCAAAAGCGCCATTTGGCAAAGCCCAAGGGGCTATATGTAAAGTGTGTAGCCTATAAAAGCAAACATGATGAAAATATCTATGACAACTTTTTCCATTCTCAAAATTTCTAGGGTTTGTGCCTCCTTCTCCTTTCTCAAGGTTCTAAAACCTTCCCCCTTTTTAAATTAAATCAAGAGTTTAATTCTTTCCTTTTCCAAAAAGAAATAGTTTTTCACCACAAAACTCATGAAGGGGAGCTCGAATCTTCAATCAGATCTCGAAAAGGGGAGACTTTTAAGTCTCACCCCCTTTTCTCCAAGATCTAGCCAATCAAGAGGAGGAAGAAGGAGACCCATCTCTAAAAATCCAACTTTAGACAGATCCAAGGCTCAAAAGAAGCTCCAGGGCTAAAGAGAGAAGAGAGGGGTCCCCTTTGATCACCTCTGAAGATCTTTGGGGAGTTCAAATCCAAGACCCAAATCCTCAAAGGAGTTTAACTTCTATTCTAGATCATTTAGGAGTTTAACTCCAAATCTAAATCTTTTGGAGTTTAACTCCACTCAAAATCCATTGGGAGTTCAACTCCTAGCCCAGGGGCTAAGCACCTTTTTCGCTGGTGTTTCCAGCGGTCGCGTGCCGCACACGTGACCCGCGGGCGCACAGCGGTCGCGTGCCGTGCATGTGACCCGTGGGCGCTCAGCACCCAGCGGTCGCGTGTCACACATGTGACCCTCTAAGGCACAACGGTCGCGTGCCCGCGCACGTGACCCGCGGGCGCCCACGCGCCTGGCACGTAACCCGCGGGTGCCCACGCGCCTGGCACTTGACCCGCGGGCGCCAAGCGCCCATGCGGCAGGCACGTGACCCGCAGGCGCCCACGCCCCTGGCACGTGACCCGCGGGCGCTAAGCACCCACACGCCAGGCACGTGACCCGTGGACGCCAAGCACCCACGCGCCAGGCACGTGACCCGTGGACGACCAGTGCCTACGTACCATGCACGCGTCTTTAAGACACTCCTCATCCCTCATTTTTCATACACTCTACACTCAAAACACGTCCCCTGCTAGGAAAATTTTTCTAACGGGACGCTGCCCCGCACCCCGTAAGGGGGCTGCTAGCCACCTTGACCCCCAGCCCGCTAACCGGGTAGCGGGACCCCCGTAAAAACTCTACGGGGACCCGATATATCCAAAACCCCTTCAAAACACAACACTGCGCATTTAGTTCGCATGACCTGTTTGACCCGTCAATTGGAGGTTCTCTCGCTCCAAAGGCGAGGGGTAATTAACGGCAGCTTAGTCCGCGGCTGCCGGAAATTCGGATCCCCACAATCAATAAACCCCGGCCTACCCTAGGCAAGGCGAATCTGTAATACGCCTGACAAGCGCGCGTGTATTCCCATCTCAATGGGGTGACGAAAAACACCCTACAAGGAGGACGTTGTAGGCCAATAGAATTCTCGCGACGATAAACTCCACAGGCACGGTGCGCGTACGGCCCACCTCCCCGATGTTAAATTGGAGGGTGATTACCCCTTCCGCCGTGACGGAGTGGTTAGTGAGCACCAACAGGATGTGAGCGGTCGGCCTTAGCTCCGACGGGGTGAGTCCCAAACGCAGAAAGCAGTCATAAAAGAGAATGTCCGCCGAGCTTCCCGAGTCGACCAATATCCTCTGCACTTCGTAGCGGTGGACCCGGGCTGTGATCACCAGAGGGTCGTTGTGAGGGAGGAATATCCCGTGGAGGTCCTCGTCGGTAAAGATGATCGGCTCGGCCGCTTTAGCCTTCTTCCTTAGGTGGCTGCCAGTCCCCTCGATCGGTAAGGGGTGTTGCGTCTCGTCGGTCCCCGTCGTACCCCCCTCCCCCCGCTGACACTACTATGATTTGGCCGATTGTCAACTCGCCGGGAGGCGGATGGTGCTCTTGCTCACGGTCGGCTTGCCGCTTGTCTCGCAAGTACCTTGCTAGACGCCCCGAGTGGATCAACTCCTCGATGTAGTCTCGGAGTTTCTTGCAGTTCTCGGTAGGGTGGCCCTGCGACCTGTGTAAAGCGCAGTAGGGGCCCCGGGTGAGCTTTGCCGCCCTATTCGAGACTCGGGGGAGTTTGAAGACCCTCTCGCTCTTTGTCTCCTCCAATAGTTCCGTCTGGGAGACGTTGAGCGGGGTGTATTCCTAAAACTTCGGGGAGTAGGGCTTTGGCCGCTCAATCTTCTTTTTCTCCTCCCTTGCCCTTTTCTTCTGATCGGCTTGCTCAGTCCGGGGCAGGTTGGCGTTCACCTCGGACTCAAGCTGGATCTCACGTTCGGTCCAGACCTTGACCTCGGCCATGGTCTTAGGTTGCGCTAATGCAAAGGAGTATAGCCACTCCTTGGGCCTAAGACCCGACCTAAGGGCCGTAATGACCGTCTCGTCCCGGTGCTCTAGGATCTCAAGAAGGGCATTGTAGAAGCGGGTGATGTATCCTTTGAAGGATTCTTCGTCCCCGCACTTTATGGTGAAGAGATGATCAACGGTCTGCTTCTGCCGTCTTGTAACAACTCCATTTTTAATGTACAAAGAATTGATTCAAATTCAATGTATTCTAAGAGTATTTATTGCGGCTGATATCTCTTTAAGTATTTATTTCACTCCATAATTACAAGAAGGAGCTTGTAGCTCATTGGTAATACCTTGCACTGCTGAACCAAGCCACCAGAGTTCAAATCCCATGCCCCACATTATTTTTATATTTATTTTGTTTTAATTTCTTTTGGAAGTTAACAGTCAAGACGCCATAACTCACAAAATTTGTACTGGACAACAAAAAGTAAATATACCATTAAATAGCTCAGAAGATTCCCCGACCTCTAATGGTTTGACTCGGCCCGACTCGGCGCCGCCGGCCGGACTCGGCCGGACGGCCGAGTCGTCAACAGAGAAAAGTTGCATCTTTGACCGGGCAACCCTCCTGCACACTTATTATCCCTGGATCGGTTATCAATTGCCCAATAAATCCCTTTTACTCCTAGGGTTAATGAGTTTTAATGAATTTTTATATATATTTTATATTTTTTATTAAAAACCCTAACCCTGGCCTAACCATATATAAACCCCACACACCCTCTACCCTCTCATCACTTTTTCTAAGTCCACTCTCCCAAAATTCCAAGAGAACTTGGTACGTTGGAAAACGAGCGAAAGGCGAAGCGCTAACGAAATCGACAGCGAAATCCCGGTGATCGTGCTAGGACCTCTCAACGACGATTCGACGCGCCGGCAAACCCACTACCTTCCTCTCACTCTCTAGCGTTGTCCAAACCTGTAAGTTTCCCTTTTCTACCTTTCTTTTCCTTCATAATAATATGACTTTATAAACCCGACGGAAATCGGAACAACCCGATTTCCGATTCGGTTTTCTATCAAATCTCACTTATCACTAATTCCATAATGCTTAAACATCTTCATATTGACTACTAATCACTTAAAAATTAATTTGAACAAGTTTTTACACATGAAATGATAGCTTTTGCAATATATCGTATTCTTTCACTTAAATACCACCATGTTTAATTTATCATATTTAACCCCTAAACTTTACTATACTTTAAAGTAGATCACGAGGTAATGACCTACCTCCTCACACACTCATTTGCAATCATAACACGCTACCTTGAAAATTTAGAATACGGTAAAACAAGATTTTACCTTAAAATACCATTTTCTTTATAAACCTTTTCTAAAAGTTCTAAATTATATACAATTTTAAAACAATATCTTTTAATAGGAAATACGATAAGTTGTGGACATCGATCGTTTATCTAAACCTGACTTTGTGGTGTCCAGGCAAGTGTGTCTAAAGCGAGTGGTTACTTAATTAGGGCCACTACTTGTAGTGGAGAGCCTCCCACTCACCTGGCACTTACCAGGCCGCAATTGGCGGTGAAGAGGCGATTTGAGGCTTCTAATGACTTGTCGTTTAGACCTTTTAGAAATAGCCTAGTTGAAATAGAAAACCGTAGAATCTAAAATACGGAAATTTACACCTTTTACAAATAAATACCTTATCTTTATAAAACCGTTTTCTAATGATTAGTATTTATAAAATCTTTGCAAAGCGCCACTATAACCCATCTTTGGGGAACTCGTTAGGGATAGTACGGTTTATCGTGCACCCTCGAGCTTAGTAGTGCGAGATTCAGACCTCCGCAAGGAGCATTCGGTCTCGAAAGGTTTAAAATACGACATTTAAGAAAAATGAGATTTTTGGAAAATAAAATATTTATTAAAAATTATTCTTGTATAAACATATGTATATTTATCATTTAAACACCTATTTTATTATAAAATAAAGTTTTCACCTTTTCCTAAAAATTACAAGATAAAAGTTACATTAAAATACCATGAATTTCAAATAAATCAATATTACAAATTAATACCTTTATTTATGTAATTAGGATATTTTCACTAGAAATAAGACAAAATAAAATCACACTCATTATAACTATGAAGATGAATAATAAAATACTTGAGATGTATCTTGAAAACTATACAAAAGTGTTTTTACATAAAAAAAAACCCTGAAGCTTTATAAATTACAATAATGACCCTAACAAATATAGAACTTCGACTTACATTTCTTTTAGTCTGACTCGGGTTTGAGTCTGATTATTTCTGACTTGAATATGATTCAAGTCAATCTATATTCTTTAATATTCCAACTCAATATGAACACATGAATCCCAGAATCCAGTTAACAATCTATTCAACTTGACTGAATCAAACCATGGATATACATCCATTATCCCGTTATACCATTTACCTGATTATGCAGTTACAATCTGTTCACCGATATCATGGTTTGGTCGGTCATCCAACTTAAACAATACAATACTACAATACTATCAAAACACTACGGGGTTTAAGGGGTAGATTGGTACGGAAGGTGTTAAAAGTGGCACGAGGTGGTCAGATTAAGACACCTAACCTATATTCCGTTGCTGTTGTACCGTGGCTTAACGGTTCCTTGTACATTCCGTTTGCCCTGGTCTCTAGCATATAGAGACCCCTCTCGTATACACTGGCATTCTTCTCTACCAAGCTACAAACAACAGCGTTAACACAATATTCTACAATATTTTACAATTTCTTTAGAAAATACCTCTTATTCTGTCTTTTCTAATTCTTCATTATCTTTGGGACTTACCGAGCGACCTGTTCGCTGACGACATTCTATTTCTTTCTTCTTTGAATGTCATCAGGTGCTTTAGACCCGGCAGAGATCGAGCCCACCGGTGAAGACTTGGATCAGCTTCATGAAGACCCCGAGTTCTAGACATTGTACCTTGTTCTATTCAGTATTTTCATTTCCTGTTATGCCATTGTTTAGGCATCGCTTTTCATTTCAGTTGTATTTACTTTTCATGCATTGTACAAAAGAATATTATTAATAAAGTTGCTGTTATTTCTATATCTCTTGTCTCTTGTGATTTATTTTTATATTGCTTAGATACGCTTAGCGTATGTACTTCTAAGTATATACGTAGCGGACCTCGTCGCGTCCACTTCGCCGTACACCGGGAAGCGGGGCGTGACAGGTTTTGTTGGTGGCCCATGCAGGTCTGAGCTGTATGAATCTCTATCATGCAGTTCTGGTCTGCGTGAACAACCTAAGCAATATAACACAAGAACCAGCAATTAAAACATTCTTTACAATTCATGTTTCTTGAATCTTACAAATTTCTATTTCTTGAATCTTATCATTTCATGTATTTGAATCTGTCCTAATCCAAAATTTTCTTCAAGGTTATGGATTCCCCGAACAACACCAGCACCAATGTCAACAACACACCTCCAGCACTATCTCTCACACCAGCTGTTCCTGCGCCACCCACCGAGCAAACAGTGCTACTTGAGGCGATCCGCAGCCTTCTCGAGGGACAGCAACAGCTCCTGAACCGTCCTGAGACCGACGCACCAGGGATAAAGCAATTCAGTACTTTGCACCCCAAGCAATTCTCTGGTAAAGGAAGCCCTCTTGAAGCTAAAGAATGGGCACAAAGCATAGAAGACGATCTGGCAGCAGCTCAAGTGCCAGATATCGCTTGGGTCCGTGTGGCAAAACTACAGCTCACGGATAATGCTCGCAACTGGTGGAAAGTGGAAGAAAGCCGTCTGGTACAGCCTATTGAATGGAAGACTTTTCGCGAGAAGTTCGACGCGAGATACTTCCCTGTGACTGCCAAGTGTGCCATGGAGCAGCAGTTTGTTCATCTACAACAGGGTTCAATGTGGGACAAATCAGTAAATGAATACGACGCTGAATTCACCATGTTAAGCCGGTAAGATATGTCACAACAGTTCAATTTTTTAAATCTCACATACTACACAGCTAACACAATCTTTAAACAGATTCGCGTCACACTTGATACCGACGGACGAGATCAGAGCCCGTCGATTTCAACAAGGACTGGACACGGAGATTCCGGCTGCTCTAGCCACAAGAAAATTTCTGACTCATGAGGATGCTCTGGAAGCTTCCCGCAGTTATGAGGCAATGATAAAAGCAAGGGGCAGACCTCATTCTGCAGGAGTCAAATGCCCTACCAACCAGATGGCAGGTGGAGCCTCGTCCAGGCCACCTTTCGTGCCAAGGCGACCCGGAGTACCGAACCATCGTCCCAGCCCAGCCTTTTGCACCTACTGTAAGAGAACTGGGCATATGATGAAAGACTGCTGTCGAGCCAACCGCCTTTGCTTAGTCTGCGACTCAGCTACTCACGATATTGGGTCTTGTCCCCAAAGACAGAACCCAGTTGCTGCACCCAGGCCAGCAATTACTTATCCGCAACGACCAGCTCTTCAGGCACCTACTCCCAGACCTGCACTACCTGCACCACCCAGAGGACCACAATCTGCACCACCTCCTCGTCAGTTCCATCAAGCTCAAAGGAACGTTCCGAGGAATGCTCCTCAGGCCAGGAGGAATGTACCAAGGCGCCAGGCTTTCACGATGTCCGTGGAAGAAGCTGAGGCCACTGGCCAAGTCATCACTGGTAAACTTTTCTTTTAAAACTTTGCTTTTCTATTCTACTACTTAGTTACATATTTCCTATACCTAAAACAAATCCCACATACCTTAGGTACAATCTTAGTATCCTCAATCCCTGCACTAGCACTGTTTGATACTGGAGCATCACACTGCTTTATGTCGCAACGGTTTGTCCGAACCCATGCGATTCCAGTCTCACCGCTTGTATCCAGCTGGAATGTCAGTTCAGGAAATGGCGTTCTAAAGGCAACTATGGGATACAGCTTGTGTCCAGTCGTCGTCTGCAGCAGAGAATTTTATGCTGACTTCAAAGTGCTGGACATACCGAACTTTGATGTGGTTCTAGGAATGGATTGGCTTGGAACTTTTTATGCTACCATAGACTGTCGTCAAAGGAGGGTAGTCTTCGAGATTCCAGACCATCCGGTCTTCTATTTCAAAAGCGGAGACCGTACACTGGAGCCAAGTACATACAAAGCGAAGCCAAGAGAAGCAGTAGTTGCAGCAGCTCAAGCGGAGGAAGAATCAAGACCAGATGTGGTTCGAGAGTTCGACGATGTATTTCCTGACGATATATCAGGTTTGCCTCCCGATCGAGCTCTTGAATTCAGTATTGATTTAGTACCAGGAGCACAACCGGTGATTAAAGCACCCTATCGTTTAAGTCCGGAAGGTTTGAAGGAAGTCCGAACACAGTTGGACGAATTACTGGCGAAAGGATGGATTCGTCCCAGCACTTCAAGTTGGGGATCACCTGTACTGCTTGTGAAGAAGAAGGAAAGTTCATACAGAATGTGCATCGATTATAGAGCCTTAAACGAAATTACTATAAAGAACAAGTATCCACTCCCGCGCATCGATGATTTATTCAATCAGCTAAATGGATCATGTGTTTTCTCTAAATTAGATCCCGTTCAGGTTATCATCAAGTGAAGGTCAAGGAAGCTGATATTCACAAAACAGCTTTCAGAACTCGCTATGGACATTACGAATTTTTAGTGATGCCATTTGGAGTGACCAATGCACCCGCAATATTCATGAACCTTATGAATCAAGTTTTCCGGGAGTATCTAGACAGGTTTGTTGTCATCTTCATCGACAACATCCTGGTATATTCTAAGAGTCGGAAAGAACATGCAGAACATCTACGAATTATCCTGGGAACTCTTCGTCAACATCAGCTTTATGCCAAGTACAGAAGTTGCAAGTTTTGGCTAAATCAAGTTGGTTTTCTTGGACATATCGTATCTGGAGAAGGAATCTCTGTGGATCCAGCGAAACTTTCGGCAGTTAGCGAATGGCCTACACCGAAGTCAGTGGAGGATATTCGAAGTTTCTTGGGTTTAGTTGGATATTACAGAAGGTTTATTGAAGGCTTTTCGAAGATAGCAACGCCCCTGACCAAGCTCACACGTAAAGATGAAGAATTTGTATGGTCAGAAGCATGCGAACAAGCTTTCGTAGAACTCAAGTCAAGCTTGACATCAGCACCTATTCTCGTCATACCGGATCAATCTGGAGGATTCGAAGTGCATTGCGATGCATCCGGTAAGGGATTAGGATGTGTTCTACATCAGCACGGTAAAGTTGTGTCTTATGCTTCAAGACAGCTGAAAATTCATGAGCGCAATTATCCGACGCATGATTTGGAATTGGCAGCCGTCATCTTTGCTCTCAAGATTTGGCGTCATTATCTCCTTGGTGAACGAGTGAACATTTACACAGATCATAAGAGTCTAAAGTACGTGTTTACTCAGAAGGAGTTGAATATGCGGCAGAGAAGATGGTTAGAACTCATGGCAGACTTTGACATCACCTTGCAATATCACCCAGGGAAGGTGAATGTAGTACCTGATGCTCTTAGTCGCCAACCATTAGCAATGAATCTCACCGCTCAGTGGAAGCTCCAACAAGACTTGTATCAGATGGAGATTGAATTAGTCATGCCAGGTAATGCTTCAAGTTTGATGAATTTACAAGTTCAATCAACCATTGTCAATCAGATCAAAGCAGCTCAAGCAAGTGATGCTAAGTTGCAAAAGATCAGAGAACAAGTGGAGAATGGACTCAGAACAGGCTTCATCATCCATGAAGACGGATCTTTGAGATACGGCACCAGATTGTGTGTACCAAAAGGTCCTGTTCGGGAAGAGTTAATGAAAGAAGCTCACAGCTCTCCCTATTCAGTACACCCTGGAGCTACCAAAATGAACAAAGATCTACGTCAGAATTATTGGTGGCATGGAATGAAGCGTGAAGTAGCCAGAAGCGTCGCAAAATGCTTGGTGTGTCAGCAAGTAAAGGCCGAACATCACAGGACTGCTGGATTACTTCAACCGTTGCCAATCCCAGAATGGAAATGGTAATACATCACGATGGACTTTGTGACTGCACTTCTTCGCAGCACAAAGGGTAACGATGCGGTATGGGTCATTGTGGATCGACTCACAAAGTCGGCTCATTTCATCCTATTTCGAGTTGGCCAATCTACTGAGACACTAGCAAAGAAGTACATGGAGGTAATAATCTAATTAAGATTTAAACTCTTCATAATGTACTATCTCTGATACCCATGAACTCATACAGGAAATTGTGAGACTTCATAGAGTACCGGTCTGCATTGTCTCCGATCGTGACACCAGGTTCCGATGGCAATTTTGGCAGAGTCTGCAAGCAAGCTTGGGAACAAATCTGAACTTCAACACGGCTTATCATCCACAAACCGATGGTCAGTCGGAACGAACTATTCCGATCTTGGAGGATATGCTCAGAGCGTGTGTGTTAGACTTCAAAGGATCGTGGGAAGATCACCTACATCTTGTGGAGTTTTCGTACAACAACAGCTACCAAGCAAGCATAGGAATGGCACCTTTTGCAGTATTGTATGGAAGGAAGTGTCGATCGCCATTAAGTTGGGATGATATCGGAGATAAGGAACTTCTTGGACCGGAGATGACAGTAGCGACTGTTGATGTGGTCCGTACTATCAGGGAAAGGATGCGCATAGCCCAAGATCGACAGAAGCACTAGGCTGATGTAAAGAGACGACACTTGGAGTTTCAGCCAGGAGATCACGTATTCCTGAAGATATCTCCGAACCACGGAGTGATCCGATTTGGAAGACGGGGTAAGTTGAGTCCGAGATATATTGGACCGTTCGACATACTCGAATGAGTCGGTGAACTGGCATACCGCTTAGCGCTTCCACCCTCATTGGAAGGAGTGCATAATGTGTTCCACATATCCCAACTCAGAAAGTATGTGAGTGACCCCAGCCATGTTCTCGATCATTCCGAGCTCACTATACAGCCCGATTTGTCTTGTGAGCAACAGCCCGCGGAGATCCTGACAGGAAAGTGAAAACACTTCGGAACAAGGAAGTTAATTTGGTTCGAGTGATGTGGAGGAAAGACACTCCAAAAGAGTCCACTTGGGAAAGCGAGGATGAAATGCGTACTAGATATCCACACCTCTTTGTAAACTAGTCCTCAAATAAAAGTTGTAAATTTCGAGGACGAAATTTTTGCAAGGAGGGTAGACTGTAACAACTCCATTTTTAATGTACAAAGAATTGATTTAAATTTAATGTATACTTGGAGTATTTATTGCGGCTGATATCTCTTTAAGTATTTATTTCACTCCATAATTACAAGAAGGAGCTTGTAGCTCATTGGTAATACCTTGTACTGCTGAAGCAAGCCACCAGAGTTCAAATCCCATGCCCCACATTATTTTTGTATTTATTTTGTTTTAATTTCTTTTAGAAGTCAACAGTCAAAACGCCATAACTCACAAAATTTGTACTGGATAACAAAAAGTAAATATACCATTAAATAGCTCAGAAGATTCCCCGGCCTCTGATGGTTTGACTCGGCGCCGCCGGCCGGCGGACCGGCCGACTCCGTCCGGCGCCGCCGGCCGGACAGCCGAGTCGTCAACAGAGAAAAGTTGCATCTTTGACCGGGCAACCCTCCTGCACACTTATTATCCCTGGATCGGTTATCAATTGCCCAATAAATCCCTTTTACTCCTAGGGTTAATGAGTTTTAATGAATTTTTATATAATTTTATATATTTTATATATATTTTTTTAAAAACCCTAACCCTAGCCTAACCCTATATAAACCCCCCATACCCTCTATCCTCTCATCACTTTTTCTAAGTCTACTCTCCCAAAATTCCAAGAGAACTTGGTACGTTGGAAAACGAGCGAAAGGTGAAGCGCTGACGAAATCGACGGCGAAATCCCGGTGATCGACGATTCGACGCACCGGCAAACCCACTACCTTTCTCTCACTCTCTAACGTTGTCCAAACCTGTAAGTTTCCCTTTTCTACCTTTCTTTTCCTTCATAATAATATGACTTTATAAACCCGACGGAAATCGGAACAACCCGATTTCCAATTCGGTTTTCTATCAAATCTCACTTATCACTAATTTCATAATGCTTAAACATCTTCATGTTGACTACTAATCACTTAAAAATTAATTTGAACAAGTTTTCACACATGAAATGATAGCTTTTGCAATATATCGTATTCTTTCACTTAAATACCACCATGTTTAATTTATCACATTTAACCCCTAAACTTTACTATACCTTAATGTAGATCATGAGGTAATGACCTACCTCCTTACACACTCATTTGCAATCATAACATGCTATCTTGAAAACTTAGAATACGATAAAACAAGATTTTACCTTAAAATACCATTTTCTTTATAAACCTTTTCTAAAAGTTCTAAGTTATATACAATTTTAAAACAATATCTTTTAATAGGAAATACGATAAGTTATGGATATCGATCGTTTATCTAAACCTGACTTTGTGGTGTCTAGACAAGTGTGTCTAAGGCGAGTGGTTACTTAATTAGGGTCACTACTTGTAGTGGAGAGCCTCCCACTCACCTGGCACTTACCTGGCCGCAATTGGCGGTGAAGAGGCGATTTGAGACTTCTAATGACTTGTCGTTTAGACCTTTTAGAAATAGCCTAGTTGAAATAGAAAACCCTAGAATCTAAAATACGGAAATTTACACCTTTTACAAACAAATACCTTATCTTTATAAAACCGTTTTCTAAATGATTAGTATTTATAAAATCTTTGCAAAGCGCCACTACAACCCACCTTTGGGGAACTCGTTAGGGATAGTACGGTTTATCGTGCACTCTCGAGCTTAATAGTGCGAGATTCAGACCTCCGCAAGGAGCATTCGGTCTCGAAAGGTTTAAAATATGACATTTAAGAAAAATGAGATTTTTGGAAAATAAAATATTTATTAAAAATTATTCTTGTATAAACATATGTATATTTATCATTTAAACACCTATTTTATTATAAAATAAAGTTTCCACCTTTTCCTAAAAATTACAAGATAAAAGTTACATTAATATACCATGAATTTCAAATAAATCAATATTACAAATTAATACCTTTATTTATGTAATTAGGATATTTTCACTAGAAATAAGACAAAATAAAATCACACACATTATAACTATAAAGACGAATAATAAAATACTTGAGGTGTATCTTGAAAACTATACAAAAGTGTTTTTACATAAAAACCCCTCAAGTTTTATAAATTACAATAATGACCCTAAAAAATATAGAACTTCGACTTACATTTCTTTTAGTCTGACTCGGGTTTGAGTCTGATTATTTCTGACTTGAATATGATTCAAGTCAATCTATATTCTTTAATATTCCAACTCAATATGAACACATGAATCCCAGAATCCAGTTAACAATCTATTCAACTTGACTGAATCAAACCATGGATATACATCCATTATCCCGTTATACCATTTACCTGATTATGCAGTTACAATCTGTTCACTGATATCATGGTTTGGTCAGTCATCCAACTTACACAATACAATACTACAATACTATCAAAACATTACGGGGTTTAAGGGGTAGCTTGGTATGGAAGGTGTTAAAGGTGGCACGAGGTGGTCAAATTAAGACACCTAACCTATATTCCGTTGCTGTTGTACCGTGGCTTAACGGTTCCTTGTACATTCCATTTACCCTGGTCTCTAGCACACAGAGACCCCTCTCGTATACACTGGCATCTTTCTGTACCAAGCTACAAACAACAGCGTTAACACAATATTCTACAATATTTTACAATTTCTTTAGAAAATACCTCTTATTCTATCTTTTCTAATTCTTCATTATCTTTGGGACTTACCGAGCGACCTGTTCGCTGACGATATTCTATTTCTTTCTTCTTTGAATGCCGTCAGGTGCTTTGGACCCGGCAGAGATCGAACCCACCGGTGAAGACTTGGATCAGCTTCACGAAGACCCCGAGTTCTAGACATTGTACCTTGTTCTATTCAGTATTTTCATTTTCTGTTATGCCATTGTTTAGGCATCGCTTTTCATTTCAGTTGTATTTACTTTTCATGCATTGTACAAAAGAATATTATTAATAAAGTTGCTGTTATTTCTATATCTCTTGTCTCTTGTGATTTATTTTTATATTGCTTAGATATGCTTAGCGTATGTACTTCTAACATATACGTAGCAGATCTCGTCGCGTCCACTTCGCCGTACACCGGGAAGCGGGGCGTAACACGTCTGTTCTCAACAAAATGACCGAGGAATTGGGTAGCCAGCTCATCGAAGGTAGAGATTGAGCGTGGCGCGAGTCCTCGGAACCAGTCTCGTCCAGAGCGGATGAGAGTGGCAGGGAAAGCGCGGCATTACGCAGCGCCGGAATTGTCCTGAAAACTCATCCCGGCTGTGAACGCGTCCAAATGGTTTTTCGGGTCAGACTTCCCGTCGAAGAGGGAGACCTTCGGGGGCTTGTTCCGAGAGAAGATGTGGACGACGAGTAGCTCTATAGTGAAGGGATTCGTGACCGAGTCGGCGACGTATTTAGCCCCGTCGCTTGGAAGATGATTTTCCCGAATGTATGCCTTCGATCTTCTTTTCGAGGGCGTCGATTCGGTCGTGGTATCCCAACGATTCGGCATACTCTGATTTATGGCCTCTGTTGCTGGCGACATGCGCCTGACCGCGGATCCGGATACGTTCGATGAGGTTCCTTAGGTCCCTTGGCGAGCTCGTTTTCGAGCTATTGTGGTGAGTCCAGTCCGCGCGACCCTTTCGAGGGAGGGGGTGCTGGTCATGCCTGGGAGCAGGCGAGCTGACCGATACCTCCTCGGGAGGGACATGAGCGCGATGGGCCTCAGGGCGGGGTGCTCTGGCTAGAGACCTCGGTGTGGAGCTGTGAGGCGCCCACCGGGTCATCGAGTTGGTCGCCACGGGGGATCTGTGGCCACTCGAGATACCGAGGTAGTGCCCAGAAGTGCCGGCGTGGGTAGTGTCTTCTCTCTCCATGTGTAGCTCCCGTGGTGGGGGAACGGCGACTCGGGGAGCTTTTCCCGCTGTTTGGACGCGGACAAGCGCGTCCACGACGGACGCGAGCCGATCTATCCGAGCTGATAGGGCGTGAATGGCGTTCGGGGGAGGAGAGGATCCATCCGCGTCTCTTTTGTGGGGAGGACGGCGGCTGGAGCTCGGGTCGTCGCGGTGATCACTCTCCATATGTTCGAGATCGGAAGGTGAACTTTCGTTGAGTGGAACTAGATGATGTTCCCACAGACGGCGCCAACTGATGGAGCTCTAAATCTCCTTCAGATGTTACCTTCCGTTGATCCGCAACGAGTGGTGACGAGTGGCTGAGATTATATCTGAGGGTTTCCTTTTGGTGCGTGTGGATCTCAATGGGCTTGAAGTGGATGAAGCCGAGCTACCTGCAAGGAAGTCCCGGGGTGGTTGTGCCACCGAGAACCCTCCAACGATCAAGTTAGACGAGCTAGATGGGCAGAGTAGCGGCCTATTGGGATGAAAAATGCCTTCCCTGAGTCGTCAGAGAGAGGGTTTATATAGGGACAGCCGTGGGCTGACGGGCGCGAGATTCACGCCGTCCGTTACGCCCCTGGCATTACGCCCGCGTGAAAGGCGGGATTTCCCATTAATAACGAGATGCGCTCGTTAATGGGGGAACGAGATGGCGTGGAACGCGGGATCATGGGCGGCGGATATCTCGCGTCAGGCGAGATTCACGGAGCCGTGACGGAGACGCCTGTGATCGGTGCTATGGGTCGGTCGATGAGACCAAGGAAAAGAAGCTCGGCGGGAGGCTCGAAGGCAAGCGGGAGGCCGAATGGGCTTGGTTCATGTGATAGTTCGGAGGCCGAGTGGGCTTGGTTCATGTGATAGCTCGGAGGCGAGGTAGGAGGGCTGAGAGAACTCAGCGTGCAGGAGGGCTCGGAGGCGAGCCGATGGTTGTTTGTAAGGCGGGCACAGGAGTCGTCGGGAAGGCCATCGAAGGTAGGGAACATCCTTGGGATGAAGGCCCGGGGCATTCTTCTAATGCACTGTTCCTGCTTCTTTCCCTCAAGCCCTGAGATACGTTATCTTCCACGTGTCAACATCTGGGAAGTGCTCAGTACCGAGCATCATCAAAAACCGATTGCACCTAAGAGTTATAATTTAATTCACTTATTGCCCTTTTTTTCCTATTTCTGTACCAAAATTTCTAGCATCACATATTGCATGACTCCTATCTGTTTTTGTTTTTATGTAAATCTTACATATATACAAATTTCTATTTGTGAGGCTTTGACTAGTTTGGTTTTACAATTGACGAGACTGAATTTCCTTTTTGTTTCTATTTTTCTTCATATTTACAAGTGAAACGTAGGAGTGATGTGACTGTTGTTGGATAGATATTCTTCAGCACCATATGTGCACCATATGTGTTGGATGGTTTTTGTTTGTTGATGGGCCGACTTCGGCCATATCTATCCAAATGAGCGGACAGACGAATCAGATTCGCTATCGGTCATAGAGATCGATCTGATCCAGGATCGGTATCGACTTGTCCGAACCTATCTCAGTATAGGGTTTGACTTCCCCTATAAATACTTGAGGTATTTGTCTTGGGTCTGCAGCAGTTGATCCAAGAAGAAGAAGAAGAATGTTTTTAGTTGTAGCGTGACAAGGGTTTATTTATCGATTGATCAAGGTATTATCCATTAAGCTGTCACTATTCATTTTGTGTATTGATGACGTCTAGCCAGGCGACAGATCAAATCAGTTTTTGTGCATATTCATGCTAGATTAACAATTTTAAAGCTTGGAAAGGGGTTTTTTTTTTTGAAATAGGGTAATTTTAAATTTTTATTATTAAAATAGGGTAGTTAAAATTTATTTTATGAAAATAGGACGGTTTGGAGGACCCCATCCCAATCTCCGGTTTAGAGGGCGGGTTCTAAAAACCCGCCCTCTACCTATTATAGGGGAGGGCGGGTTCCAAAAACCCGCCCTCCCCTCATTTTTGAAGAGGGCGGGTTTTGAGAACCCGCCCTCTTTAAAAAAAAATTTATTTTAATTCCGTGGGCCCACAAACTACCCTATTTTCATAAAAAAAAAAATTTATTACCCTATTTTTATAATAAAAATTTAAAATCACCCTATTTCAAAAAAAAACCCTTGGAAAGGCTTTCCAACAATTTGTTCTCCTCCATTCCTTGCATACCAATGCATATTATATATATATATATATATATATAAAAGAAATAAGCATATAAATTAAATATTTAAAATGGTGGGCTCTATGGACTCTTTTTTTCGGAGAAAAAAAATAGAAGAGAAGAGAAGCCGGGGAAGAGAGAGACATGTGTACAATGTCTCTTCTACTATATCAAAACTCCGATATAATAATAATGAGAATTGAGAGAATATATTTTATATTCTAATATGCTGCTGCAAGTCTAAGTTTGTTTATGCCAAAATATTTGCAATTAATCCGTATGTGATATGCGTCTGATGCGAATCGAACTATGTCTCTTCCACTGCACCAATGATATGAGGATTGAGAGAATATTTTCGAAATTAATTTTTCTCTCTCTTTGAGCAAAATCTCAATGAGCTCATATGTAGCTTGTTCACAATGAGCTCATATTTAGATTCGGTCTCCTTTTACAATGTGTGATCAAATCTAGAAATTTAATTTTCAACGCTAGCTGACTATTTAACAGATATGATATGTTTGAAATCTTGTCACCTTTTCGTTTCATGCATGCGAGTGAGTGCACATGAACATTTTCTTGGTGGCTATATATAGCTATTGCTGTTTAGATGTCAATAAATCATTTTGCTTAAGATTGATGGTAGAAATGACAATATCCCATCATGAAATCATTTTTTTCCTTTTTTTAATTTTTAAGCTTCACGATTTGAAAATGTCATAGTTTCCAAAACCGCTAGATATTCAACTATTGCTTTTACATTTTTTTATTTGAATTTTTAAAATTGGATGAGAATATAGAGATTTTGTCTTTATGCTTATCTTGTCTTATTATAATTACATGACACAACCAAATCCGTTATAAAGGTCAATCATTTTTTCTTGTATTTCGAAACATGCGAGTGAGTCCAAATTTTGTTGGCATTCTAAAGAGAGTTGCAATTATAACAGTAGAGATAAAGTTAAAAACCTTATATCCTTAACTAAATTTTATAAGAATCTTTGTTATCTAAACAAAAATTGCTTAAATTCAAATCGTTCGAAATACTATGTTAATATAGACATGTGTGCTCGTAATTTATTTGCACCACAATCGTTTCATACTCATCAAAGTTGTATCAACCATAGTCACATAATTCGCGAATTATTCGGAGAATTCATGAATAATTCGCGAATTATTGATATGCCGATTAAATCTGCGAGTTATTCGTCGTCGCCGAACACGACGAATTATTCGTGAATAATTCCCGAATTACTCACGAATTATTCAAAGAACAGCGAATTATTCAAAAAACAGCAAATAATTCACAAAATCAAAATCTAGCGTCTCATATATTAATTTTTTGCTCGAAATCCTTCCCGAATATTTCCCGAACACTTACTGAATCTTTCCCGAATACCTGCCGATTTTTTCCGAATAGTCCTCCGAATCCGATTTTTCGACCTCACCGAATTATTGCCGAATCACGAATTTATGACTAGCTTTTTTTTTTAGGATAGTTTTAATTTAAAATTATAAAAATAGGATGGTTTTAATTTTATTTGGAAGAATATGGCGGTTTGTGGACCCCACCCCCCTCCCCAGTTTAGAGGTCGGGTTCCTAGAACCCGCCTTCTATATATTATAGGAGAGGGTGGGTTCCCAGAACCCGCTCTCTTTATATTAATTAAAAACAAAAGAATTTAAATAAATAAACGAAAATGAAAAAAAAATGGAATAAAATAATAAAACTTTATTATATGAATGTGGTGTACAAAATGAATCCGTCAAATTTAGAATACAAAAAAATTCTATCTGTTTGTAAAATGTAAATTCTATATCGACGGTCAAATTTATAATATCAAAATGAATCTGTCAAATTTAGAATACAAAAAAATCCTATCTATTTGTAAAATGTATATACCTATCGTTTCCCCTTTCGCTTTCCCTTATGAAATCCGAGGAGGCTTAACATAAGCCTATGCCTCTTGGGATGACTGGAGGACCCATCCGTTTCTTGGGTATATGGCGGCGGCGTCTGCTCTTCTGCTTCGGCTTCAGCTTCAGCTTCGTCTTCAGCAGCGTCTTGGACAGGCTGTTGTTCCGCAAATCCTGAATGTGGGACAGGTGTCGAATATGTGCTGCCTCCCAACAACTGTATGTAGGACGAAAAATCTGTCTCCCAACTGAGCAGTTGTAGCGAAGAATCTGTCCCGGTTTCATGCAGTTGATGTTGCACAAAACCTGGGCCCCATGGCTGTGCAAATCCTGACCCCCAAGGTTGCTGTTGTTGCGCAAAACCTGACCCCCAAGACGGCTGTTCTGCAAAACCTGACCCCTGTTCATATCATAATTTTGTATTATTATATTCCCCATTCTTATTCATTTTACAAATAAACGTGTGCTTTTGATTCATGTCTGCTATATAGTTGCAGGTAACAGGTTCTCGGAACAAAATAATGAAAATGATGAAATGACGATACAAAAGTGAGACTACGACCAACAAATGGAAGAATCTTGATCATGCCTACAGCTTGAGGGACAAATGTAGATCAATGAACAAGTTCACAAAGTACAAAGGCAGCACAAGGTTCAAGACTTCAACACGAAATAAAGGGTAAAAGTCCACAACATTCTACACTATGGAAATCTGGAAGAAATTAGAAGACATTCTGAGAAACTAAGTAAAGAAATCAGAATAACAATGCAACGAGAAGATAACCTGAGAAACTGAACATGTGATCCCACTATATGGCCGCGGATCCGCGGCCAAACATGGCGTATGGCCGCGGTTCCGCGGCCATGATAAGCCCGTGTCGGTGCGAATCCTGACGGTGTGGCGGTGCGTTGACTAGACTTCTTAGGGGCAATTTTGTAAATGCAGATATGAATCGAATGTAACCCTAGGGTTTCTATGATCTATAAATAGAAACCCTAATGCTCTTTTTGGAGCATGCCTCTTCTTGTGCCTCATTTTATTTATCAAATTCAGAATTTCAATTCCTGTAATGTATGAAGAGTGCATCAAATATAAAGTAAGTTTTCTTTTCTTGCCTTAGTTTAATTTTTCTTTCTACCCTAGTATAACTTTATTTATCTGCCCTAGTTTAGATTTTATTTATCTGCCGTAGATTAGATAATTAGTCTTTTAAAAACAATCATAAAAATGAAATCTTTTTCCCTAATGAGTGAGTAGTTCCTCACTTGTTAGGGTTAGGAATAGAAGAGATTTGAGAGATGAAAATCTCTCACCCCTTTCTTGCCCGTCATATATTTTTATAGGACTCCATGCATACGTACACACACCGCTCACTACGGCACCCTATCCCACGAGGTAGCGGTAATACCGTAATTTAAAAGACCGGTTGTGTATGTTTTCCATGGAGATTAGGGTAAGGGTTAAGAAAGGACGGAAAAGGAGCTAGAGGAAGAAACCTAGTTTCTTCCCGATGGTGTTAATCCACTTTATTAATTATTACCTTAACACCTAAACAGATCTTAATTAGGGCAGAGAAAACGGTGAGACTTATTGAGTTTCCAAACTTAACCTAAACCTAACCCTAGCAAGATTTTAATTAGACTCATTTCAGTTTTTAGTGATAATCGATCCAACACCACTTGGAATTAACTCGTTAGAACAAATAGAAAATACACAAAATCCCTGTGGACCGATCTGTACTCACCGGCTAGCTACCAAGCGACGCCGTTCTTCATTGCGGTTAAATATTTTTTGATTCATCTTTCGAAACGCAAGCGCGTACAAAATCTATACCAATCAAATGGCGCCGTTGCCGGGGATGGCGTAGTTATTTTCTTTTTGTAATTTCGGGTTAATATAAAAAAATTGAAAAATCATAAAAACTGAAAAATAAAAAAATATAAAAAATTTATCATCTTGTTATTCTGTGAAGGGTATTTTCGTTTGAATTGTGCAGAATCGAAAAACAGATTCAGATCTGGAAAAGTTCAGAGAGCAATACAGAAAACCGCAGATCTGAATAAACAGAGGAGGACCATAACAGACAAAAGAAGAAGTTTGGAGGCCCGAGTCAACCGTTTGACCGCGGAACCGCTGCGCTTGGACCCGTTTGACCGCGGAACCGCCGCTTATTGGTGACGTAATCATTTGAAAAAAATCTCTGTAAGCATATTTTCTTCTTCTGAACCCCCTGATCTCCTCTAAAAAAAATTTCCAACAGGGTTCTTTGCGCATAAACTTCTTCCCCTTCTCCAATAACTTGATCTTGTGCAGGATTCTTTGCGCCGCAAGAAAAAATTGTTTGCAAGTGTTTGTGTGTTTACTGCTTTGCATATTTTAAAACTGACTTTAAGAGGCTTTTACACCAATCCAGATTGGGTGGGGATTTCATTACCCTTCCTAGGACCCCAAAAATCACAAAATGTATATTGCATTAACCATCAATTTAATTAAAAAAAGATTAGATTCAACCTTAAGGACTGTCGCGCTCAATAGAACAAATGAATAATTGTAGGCATCGATCGTTAATCTAAAGCAGATTTCGTGGTGCCTAGGCTAGACAGGTAGGGAAAGGTAATTTTAAAAGGCCCGTCCCACGGTGATTCGTGAGCGGATCTCTCCTTTCTCTACTTGTGCTTACCTGGCCATAATTGGCGGTGAATAGACGATTTAAGGTCCTCACAACTTGCCCTTTGGAACAGTTAGGAGTAGTCTAGTTGACCTAGGTGACCCTAGATCTAGGCTTGATTGTGCATATTGTGATTGATTGAACGTGTGTCTAAACTTCTTATTGAAAATCTTTTTGCAAAAAGCTCCTTATAAAAAAAACACAAAACGGAAAAATATTTTACAAAAAATTGCTACTTGTCACTAAGAAATCCATTGCACCCCACTTGTACCCACATTCCTTTTCTTCTCCGTCTTACATCATGGGTACCCCACCTCCCAAAACTCTTACCGAACTTTGGTACCCTCATCCAAACATTGCTTCTTTTGTGAATTGTTTTGGTCAAAATACGGACGACCCCTCCATGCCCAAAATTTCTTTGAAAGATCGAATAGAAGCGTCTAGGAGAAACAGTTCGACTCCGCAATCCACTCTTTATCAACCATTTCAACCTCCACTACCTTCTTACGTTGATACTCCTTTTTCGAGTCATATTGTAACACCGAAACCCATGTCTATTGCCGAACATATTGAACAATCTCGTAGCCGATCTTTCACTTCTCTCAACACATCCAGTTCTTGGGATCAACAAGTCCATTCACCTTTTTATCCAAATGTTGATCCTACTTCTGTCCAACCATTCAATTCCTACCAGTCCTACCCGACTTTCGCACCTTCCCTAGACACTGTTTCTACACAGTCATTTGGGAGTTTCATGTATCCAAACAACTTTGAATTTTTTACTGAAACCTCTTCACAACCCATGTCTAGTCTGGAACAGTCGTTGGAAGCTTATATTGTAGCGACAAACCAACATATTAGGAATTTGGATGCGTCCATTGCCGCCCTTATACAACCTAGTGACCCGGTAGCTAGTTTCCAACTGGCTCCAAATCTTCCAATGTATGATGAGGCAGTTGGACAGATTGAGAATTTGAGTGTAGAGAGTGAGCTGTGCACCCATCCAAATCAAACCTACCCATCACCAATTGAATTCCACAACTCCAGTTTTCAAACAAGTGTCCCAAATGATTCACCAGTTGAAAATAAAACGTTTAATGAGTTGTGCGACTTTGTAGTGCTTGATTTTCCAGATTGTGAAGGGTCCCTTTCGAGGGAAACCATCACCAATCCTTTCGATCTCCACACCTCTAATCTAGAACCTGAATTGACAAATATCTATGCTTTTGATGAGGTGTCCGAAAAAATTGATTTTCACTTGATTAAGGATATTGACGCAGGGAATATTTTGGATGATGAACCCGCAGATTTGACTGAATTTTTCTCTCCAATTCATCATCTCGAGTCATTAAATGTTTCTCCCGAACTTCATATGTGTCTTGATTTTGATAATAATTGCATGGATGAGATAACTTTTGAGGAGACTTATAAGGATAGTATTGAGGAGAGTAGTGAGGATAGTATTGAGGATGAACCAGTTTTATTTGATGTGTCGGGTTTTCCAATTCATCCTCCTAAACCTTTAACTGTTATACTTCCTAAATCACCTCCCCTTCATCCTTTCCATCGTTCCGACCACACAAAAGATCACGCAGGAGGACTGTGAGCTTGAAAAATTTCTGTTCGATCACATCACTTTTGATGCCACTAGTGCGTTCCTCCTTGAATCTGACACAGTTCTCACAACCAATAACGATTACGAGTGTTTCATTTTTGTGGACGATTTTGAAGACTCACCGCCCGAGTTTGAGTCCTTTGAATTTTCAGATGAGTTAGTTGAACCATCAGACTCGGTTGCTTACAGTCATTTCGAACTATTGATGGAATCCTTCGAGTTCGAGATAGTTTCACCAATTTCACCTTCAATTGTTTCACCTCTGAAACTCGAACTCAAGCTGTTGCCGTCTCACCTTATATACGCTTACTTAGGTGAAAATGAGACTATCCTTAAATCACTCCCCTTTGTCCTTTCTATCGTTACGACCGAGCAAGAATTTGTCACGCTTCCATTTTCAATGGATGGTTTACCAAGTTCAACGTACCCATATTTTCTTGCGAATCTTGAGGGATTTGACTCTATTTCTCGACAGGTTGATAGATTAGCACAATCGCTTTTAATACATCGGTCATCACAAATTATGCTAATTTATTTACTCAATTTACACCCTCAAGTTCGTACTACACTTCTTTCACTTTTCCGCCATTCTTTTCCTAATATACCGAAACCATATTCCACCTTTCTTCCCATACGGTCTCGTGTGTTTCTCATTTCTTTTCTCTACACTCCATTCTTTCACCAACCACACCATTATAACGATAAAATTTTTGAATGGTTGGTGCTAACCTTTGGCATGTGTAAGACCTTGTATAGTTTGATTTTTCTCCTCACTAACTCTGAACTTTAAACGTTTAAACAGTGGAAATACTGTTTCACTTAAGTTTGGAGGGAACCTTTTTGTATATATATTTTGTTTTTCTGTTAACAATAAAAAAAATTATAAAAAAAAATAAAAAGGGGAATACCGGCCTTTTTGACCCTCTTGGTGTGGCATGACAGTGAGGACACTGTCAAATTTAAGTTTGGGGGTGTGCTCGGTAAGCTTTCTTCCTTCGCATTCATATGTATAATTTTGCATTTGCATACTTATTTTAAAACCCATAAAAATTGAAAAATTATAAAAATTGAAAAATTCAATTTTGGGCATAATTGATTTGAGTTCGACAAGAAGGTTAAATAGCTAGGAACAACTAGATCCTATTAGTAAGTTAAAAACCCTAAAAATAACCTTTCTTAAAATTTAACGGTAGAAAATATATATCTTTGTAGTTTACTTAGAAATAGGCATATTTTGAGTTCGCTTCTTGGGCTAAAACAAAATAAGGGAAGAGTATTGATATTTTTATTAAAGTTTATGTCTGAAAAATAATTCCTAAGCTTAAGTCTAAATTCTGAAAACATATACCTGTTTCCCCAATCAGAGTAAAGCTCTGTTTGAATTTCAAAAATTCAAAATTCGAAGCAACGCTTCAAATTCCTTGCACTGCGCGCAACGCGCCACGTTTCAAAAGCTGATACGTCAGCGCAACGCCCAAGGCAGCATGCCCAATCAGAGCAAAGCTCTATTTAAAACAGAATTAAAGGAAGCAACGCTTCAGTTGAGCAAGTGCTACAATGCGCGGCACGTGTCTGCGCAGTTGCTCTGAGCTGTGCGCTGCGCGGCACGTGTCAGCGCAGTTGCGCAAGCGCAGTTGTGCTGCGCTCTGCGCTGCGCGATACGTGTCACGCACTGGAGCGTTTGCGCCAAACAGAATTAAATTCTAGTAAGATTCTTCTGTTCTTGTTAAAACAAGAAGATTGTCTTCTGTAAAACAGAAGCCTTTGGATCAAAAATCCAACGGTGGGGAAAATTCCCCAAATCACTCAGAGAAAGATCTCTTTAACAAATTTATGGGCACTATATAAAGGCCCCTAGACCCCAATTCAAAAGGGATCAATATTGTGAGAGATCAAGAATCATCAAGAACTTCAACTCTGAAGAAACTTGAAAAGAGACTCAAGAAAAAGGTAAAAACCTTTAAAATGGAAGAATTTCTTCTAATAGATCATTGATCTAAGAACAAGATCAATGATCTTCAATAAATTATAGATAACAGTGCCTTGCACTCTTTTATGAACCACTGGTTCTTTGAAAACAAGAAAAACTTGTTTTCTCTGATCTAAAATTGATCAAAATTTAAAACAGTGCCTTGCACTTGTAAATCTGTACTGTTGCGCTTCTGGGTTGGCGCAAGCCACCAGAGAGCGCCACGTGTCAGCGCCTGAACCACTTGCGCTTTGCGCTTTTAAGATAGAGCCTTGCTCTCTAAAATTGGCGCAACTCACCAGAGCGCGCTACGTGTCAGCAGCGCAACAACGCAGCGCACTGGCGCAGCGCACTGCGCTTGCGTGACACGTGTCATCACCACAAGCGCTTGCGCTCAGTGATTGGTGCAAAGCGCCTGACAAATGCACTGCATTGTATATTGAAGGGCCAGGCCCAAATCAAAAAGGCCTAGTAGGCCAAAATAAATTGCAATGCAATAAAAGGGGCAGAGCCCAAACAAAATTGATGCTCTGCATCATTTATAAAAGGGCAGAGCCCAAACAAAATAAAATGCAATAAAAGGGCAGAGCCCAAACAAAATTGATGCTCTGCATCATTTATAAATAGGCAGAGCCCAAACAAAATAAATAATGCAATGCATTATTTAAAAAGGGGCAAAGCCCTAGCACAGGCCTATTAGGCCAGAAACAAATAAAAGCGTTGAATATTTTTTTAACTGGACTTAGCCCAATCATGGCCGTAAGTCCTCAAATTAAATTGACCGAGCACAGCTGCTTTCTTAAATCAATTTACACCCGGTTCGAGAGTACATCTCCGAACTCCTCTGAACCCTATCGTTGTAATCCTTCAACGACGTCAGAGAGGTGACGGGTCCCGACAACCACACATCAACACGGACTGTGGGGTCCTTAAACTCATGGACTTATGCGTCTTTAAACCAAAATACGGACTGTGGAGTCCTTAAACCCGCGGATTTAAGCGTCCTTAAACTAAAGCACGGACTGTGGGGTCCTTAAGCCCGCGGACTTAAGCGTCCTTAAACTAAAGCACGGACTGTGGGGTCTTTAAACCCGCGGACTTAAGCGTCCTTAAACTAAAATACGGACTGTGGGGTCCTTAAACCCGCGGACTTAAGCGTCCTTAAACTAAAGCACGGACTGTGGGGTCCTTAAACCCGCGGACTTAAGCGTCCTTAAATTAAAATATGGACTGTGGGGTCCTTAAGCCCACGGACTTAAGCGTCCTTAAACTACCTATGGACCACCATGTCCCTAAACTGGAATATGGACCACCATGTCCCTAAACTAGAATATGGACCACTATGTCTCTAAACTGGAATATGGACCGCAATGTCCTTAAACTACCTATGGACCACTACGTCCCTAAACTGGAACAATAGAGCCCAAATGGTCTTTTGTCGGATCTAAACAATCCCGTTAAGTTGATCTTAGTCTCAAATCAGACTAACGTATCCTTAACAAACTTTTAAGTCGATCTTAGCCTAAATATGGTTAACGTATCCTTAAACTAAAACATCAAACCCAAATCTAAGTAAATACAGATTTGGACTACTCCACGTCCTACGGGCGACGGCATAACTTAGTCTCCGTATACAATCCACGGGCATCAACAAATAAAACAAACACACACGATACGAAGTGAAATTCTGGAGAAGGAGAAAATTGTTACCGCGATGCGGTAGCGTAATTAACTGCAGGGGCTTGCGCCTGCAGGGAAGAGCGTCCCCACAATCAAAAACCCCTCAAGCGAGAGGGAATCTGATGAAGTCTGCTACATCGGCCGCATCCGTCCAAACCTCCGATACACGGTGCTATAAATCAACTTGGCATTTTCGGAGAGGTGGACGGATAAAACCAAATAGCATCTGCCCCGAATTTCAGGCAAGACGTGTCTATGTCGTCGCCGCCGTTTGGAGGGGAACAGATTCTGGCACGCCCGGTGGGTCCTTTTCCTCTTTCCACTCCACACTTCGTGTGTCGTTTTCGCGAACGAATCGCGGTTTGTTAATGGTTGCCTTTGGATTTCAAATTACTAATATTTGGTCTTTTGCCTGGCGCAGAAATCAAGCATCAATGGCCTCAAATTGCTCGAACTGCTCAAAATGCCAATGCAACCAACGCTCCACCTCACCTGGAGGTGTAGCATATGGGCCTCAAGCGGCCTCCGTCCTTACTATGCCCGTGGAGCAAGTGACTCAGGCTACCACTGGCCTGTTCTTCGGGACCATGATCCCTCCTGCAAGCTTCACCCTGCCAATACCCGTACCGGAAGCTTCAAAGAAGTCGGTCTTCGATCGACTTGCTACTCCTACGGCCCCTCTCAACGGGTCGTCCAACTCCTCGGTCTTCACCAGACTGAGTCTGAACTCCAAAGGGCCCGCCAAGAAGCCCATGATACCTGAGAAGGCCATCCCTAAGAAGACGGCTGCTCCCGAAGTCGCCATAGCGGCTTCTCCTGTCAAGGAGTCGGTCTTTTCAAGGCTGACTATTCCAGCTCCTGCCCCTGCTCGAGTATCTGCCTTTGACAGATTGAATATTGCCACTCAAAGGACGACCTCCGCCTTTAAGAGGCTGGCACCAGTAGCGCCTCGTTCGGACAGAGGGCAAGATGAAGCTGTCCCTATCTCCGATCCAGTCCCAACGGCCCATCATGCTCGACGTCGCCACAGGCGCCGCGTAAGAAAGGCTGGGGGCAACTCCCCCTCGGGGCTAACTCCACCCGCTCCAATGGTGGAAGTTGATGCTGCTGTTCCAACTGGGAACAGCTTCGAACCGTTAAGGAGGGTGCGTAAGAACTCTCCAACTGCTATGCTGAAAAGATCTCCTCCACCTGCGGAGAGGGTTCCGGAAACGGAGCGGGAGCAACCTCCTCAACGGCTATCCTAAAAAATATACAAGGTTTGGCGAAGGGTTCAAGACTCCGTAATCGACCAAAATCACTTTCGCCAACATAAAAGGGCAAAAGTGCAAGAAGAAAAGAACCGTCCGGACAAACAGCAAAGGACGACCACCACCAGGGTGCCTGCTGCAACGGCCCCCTCAACTTCAACGGCCATGTTCCCCTCCGAATGGCGGCGCGCAAGACTGCGATGTCTTGGCACTGAGACTCGGGGCAGATACTAATTGGTGCTATCCGTCCACCTCTCCAAAGATGCCAAGTTGATTTATGGCACCATGTATCGAAGGTTTAGACGGATGCGTCCGATGTAGCAGACTTCGTCAGATTCCCCCTCGTTTGAGGGGTTTTTGATTGTGGGGACGCTCTTCCCTGCAGGCGCAAGCCCCTGCAGTTAATTACGCTACCGCATTGCGGTAACAACTTTCTCCTTCTCCAGATGGTCACTTCGTGTCGTGGGTGTTTGTTTTATTTGTGGTTTGTTGCTCGTGGATTGTTTACGGAGACTGAGTTATGTCGTCGCCCGTAGGGCGTGGACTAGTCCAAATCCGTATTATCTTAGATTTGGGTTTGGGGGTTTGGTTTGAAGATACGTCAGCCATACTTGAGGCTAAGATCAACTCAAACGTTTGTTAAAGATACGTTAGTCTAACTTTGAGACTAAGATCATCTTAACGGGATCGTTTAGATCCGACAAAGGAGCGTTTGGGCTCTATTGTTCCAGTTTAGGGACATAGTGGTCCATCGTATGTATGACCGTCGGGACCCGTCACCTCTCTGACGACGTTGAGGGATTACAACGACGGATGTCAGAGGAGTTCAGAGATGTACCCTCGAGCCAGAGTTAATTGGGGGGATTCATAGTCCAGTCTGTTTGAAGGTTTAAGGATACGTTAGCCATTTTTAAGGCTAAGATCAACTTAAACGGGACCGTTTAGATCCGACAAAAGAGCATGCGGGGCTCTATTGTTCTAGTTTAAGGACATTACGGTCCATGGGTAGTTTAAGGATGTTGCGGTCCATGGGTAGTTTAAGGACATTGCGGTCCATGGGTAGTTTAAGGACATTGCGGTCCATCGTTAGTTTTAAGACATCTCGGTCAAGGTTAAGGACGTCGTAGTCCATGGGTTTAAGGACTCCATAGTCCGGTATGTGCTCTGGATGCTTCACACGGGTTCACTGCAGTGCTTGGCGAGGACCAGGCTCCGCTCTGGGCGTTTTCCGCGGGATCAAAGAGTGACGTTATCCGCGTTCCACGTAACCAGGAATTTTGCACTAGATGCTTCACACGGGTTCACTGCCGTGCTCGGCGAGGACTAGGCTCCGCTCTGGACGTTTTCCACGGGGTCAAAGAGTGACATTATCCGCGTTCCACGTAACCAGGAATTTTGCATTAGACACGGGTTTAAGGACCCCACAGTCCATATCAATGTGTGGTCATCGGGACCCGTCACCTCTTTGAAGACATTGAGGGATTACAATGCCAAGTATCAAAGGAGTGAAGAGATGTACCCTAGAACCGGAATGGCTTAAATAGTCCTTGACCCAATTTGGGATCAAGACCGATTAATTATGTTATGAGCCCATTAGCCCAGTTAATTACGAATTGAAGACTCATGGCCCAGCTTGGGCTAAGTCTGATCATGTCTGGAATATTGGCTTCTTGTTGGTCCATTGAAGGAGAGGCTTTGCCTCTATCCATTTAGCCAATTGGGCCAAAGCCTAGTGTTAAACACTACAGAGCGATCAGTGTTGAACACTGGGAATGAGGTTGACAAGTTAGTGTTTAACACTAAAAGATAATTGGTGTTAAACACCAGCAACAAGGCTTTCAAATTATCATAAACACTAAAACAGATCAGTGTTGAACACTGGCAATGGAGATCTCAGATTAGTGTTAAATACTAAGGTAATCAGTGTTGAACACTGCGAATAAAGTTCTTTGATTAGTGTTGAACACTAGGGCCCAACAGTGTTTCAATACTGGATTCGAGAGTTCCAATTTAGTGTTGAACACTAAGGCAAGAGGGGTCACGTGGCAACACGTGAGAGCGCCCTCCCTTCATTTATTCTGCTGAGATTATCGCATCTTTCAGAGCATCACGTGCCATCACGTGACGGGCATTCGAATGCTTGTGTGTTAAAGCTTCTGTCAAGGGTCACGTGGGTCACGTGGGGTGCTGCCTCAAAGGGGATTTCTGTAGATCTCTTGGGGGGGTCACGTGGTGGCACGTGACCCTGCCTTTATGTATGTTGTTTAGAGGGTCTGTTAATCTTTTCCAGGAATTAAATTCCTCGTAGGGTTGAACCCTGACAATAATTTCAGAGGAATTAAATTCCTACTTCCTTTTGAAGATTTATATTCTGAATAGAGTTGGACTCTGAATTTTCTGTAGGAATTAAATTCCTCATTCATGTGAAGAACTAAATAGGGTTAAACCCTAATGAAAGCTTTCAAGGAATTAAATTCCCACTCTCTGTTAAATTATGATCAAGGGAATTAAATCCCCACTGTTCCAACAGAACTAGGTTCTTAATTAAGGTTAAACCCTGTTTCTTTTTGTTCTGAAGGAATTAAATTCCCATAACACAGGGTCAAGCCCTAGTTTTATTTTAAAGGAATTAAATTCCTATAGTTCTGTGAGAATTAAATTCTCGTGCTTCTGTTCCCTCTCTATGTTTTGGATCTGCATGGCAGGATCTCAACCCATTGAGAATTAAATTCTCAACTTCAAGGGGAGATGTGCGCTTTGCAGATCCTCTATCAAAGAGAGAAGAAATATGTTCTTCTGTTTTATATATATCAGAGTTAAACTCTGTTGAGAATTAAATTCTCCTTTCTTTCAAGGAGCCTTCCCTTTCTTACCTAGGGTTTTCTTTTGCAGAAGATCCAAATTCCTCAAAGTATCAAGGCTCTTTCTCTCCCTTTTCTTCCCTCTGCGTGTATATCCCTTTTTTGTGTCTCTTGGCTCCTATTTATAGGAGAAGCAGCCGAGTCAATTAGTTTTTTTGACGAATCTTCCTTGAGATATTTGATTTGCATCCATTATTTGTTCTGGACCTTTGGATTGTTAGGTGAATTTTATTCACCATTGGATTTCAAATCCAGTGATTCTCCTTTGTGATTTCTGTTAGATTTAAAGGGGAAATCTTTCCAAGTTCGGGATTTTCCCATAGATAGATGATATTCAATCAGCTTTAAATCTTTAATTCGATTGGTTCCAGATAGTCGCTTTCCTTTGGAAAGATTCGAATCTCTTTCAGAATTTAATTCTGTCAACGAAATGGGCTTTGAAAGCCGGTCACGTGGAACCACGTGACCCATGGTCACGTGTGGGCACGTGACCCCCTTTGGAATGAGCCTTCTTCTTTCTTTCTGCGCTCTGTCTTCTGGTTGCTTCTTAACCGTCACGTGCCACCACGTGACCCCTGGTCACGTGTGAGCACGTGACCCTTGTCTGGACTCTTTTTCTTGATTTAACTGGAGAACAATTCTGATGTTTTGAGCGTCGCGTGCCAACACGTGACCCCTGGTCACGTGGGAGCACGTGACCTCTTTTGAAGCTTTTTCCTTGATTTGATCAGGGAAACGATGCGCCTTTGAATCCGCTTTAAAATGTCACCTGCCAACACGTGACCCTGGTCACGTGGGAGCACGTGACCCTTTCTCAAGCCCTTTTCTTTGATGTAGTCAGGAAGCTGAATCTGCCTTGTCGATACTTTTGGGTGTCACGTGCCAACACGTGACTGCTGGTCACGTGTAAGCACGTGACTGCTGGTCACGTGTAAGCACGTGACCCTCTTCTGAAGCTTTTTCCATAAGCTTTCCTGATTTTAAATCAGGAAACAAATGCCGCCACAGCGTTGTTCTCACGTGTCAGCACGTGAGTGCAACGCTGTCACCTTTTGTGACCGTTGGATTCCTTTAGGGATTTGAGGAGATGAAGCGTCTCCATCACATCCTATAAATGTTCATGTCCCTTCCGAAGAGCCTTCACTTTGCTCGTCTCCTTCTTTGAGAACTTTTTCCTTTGAGAATTTAATTCTCGTTTCCAGAGCTTAGTTCTCTGCCTTGAAATATTTTTAGAGTTTAACTCTGTTTAAAAGGACTCTTCCTCCTCAGGTAATGGTAATCGAAGCACCTTCATTTTGACCAAACTCTCTAGATTTTAAATCCATATTAAGGGTTTCACAAAGAACCCATTTCTCTTCAAGTTCTTTAACCAAAATATGAGACCACTTAACCTCCCACAGTAGGTCTCTTAGGGTTTAGATGATCCTTAGGGAGATGATGATGGTGGTTCAAATCCATGGAATTTAATTTCATCCCAAAAATGTTTCTGGGAATTTAATTCCCTTCTCTTAATAAGGAATTTAATTCCAATGAAGAACTCAATTTCTTCACACGGAGGCTTCTTGGGGTCTCTTGGCCCGAGATTGTTCTTCTGCAATTAATGAAATGGGGGCTTTGTAATGATGTCTTCTGTGGGAATTTAATTCCTTTGATCTTGTTGGATTCATTGTAGAGCCCGAGACAGATCCTGTTGGGGGAATGTGCATGGTCATCATTCTTTATTAAATGAGGATATTCCCTTTGTTTTATTGTAACTATTTGGTCTCATTATTAATGAGCCGTCATCCGGATTCTGTGGGGCCCGTGTGTTTTGTAGCCAATGGTCCCAGGAAACTCTGCTGTTGCTTTCTCCAACTAGTCTTCATGTTGATGCATGAATATATATTGCTAACTTTCCTTTTAACGGTCTTCCTTTATTGGATTTCAGGTGCGATGGCTTCTGTTCCACGCTTTCCCTTTTCTCGCTCGGAGGCTGCTTTTCCTCAGTCACCATCTGATGAGGAAGCGATGGCGATGATTCGGGCCCATGACCCGAACTGCACCAATCTTCTTCAATGGGGATCTTGGTATAGTCAGATTATTCAGGGTCGCCGGAGTTTTCTTTGCGCGGTGCCGACGGAGCCCACTTTCCCGTTCTTACCGATAGACCCTCCGAGGACGGTTTTTGCTGTGGAAATGCCCAACTGGACTCCAACGGGAAGGCAGGAGCCTTCGACGACCAGAATTCTGAACCATCCGATCCCGGCCATAGACATCTTGGGATGGCGTATCTGCCAGGGTGAGGCCCACCCGTGGGGGCAAATTTATAAGATAGGGCTCACTCCTAGGCATCCTACGGGCTACCTTCTCTGGGCTCGCTACATTCTTTCTGCCCATCGTGCGCGGTTGCAGAAAGTCGGGCTTTATCAGGCCATATACGCGTCACTCTTCCATTATAAGTCTCCGCATGCCTGGTGGGTCAAGGCGTTTTTGAACCAATGGAATCTTCCCACCAACACTTTCATTCTACGAGATCGCGAGGTCTCGATCTCTCTGGCCGAATTTTATGACATCTCGGGGTTGCCAATCAGGGGTAGTCTATACGAGGAGTTGCTGCCTTCTGACGAGTATATTTTTGAACCCGAGCCCGCCCCAGTTGACGGCCTGTCTGCTGAGAATGCCGTCCGTCACAAGCGTCCCAGTTTAATCAAGGCGCTAGGTATCTTCGACCGATTATTCACCGAATCCGAAGAACAGGGTGTTACTTTCAAGAGCTTCATTGCTCGTTTCCTTCGCGAGGACGCCCTACCAAAGACGGCTCCGAAGTTTGCCAATATGGGAGACCCCTTTGGGTTTGGTCCGAAGAAGCTACCGACCGCTGAATCGGACCTGCCACAATATTATATTCCCATCGTGTCCCCGATGTCTTTTGAGTCCGTTGCAGCACCCGGTATGGATGAGGAAACATTCTTTGTGGGGTTTGTCAGTGTTTGGCTTAGTTGGTTTGTTATCCCCATGCATCGCCGCTTCATGAGAGCCTCGGTCATCTACCCGGCTCATCGTATTGCTGAGGGGACGCGGTTGGCCATCGGCATCCCGGCCTTGGCGCACCTCTATAATGGATTGGGCACCGCAGCTAATACCTCTACGCCTGGCGTGGATGTGGTAAACTTTTCGCTTCATTATTTCACGTCCTGGGTCGAAATGCATGTGCTGGGGGCTTTTGCTATGCATCAGAGGCCCGCGTTTTACGACGCTTATCCTTTCCCGCGACTTATGCGATTGGTGGGTGCTTCTGCTGCTGACCCGACTCAATTCGGGACTATTCGGGTGCTGATTTCTCCTCACGCCGCCTCTGGCGGGCTGGTTTTTAATGATCGGGTCTTGTCTGCTCCCTCGGGTCCAGTTCAACAACTCTGGGACCAGTCGAAAGACAACGCACCTTCTTTGAAGCCCCGGGAGGCCGCGCATTTGTATACAATCAGACCGGGCTACTTGGTGTTTCGCCAGGACAGTGCAGCTCTTTTTATGCGGTACAATCCGCATCGATTCGCCCGGCAGCTTGGATACGACCAGGGTGTTCCTTTCGAGGCTTTTATAGTCGCCCCGATCCCTTCGCCCGATGCTGTTCGCGATGCCGATCATCATTTCATGAGGCTGAACACCGGCTCCCGTTTCATGGTCCCTGAAGCTGAGTTTATGCCCCGGTGTGTGGGTGCATTTACGGGCTGGTATCTTCATCGGATCAGTCCAATTATTCTTGAAGAAAGAAGGGTGCTTCTTGGTCACGACGCCCCTCCTCAGGTTTCGGGGGCTAAGCTACGGCCGAGGGTTCCGGTCCGCTTCCCTTTGAGGGAGATTGGCACCGCGCTCATTCCGGGGGAGTCAGGGGTAGACCTTACTCCAACAGCTGGTATGCCCTTAGGTTCCCGATCGCGGGGTAAACGGGCTCCAGTAGTAGCACCTCTGCCGGTGGCGGCACCGCCCCCTGTGGCGTCGACAATGGCGATGTCATCCTCGATTGTGGTACCGAGCGAAAGTAACAGGGATGAGGGCGCTGAGGGCGATGTGGGCCAGCGCCGCCCTAAGGCTTCGCGAGGGAGGAAGCGGTCATCCTCAGCGACCGGCTCTGGGTCTAAACGGCGGAGGAAAGCGGCCACCACCCTGCTTGATTCTGTGGTGGAGTCTGAACCTATTCTTGAAGATGAACCATTGGCCCTGCAAGAGTCAGACGCTGGACTTCTCTTCCCGAGTTCGGCTGATGAGGAGGCCGTACAATTGGCTGAGGCTATACGGCGTTCAAAAGACGCGTCTCATAACGCCAAGGTTCCGAAGAAGTCTTATCCCGCTGTGATTTTTTATGAAGACCCTTCGTGGATTCGGCGGCGATTTATCGGCCCTTTGGAGGAATGGGGGGAAAGGGCTTTGAAGCAGGCCGCTTCAGAAGATGCAGCTGACGCACTTTCTTTATGGACCGGCGGCCATGAGTCCACTCTCGAACCACGGCAAGCCCACCTCCTTGAGAAGGAGCAGCGGCTTGAAGAAGCCATATTGAGGGCTTCTTTGCGCATCGGTACGTTGTGGTTCTTTTCGTAGTTCTTCAGATTGTTTGCGCTCGTGGGTATATATCATTATTATTATTTGAATCGTGCAGAATCTTCGACGCTGGGGGAGCTCCCTATGGGCCCATTAAAGCTGAAGCCCGCCGAAATTCTCAATGAAACATTGCTTGATGGGGAGGGGGCTGATGAGGTTGCTCCTCTTGCAATAGAGCCTCCAGTGGCTGTTCTTGATCAGGTAGTGCTCTCCCCTTTGAGGGAGACTCATTTGGAGGCTGCTGCCCCAACGGCTCTTCCCGAAGGCGGCCCCGAGGCTGAGATGGAGGTAGTGGGGACTTCCCCCACTCTGTTGGAGTCTGGGGTCCCGACGGAGGCTGTCGAAGCCGCTATCCCCCCGGCTCAGAATGGGAGGAGTGTTGAAGGTAACCTTTCTGAATTTTAAATTAGCGGTCTTTCCGTTGTCTGAACTCTTTTGTTTTCTCAGAATTGCGCGAGTTGGCGGCCTCTATTGTCGATCTGTCTCCCCGGCAATCCTTTCAGTGTCTGCTGGAGATGGCAGCTCCATAAGCGATATCCCCCCAACGCATTGTCCTCTCATCTGGGCAAGGTTGGTGTCGTCCATCCCTTCTCATAGCATCGTCGTTATTTTGCGTACTGACATTGATTTTTCTACAGTTCTGGAAGCCGATGATGAGGTCGAGGTTCTCGAAGGGCCAGGGGAGCCTTCAGCTCCTACTTGCACGACTGTCGGTAAGCGACATTTCATTATACTCTCACTCGTTCTTTGCTTAAGAATTTTGCTGACGTCTTCCAAATTTGAACAGCTCTGCCAGTCTCCAGGGCGTTGGAATCGCGCATCGTGATGCCGCCCGGCCCTTATGCCTTGCGGGCTTCAGAACGCTTGGCCCAATTAAGCCTCGTCTCCTTGTCGTCTCTGATCGAGGAGCTTCGTGCTGGCAGCGCGACCATGGCTGAAGCATTCGCTGCCGAAGCTAACGGTTCTCTTCCTTTTCTTGCCACCTACCACAGCGAAGAGGTGGTGCGAGTCTGAGTGGAGTTCTGCCGGCGGGTGGAGGCTTGCCTGCACGCCCTCGAATGTTCCCACCTTTCCTCGGAGGCCATGGCTGCAAAGGCGGAGTTACGGGGGCTGATAGCATGGTGCGCGGCAAACATGACGTCATGTGAGAAGAGGCTCGGTCGCAAATTCTCGGAGAGGGAGCTAGCCTCCAAGGCGCTGGGCGAGCTTCAAGCCAATCTCACAGCCAAAGCCAACAAAGCGTATGAACTCTGGCGGGTGCTTCAGGAGTCCATCAAAGAGGTGGTGGCTCTTGATAAAGCTGCCACGTTTACTCGCGAAAGGGTTGAGGCCCACAAGGCTACCGAGAAAGAGCTTGAAGCTCGGCTTGCTTCATACCAGGCATAACAAGCTCAGGCCGAGGCTCGTCTTTTGGAGATCTTGCGTCATGAAGCCGTGGTCCAACAAAAGCAGGATGAGCTGACCAAACTGCTGAATCGCCCGCCGGCTTGAAACCTTTGTATCTTTTCCTTCCTTTTTGTACATACTCATGGATGAGAGTATTTTCTTTTTGTTTCTTTCATGAATTGTACTTTGTACCCATTTTGGTTTATGAATAAAAGATACATTTTTCTTCTCAATGATGTGTCTCCTTTTCATTGAATGTATTCTGCGGATATTCTATCTTGATCTCCTTGCAGGACAGCGATGGCTCAGGATTCAGGGTTAAGCTCTGCTTCCTAAGACTTTTGCATTTTACGAGCCACGAGGGTCTCATAAAGAGTTTTTCTCCCTACAGGTCGAGAGGATCCCATAGGTGTAAGTTCTTCTTAGAGATCGTGAGGATTCTTAAGCGGGTTTTCCCTTGAGAGTCGTAAGGATCTCACAAGGGAGTTTTTTCTTGCTTACAGGTCGTGAGGACCCGCAAGTGCTGGATGTGGTCGCCCTTATCCGTGTTTCACGGGGTCAGGGGTCGCTCAGGGTATCGTAGTTTAAAGACATCACGGTCAAGGTTAAGGACCTCATAGTCCGTGGATTTTAAGGACTCCACAGTCCGGTATTTGGTTGCAGGGACCCGTCACCTCTTTGAAGACATTGAGTGATTACAATGCTGAGTATCAAAGGAGTGAAGAGATGTACCCTTTAACCAAGGCAGAATCCGTAGGGAATCGGGGTGGTTGATCGTTAGTTTTAAGACATCACGGTCGAGGTTAAGGACGTCATAGTCCGTGGATTTTAAGGACTCCACAGTCCGGTATTTGCTCTAGATGCTTCACACGGGTTCACTGCCGTGCTTGGCGAGGACCAGGCTCCGCTCTGGATGCTTCACACGGGTTCACTGCCGTGCTCTGCGAGGACCAGGATCCGCTCTGGACGTTTTCCACGGGGTCAAAGAGTGACATTATCCGCGTTCCACGTAACCAAGAATTTTGCACTAGATACTTCACACGGGTTCACTGCCGTGCTCGGCGAGGACTAGGCTCCGCTCTGGATGCTTCACGCGGGTTCACTGCCGTGTTCTGCGAGGACCAGGATCCGCTCTGGACGTTTTCCACGGGGTCAAAGAGTGACGTTATCCGCGTTCCACGTAACCAGGAATTTTGCACTAGATGCTTCACACGGGTTCACTGCCGTGCTCGGCGAGGACTAGGCTCCGCTCTGGACGTTTTCCACGGGGTCAAAGAGTGACATTATCCGCGTTCCACGTGACCAGGAATTTTGCACTAGATGCTTCACACGGGTTCACTGCCGTGCTTGGCGAGGACTAGGCTCCGCTCTGGACGTTTTCCACGGGGTCAAAGAGTGACATTATCCGTGTTCCACGTGACCAGGAATTTTGCACTAGATGCTTCACACGGGTTCACTGCCGTGCTCGGCGAGGACTAGGCTCCGCTCTGGATGTTTTCCACGGGGTCAAAAAGTGACGTTATCCGTGTTCCACGTAACCAGGAATTTTGCACTAGATGCTTCACACGGGTTCACTGCCGTGCTCGACGAAGACCAGGATCCGCTCTGGATGCTTCACACGGGTTCACTGCCGTGCTCTGCGAGGACCAGGATCCGCTCTGGACGTTTTCCACGGGGTCAAAGAGTGACGTTATCCGCGTTCCACGTAACCAGGAATTTTGCTGATTGTATCCGCATTTCACGGGATGGAGGTTTGACTGTTGGCGATATGTATACCACCGAGCCGTGGAACTGGGAGTTGCCGCTGTTCCGCTTAGCTTGAAGTTGTGTCCGTCGTTACGAGACGAGTGTTGGGATGATCTCTAGGTCGCTTGTGGGCCATCGAGTTTTAACTTCTTTCTTTGGTGAAACCTGGGGGGGAGGTATGTTCCCTTTTTGTTTGTGCCATTGGATTGTATACAGGGTGTGATGGAACATCACCTGTAAGGCATACATTTTATTTTTATTTTATTTCTTTTTCCGCAATGCTCTATCATTTCAGCTTTTATATCGCGAAGGTCGCGATTGCCCCATCATTTCGGCTATTTTTCGCGGTGCCCAATCATTTCGGATATTTATTTATTTTCTACTCGCTGCTTTTTATTGCGAGTTGCCCCATCATTTCGGCTATTTTTCATGCATACATTTTTACTTGCTGCTTTTTATTGCAAGTTGCCCCATCATTTCGGCTATTTCGTAGGCATGTGTGGCTTGCTAGATTTTTCGCCGCAAGCTTGGATTTTAGACACCGATTTCAGCATCAGCACCGCTACAACTGGGATGTTGCCAGGAGCGAATCATCATTTTCCTCTGTCGATATTGAACAAAGGTGGCTTAGTAAACAGGGTTAAGGGTCCTGTCGACCAAGGCTTTTGACTTCATGAGCCGTAAGGGTCTCACAATGGTATTTCTCCCTACAAGTCGTGAGGATCTTGCAGGTGTATTTTCTCCTTAGGGATCGTGAGGATTCCTAAGTGTATGTTCCTCTGTAAGTCGTAAGGATCCTACAAGAGGGTTTTCTCCTTATGGGTCGAGAGGACCTACAAGGGTTGCTCATCATATGGACATGTCCCTAGTCACGGGTGTGACTTTGCTGGGGAAATGTTTATTCGCGCCCGTGGATTGTATACAAGGGTCAGTATTGAGCCTCTTGTAGGGCAATATCGAAGGTTGTGGAGGATTTGATTAAGAACAGGTTTAGGTTTCTGTAACTTAAGACTTTCAAATCTCATGAGCCGTGAGGGTCCCATAAGAGAATTCTCCTTACGAGTCGTGAGGATCTCGTTAGTGTATTTTCTCCTCAGGAATCGTGAGGATCCCTAAGTGTGTTGCTCCTTTGTGAGTCGTAAGGATCTCACGCAGCTGGTTTCTCCTTACAAGGTCGAGAGGACCCTACAAGTGTCTTTTAACGAGGTTGCGCCCTTTCGGGTTTTCACAAACACTCGCCGGTAATCCTGCTGTTTTTACTCACGGAGCCCTTTCGGGTTTTCATTCGTGCCCATTTTGCTTATGGACATACCGTTTTTTTTTTATTCTTTTTCACTTTTTTTTTTACAAGGTCGCGCCCTTTCGGGTTTTCACGAACACTTGCCGGCAGCCTTGCTGTTTTTACTCACGGAGCCCTTTCGGGTTTTCATCCGTGCCCATTTTGCTTGTGGACATACCATTTTTTTATTCTTTTTCATATATTTTTTTTTATTTTTTTCTTTCCTTCTCCTTTTTTTTTATCTCGTCAGCCTAAAGATACTGCGGTAGTAGTTTTAGGGACGTTTTGGTCCGTCGTTAGTTTAAGGACGTTTCGGTCCGTCGATAGTTTAAGGACGTTTCGGTCCGTCGTTAGTTTAAGGACGTTTCGGTCCTTCGTTAGTTTAAGGACGTTTCGGTCCGTCGCTATGGGAAGGCCGGCTGCTGCTTGTAAAGTCTGAGCCTAGAAAGATAGTGAGCGGACATAGTCGTCGTCATCTATCATTGACCCAGGCTGTGGCTTATTAAGCGTAGTATTTCTTTAAGAAGCGACCGTTTATTGGCCTGAAAGGTCTTTCACCGTGCATGTCCATGAGTAGGTAGGCTCCACCCTGGTAGACCTTGTCTATGATGTACGGGCCTTCATAGTTTGGCTCAAATTTTCCTCGCTTGGCACGATTGGGGATCATAGGTCTTTTGACCACTAGTACAAGTTCGCCTTGGCGGAATGTCCTCGGCCTGGTCAATCTTTCGTACGAGCGCGTCATCTTTGTTTTGTAGACCTCTAGATGTTGTTGCGCTATGAGCCGGGTTTCGTCGAGGGCATCAAGCTCCTCAAGCCGAAGGTGAGCATTTTCTTCGTTCGTCAGCTCGTGGTGGACTGCTACTCGTAGAGAGGGTAACTCTATCTCGAGGGGGAGCACTGCTTCCGTCCCAAATACCAACGCGTACGGCGTTGTGTTCGTGGCCGTCTTGAATGTAGTTCGATAAGCCCAAAGGGCTTCTTGCAGCCTTTCGTGCCAGTCTCTCTTATTCCTGGAAACGGTCTTTTTTATGATCTTCGTCAAGGTCTTATTGAAGGCATCGGCCAGACCGTTAGCTCGTGGATTGTAAACCGAAGAATATCTCCAGTCTATATTGTGCTGCTGTGCGAAGCGGCTAATCTTATGGCTTCGGTAGGCCGGCCCATTATCGGAGATAATCCGCCGTGGAGTTCCGAACTGATAGATGACGTGCGTTTTGAAGAAATGGAGGATATTCTCCGTCTTCACTTCCCTCAGTGGTACTGCTTCTGCCCATTTGGAGAAGTAATCAGTTGTCGCCAGGATAAAACGGTGTCCCCGGGATGATGCTGGCTCAATGGGGCCGACTATGTCCGTCACCCACATTTCGAACGGCCAGCTAGCCACTGTTGGGTGCAGTGGATTCGGATGTTGGTGGATAAAGTCTCCATGAATCTGGCACGAGTGGCATTGCTTCGCATACTCGAGGCAGTCCTGGATCATCGTGGGCCAGTAGTAACCCATCCGTTTAATTTTTAACTTCATCTTTGGGCCTGCTTGGTGAGAACCGCAAAGTCCGTCATGAACTTCCTGAATGACTCTTTCTGCTTCGTCAGGTCCTAAGCATCTCAGCCATAGAGAATCAAACGATCTCTTGTATAGAATATCGTTGACGAAAGCGAAAGATAGAGCTCGTTTCATGAGCTGATGTCTTGAGAACGCTTCTTTGGGCATTCGGTGGGACTTAAAGTAGTCTATGAAGACTTCCCTCCAGTCTTCGGCCTTCTCATGGTCTTTTATTTGTAGGGTCGTCTGCTCAGTTGCTCCCTTTTCTTCGCATGATTCCGGAGATATTTCTGTCGGGGCGAGCACTCGACGGCTTTGTACCACGATTCTGACGTCATCGAGGTTCTCGTCAGCCAGTTCTTTAGCAAGTTTAGCCAACACGTCTGCTTTACTGTTTTCCGCGCGCGGTATGTTCTCCAAAGTATAGGAGGGAATTTGGGTCAATAGTTGTTGCACCTTTTCGCCGTACTTTACCAACTCCGGTTTGCACGTTTGGTAGTCACCTTTTACTTGACTAACGACCAGCTGAGAATCCCCGTATATAAGGAGGTCTTCAATTCCCATGTCGATGGCGATTTCGAGGCCTGCTATCAGAGCTTCGTATTTAGCTTCATTGTTTGTCCTCGGCTCTGTTAAAGAGAAGGCGAAGCGCATTATCCCTCCTTATGGAGTTGCGAAGACGTGGCCTATCCCCGATTTGGTCATTGGGATACCTTGTTTCTGTTTCTTTACGGAGGACGCTCCATCGAAATAGAGTTCCCATCGGGTGCTACCGCCGCCAATCGCATCAAATGCATGCTCGTCCGGCAAATCACAGTTCAGAGGAGAATCGGCCGGTATCGGATGCTCAGCGAGGAAATCGGCAATGGCCTGGTCTTTCACTGCCTTAAGAGGTTGATACGTTATCGAGAACTCCATCAAGAGCAGGGCCCACTTAGCGAGTCGTCCCGTCAATATGGCTTTCGACATCAAGTATTTAAGGGGATCCACCTTTGAAATGAGACGGACTTCATGCGCCAACGCATAGTGCCTGAGCTTTGTTATCGCGAAGATTAACGCCAAGCAATGTTTTTCAATGGGAGAGTAGTTGCTTTCTGTCCCCAGTAGAACTCGACTTAAGTAGTAGAGTGCTCTCTCTTTCCCCTGATCGTTCTCTTGTGCCCATAATGCGCCCAAGGAACCTTCGAGGGCGGTTGTATAAAGAATGAGGGGTTTTCCCTTGACCGGTGCAGCCAATACCGGAGGGTTCTGCAGGTACTGTTTGATCTCGTCTAGTGCACCTTGACATTTGTGATCCCAAGCGAATGGAGTTCCCTTTTTCATCAGGTGGCTGTAAGGACGGCATTTGCCCGAAAGATTAGCGATAAACCGCCGGATGTATGCGAGCTTCCCTTGGAGAGACCGCAACTGCTTGAGGGTTCTTGGCGGAGGCATTTCCATGATCGCTTTAATCTTTGACGGATCTATTTCAATACCTCAGTGTCGAACGATGAACCCCAGGAATTTGCCCGAGGAGACTCCAAACGCGCATTTGAGGGGATTCATTTTCAAATTATATTGCCGAAGGCGTCGAAATACAGTCTCCAGATACTTTAAATGATCTTCGTATGACATGCTCTTTACTACGAGGTCATCGATATAGCACTCGACGACGTCGTGTATGAGGTCATCAAAGATCTTTGTCATGGCTCTTTGATAGGTAGCGCCAGCGTTTTTTAGACCAAAGGGCATAACCCTGTAGCAGAATATACCCAAAGGGGTCCGGAAAGCGGTGTGCTTCTGGTCTTCGGGATGCATTTTTATCTGATTGTATCCTGATGAACCGTCCATAAAGGAGAAAACCTCGTGAGTGGACGTGTTATCTATCATTAGTTTAGTTACTGGTACTGGGAAATCATCCTTTGGACAGGCTTTATTGAGATCCCTGAAATCCACGCATATGCGTACCGTCCCATTCTTCTTCATTACCGGGACGATATTGGCGATCCAGTCGGGATACTGGACTTCTTGGATAAATCCAGAATCGATCAGCTTCTTGACTTCGGCGTTGATGCTCATTTCAAGCTCGAGTCGCATCCTTCTTGGCGCCTGCTTGACTGGCTTGATATCTGGGGATATCGCTAATTTATGCACAGCAATCTCCGGATCTAATCCCGGCATCTCGGAATAGTTCCACGCGAAGCAGTCTTTATGCTGTAGAAGCACGTTCTTTAATGCGGCCACCCTTTCTTCAGATAGCAGCTCGCTGACGAATGTCGGTGGCGGATCATCTGTCGATCCCAGCTCAATCTTCTTGAGGTTATCTGCAGTAGTATGTATGCCATCTTCCAGTTCTTTCGGAGCTGGCGGAAATTCTGAGACCACCTCATCATCGCTGTTCTCAAAGCACCGGGGAAGGTCATCTACGTTCTCGGGCTCTTCTCTTAATATCGTAATCGTATAACAGGTGCGAATCCGCTTCCAGGACTGAGGTGGATCCGGTTCTGCTCTTGCGGCTTTGGGTTCGTGCTTTTGTGGCGGCGTTACCCTCCAGCCGTTGGATAAAGCGAATCTGCCCTGTTGGTACTGGTCCTCGACCCAGTTCTTGAAGGTGAAGCAGTCTTCGGTAGGATGTCCTATGGCTCGGTGATAAGAGCAATAGCTCAGATGAGAAGGCTTGTTAGCTTGCTCAGGATGTCTAGACTCTGGAAGCGCGATCATTTGATGTTTTATAGCGAGCTTGAGTAACTTCTCCGTCTTGTCTCGGGGGAAGGAGTACGCTCGACTCATCTTCTTCATGAGGGACAAATCCGAGCCGTGCAACACCCAACCACGTAACCCTCTAATCCTGCGTCGTTGTTGTCGGCTCATCTTTCCGCTTCTTGATTTATTTCCGTCTCTGCGTCGGGCCTTTCGTACAACGGATTGACGAGGATGAGCGTCTTTGTCTTTTGCAGCCTGTAGAAATAGACGTTGCGTCATGGCCTTCTCGTAGATGGCCATTTCGCGGTTGTGGTCTTCCCGAGCTTTCTGACCCACTTTCCTGATAGGCTTGCCCATTCGTTCTTCAAACGACGGACTCGGCGCTTCAATCGCGGGGTCTAGTTTTGATGAGGGATTGGCATCTCCTGACGAGGCGTCCTCTTCTTCATCAAAGGTATATATGGCGTAGCTACTGTGGGCCCGTTCCCGTTTTCCGGCTCTTGCGTATCCAAGCCCGAGTGTTTCCATTTTCCCGTTGGGCAATTTGCGTTGAGTCCCGGGGACATCCCAAATCCTGTTGTAGAACCGAGCCTGCCGAACAGTCTGTTTTAAGGGTACTCCTTGGCGCTTCAATAGCTTCTTTAATCCATTTGTATAGTATCTGGGCAGACGGATGGGTTGGAGCCTGTCAAGTGTAGCATCCGCGCCATGCCAGATCTCTTTCTCTATTTTTGACTCTGAGGATCGGTAGAATAGGATCACCTTCTCACCCCTTTGCCTGGGAGGGACGTAAAATGTTTGCAGGTCCTGCACATTGTGAGCCTGAAGCGTGTCGAGATCCTTGTAGTGTTCTCGCGGTACCATGGTGATTTGCAAACTATGGTCATCGCCAGGGGGTGCTTGTATTGACAGCCGATTGGAGAACACAGCATTAACTTCATCTTCTGAATCACTTCCGAAGACTAACATGGGGGCGGGCGTCCCCAGGTCGTTGCGTTGAGATGGCCCTGCATAAACTATCTCTTCCTCTTCTTCGGTATCGCTCCCGAAAACAGGGATGGTGGCGGCGGTTTTGTTCTCCGGATTGCGACACCTTTCTGTATCCTCAAAATCTGGCAAAAAGTACTTCGCATCTTCGTATTTGCGGACTTCGTTCACGGAAAATGGGTTTAGCTCTCCTGTTACAGTATACTCGAAACCATCCTTAAAGTATTTCATACACTGATGTTGCGTAGAAGGGATGATGTTGTACTCGTGTAGCCAAGGACGACCGAGCAAGGCGTTGTAGCAGGTCTTGGCGTTAATGACATGGAATTTGATGTCTGTGACGAGAAGTCCAAAGCGTAATGTTAGTATCACAGATCCGAGAGTCCGTGACGATTGTGAATCGAAACCGGAGATAGTAATTTTGTCACGAGCGAGGTGTTGCACACTCATGCAGATTTCCTTCAACACCCGAACATTAAGGAGATTGACGGAGGATCCATTATCCACCAGGATCTTGCCTATCTTGATGTCAAGGCAGTATCCGGAGACATATAGGGGACGGTTGAGGTCGCACGTCCCGAGAAGGAGGTCTTCATCACCGAAAGTGATGTCGGTCGTATGCACTTCCTCCAGTTCATCCTTCATCTTTTCAGTGGCGAGGAAGGCTTGGAATTGCTCAGGTTCTTATAACGCCTTAATTAGTGAGTCTCGCGCTTCTTTTGATAATAAGAGGGCATCGAGAATGCTAAGCTGAGAAGGTAGCTTCTTTAGGTGCGCGAGGATGTTATAGTCCACTTTACCCTTTCTAGGAGGGTCTTTGGCAGCCAGCACTTTCATGACTTGGTCATCTAAAGTGATATCTTCAGTGACCTTTTCCTTTCCCTTATCCTTTCTACTTACGGGCCCGAGATTCTTTTCTGGGAGTGTGCGATTGCGCAGCTGAATGTTCTCGCAGATCTCCGAATTCTCCTCTTTCCCTAAAGCGGATTCTTTAAAGAGAGAGCCCAGAGCCATTTCTTCATCAGAGTCGCTCCCAAAGGTGAGAACTTGTGACCCCCTGGCGTTAACCATGTAACAGTTGCCAGTAGTTCTGTTGTGCCCATCGACGGTACTTCTTCGCTCCCGACGGATCTTGCGTTTCATGCGCTTAAAATGTTGCTGATGAGCAACATATCCTTGCCACCATATCTTAAAGGCATCGCACTCCTCCGTCGGGTGCGATATTTTCCGGTGATATGCGCAATAATCAGGGTGCCTCTCCACCCCATCGTGTGTGTTTCCTTCCGAGGGCGGTAGCTTCATCCCCATTGACATGGCTTTGGCAAACCTTTTTCTCGTCTTGAATATCTTCTTGTCTACTTCGGATGCCTTTCGCTCTGGCAGGGGTAGGTCAACTCTTTCGTTCAGTTGCCCGCATTTGGCTCCTTCCGATGCGGCCATCTCACGCTCCCGATCTGCTTTACTCTTTAGACGAATCTCGTCCAGAAAGGCGTCAATCATTTCATCTGTTGGCCACACAAGTCCTGGCTCAGGGTGTGCCCCCAGTTTCTCGGTGCTAGGAGTTTTCTCATCTTCCGAGTGGGAAATCACACGACAACTTGCCACATATCCCTCGGATTCATCCGATGAGCTCTCTTCCTCATCTTCCTTCTGAAAGACGTGGTTGAGGAACTCTTGCAGTGTGACGGGAGTCCGTGCCTTTTGATTGTACTCCTCCAGCGCGTCAATCTGTTTCTGCAAATCCGTGCGCTTGTTTCCAGGCTTCACGGGCTTTTTGGATTTCCTCTTCTTTTTCTTCGAAGATTTTGACGGTTGGGTGTGAGTACTTGGGCCATCACTACGAATCTTTGTAGTTGGGCGCGGCTTCAACATCCCTTCGATAATTTGAGGTTCAAGAGGGTCCTTCCATTCGATCGCCGGGCACGCATGAAGGTCTCTCAGCATTCTTTTGGTTTTAGTTGATAGCACGACCTCCCATGGAGCTTCTTCAATAAAAGAACAGGTTGCCCCCGGTGTATCTGCTTTCTTAAGAGTATGCGGCTGTGGTGGGTTCACCTTCCACTTTTCTGACAGTATAAACTTCCCCTGGAGGTATTGATCTTCAACCCATCCTTTGAAGACGAAGCAGTCTTCAATCGGATGACTTACCGTCTGATGGTAAGGGCAATAATTAGGGTTATTCGCCTCAGTGGGTTGTGGCGGTCGCCTTGGATTTGGTAGGTTTATAAGCCTGTTGCGCACTGCCAGCTCGAATAACCGTTTCGTCTTGTCTCGTGGGAATGAGTAGGGACGCTTCATTTTCTCATTATAATACCGACGTCTTTCCTCCAGTTGATCTGCCGGTTTCGGGGTGTTAGGTTGCTGTTGGACATTCGCAACAAAGGTTGCCCTTCCTTTACCCTTGTCATTCCGAGGTTCCGACTTCGGGGGAGGTGGTCTATGACCCATCTGGTCCATCTGAGCCAACTTGTCGATTAAAGCCTGGAATGTGGTTGGCTTAAAGAACATCATAAACTGGAAGATAGTTGCGTGGGGGTCTAGGGTTCCCACGAACATGCCCACTGCGGGTGCCTCCTCAATGCGTTGTTCACATCTCGACCACAAGTTCCGCCAGCGTATAGCATACTGGACCCAGGTTTCGCCTGGTTTTACCCTGGCGTTAATCAGTGCAGTTATTGGAGTGCGTTCGCTGGCACTTGCAAATCGCTGAGTGAATAACAACTCCATTTCAACGAAAGTTTTGATAGAATCGTTCGGGAGTTCCGAATACCATTCGAACGCAGTTTCTGATAAGCTGCCCACGAACTGGCGGAGCAACAGTTTATCATCACCGCCGGTGTTACCGCAGAGGGCCCGGAACTGGGCGACATGTTGATGGGGGTTGCCGGTCCCCTTGTACACGTGGAATTTTGGTATCGTATAGCCTTGCGGGTATTTGATTTGGTCGTACCAGCTTGGATACGGCCGCTCCGTTTTCACGACTTGACCAGCTGCCTCAGTCGCGTGATGAACCCGGATTTGCTGGGCTATGTAGTCAACCAAGTCAGCCTTAGAGATTGTCTCCTCCTTGGCCGTTGAGAGGGCTGGTGGTGGATTTGACGTTTCTCCTCTGTCGTCTTCAAGAACGATTGGGGGATCCTCGGCGGGTAAGTCCTGCTGGATCATCATTCCTATCATATCTTGGAAGAGAAGGCCCATACGTTGTATGTTGGCCGCTTGTTCAGCAGCCTCTTTGTCCTTTTTCTCCAGTATCCGGCGAAGGAATTCAGCGTCGGTTTCTTCCTCCTGGCGTGCGTCTGAGGACATTTCTGGGTTTTCTTTTGGCCCGGTAAGTGCGGCCATAGCATTCATCATTTCCTGAAGCTTTTGTTGCTGCTCCTGGGCTTTCGTCATGGATCGGGTTAGCGGTCGGTGGCCCGTAGAAGTGCGGCTTTCCTCCTTTCCAGAGGCCATGTAAACAGTGTGCACCACCATGCCCCCAGACTTAGGACGTCTGGGCTCAGTGCTTTTAGTCGTCGTTGAATGCTGGGGGGTCTTCTCTGGCCTCCTCCTTTTATGAGCCATGGAGGTTAAGGGGGCCGTTGAGGTGGGCGTCCAGACAGCCTTTTGGGGTTTAGCCTGGTGACCAGCTTCCGGTTGGATTTTCCGCTTCTTGTGCTGGCGGGAGAAGTTTGGATCGATGATCAAGTCTTGGGCCTGCCGCCAAACCTTATAGATTTTGGAAGACAGCCGTTGAGGAGATCGGGGCTGTTCTGGTTTTATTTCCACAATCTTTTTTAATGGGGGAGGAGACCTCTTCAGCACTGCAGTAGGAGAATTCCTTCGCACCTTATTCAGCATTTCGAAGCTGTTCCCAGTTGGAACAGCAGCATTGACTTCTGCCACCGGGGCTGATGGAGTCAACCCGGAGGGGGAGTTGCCCCCAGCCTTCCTTACTCGGCGCCAATGGCGACGTCGAGCGTGTCGAGCGGACGGCGTAGGGTCAGCGGCAAGAATGGTTTCGTCTTGCCCCCTGTGTAGGTGGGGGGTCGTTGCTGGTGTTAACCTGTCAAAGACCGACGTCTTTTGGGTAGCAAGGGCGGGAGCTGAAACCGTCAATCTTGTAAAGACCGACTTTTTGGCCGGGGAAGCCGCCTTGACGATTTTGGGGGCAGGAGCGGCCACCTTCTTAGAAGCAGCCTTCTCTGAGATTGTAGGCCCCATGATGAGTTCGCAGGATTTCTGGCCCAATCTAGAGAAGACCGAGGCGTTGACGTTGGGCGACTCGTTGAGAGGAGCCGCGGCAGGGGTAAGACGATCAAAGACCGACTTCTTGAGAGCTTCCGTTGTCAGCACTGGAGCGGTGAAGCTTGTCGGCGGGAGCATGGTCCCAAAAAACAATCCTGTGGTGGCGCGAGTGACCTGTTCCACGGGCATTGTGAATAGCGAAGCAGCTTGGGGTCCGTAGGCTATACCTCCTGGCGAGGCAGAGCGTTGGTTGCAAATGCAGTCCAAGCAGTTGGAGAATTTCGCAGAAGTAGAAGCCATCGATCCTTTGCTTTCTACAATAAGCAAGACGCCAAGTTTTAGCATCTTGAAACCCAAGGGCAACCATTAGCGAACCGCGATTGGCTCGCGAGTCACGACACACGAAGTGTGGAGTGGAAAGAGGAAAAGGTCCCACCGGGCGTGCCAGAATCTGTTCCCCTCTGAATGGCGGCGCGCAAGACTGCGATGTCTTGGCACTGAGACTCGGGGCAGATGCTAATTGGTGCTATCCGTCCACCTCTCCGAAGATGCCAAGTTGATTTATGGCACCATGTATCGAAGGTTTAGACGGATGCGTCCGATGTAGCAGACTTCGTCAGATTCCCCCTCGTTTGAGGGGTTTTTGATTGTGGGGACGCTCTTCCCTGCAGGCGCAAGCCCCTGCAGTTAATTACGCTACCGCATTGCGGTAACAACTTTCTCCTTCTCCAGATGGTCACTTCGTGTCGTGGGTGTTTGTTTTATTTGTGGTTTGTTGCCCGTGGATTGTTTACGGAGACTGAGTTATGTCGTCGCCCGTAGGGCGTGGACTAGTCCAAATCCGTATTATCTTAGATTTGGGTTTGGGGGTTTGGTTTGAGGATACGTCAGCCATACTTGAGGCTAAGATCAACTTAAACGTTTGTTAAAGATACCTTAGTCTAACTTTGAGACTAAGATCATCTTAACGGGATCATTTAGATCCGACAAAGGAGCGTTTGGGCTCTATTGTTCCAGTTTAGGGACATAGTGGTCCATCGTATGTATGACCGTCGGGACCCGTCACCTCTCTGACGACGTTGAGGGATTACAATGACGGATGTCAGAGGAGTTCAGAGATGTACCCTCGAGCCAGAGTTAATTGGGGGGATTCATAGTCCAGTCTGTTTGAAGGTTTAAGGATACGTTAGCCATCTTTAAGGCTAAGATCAACTTAAACGGGACCGTTTAGATCCGACAAAAGAGCATGCGGGGCTCTATTGTTCTAGTTTAAGGACATTACGGTCCATGGGTAGTTTAAGGACGTTGCGGTCCATGGGTAGTTTAAGGACATTGCGGTCCATGAGTAGTTTAAGGACATTGCGGTCCATCGTTAGTTTTAAGACATCTCGGTCAAGGTTAAGGACGTCGTAGTCCATGGGTTTAAGGACTCCATAGTCCGGTATGTGCTCTGGATGCTTCACACGGGTTCACTGCCGTGCTTGGCGAGGACCAGGCTCCGCTCTGGGCGTTTTCCGCGGGGTCAAAGAGTGACGTTATCCGCGTTCCACGTAACCAGGAATTTTGCACTAAATGCTTCACACGGGTTCACTGCCGTGCTCGGCGAGGACTAGGCTCCGCTCTGGACGTTTTCCACGGGGTTAAAGAGTGACATTATCCGCGTTCCACGTAACCAGGAATTTTGCATTAGACACGGGTTTAAGGACCCCACAGTCCATATCAATGTGTGGTCATCGGGACCCGTCACCTCTTTGAAGACATTGAGGGATTACAATGCCAAGTATCAAAGGAGTGAAGAGATGTACCCTAGAACCGGAATGGCTTAAATAGTCCTTGACCCAATTTGGGATCAAGACCGATTAATTATGTTATGAGCCCATTAGCCCAGTTAATTACGAATTGAAGACTCATGACCCAGCTTGGGCTAAGTCCGATCATGTCTGGAATATTGGCTTCTTGTTGGTCCATTGAAGGAGAGGCTTTGCCTCTATCCATTTAGCCAATTGGGCCAAAGCCTAGTGTTAAACACTACAGAGCGATCAGTGTTGAACACTGGGAATGAGGTTGACAAGTTAGTGTTTAACACTAAAAGATAATTGGTGTTAAACACCAGCAACAAGGCTTTCAAATTATCATAAACACTAAAACAGATCAGTGTTGAACACTGGCAATGGAGATCTCAGATTAGTGTTAAATACTAAGGTAATCAGTGTTGAACACTGCGAATAAAGTTCTTTGATTAGTGTTGAACACTAGGGCCCAACAGTGTTTCAATACTGGATTCGAGAGTTCCAATTTAGTGTTGAACACTAAGGCAAGAGGGGTCACGTGGCAACACGTGAGAGCGCCCTCCCTTCATTCATTCTGCTGAGATTATCGCATCTTTCAGAGCATCACGTGCCATCACGTGACGGGCATTCGAATGCTTGTGTGTTAAAGCTTCTGTCAAGGGTCACGTGGGTCACGTGGGGTGCTGCCTCAAAGGGGATTTCTGTAGATCTCTTGGGGGGTCACGTGGTGGCACGTGACCTTGCCTTTATGTATGTTGTTTAGAGGGTCTGTTAATCTTTTCCAGGAATTAAATTCCTCGTAGGGTTGAACCCTGACAATAATTTCAGAGGAATTAAATTCCTACTTCCTTTTGAAGATTTATATTCTGAATAGAGTTGGACTCTGAATTTTCTGGAGGAATTAAATTCCTCATTCATATGAAGAACTAAATAGGGTTAAACCCTAATGAAAGCTTTCAAGGAATTAAATTCCCACTCTCTGTTAAATTATGATCAAGGGAATTAAATCCCCACTGTTCCAACAGAACTAGGTTCTTAATTAGGGTTAAACCCTGTTTCTTTTTGTTCTGAAGGAATTAAATTCCCATAACACAGGGTCAAGCCCTAGTTTTATTTTAAAGGAATTAAATTCCTATAGTTCTGTGAGAATTAAATTCTCGTGCTTCCGTTCCCTCTCTATGTTTTGGATCTGCATGGCAGGATCTCAACCCATTGAGAATTAAATTCTCAACTTCAAGGGGAGATGTGCGCTTTGCAGATCCTCTATCAAAGAGAGAAGAAATATGTTCTTCTGTTTTATATATATCAGAGTTAAACTCTTTTGAGAATTAAATTCTCCTTTCTTTCAAGGAGCCTTCCCTTTCTTACCTAGGGTTTTCTTTTGCAGAAGATCCAAATTCCTCAAAGTATCAAGGCACTTTCTCTCCCTTTTCTTCCCTCTGCGTGTATATCCCTTTTTTTGTCTCTTGGCTCCTATTTATAGGAGAAGCAGCCGAGTCAATTAGTTTTTTTGACGAATCTTCCTTGAGATATTTGATTTGCATCCATTATTTGTTCTGGACCTTTGGATTGTTAGGTGAATTTTATTCACCATTGGATTTCAAATCCAGTGATTCTCCTTTGTGATTTCTGTTAGATTTAAAGGGGAAATCTTTCCAAGTTCGGGATTTTCCCATAGATAGATGATATTCAATCAGCTTTAAATCTTTAATTCGATTGGTTCCAGATAGTCGCTTTCCTTTGGAAAGATTCGAATCTCTATCAGAATTTAATTCTGTCAACGAAATGGGCTTTGAAAGCCGGTCACGTGTGACCACGTGACCCATGGTCACGTGTGGGCACGTGACCCCCTTTGGAATGAGCCTTCTTCTTTCTTTCTGCGCTCTGTCTTCTGGTTGCTGCTTAACCGTCACGTGCCACCACGTGACCCCTGGTCACGTGTGAGCACGTGACCCTTGTCTGGACTCTTTTTCTTGATTTAACTGGAGAACAATTCTGATGTTTTGAGCGTCGCGTGCCAACACGTGACCCCTGGTCACGTGGGAGCACGTGACCTCTTTTGAAGCTTTTTCCTTGATTTGATCAGGGAAACGATGTGCCTTTGAATCCGCTTTAAAATGTCACGTGCCAACACGTGACCCTGGTCACGTGGGAGCACGTGACCCTGGTCACGTGGGAGCACGTGACCCTTTCTCAAGCCCTTTTCTTTGATGTAGTCAGGAAGCTGAATCTGCCTTGTCGATACTTTTGGGTGTCACGTGCCAACACGTGACTGCTGGTCACGTGTAAGCACGTGACCCTCTTCTGAAGCTTTTTCCATAAGCTTTCCTGATTTTAAATCAGGAAACAGGCCCATAAGAGAAGGAGGCCAGAGAAAATTCCCACGCCCGCGGCAAATGCCGAGGACAGCGAGCCCAAACGCCCTAGGTCTGGGGGCATGGTGGTTCATACTGTGTACATGGCGTCTGGTAAAGAGGACAGACGTGCGTCAACAGGTCATCGACCGCTTACACGGTCAGTGACCAAAGCTCAGGAGCAACAGCAAAAGCTCCAGGAGATGATGAACGCAATGGCCGCACTCACTGGGCTAAAAGAAAGCCCCAAAGCGTCCTCGGATGAACGCCAGGAGCAAGAAACTGACGCTGAATTCCTTCGTCGGATATTGGAGAAGAAGAATAAAGAGGCTATTGAACAAGCAGCCAACATAAAGCGTATGGCCCTCCTGTTCCAAGACATGGTGGGGATGATCCAACAAGATCCTCCAGCTGAAGATCCCCCGATCGTTCTTGAAGACGACAGGGGAGAAACGTCAAATCCTCCACCGGCTCTGTCAACAGCCAAGGAGGATACAATCTCCAAATCTGACTTGGACGAGTATATAGCCCAACAAATACGGGTCCATCATGCGACTGAAGCAGCCGGTCAGGTCGTAAAAACAGGACAACCATATCCGAGCTGGTACGATCAGATAAAGTACCCGCCGGGCTACACAATTCCCAAGTTCCATGTCTATAAGGGGACGGGCAATCCTCACCAGCATGTTGCCCAGTTCAGGGCGCTCTGCGGCAACACCGGCGGTGATGATAAATTGTTGCTTCACCAGGTCGTTGGCAGCTTGTCGTATACAGCGTTCGAGTGGTATTCTGAGCTCCCAAACGACTCTATCAAGACCTTCGCAAAGATGGAGTTGCTGTTTACCCAGCGTTTTGCAAGCGCCAGTGAACGCACCCTGATGACGGCATTGATTAACGCCAGGGTGAAGCCAGGCGAGACATGGGTCCAATACGCTATTCGGTGGCGGAACTTATGGTCAAAATGCGAACAACGCATTGAAGAAGCTCCTGCAGTGGGTATGTTTGTGGGAACTCTTGATCCACAAGCAACCATCTCGCAATTTATGATGTTCTTCAAGCCGACTACCTTCCAGGCCCGGATCGACAAGCTAGCACAAATGGATCAGATGGGCCATAAACCTTCTCTTCCAAAGCCGGACTCCCGAAACAAGAAGGGAAAGGGGAAAGCGATCGTTGTCGCTAATGCTCAACAACAGCCAAGCAACTCGAAGCCGGTTGTTCGTCAAAATAATATGCGTCCGCAGGTACCCCTTGAGGAGAGGCTAGGACGTCCTTACTCGTTTCCCCGAGATAAAACGAGAAGATTATTCGAACTGGCGTTGCGCAACCGACTCATAAATCTGTCGGAGCCAAAACGTCCGTCGCAACCAAATGATGTCAATGAGCCCAACTACTGTCCCTATCACCGAGTACTGGGTCATCCGATCGAGGATTGCTACGTCTTCAAAAATTGGCTTTAAGACCAGTACCAACAGGGCAAGTTCGCGTTATCTGACAGATGGAAGGTGAATCCACCGCAACCTCACGCCTCTAAAAGGATGAATATGCCGGGGGCAACGTGCTCTCTCGTCGAAGAAGCCCCATGGGAGGTTGTGCTGTCAGCCAAGACAAAGAGGATGCTGAACGATCTTCAAGCATGCCCAGCGATCAGGTGGAAAAACCCGTTGGAACCTCAGATCATTGAAGGGATGTTGAAGCCGCGTCCAACTCCAAAGACCGATGGTGGTGGCCCAAGCACTCACAACCAGCCGTCAAAATCTTCGAAGAAGAAGAAGAAGAAATCAAAAAAGCCGGTGAAGCCTGGCGACAAGCGCACGGACTTGCAAAAACAAATTGACGCGCTGGAGGAATACAACCAGAAAGCACGGACTCCCATTACACTCCAAGAGTTTCTCAACCACGTTTTTCAAAAGGAAGATGAGGGGGAAAGTTCGTCGGATGAATCTGAGGAATATGTGGCGAGCTACCATATGATCTCCCATTCGTTGACGGGCAATGAGGAGACTCTTTGCACTGAAAAGTTGGGGGCAGATCCCGAACCAAAAATTCTGGGGCCATCGGATGAAGTAATTGACGCATTCCCCAACGAAGCTCTGTTGAAAAGTAAAGCTGATCGGGAACGCGAGACGGCTATATTTGAAAGGGCCAAGCGCCAGCGACTTGAGGAAAGAGTTGAGACACTCCCGCTGGAGCAAAATACATCCACCACGGATAAAAGTAAATTCAAGACGAGGAAAAGGTTTGCTAAGGCCATATCAATGGGCATGAAGCTACCATCCTTTAAAAGATGTATTACCGGTGAAGCGGAAATGCACCCCTCCTACTGCTTATATCATCGGAAGATTTCGCACCCCACCGAAGAGTGCAAAGCTTTCGATAGATAGTGGCAAGGATATGTTGCTCATCGACAACATTTTAAGGGGGAGAAGCGCAAAACTCGTCGGGAGCAGAAAAATACGACCGAAGGGCTTAACAGAACTACCGGTAATTATCGCATGGTTAACGCCGGGGGATCACAAGTGCTTACATTCGGGAGCGATTCCGACGAGGAGCTGGCTCTTAGCCCCCTCTTTAAAGAGTCCAGTTCGGGAAAAGAAAAAGAACCGAGGGCCTGCGAAAATATCCGGCTGCGTAATCGGACGCTGCCCGAAAAGAATCTCGGACCCTCAAACAAAAAAGATAAGGGGAAAGAAAAGGTCTCTGAGGATATCGCCCTAGATGACCAAGTTGTGGAGGAGCTAACAGCCAAGGACCCGTCGAAGAGAAATAAGGTAGATTACAACGTCTTAGCGCATCTAAGAAAGCTACCATCGCAGCTCAGCACTCTTGACGCCCTTTTACTATCAAAAGAGGCGAGAGATTCGTTAATCAAGGCACTACAGGACCCCGAGCAATTCCAAGCTTTCCTGGCCGAAGAAAAGATGAAGGATGAATTGGAGGAAGTGCACACGGCCGATGTCACTTTTGGCGATGAAGACCTTCTCCTTGGGACGTGCGAACACAATCGCCCCCTCTATATCTTAGGATACTGCCACGATATAAAGATAGGCAAAATCCTGATCGACAATGGATCCTCCGTTAATCTCCTCAACGTGCGGGTGTTAAAAGAAATCTGCATGAGCGTCCAGCACCTTGCTCGGGAAAGGATCACCATCTCCGGGTTTGACTCCCAATCATCAAGAACTCTTGGGTCTATAATACCGACGCTACGCTTTGGGCTACTCGTCACGGACATTAAGTTCCACGTCATAGACGCCAAGACATGCTACAATACTTTGCTCGGCCGACCATGGTTACACGAGTACAACATCATTCCTTCTACACAACATCAGTGTATGAAGTATTTTAAGGATGGTCTCGAGTATACCGTAATGGGAGAACTGAACCCATTCTCTGTAAACGAAGTCCGCAAATATGAAGATGCCAAATACTTTTTACCGGCTTTCGAAGACACGGAGAGGTGTCACAAACCGGAGAACAAAGCTAATGCCACCATCCCTGTCTTCGGCAGTGATACCGAGGAGGAAAAGGAGATAATTTATTCGGGTCCGCCCCAATACAACAAGCCGGGACCATCTGCTCATACGTTGATCTTTGGTAGCGACTCGGAAGATGAGGTCCATGCTGTATTCTCAGCTCGACCTTCACTACAGACATTCGCTGATGAAGAGCAAAGTCTACAAGTCGCCATGGTTCCACCTAAACACCGTAAAGAACTGGATGCACTTGATATCTACAGTGTAGAGGAGCTGCGAACGTTCTATGTCCCTCCCAGGCGAAGAGGTGAAAAGGAAATTCTATTCTACCGCTCTGAGGAAACCAAAGTGGAGAAAGAAATCTGGCACGGTGCGGATCCTACGCTTGACAGGCTTCGGCCCATCCGTCTTTCCAGATATTATACAGAAGGCTTGAAAAGGCTATTGAAGCGCCAGGGGATATCCTTCAAACAGACCGCTCGAAAAGCCAAATTCTATGACAGGGTCTGGAACGTTCCCGGGACTCAGCACAAGTTACCTAATGGGAGAATGGAAATAATCGGGTTTGGATACATTCGGTCCAAGAAACGAGAGCTACTCCGTGACTGCTACGTCGTGCATGACTTCGATGAAGAAGCGGACGCTCAATGGGAGGACGCTAATCCTGAACCAGTAAAAGTCCTTGATGCAAAAGTGCCCAGTCCGTCGTTCGAAGAGCAAATGGACAAGTTTATAAGGGAATCTGGTCAAAAAGTCCGAGACGACCATAACCGCGAGATGGCCATCTATGAGAAAGCTAAAATGCAACGCCTTCTCCAACAGGCCGTGAAAGATGAAAGTGTCGCTCCCAGTCAATCTGTTATAAAAAAGGCACGACGCAGGGGCAGAAATAAGTCGAAAGGCGAAAAAGGCGCTCAACAGCAACGAAGCGGGACTAAGAGGCCACGCAAGCGGGAATCAAGCGGTTCCGATCTATCCCTCATAAGAAAAATGGGTCGAGCGTACTCTTTTCCTCGAGACAAGACGAAGAAAATACTTGACCTCGCTCTAAAACATCAGATGCTTACGCTGCCGGAGTCTAAACACCCCGAACAAGCAGGCGAAGTCTCACATCCAGACTATTGCCCTTATCACCGAGTGATAGGGCACCCTCTCGAGGACTGCTTCACCTTTAAGAATTGGGTTAAAGATCAGTATCAGCTTGGCAAGTTCGCTTTATCTGACAACTGGAGGGTAATGCCGCCACAGAAGCACGAACCCAAGGCCACAAAAGAAGAACCAGTTCCACATTGGGCTTGGAAACGAATTCGTACCTGTCATATGATAACGATATCAAAAGAAGAGCCCGAGAACATGGATGACCTTCCCGGATGCTTCGAAAACAGCAACGATGAGGTGATCTCAGAATTTCCACCAGCGCCAAAAGAGCTGGAAGATGGGATCCATACCACCGCGGATAACCTCAAGAAAATTGAGTTGGGGACGGCGAATGACCCGCGACCAACATTCGTCAGCGAGCTGCTATCCGAAAAAAGGGTGGCTGCGTTAAAAGACTTGCTTGTACAGTATAGAGATTGCTTCGCGTGGAACTATTCCGAAATGCCTGGACTGGATCCAGAAATTGCTGTGCATCAATTGGCGATATCTCCAAACGTCAAGCCGATCAAACAAGCGCCAAGAAGAATGCGGCTCGAGCTTGAAATGAGTATCAACACCGAGGTCAAGAAGTTTATCGACTCTGGCTTCATCCAGGGGGTCCAGTATCCCGAGTGGATCGCCAACATCGTCCCGGTGATGAAGAAAAATGGGACAGTGCGCATATGCGTAGACTTTCGGGGTCTCAATAAAGCCTGCCCGAAGGACGATTTCCCAGTACCAGTCACCGAACTGATGATAGACAATACGTCCACTCATGAGGTTTTCTCCTTCATGGACGGCTTGTAACAACCCTAATTTTTATACACTTTTTCCTATACAATTTTTTTTCAAAATATTTTTTTTAAAAATCCACAAAGGGGTATTTAAGCCTGAGCATAAGATTTAGGTAATTATTTTTGTTTTTAATTACAAGCTATAAGAATGAAATAACTCCATTTTTAGTGTACAAGAAATTACTTTAAATTTAATGAATACTAGGAGTATTTATTCTTGCTGCTATCAGTTTAAGTAATTAAAAACCACAATAATTACAAGAAAGAGCTTGTAGCTCATTGGTAATACCTTGCACTGCTGAACCAAGCCACCGGAGTTCAAATCTCATGCCCCACATTATTTTTGTATTTATTTTGTTTTATTTTTTTTTGGAAGTCAACGGTAAAAAGGCCATAACTCCCAAAATATGTACTGGACAACAAAAAGTAAAAATACCAAGTTGTTCCTCAGGAAAACCCCCGGCCATAGGACCCTTGACTCGGCCCGACTCAGCGCCGCCGGCCGGCGAATCGGCCGACTCGGTCCGGCCGATCCGGCCGGACTTAGCCGGACGGCCGAGTCACCAACTGAGAAAAGTTGTCTCTTGACTTGGTCAACCCTCTTGCATACTTATTATATCTGGATCGGTTTTGATTTAGCCAATAAATCCCTTTTACTCCTAAATTTAATGATTTTTAATGAATTTTTAATGTTTTTTTATATTTTCTTTTAATATTTTTAATCCAAACCCTAACCCTAGCCTAGCCCTATATAAAGACCCCTATCCTCTACCATTTCACCTCACCACTCTAAGTCTACTCTCTCAAATTCTCGAGAACTCGGTACGAAGAGCAAGAAGCGAAGCGCTGCCGAAATCGACGACGGATTCCGGCGACCGGATCAGAACCTTCGCGACACTTTCGCCGAATCGGCAACCATCACATCCATTAGCTTCATTAGCTTGTCCAAACCGTAAGTCCCAACCCCTCTATCTCTCTTTTCTATAAGTATAAAAATACGACTTTTTGGAACCCGACGGAAATCGGACAAACCGATTTCCGATTCGGTTTTTCTATAAATTTCCACTTGTCACCTAATACATATTATCTACCCATATTCATGTTAACTATTAATCACCCATAAACCAATTTAATCAAACTTTTTCACATGAAATGATAGCTTCTTTGCAAAACCGTATTCTGTTCATAAAAATACCATGAAGTTCATTTTTCTTAGTTTAATCAATTACTTCACTCCTAAATATGTTTATCTTGATCACAAAACTTGTAGAACTCAATTTGAATGAAATTTCACACATAAAATGATAACGTTTTCGAATACCGTATTCTTGCGCTATAATACCTTTAAGTTTAACATAGCATGTTTTACCTTTAAAACTTCACCAAAATATAATATATGTCACGGGGTAATGACATACCCCTACACACACTCAATATAAACCTAATTGATAAATATCAAAAATACAGAATACGAAATTACAGGACTTTTCACTAAAATACCCTAATCCTTATAACCTTTATTGTAAGCTTTAAATTGTAAACATTTCTAAGTAAAATCTTTTAATAAAATGAAAGCACGATTGGTCATGGACATCGATCGTTTATCTAAACTGACTTTGTGGTGTCTAGGCTAGGCAAGTGAGCTTGGGTAACTTTAAAAGGCCCGTCTCACGATTCGTGAGCGCATCCCTCCCTCCTCACTTGTACTTACCTGGCCACAATTGGCGGTGAAGAGGCGATTTGAGGCTTCTAATGACTTATCGTTTAGACCTTAGAAGTAGGCTAGTTGGCTTAGGAAACCCTAACAACTAAAATACGGAAAACTATACTTTTTTGCAATTAAATACCCCATATTTATAAAACCGTTTTCCAAAATGAAAAGAATTTGTTAAACCTAAGCAAAGCGCCGCTACAACCCACTTTTGGGGAACCTGTTAGGGATAGTACGGTTCATCGTGCACCCGCAGGCTAGTAGTGCGAGATTCAGACCTCCGCAAGGAGCATTCGGTCTCGAAAGGTTCAAAATACGATATTTAGGGTAAATGAGATTTTTTTAATAAAATATTTATATAAAATTATTCATGTGTTAATATATATATAATTATCATTTAAACACCTATTTTATCATAATATAAAGTTTCCACATTTTTCTTAAAAAAAAATTACAAGATTAAAAGTTACACTAAAATACCATGAATTTCAGATAAAACAATTAATACTTTTATTAGGATATATTCACTAGAATAACACAAATAAAATTCACATTTATTATAACAATAAAGACGATTATTAAATACTTGAGGTGTATTTTGAAAACTATACAAAAGTACTTTTTACATAAAACCCCCTCAAGTTTCACAAATTACAATAAGGCCCCTAACCAATATTGAACTTCAAATTTATCTTTCTTTTAGTCTGACTCGGGTTAGAGTCTGACTAATTTCTGACTTGAATATGATTCAAGTCAATCTATATTCTTTTATATACCAACACAACTTGAATACATGAATTCCTGAATCAAGTTAACAGTATATTCCTTTTGATTGAATCAAACCATGGATATTCATCCATTATCCTGATATTCCATTTACCTGATTATACAGTTGCAACATGTTTACTGATATCATGGTTTTGGTCAGTCACTCAATTTACAAATTCCAATACTACAATACTGTTAAAACACTACGGGGTTTAAGGGGTAGATTGGTACGGAAGGTGTTAAAGGTGGCACGAAGTGGTCAGATTAAGACACCTAACCTGAATCCTATTGCTGTTGTACCGTGGCATAACGGTTCCTTGTACTTTCCTTTTGCCCTGATCTCTAGCATATAGAGATCCCCCTCGTATACACTGGCATCCTTCTGTACCAAGCTACAAACAACAGCGTTACACAATGTTTCATAATATCCGATAATATAACACTTTAGAAAATATATATACTGTTACTCTGTCATTCTCATTCTCCTTATTCTTTGGGACTTACCGAGCGATCTGTTCGCTGACGACATTCTATTCTTTCTTCTTTGAATGTCGTCAGGTGCGTTGGACCAAGCTGAAATCGAGCCCACCGGTGAAGATTTGGAGCAGTTCCAGGAAGACCCAGAGCTCTAGATACTGTACCTTGTTCTTTTCAGTTTATTTCATTTTCTGTTATGCCACTGTTTAGGCATTGCTTTTCATTCCAGTTGTATTTTCATTTCATGTATTGTACAAAGAATGTTATTAATAAAAGTTGCTGTTATTTCAATATCATTTGTCTCTTGTGATTATTTTATATTGCTTAGCTACGCTTAGCGTATGTACTTCTGAGTACATACGTAGCGGACCTCGTCGCGCCCACTTCGCCGTACACTGGGAAGCGGAGCGTGACAGGTTTTGTTGGTGGCCCATGCAGGTCAGAGCTGTATGAATCCCTGTCATGCAGTTTTGGTCTGCGTGAACAACCTAAGTAATATAACACAAGAACCAGCAACTAAAACATTCTTCACAATTCATGTACTTTGAATCTTGTAAATTTCGATTCCTTGAATCTTATCATTTCATATATTTGAATCTGTCCTAATCCAAATTTTTCTTCAGGATTATGGATTCCCCGAACAACACCAGCACCAACGTTAACAACACCCCTCCAGCACTACCTCTCACACCAGTTGTTCTGGCACCACCCACTGAGCAAACGATGCTATTCGATGCGATCCGCAGTCTTCTCGAGGGACAGCAACAACTTCTGAGTCGTCCCGAGACAGATGCACCGGGAATAAAGCAATTCAGAGCTTTGCACCCAAAACAATTCTCGGGTAAAGGAAGCCCTCTCGAAGCAGAAGAATGGGCACAAAGCATCGAAGACGATCTGGCAGCAGCCCAAGTGCCAGATAACGCTTGGGTCCGTGTAGCGAAGCTACAGCTCACGGATAATGCTCGCAATTGGTGGAAGGCGGAAGAAACCCGTCTGGCACAGCCGATTGAATGGAAGACATTTCGCGAGAAGTTTGACGCGAAATATTTCCCTGTGACTGCCAGGTTCGCTATGGAGCAGCAGTTTATTCATCTACAGCAAGGATCAATGTGGGAGAAATCGGTAGATGAATACGATGCTGAGTTCACTAAGTTGAGCCGGTAAGATATGTCACAATAGTTCAATTTTTAAATATCACATACTACACAGCTAACACAATCTTTAAGCAGATTCGCGGCACACCTGATACCGACGGACGAGATCAGAGCCCGTCGTTTTCAGCAAGGTTTGGACACAGAGATCAAGGCTGCTCTAGCCACAGGAAAGTTTTTGACTCATGAGGAAGCCCTAGAAGCTGCCCGCAGTTATGAGGCAGTCATAAAAGAGAGGGGCAGACCTCAGTCTGTAGGATTCAAACGCCCTGCCAACTAGATGGCAGGTGGAGCCACGTCCAGACCACCCTTCGTGCCGAGGCGACCTGGAGTACCAACTCATCGTCCTAGCCCAGCCTTTTGCACTTACTGCAAGAGAACTGGACATATGATGAAGGACTGCCGTCGAGCCAACCGCCTCTGCTTAGTCTGCGGTTCAGCCACTCATGATATTGGATCTTGTCCCCAAAGGCAGAACTCAGTTGCTGCACCCAGGCCGGCAAATACTTATCAGCAGCGACCAGCTCTTCAGGCACCTGCTACCAGACTTGCACTACCTGCACCACCTAGGGGACCACAAGCTGCACCACCTCCTCGACAGTTCCATCAAGCTCAAAGGAACGTTCAGAGGAATGCTCCTCAGGCCAGGAGAAATGCTCCTCAGGCCAGGAGGATTGTGCCGAAGCGCCAGGCTTTCATGATGTCTGTGGAAGAAGCTGAGGCCACTGGCCAAGTCATTACTGGTAAACTGTCTTTCTCAAACTCAACTTTTAGTTTTGCTTACCTACACACTTTCCCTATACCTAAAACCTATCCCTAATACCTTAGGTACAATCCTAGTAGCTTCACTACCTGCACTTGCACTGTTTGATACTGGAGCATCCCACTGCTTTATGTCGCAACGGTTTGTCCGAACCCATGCGATTCCAGTCTCACCGCTTGTATCCAGCTGGAACGTCAGTTCTGGGAATGGTGTTCTAAAGGCAACTATGGGATACAGCATGTGTCCAGTCGTCGTCTGCAGTCGAGAGTTTTATGCTGACTTCAAGGTACTGGATATACCAAATTTCGATGTGGTTCTAGGAATGGACTGGCTTGGAGCCTTTTATGCTACCATCGACTGTCGTCAAAGGAGGGTAGTATTTGAGATTCCCGATCATCCGGTCTTCTATTTCAAGAGTGGAGATCGTACACTGGAGCCAAGTGCTTACAAATCAAAGCCAAGGGAAGCAGTAGTTGCAACAACTCAGGCAGAGGAAGAATCAAGACCGGAGGTAGTTCGAGAGTTCGATGATGTATTCCCTGACGATATATCAGGTTTGCCTCCCGATCGAGCTCTTGAATTCAGTATTGACTTAGTACCAGGAGCACAACCAGTGATCAAAGCACCGTATAGACTAAGTCCGGAAGGATTGAAGGAAGTTCGAACACAGTTGGACGAATTACTGGCGAAAGGATGGATTCGTCCCAGCACTTCAAGTTGGGGAGCACCTGTACTATTGGTGAAGAAGAAGGAAGCTTCATACAGAATGTGCATCGACTATAGGGCCTTGAACGAAGTTACTATAAAGAACAAGTATCCACTCCCGCGCATCGACGATTTATTCGATCAGCTAAGTGGATCTTGTGTCTTCTCTAAACTAGATCTTCGTTCAGGTTATCATCAAGTGAAGGTCAAGGAGGCTGATATTCACAAAACAGCTTTCAGAACTCGCTATGGACATTACGAATTTCTAGTAATGCCATTTGGAGTGACCAATGCACCAGCAATCTTCATGAACCTTATGAACCAAGTTTTCCGGGAGTATTTAGACAGGTTCGTTGTCATCTTCATCGACGACATCCTGGTATATTCAAAGAACCGGAAAGAGCATGCGGAGCACTTACGAATTGTCCTAGAAACTCTTCGTCAACATCAGCTTTATGCCAAGTACAGTAAGTGCGAGTTTTGGCTAAAACAAGTAGGTTTTCTTGGACACATCGTATCAGGAGAAGGGATTTCTGTGGATCCAGCAAAAGTTTCAGCAGTCAGCGAATGGCCTACACCAAAATCAGTGAAGGATATTCGGAGTTTCTTGGGCTTAGCCGGATATTACATAAGATTCATTGAAGGCTTTTCGAAGATAGCAACACCCCTGACCAAGCTCCTACGAAAAGATGAAGAATTTGTGTGGTCGGAAGCATGCGAGCAAGCTTTCGTAGAACTCAAGTCAAGACTGACATCTGCACCTATTCTCGTCATATCGGATCAATCTGGAGGATTCGAAGTGCATTGCGATGCATCCGGTAAGGGATTAGGATGTGTTCTACATCAGCACGGTAAAGTTGTGGCTTATACTTCAAGACAACTGAAGACTCATGAGGGCAATTATCCGACGCATGATCTAGAGTTGGCAGCTGTTATTTTTGCTCTCAAGATTTGGCGCCACTACTTACTTGGTGAACGAGTGAACATCTACACAGATCATAAAAGTCTGAAGTATGTGTTTACTCAGAAGGAGTTGAATATACGGCAGAGAAGATGGTTAGAACTTATGGCTGACTTTGACATCAACTTGCAATATCATCCAGGAAAGGTGAATGTAGTACCTGATGCTCTTAGTCGCCAACCATGATCAATGAATCTCACCGCCCAGTGGAAGCTTCAGCAAGACCTACATCAGATGAAGATCGAACTAGTCATGCCAGGTGATGTTTCAAATTTGATGAATCTGCAAGTTCAATCAAATATTGTCAATCAGATCAAAGCAGCTCAAGCCAGCGATGCTAAGTTGCAAAAGATCAGAGAACAAGTGGAGAATGGACTCAGAACAGATTTCATCATCCATGAAGATGGATCTTTGAGATACGGCAGCAGATTGTGTGTACCAAAGGGTCCTGTTCGGGAAGAGTTAATGAAAGAATCTCACAGCTCTCCCTATTCAGTACATCCTGGAGGTACCAAAATGTACAAAGATCTACGTCAGAATTATTGGTGGCATGGAATGAAGCGTGAAGTAGCCAGGAGTGTCGCAAAATGTTTGGTGTGTCAGCAAGTAAAGGCTGAACATCACAGGACAGCTGGATTACTTCAACCGTTACCAATCCCAGAATGGAAGTGGCAGCATATCACGATGGACTTTGTAACTGCTCTTCCTCGCAGCACAAAGGGTAACGATGCGATTTGGGTCATTGTGGATCGACTCACAAAGTCGGCTCACTTCATCCCATTTCGAGTTAGCCAATCAACAGAGACACTAGCGAAGAAGTACATGGAGGAAATTGTGAGACTTCATGGAGTACCGGTCTGCATTGTCTCCGATCGTGACACCAGGTTCCGATCGCAATTTTGGCAGAGTCTGCAAGCAAGCTTGGGAACAAGTCTGAACTTCAGCACGGCTTATCATCCACAAACAGATGGTCAGTCGGAACGAACTATTCAGATCTTGGAGGATATGCTCAGAGCATGTATGCTCGACTTCAAAGTATCGTGGGAAGATCACCTGCATCTTGTGGAGTTTGCGTACAACAACAGCTACCAGGCAAGCATAGGAATGGCACCTTTTGTAGCATTGTATGGAAGGAAGTGTCGATCACCATTAAGTTGGGACGACATCGGAGATAGAGAACTCCTTGGACCAGAGATGATAGTAGCGACCGTCGATGTGGTTCGTACTATCAGGGAAAGAATGCGCATAACCCAAGATAGACAGAAACACTGGGCAGATGCGAAGAGACGACACTTGGAGTTCCAGCCAGGAGATCATGTATTCCTGAAAATCTCTCCGAACCGCGGAGTGATCAGATTTGGAAGACGGGGAAAGTTGAGTCCAAGATACATTGGACCGTTCGATATACTCGAACGAGTCGGTGAAGTGGCATATCGTTTAGCGCTTCCACCCTCACTGGAAGGAGTGCATAACGTGTTCCACATATCTCAACTCAGAAGGTATGTGAGTGACCCCAGCCATGTACTTGATCATTCCGAACTCACGATACAGCCCGATTTGTCTTGTGAGCAACAACCTGTGGAGATCCTGGACAGGATAGTGAAGACACTTCGGAACAAAGAAGTTAATTTGGTCCGGGTAATGTGGAGGAAAGACACTCCAGGAGAATCCACGTGGGAAAGGGAAGATGAGATGCGTGCAAGATATCCGCACCTTTTTGTAATCTAGTCCTTAAATAAAAGTTGTAAATTTCGAGGACGAAATTTTTATAAGGAGGGTAGAATGTAACAACCCTAATTTTTATACACTTTTTCCTATACAATTTTTTTTCAAAATATTTTTTTTAAAAATCCACAAAGGGGTATTTAAGCCTGAGCACAAGATTTAGGTAATTATTTTTGTTTTTAATTACAAGCTACAAGAATGAAATAACTCCATTTTTAGTGTACAAGAAATTACTTTAAATTTAATGAATTCTAGGAGTATTTATTCTTTCTGCTATCAGTTTAAGTAATTAAAAACCACAATAATTACAAGAAAGAGCTTGTAGCTCATTGGTAATACCTTGCATTGCTGAACCAAGCCACCGGAGTTCAAATCCCATGCCCCACATTATTTTTGTATTTATTTTGTTTTATTTTTTTTTGGAAGTCAACGGTAAAAAGGCCATAACTCCCAAAATATGTACTGGACAACAAAAAGTAAAAATACCAAGTTGTTCCTCAGGAAAACCCCCGGCCATGGGACCCTTGACTTGGCCCGACTCGGCGCCGCCGGCCGGCGAATCGGCCGACTCGGTCCGGCCGATCCGGCCGGACTTGGCCGGACGGCCGAGTCACCAACTGAGAAAAGTTGTCTCTTGACTTGGTCAACCCTCTTGCATACTTATTATACCTGGATCGGTTTTGATTTGGCCAATAAATCCCTTTTACTCCTAGGTTTAATGATTTTTAATGAATTTTTAATGTTTTTTTATATTTTCTTTTAATATTTTTAATCCAAACCCTAACCCTAGCCTAGACCTATATAAAGACCCCTATCCTCTACCATTTCACCTCACCACTCTAAGTCTACTCTCTTAAATTCTCGAGAACTCGGTACGAAGAGCAAGAAGCGAAGCGCTGCCGAAATCGACGACGGATTCCGGCGACCGGATCAGAACCTTCGCGACGCTTTCGACGAATCGGCAACCATCACATCCATTAGCTTCATTAGCTTGTCCAAACCGTAAGTCCTAACCCCTCTATCTCTCTTTTCTATAAGTATAAAAATACGACTTTTTGGAACCCGACGGAAATCGGACAAACCGATTTCCGATTCGGTTTTTCTATAAATTTCCACTTGTCACCTAATACATATTATCTATCCATATTCATGTTGACTATTAATCACCCATAAACCAATTTAATCAAACTTTTTCACATGAAATGATAGCTTCTTTGCAAAACCGTATTCTTTTCATAAAAATACCATGAAGTTCATTTTTCTTAGTTTAATCAATTACTTCACTCCTAAATATGTTTATCTTGATCACAAAACTTGTAGAACTCAATTTGAATAAAATTTCACATATAAAATGATAACGTTTTCGAATACCGTATTCTTGCGCTATAATACCTTTAAGTTTAACATAGCATGTTTTACCTTTAAAACTTCACCAAAACATAATATAAGTCACGGGGTAATGACATACCCCTACACACACTCAATATAAACCTAATTGATAAATATCAAAAATACAGAATACGAAATTACAGGACTTTTCACTAAAATACCCTAATCCTTATAACCTTTATTGTAAGCTTTAAATTGTAAACATTTCTAAGTAAAATCTTTTAATAAAATGAAAGCACGATTGGTCATGGACATCGATCGTTTATCTAAACTGACTTTGTGGAGTCTAGGCTAGGCAAGTGAGCTTGGGTAACTTTAAAAGGCCCGTCTCACGATTCGTGAGCGCATCCCTCCCTCCTCACTTGTACTTACCTGGCCACAATTGGCGGTGAAGAGGCGATTTGAGGCTTCTAATGACTTATCGTTTAGACCTTAGAAGTAGGCTAGTTGGCTTAGGAAACCCTAACAACTAAAATACGGAAAACTATACTTTTTTGCAATTAAATACCCCATATTTATAAAACCGTTTTCCAAAATGAAAAGAATTTGTTAAACCTAAGCAAAGCGCCGCTACAACCCACTTTTGGGGAACCTGTTAGGGATAGTACGGTTCATCGTGCACCCGCAGGCTAGTAGTGCGAGATTCAGACCTCCGCAAAGAGCATTCGGTCTCGAAAGGTTCAAAATACGATATTTAGGGAAAATGAGATTTTTTTAATAAAATATTTATATAAAATTATTCATGTGTTAATATATATAATTATCATTTAAACACCTATTTTATCATAATATAAAGTTTCCACATTTTTCTTAAAAAAAATTACAAGATTAAAAGTTACACTAAAATACCATGAATTTCAGATAAAACAATTAATACTTTTATTAGGATATATTCACTAGAATAACATAAATAAAATTCACATTTATTATAACAATAAAGACGATTATTAAATACTTGAGGTGTATTTTGAAAACTATACAAAAGTACTTTTTACATAAAACCCCCTCAAGTTTCACAAATTACAATAAGGCCCCTAACCAATATTGAACTTCAAATTTATCTTTCTTTTAGTCTGACTTGGGTTAGAGTCTGACTAATTTCTGACTTGAATATGATTCAAGTCAATCTATATTCTTTTATATACCAACACAACTTGAATACATGAATTCCTGAATCAAGTTAACAATATATTCCTTTTGATTAAATCAAACCATGGATATTTATCCATTATCCTGATATTCCATTTACCTGATTATACAGTTGCAACATGTTTACTGATATCATGGTTTTGGTCAGTCACTCAATTTACATATTCCAATACTACAATACTGTTAAAACACTACGGGGTTTAAGGGGTAGATTGGTACGGAAGGTGTTAAAGGTGGCACGAGGTGGTCAAATTAAGACACCTAACCTGAATCCTATTGCTGTTGTACCGTGGCATAACGGTTCCTTGTACTTTCCTTTTACCCTGATCTCTAGCATATAGAGATCCCCTCGTATACACTGGCATCCTTCTGTACCAAGCTACAAACAACAGCGTTACACAATGTTTCATAATATCCGACAATATAACACTTTAGAAAATATATATATTGTTACTCTGTCATTCTCATTCTCCTTATTCTCTGGGACTTACCGAGCGATCTGTTCGCTGACGATATTCTATTCTTTCTTCTTTGAATGTCGTCAGGTGCGTTGGACCAAGCTGAAATCGAGCCCACCGGTGAAGATTTGGAGCAGTTCCAGGAAGACCCAGAGCTCTAGATACTGTACCTTGTTCTTTTCAGTTTATTTCATTTTCTGTTATGCCACTGTTTAGGCATTGCTTTTCATTCCAGTTGTATTTTCATTTCATGCATTGTATAAAGAATGTTATTAATAAAAGTTGCTGTTATTTCAATATCATTTGTCTCTTGTGATTATTTTATATTGCTTAGCTATGCTTAGCGTATGTACTTCTGAGTACATACGTAGCGGACCTCGTCGCGTCCACTTCGCCGTACACTGGGAAGCGGGGCGTGACACGGCTCATCAGGGTATAATCAGATAAAGATGCATCCCGAAGACCAGAAGCACACCGCCTTCAGGACCCCTTTGGGTATATTCTGCTACAAGGTGATGCCCTTCGGTCTAAAGAATGCCGGTGTTACTTATCAGAGGGCCATGACGAAAATCTTTGATGACCTTATACACGAAATCGTCGAATGTTATATCGACGATCTCGTGGTTAAAAGCAAATCATACAAGGAACATCTCGAGCATCTGAAGACCGTATTTCAACGCCTTCGACAATACAACTTGAAGATGAACCCTCTCAAGTGTGCATTCGGAGTTTCCTCGGGCAAATTCCTGGGATTCATCGTCCGATACCGAGGCATCGAGATAGATCCGTCGAAAATCAAGGCGATCATAGAAATGCCTCCGCCAAGGACTCTTAAGCAGTTGCGGTCTCTCCAAGGGAAGCTCGCGTACATACGGCGATTTATAGCCAACCTTTCAAGCAAGTGCCGTCCTTACAGCCACCTGATGAAGAAGGGAACCCCGTTCGTCTAGGACCAAAAATGCCAAAGCGCACTGGACGAAATCAAGCAGTACCTCCAGAATCCGCCAGTGTTGGCTGCTCCGGTCAAGGGAAAGCCCCTCATTCTTTATACAACCGCCCTCGAAGGTTCCTTAGGTGCATTATGGGTACAGGAGAACGATTAAGGGAAAGAAAGAGCACTCTATTACTTAAGTCGGGTTCTACTAGGGGCAGAAAGCAACTATTCCCCTATTGAAAAACACTGCATGGCGTTGATCTTCGCGATAACAAAGCTCAGACACTATGCGTTGGCATATGAAGTCCGCCTCATTTCGAAGGTGGACCCCCTTAAATATTTGATGTCGAAGGCCATATTGACGGGGCGACTCGCTAAATGGGCCCTGCTCTTGATGGAGTTCTCGATAACGTATCAACCTCTCAAGGCAGTGAAAGGTCAGGCCATCGCCGACTTCCTCGCCGAGCATCCGATACCTGCCGATTCTCCTCTGAATTGCGATCTTCCAAACGAACATGCGTTTGATGTGATCGACGGTGGTGATACCCGATGGGAGCTTTATTTCGATGGAGCATCTTCCATGAAGAAGCGCAAATAAAGTACCCCTATAATCAAATCGGGGGTAGGACTCATCTTTGTAACTCCACAAGGAGGGATAATGCGCTTTGCGTTCCCCCTAACAGAACCGAGGACAAACAATGAAGCCGAATACGAAGCTTTGATAGCAGGCCTCGAGATCGCCGTCGACATGGGAATTGAAAATCTCCTCATATACGGAGATTCTCAACTGGTCGTTAGCCAAGTAAACGGCGACTACCAAACGTGCAAACCAGAATTGGTGAAGTACGGCGAAAAGGTGCAACAATTGTTGACCCAAATCCCGTCCTATACTTTGGAAAACATACCGCGCGCGGAAAACAGCAAAGCGGACGCGTTGGCCAAGCTTGCTAAGGAACTGGCTGATGAGAACCTCGATGACGTAAGAATTATGGTACAAAACCGTCGGGTGCTTGCCCCAGCGGAAATATCTCCGGAATCACCCGAAGAGAAGGAAGCGACTGAACAAATGGCTATGCAAATAAAAGACCGGGAAAATGCCGAGGATTGGAGAGAAGTCTTTATAGACTACTTCAAATACCGTCGAATGCCTGAAGATGCGTCCTTAAGACATCAGCTTACGAAACGAGCTCTGTCTTTCTCCTTCGTCAGTGATACTCTGTACAAGAGATCATTCGATTCTCTGTGGTTAAGATGTCTGGGACCTGACGAAGCGAAAAGAGTCGTTCAGGAAGTACACGATGGACTCTGCTGTTCTCATCAAGCAGGCCCAAAGATGAAGTTGAAGATCAAACGGTTGGGCTACTACTGGCCCACGATGATTCAAGACTGCCTTGAGTATGCGAAGCAGTGCCACTCATGCCAAATTCATGGGGACTTCATCCACCAGCATCCAAATCCACTACATCCAACGGTGGCTAGCTGGCCATTCGAAATGTGGGGAACTGACATAGTCGGCCCCATCGAACCAGCATCGTCCAAGGGATATCGTTTCATCCTGGCGACGATTGATTATTTCTCCAAATGGGCAGAAGCAGTACCGTTGAGAGAAGTGAAGACGGAGAATATCCTCCATTTCTTTAAGATGCACGTCATATATCGGTTTGGAACTCCGCGACGGATCATCTCCGATAACGGGCCAGCTTACAGAAACCACAAGATCAGTCGCTTCACGCAGCGGCATAATATAGACTGGAGATATTCCTCAGTTTATAATCCGCGAGCTAACGGTCCGGCCGAAGCCTTCAACAAGACCTTGATAAAGATCATGAAGAAGACGGTGTCCAGAAATAAGAAGGACTGGCATGAAAGACTGCAAGAAGCTCTCTGGGCGTATCGAACTACGTTCAAAACAGCCACAAACACAACGCCATATGCGTTAGTGTTCGGTACAGAAGCAGTACTCCCCCTCGAGATAGAGCTGCCTTCTCTACGAGTGGCAGTCCACTACGAGCTGACGGACGAAGAAAATGCTCACCTTCGGCTTGAAGAGCTTGATGCCCTTGATGAAGCCCGGCTCATAGCGCAACAAAATCTGGAGGCCTATAAAGCAAAGATGACACGCTCATATGAAAGATTGACCCGGCCGAGAACATTCCGCCAAGGCGAACTCGTGCTAGTGGTCAAAAGACCTATGATCCCCAATCGCGCCAAGCGGGGAAAATTCGAGCCGAACTATGAAGGCCCGTACATCATAGACAAGGTCTATCAGGGTGGAGCCTATCTGCTTATGGATATGCACGGTGAAAGGCCTTACAGGCCAATAAATGGTCGATTCCTAAAGAAATACTACGCTTAGCGAATTACTGCCCGGGTCAATGATAGATGACGATGACTATATCCGCTCGCTATCTTCCTAAGCTCAAACTTTATAAGCAGTAGCCAGCCTTCTCCTGGGTGGACCGAAATGTCCTTAAATTAATGGCGGACCGAAATGTCCTTAAACTAATGGCGGACCGAAACGTCCCTAAACTAATGGCGGACCGAAACGTCCCTAAACAAATGGCGGACCGAAACGTCCTTAAACTAATGGCGGACCGAAACGTCCTTAAACTAATGGCAGACCGAAACGTCCTTAAACTAATACCGCAGCATCTTCCGGCTGACGAGATGAATAAAAGGAAAAAAAATTATAAAAAAAATTTAAAAAAAGGTATGTCCATAAGCAAAAAGGGTACGGATGAAAACCCGAAAGGGCTCCGTGAGTAAAAACAGCAGGACTACCGGCGAGTGTTTGTGAAAACCCGAAAGGGCGCAACCTCGTTAAAAGACACTTACAGGGTCCTCTCGACCTTGTAAGGAGAAACCACCCGCGTGAGATTCTTACGACTCACAAGGGAACAACACACTTAGGGTTCCCCACGATTCCTAAGAAGAAAATACACTTGCGAGATCCTCACGACTCGTAAGGAAAACTCTCTTATGGGACCCTCACGGCTCATAAGATTTGAAAGTCTTAAGTTACAGAGACCTAAACCTGTGCTTAAGCAACCCCCATAACCTTCGATATTGCCCTACAAGTGGCTTAATACTGACCCTTGTATACAATCCACGGGCACGAATAAACATTTCCCTAACCAAGTTTCATCCGTGATTGGGGATATGTGCGCATGTTGAACAACCCTTATAAGTCCTCTCAACTTACAAGGAGAAAACCCTCTTGTAGGATTCTTACGACTTACAGAGGAACATACACTTAGGAATCCTCACGATTCCTAAGGAGAAAATACACCTACAAGATCCCCACGAATTGTAGGGGAAATACCTTTGTGAGACCCTTACAGCTCATGAAGGTAAAAGCCATGGTCGACAGGACCTTAACCCTGTTCGCTAAGCCACCTTTGTTCGACATCGACAGAGGCAAATGATAATTCGCTCCTGGCAATATCCCAGTTGTAGCGGTGCTGATGCCGAAATCGGTGTCTAATTTCAGATTTATGGTGAAAAGCAGGTAGGCCGCACATGCATACGAAATAGCCGAAATGATGGAGCAGCTTGCAATAAAAAGCAGCAAGTAAAAACGTATGCATATAAAACAGCCGAGATGATTGGGCAACTCGCAATAAAAAGCAGCGAGTAAAATTAAAATAAATAGCCGAAATGATTGGGCACCGCGAAAAATAGCCGAGATGATTGGGCAATCGCGACTTTCGCGATGTAAAAAGCTGAAATGATAAAGCATCGCAGAAAGAAATAAAAAAAATGAGAGAATGAAACTTTTTCCCTGCAGGTAAGTCCATAGTGACCCCTGTATACAATCCATGGGCATAAACAAAAAAGGGAAAGGGGACTACATTTCCCCACCAGGCTGCGTCGAAGGGAAGTCAAATCTCGACGACCACATCTACAGCCCGGAGACCAACAGCGGCGTTCCTCCTCATTCCAGCAGGACACGGACGTGACATCACTAATCGGAGCCACGACAAAGTCCCTAGTTCCAAGACTCTACGGTTCACAGACATCCTAGAGTCAGCCAATGACCTCCGTCTCGGAAACAAGTCAGTCAATGACCTCCGTCTCGGAAACAAGTCAGCAAATGACCTCCGTCGTGGAAACAAGTCAGCTAATGACCTCTGTCGCGGAAACAAGTCAGCCAATGACCTCTGTGTTGCGGAAACAAGTCAGCCAATGACCTCCGTCTCGGAAACAAGTTAGCTAATGATCTCCGTCTCGGAAACAAGTCAGCAAATGACCTCCGTTGCGGAAACAAGTCAGCCAATGACCTCCGTCTCGGAAACAAGTCAGGCAATGACCTCCATCTCGGAAACAAGTCAGCCAATGACCTCCGTTGCGGAAACAAGTCAGCCAATGACCTCCGTCTCGGAAACAAGTTAGCTAATGACCTCCGTCTCGGAAACAAGTCAGCAAATGAACTCCGTTGCGGAAACAAGTCAGCCAATGACCTCCGTCTCGGAAACAAGTCAGTCAATAACCTCCGTCTCGGAAACAAGTCAGCCAATGACCTCCATTGCGGAAACAAGTCAGCCAATGACCTCCGTCTCGGAAACAAGTGAGCTAATGACCTCCGTCTCGGAAACAAGTCAGCCAATGACCTCCGTCTCGGAAACAAGTCAGCCAATGACCTCCGTCTCGGAAACAAGTCAGCCAATGACCTCCGTCTCGGAAACTAGTCAGTCAATGACCTCCGTCTCGGAAACAAATCAGCCAACGGCCTCCCCGTTGGAGCAATACTTCGACTCGAAAACAAGTCAACTCACCAATCACTTACGAGTCCTCTCGACTTGTAAGAGAGAAAATTCTCTTATAAGATCCTTACGACTTATAAGAGAAAATACACTTAGGAATCCTCACGATTCCTAAGGAGAAAATCCACCTACGAGATCCTCTCGATCCGTAGGGAGAAAAGTCTCTATGAGACCCTCACGGCTCATAGAGTTGAAAAGTCTTAGGCGGCAGATCTGAACCTGCAGCCTAAGCCATCGCTATCTCTAGGCAAAAACCATCGCTATCTCTGGGCAAAAACTAAGATGCTTACTCTATTATCTGCCAATTATGTTTATCAAGACAGCATACTGATAATAAGAGAAGGGAGAAAGCAAAAGAGCATACAAGATATTCAAAAAGAAAAAATTTGTATCTTTATTTATTAACTTCAATCAAATACAAGGTGAAGCGTACAAAAGAATAAAGAATGGATACATCTTATTCGAAAAAGAATTTTTTTTTTACAAATATATGGATACAAGGGGAACTGCTGGGAAGGAAGCGTCTTGTATAGCTCTAGAAATTGTTCGCGCACCTCCATCCACGCTTTCTCCTGATCGGCCACCACCGCCAATTCTGCCTCCACTTGAGCCCGCTGCTGCAAGAAAGATGCAAGCTGCTCCCCAACGGCCTGATGAGCAGCTTCGCGGCCTGGGGTGTCACGCTCGGTGACATCAAGCTTTCGCTTCAAGTTTATCCCATGAGAGATGCGTTCCAGGAGGCCCTCAAAGATAGCCTTCACTTGGGCAGCATTCGCCTCAACCTCAGCACGCAGACGAGCCTTCTCGCTCGAGGTCTCTTGGTATTCCCTCAGCCTTAAAACCGCTTCTTGTTCCAAGTAGTGGACGTAAGAAGCGCTTTGCTCAATCCACGCTGCTCTTTGATTGCTTGCGGCCAAAACCTCAGGGACAGGACGCATCGACTCCAGCTGATGCAGGCGAGCCTCGATCTCCCTGCAGTAATTAACCCAAGACGCAACGATGCCCTCATCATGGAAATTTACGAGTATCACCAGCATCGGGTTAACCGCCGTAGCGAAATCTGCAGCAGACGTAGGAGTCTCGACGTCGAGTTCCTCGATGTAGTCGCTCAACCTGCGCAGACTGTTCGTGGCGCCTTTCGAGGACGGACGTCTCAGGAAAGGGCCTGCCGGCATTGTGATGTGAGGCTCGAAGGGCACCGAGATCGGAACGACAGCTAAAAAAAAAAAACAAGATGCGATTAGATGACACTTTAAGAAAGGAAAAAAAGGGGTCATCAATGCAATAGTCTACTATACCAGCTGCAGCAGGTGGCAAGGCCGGAGGGGCCGGTGGCGTGACCGATCTTTCGTCTCCTCCTTCGATTTGTAACACTGCAATCAGGACAAGGGAAAATTAGAAATAATTCCATTACTAAAAAAGAAAAAAGAAGACATCAGTTGGAAACTATACTCACCAGCGCCACTGGAGAAGAAGCGAGTTCAGATGGGAAGGAGAAGTGTGGGAGCAACACTTGATAAAGATGATCAAAAAGCACTCCTGAAGAGACACAACAATACGACTTTAGTACATAAATTATGTGTCTGAAAGATAAAACTAATAAGTTGCAAACCCATACCTTCCAACATCTTCGATGGTATGAGAGAGGGCTGAGAGGTGACCACCGCCAAGGCAGTAGTTGACGGCGCTCCCTCGAGCAATGGAGCATCGGCACTGGCCGCACCTGCGTTAAAAACAAGGATAAACTTGTTAGAAGCTGTTGCAAGATAAAAAAAAAGGAGGACTGTAACTCGAGATTTACCTGATGAGCCGCCGGCCGAAGCAGAGGCGTCTCCCTCCTCCATCGACATGAGGCCACCGCCCGTGGCCTCATCACCCGACTCAATGGGGGCTGTCGTCGTGCTTGCGCGGCCGGGAGACGGCGGAAGACCGTAGACAGGGAGGGCAATAATCGGAGCATTGCCGGACTTTTGAGAAGGAGCGGTTGGCTCTTCCCTAAGAGTCGTGCCCATCTCACCCGCTACTTCTTCGGGCTCAGTGGTCTCCATTGTCTCATCCGTCATCACCAGGGGGTCACTGGCCTCAAGCGCCTCATCCGCCGCTACCTCGGGCTCAGTTGTAGCGGTCGTCTCATTTGCCGCCATCCCAGGCTCGGCATCAACGACCTTCTCGGGTGTGGCTCCCTCAGCCCCCAACTCAGGCTTAGCAACCCCGGCGACGTTGCCCACCGTCGGCTCGGGTTCGACCAATGCCTCTTCCTCTGGCCCCTCAGGTTCGACGGTCTCCACCTCCCCCTCGGTTGGACTTGGCCATGCAGGATAGAATATACAAGAACCGACAGCTTTATAATTCTTACAACAAAATTCTGATAGAAATATTACCTGAGGTGGACTTATCGTTAGCCTCCCTATTGGCGCGCACCACCTGTCTGTGAGCTGTAGACAAGGCGACCGGAGGCTCTTCTGAGGGAGTATTAGCACGAGCGACAGTGCTTGGGCCCGCTCCAATGGCCAAAGCAGCCCTGCGTGCCATCGCTTCGCGCCTCAACCGCTTCCTCTCCTTCCGGGCCGTCGCGATGGACCTCTTCGACGCTTCCTTCATCAAGGTGTCGTCGTCCTCGTTTAGAGTTGCCTCCAGAGCCTTTAAGGCATCTTTCATCGGCTCTTCAAGTCGGGTCTCTCGCGGTAGCCCCGAGGAGGCAGAAACATCGGCGGTTAGCCCGGGAAGAGTCTCCGCGTCACTTGGCGGGATCGGCATTGTGGTTCCTGCGATAAAAAAAAGGGGAAGATTAGATCGACCATAACACAAGGAGAATAAAGACTTGATGAGTCGAAATGTACCAAGGCCTAAGGACGCTCTAAGTCGTTCCTCCTCTTGGAAAGTCTTGAGGGAAGCAGCAATGGCTTCTTCAGTGGTGATGCATGTTTAAAGAAAAAAAAGGAAAAACGTTAGTCAAAGGCAATAATAAAGATATGATGCAATAAAAAATGCGACTAGTGATTACCTAATTGCGCAAGCTTAGCTAGCCACGCGTCGCACCTCGCCAACCGCTCTGAAGCTACGATAGCGGCCTCAAAGTCCGTGTCATCCAGCAGCATGACTAATCCCCTGTTGGTCCCGTATTCACTCAGGCCCTCACCATAGGGAGCGTGGGGTTCCTGACCGAACACAACGTCTGCTGCGAAGAGCGACTTCTTCTTCTGCTGCTGCCTACCAGCCCTGGGTGCACCCGGGATCGACTTGCGCTTTGCAGACACCTTGGGGCGGCATGTCCCGATGTCCGCACCCACACCAGACTCCGGCGAGGCTACAACCACTGTCTCCACTGGAGCACAGGGCGCTGGTGGTGCATCCGTAATATCGGGAAGCGGCAATCCGCGTGGAGGACTCTGCGCACGCAGTGGTCCGGCTCTAGCATCTTTTAGAGGGGAGACTACCGGGGTCCTTGGCACTAAAGGAGTGTTGCGGTCGCTACCTGGAGGTGCACCCTTACGGTCGACCAGCAATCGCTTTTCCTCCTTTATGACGGCTCCCGTCGAATGACTGTACCATTCTGTATATACCTTGAGGAGTCGTGGGGCGCAAGCCGGCTCACTGATAAAAAAGTGGGAACCCGTATTCAGACGCATGAAGTGATGCAGCGCGCTCTCCATCCCTTCTTCAGTAGCAGCAGGTTCCAATAAGAAAGCCTCCAATGGTACCCCCTGATTGTAGCTCAGTTGTTGGGCGAAACGATGCGGGTTGTATCTCATGAAAATCGCCGCACCATTCTGCCTGAACACCAGGAAGTCCGGTCTGATAGAATATAGATGGAGGGTCTCCCGGGCCGTCAAAACTGAGGTCCCATCTTTGAAAGTGTCTTGCAATGGCCGCACCGCAGTGGTAGATGCCTTTCCAATAGTCAGCATCTTGTCGATGAAAGACACCCCGTCTCCAACGGTGTGGGGGCGAAGGAGCAAACCCCCGGCATTCCGTGGCGATGGGGTCACAATTGATGCGCCAATCAGCTGTATGATGCGAGGGAAGCTGCACCTGTCATAAAACGAGGGCCTTTTGTGCATGCCAAAGACGCTCGATGTGTGTAGCTCGAGCCACGATATGAAGTAGTGCATCGGGAAGATCACGTGCAGTACCCCAGACTCATTAGCATCCGCCGCTTGACTGAGGCTGTGATACAGGTGAGCCAAGCCGGCGATCCCAACAGCCACTTTTACCCCAATGGTCATCCGGTGAGCTGGGTAAAATACAGAAGGCCGCATATGGCGAGAATGCATCGGGAGCGCAAACCAACTCAGCCATAGCCCAAGAAATCCTAAGAAGAAGGCCTCTTCGTCCATCCCAGGGGCTGCAACTTCCGCAAAAGACACGGTCGGGGAGTTAGGAAGGAAAAAACCCTTTTGGTCTATTTTCTTCGCTGGCAGGTTGTCTAAACCTAGACCGAAAGGGTCATCAAGTGTGGCAAATTTGGCAACTTCTGCCGAGAGGACGTTTGGGTGAAGGAACCGAGCGATGAAATCCTCGAAGCTAACTCCGCGGCTCCCACGTTCAATGAAAAGGGCCTCATAGATGTTCAACACTTTGATCAAACTTGGGAATTGGTGTTGAACAGCATTCTCCGGGGTGAGGCCCCTTACTGCCGGCTTAGCACCGAAGACGTACTCGTCTGGAGGAAGCAACACCTCATAGTGCTCCCTATAACCGGTAAGCCGGAGACCTCTGTGAATTCCTCCAAAGAAATCAACACTTCCCGGTCCATTGTGAGGAAAGTGTGAGTAGGGATGTTCCACTGCTCCAAGAAGGCCTTGAACCACCAGGTGGGAAGCGTAGGGTATTGGAAGAGGGAGACGTATACCGCAGTGTACAACCCTAACCTTATCAACTGCGACTTCTTCGCCGACAGAATGTAGCGAGCCCATGGCAGATAGCCGACCGGGTGGCGGGGGATCAGACCTATAGTATATGATTGCCCCCAAGGTCGCGCCTCGCCTTGACAGATACGGCGTCCCAGGATATCCAAAACCATAGAACGCTGAACAGGAATTGCATCTATAGCAGGATGAAGAAAGCCCTTTGAAGTCTAATCGACCATCTCCACGGCATACTGCACCGGGGGTGGGCTGGCATAATGGATCGCCGTAATAGGTTCTGACGGTACTGCGCACGTAAAGCTCCATCGACCCATGATGATTTGATTGTACCACGACCCCCAAAGGTGGAGACTCTTATATTCCGGGTCATGGTCCCTGATCATAGCTAGGACTTCGCGGTCTACGGGCGCTTCGGGAAACCCTTCCTCCGAACGAACAAATGGGAATGACGTATCGAAAGACATGTTCACTGCAAGGGGACAAAATTGGCCGTTAGTGTTGCAATTCCAACGCTTGGCGTTTAAATTTTTTTTTAAATTAAAAGTTAATTAAAATTAAATTAAAATTTAATTACACCACACTGCAGTGCAGTGGGTAGGAGACCAAAGGGGGACCCACAAAATCTGGATGACAATGCATCAGTTAATAAGACAACCCCATCATTGGATGAGATTGTCAGTTAATCCCCAAGAGAATATTCTCATTAATAATAAAAAAATCCCTAGAAATAAGGAGAAAATCTTCTCTTTCAGAGCAAAACTCTGTCACAGAGTGACACTTGTTAAACTCTGGTCTCAGGGGAATAAGATTCCTTAAAAGAGCCTAGCTCTGTGATAATGATAAGAAAATCTGTTTAAAAAAAAAAGAAGTTTTCTTTAAACTCCTAAAAAAATTAAAAAATTTTGAAGACTCTTAGGAGTTCTTCACTTTTAGATCAGAAAGATCTACCTTTTTGGTCCATGAGCAAAGCTCTGCTCATGGGTTAAAACCCATGAACAAGATCTCTGTAAATCTATGGATTCTTGAGAGCAAACCTCTGTTGGTGAAACCCCGAAGGGGTTTTCTTTAGATCAGAAGATCTATGAGAGCAAAGCTCTGTTGATTAAGATTAATTAAAATTAATTTAATCTAAGATTAATTTTACCTAAAGTTTTTCTAACTTTAGAAACAAGAGCAAGGCTCTGAAGTTCTTAAGCAAGAGCAAAACTTTGAAAATCAAAATCTTGGAAAATGGTAAAGATTTTCTAAGGGCCAGGGGTCCTATATATAGGCGCTTGCGCCCCTTCAGCTCCTGAGTTGATCCAACGGCCAGGATCTTGCCACCGCTGCACTCACGTGCGCACCACGTGAGCGCAACGGTGGGAGGGCATTTGTTTCCCCAATCAGAGTAAAGCTCTGTTTGAATTTCAAAAATTCAAAATTCGAAACAACGCTTCAAATTGCTTGCGCTGCGCGCCACGTATCAAAAGCTGATACGTCAGCGCAGCGCCCAAGGCAGCGCGCCCAATCAGAGCAAAGCTCTATTTAAAACAGAATTAAAGGAAGTAACGCTTCAGTTGCGCTGCGCGACACGTGTCAGCGCAGTTGCGCTGCGCGACACGTGTTAGCGCAGTTGCGCTGCGCTCTGCACTGCGTGACACGTGTCACGCGCTGGAGCGTTTGCGCCAAACAGAATTAAATTCTAGTAAGATTCTTCTGTTCTTATTAAAACAAGAAGATTGCCTTCTGTAAAACAGAAGCCCTTGGATCAAAAATCCAACGGTGGGGAAAATTCCTTAAATCACTCAAAGAAAGATCTCTTTAACAAATTTATGGGCACTATATAAAGGCCCCTAGACCCCAATTCAAAAGGGATCAACATTGTGAGAGATCAAGAATCATCAAGAACTTCAACTCTGAAGAAACTTGTAAAGAGACTCAAGAAAAAGGTAAAAACCTTTAAAATAGAAGAATTTCTTCTAATAGATCATTGATCTAAGAACAAGATCAATGATCTTCAATAAAATATAAATAACAGTGCCTTGCACTCTTTTATGAACCACTGGTTCTTTGAAAACAAGAAAAACTTGTTTTCTCTGATCTAAAATTGATCAAAATTTAAAACAGTGCCTTGCACTTGTAAATCTGCACTGTTGCGCTTCTGGGTTGGCGCAAGCCACCAGAGAGCGCCACGTGTCAGCACCTGAACCACTTGCGATTTGCGCTTTTAAGATAGTGCCTTGCTCTCTGAAATTGGCGCAACTCACCAGAGCGCGCCACGTGTCAGCAGCGCAACAACGCAGCGCACTGCGCTTGCGTGACACGTGTCATCACCACAAGCGCTTGCGCTCAGTGATTGGCGCAAAGCGCCTAACAAATGCACTGCATTGTTTATTGAAGGGCCAGGCCCAAATCAAAAAGGCCTAGTAGGCCAAAATAAATTGCAATGCAATAAAAGGGGCGGAGCCTAAACAAAATTGATGTTCTGCATCATTTATAAAAGGGCAGAGCCCAAACAAAATAAAATGCAATAAAAGGGCAGAGCCCAAACAAAATTGATGCTCTGCATCATTTATAAATGGGCAGAGCCCAAACAAAATAAATAATGCAATGCATTATTTAAAAAGGGGCAAAGCCCTAGCACAGGCCTATTAGGCCAGAAACAAATAAAAGCGTTGAACATTTTTTTAACTGGACTTAGCCCAATCATGGCCGTAAGTCCTCAAATTAAATTGACCGAGCACAGCTGCTCTCTTAAATCAATTTAACCCCGGTTCGAGCGTACATCTCCGAACTCCTCTGACCCCTATCGTTGTAATCCTTTAACGACGTCAGAGAGGTGACGGGTCCCGACAACCACACATCAACACGGACTGTGGGGTCCTTAAACTCATGGACTTGTGCGTTCTTAAACCAAAATACGGACCGTGGGGTCCTTAAACCCGCGGACTTAAGCGTCCTTAAACTAAAATACGGACTGTGGGGTCCTTAAGCCCACGGACTTAAACGCCCTTAAACTAAAGCACGGACTGTAGGGTCCATAAACCCACGGACTTAAGCGTCCTTAAACTAAAATACGGACTGTGGGGTCCTTAAACCCGCGGACTTAAGCGTCCTTAAACTAAAGCACGGACTGTGGGGTCCTTAAACCCGCGGACTTAAGCGTCCTTAAATTAAATTATGGACTGTGGGGTCCTTAAGCCCACGGACTTAAGCGTCCTTAAACTACCTATGGACCACCATGTCCCTAAACTGGAATATAGACCACCATGTCCCTAAACTGGAATATAGACCACCATGTCCCTAAACTGGAATATGGACCGCAATGTCCTTAAACTACGTATGGACCACTACGTCCCTAAACTGGAACAATAGAGCCCAAATGCTCTTTTGTCGGATCTAAACGATCCCGTTAAGTTGATCTTAGTCTCAAATCAGACTAACGTATCCTTAACAAACGTTTAAGTCGATCTTAGCCTAAATATGGCTAACGAATCTTTAAACTAAAATACCAAACCCAAATCTAAGTAAATACGGATTTGGACTACTCCACGTCCTACGGGCGACGGCATAACTTAGTCTCCGTATACAATCCACGGGCATCCACAAACAAAACAAACTCACACGACACGAAGTGAAATTCTGGAGAAGGAGAAAGTTGTTACCGCTATCGGTAGCGTAATTAACTGCAGGGGCTTGCGCCTGCAGGGAAGAGCGTCCCCACAATAAAAAACCGCTCAAGCGAGGGGGAATCTGACGAAGTCTGCTACATCGGCCGCATCCGTCCAAACCTCCGATACACGGTGCCATAAATCAACTTGGCATCTTCGGAGAGGTGGACGGATAAAACCAAATAGCATCTGCCCCGAATTTCAGGCAAGACGTCTCTACGTCGTCGTCGCCGTTCGGAAGGGAACAATACCCTACAAATTGCACAAACACGAACCTTGAAACTTGGAATAATAGAAGAGACCTTGAAATGCTCTTGTCTAAAGTCCTTAGTATGAAGGAAAATAAAATAAAAATATAAGTGTGAATAAAGAGATAAAAAATGAACACTGGTTTTTGTAATTACTTAAGGCTGCATAAATAGAAAAAAATATCTAGCGAGAGTGCTTTATCACCTAGTGCCTTAGACCAACTGGTTTGGGAGTCACTGCTAAAGCCTTAGGTGTTACAAGACTAGGAATTACGCTTTAATATGCAAACACGTTTTGTAATCGGTCGTTAGTACCTCAAGAAGTATTAACGGTTGCATGAAGAATGTGTGAGCAATTTCATCTAAAAATTCACCAACTAAAAGTACTTTGGACAATTGACAAGAATATTAGACCTTGAATTGAATTTTCAAGTGTAGGGGTGATACATACACACACGTAGGGGTATGTGATTGGGGTTTAGATAAGAGATAGGAATGAAAAAATAAGACCTATATCTTTAGTAGAGATGATAAAAATTCCTAAGTTGAGATGAAACCCTAGAAGGAAAATTCAAAAGATGCTAAAAGTTAAGTAAATTTACAGAACATATATAATCTTAAGTTAAATAATAAGGAAGCGTGAAAAATATGGATGGATAATTTCTGAGTTGAAGATAATAGAGTTTCTTGTTAGAAAACCTAATTGGAAAATAAAAGTCAATAGGCCGAATTGATAGCATTTTGTGGGTAGTATCCGCTGAAAACCCTCAGGAGACAACACTCCTCCTACTAGGGACACCTAGAGGTTTAACGGCTTGTTGCACGAGCTCAGTACAATCGCGTTTCCCTGTGAAAGTGAGGTTATGTCTTTTTCGAGAATAAAACTAGTTTTGCTCGAGGACGAGCAAAAGATAAGTTTGGGGGTATTTGTTCATATCATAATTTTGCATTATTATATTCCCCATTCTTATTCATTTTACAAATAAACAGGTGCTTTTGATACATGTCTGCTACATAGTTGCAGATTACAGGTTCTCGGAATAAAACAGTGAAAATGATGAAAAGACGATACAAAAGTGAGACTACGACCAACAAATGGAAGAATCTTGATCATGCCTACAGTTTGAGGGACAAATGTAGATCAATGAACAAGTTCACAAAGTACAAAGGCAGCACAAGGTTCAAGACTTTGACATGAAGTAAAGGATAAAATTCCACAATATTCTACACTGTGGAAATCTGGAAGAAACTAGAAGACATTCAGAGAAACCAAGTAAAGAAACTAGAATAACAATGCAACGAGAAGATAACCTGAGAAACTGAACATGTGATCCCACTATATGGCCGCGGATCTGCGGCCAAACATGGCGTATGGCCGCGGTTCCGCGGCCATGATAAGCCCGTGTCGGTGCGAATCCTGACGGTGTGGCGGTGCGTTAACTAGTCTTCTTAGGGGCAATTTTGTAAATGCAGATATGAATCGAATGTAACCCTAGGGTTTCTATGATCTATAAATAGAAACTCTAAGGCTCTTTTTGGAGCATACCTCTTCTTGTGCCTCATTTTATTTATCAAATTCAGAATTTCAATTCCTGTAATGTATGAAGAGTGCATCAAATATAAAGTAAGTTTTCTTTTCTTGCCTTAGTTTAATTTTCCTTTCTACCCTAGTATAACTTTGTTTATCTGCCCTAGTTTAGATTTTATTTATCTGTCGTAGATTAGATAATTGGTCTTTTAAAAACAATCATAAAAATGAAATCTTTTTCCCTAATGAGTGAGTAGTTCCTCACTTGTTAGGGTTAGGAATATGAGAGATTTGAGAAATGAAAATCTCTCACCCCTTTCTTATCCGTCACATATTTTTATAGGACTCCATGCATACGTACACACACCGCTCACTAGGGCACCCTATCCCACGAGGTAGCGGTGATACCGTAGTTTAAAAGACCGGTTGTGTATGTTTTCCATGGAGGTTAGGGTAAGAGTTAAGAAAGGACAGACAAGGACCTAGAGGAAGAAACCTAGTTTCTTCCCGATGACGCTAATCCATTTTATTAATTATTACCTTAACACCTAAACAGATCTTAATTAGGGCAGAGAAAGCGGTGAGACTTATTGAGTTTCCAAACTTAACCTAACCCTAACCCTAGCAAGATTTTAATGAGACTTATTTCAGTTTTTAGTGATAATCGATCCAACACCACTTGGAATTAACTCGTTAGAACAAATAGAAAATACACAAAATCTCTGTGGACCGACCCGTACTCACCGGCTAGCTACCAAGTGACGCCGTTCTTGATTGCGGTTAAATATTCTTTGATTCAACTTTCGAAACGCAAGCGCGTACAAAATCTATACCAATCAACCCCCAAGACTGGTGTTGTTGCGCAAAACCGGTCCCCCGAAACTGTTGTTCCTCCGGTTGTTGCGCTTGTCCGGTGCCAGGGTTGCTGCTGACGGTATGGTGATCCAAACCATTGATCCTGCTGCGCTGGATCTCCGTGATGTTGCGGCTCTGGTGCCGGCTCATGCTGCGGCTCTGGTGCCGGTTCATACTGCTGCTCCGGTGCCGTCTCATACTGCTGCTCTGGTGCCGGCGATAAATGTGGAACCATATTATATGAACCGAATATACCACCAATATATTGGTCTACATTTGAAAATAGAGCCTGAGTTTCCGGACCAGCATCAGTCGGATATGGATCCTGCACCATTGATTGTATATGATGCAACCCACGAGTCTGTCGTTACATTAGAAATAAGAAATAAGTATTGACTCATACCGCCGGATGTTAAAAAGTAATATAATCTAAAGAATTCAACTTACCAAATCTTGTTCCACGTGGCCTCTAGGCTCGTACCGCTTGATGTTTGGGAAGTCGTTAGGGGGAGCAGAAAGATATCTTATGGTGACACGCTTATACCACTGTAGATATGCTTCGGTAGCGTCGGTGGTTGTTTGGCCTCCTATTTGCTGTAAGGCAATATTATGCTGCCTATCCTCCCATCTCAGCAAATATTGATGATGATACTCCCTCCAATCACGCTCCGCCTTTCCTCCTCGCATGTCTCCCTTTATTGTCATAGGTGCAGGCGGCGGGACAGAAATATGTTGCGATCGACTGAACTATCGCAACACCTGGTCCGGTAGATGCATGACAACGATATTAATGCAGAGGAGTGGGCATTGAGCCCGCTAAACCGGCTCTCCTTTGATACAGATGCCGGGTAATCCTTGCAGACGATTTGCTGTATAAGACGTTCACGTGAACTGCGCAAATAATATAGTACAAAAATTGTGATGAAAGTAATTCAAAATTTTAAAACAAACTTAATTACCTAAGTTATGGTTACATGAGTCGCCTCCATGCGATCCAACTCATCTCTATAGTACCTAAGTACTCGACAAGGAGCCTTATACACTTTCTTGTCATTCCACCAAGAGCCGAGCGGCTTTCTAGGGGTATCCAAGGCAGTTATTTTAATTTGATCTGGTCTTCCCATACACATATGCTCCCATGACCAAATCTATAAATAAAGTGTCAAATGATAAGAGAAAGAACCAATATTACAATTTTGTAAATTTCTAGCTGTTAAAAACAAGGAATGTACCTGAAGTAATGTAATGCATCCACAAATTTTATTTTTCGTTGGAGCACATGCCTTATCGAGTTCCTTATAAAGATAGGCCAAGACCCCTGCTCCCCAAGTATATTGGCCACACACATCAAAGTTCGTAAGGAACCCAAGGTATAAAGGATAGACATGCGTTACCGATTGGTCCGGTATCAACCAAGAACCGATCATGTAGAGAATATAGGCACGTGCATGTCTATCCAAGACTTCATCGGTGGCTTCATCAGGGATATTAGTGAATGTATCTTTCAGCCAATTCAAACTGATCTTATACCCCTTACTATAGCCTCCTGATGCCTGATATTAGCATTTTTTGTGAAATATTAAAGCTAAAAAATGTACAAAATTTCCATGCGCGGAATCAATAAGAGATAATCTGAATCTGAATATTAGATATAAATAATTTACTTAGCTAAAAACAAAGATATCAAGAGTTTATTGACATTAATTTTTTTACCTGTCCGAGAGCAGATTCGGCATATGTATCCTAGTAATGGTGATCGCTATCTGGACCAACAATTTTTCCTCCGACCAATCCAATTCCATTGACTCGTAAACCGAGTAAGAGGCCAATATCCTGGATTGTAATAGTGGCCTCATCTCATTTTAGATGAAACGTGTGGGTCTCTTTTCTCCAGCGCTCAACTAGAGAGGTAACGAGAGCGTGGTCGATTTGGATATGACGAAGCAATGAAGCTTCATAAAATCTGGCCTTTCGAATCCGCTCGATTATTCACTGGTCGATAACTATCCACTTGTCAGAACTATGGGTGACGATGGTGATATTATCTCCACCCTGCAAAATTAAATCATGTTATTTTCAACTATTAGAATTAAAAGATAAAAAAAATTAATAAGCTTTGAATCTTTCCTCTTCGTGTAATATATTGAAAAACCTGTGTTCGTTTTGATCAACGAGCAGAGATTTATCGAATAATTGATTCTCCATTGAGACAATTTTGATATTTTAGATATAAGAAGGAATTTTGGACAGAGTTAATTTAACAAAAACCATACTGAAGAGGGTGGGACTTGATAGGGAAAGGAGGGCGAGTTTTAGGAACCCGCCCTCATATTTGCTTAGTGTTGTCACATCAGTTTATTTATTTAAAGTGATTGTATGAATCCCCGGGATATGTATTATAGTGTCAAGTCAAATCAGTTTTTTAATGTTTTATAGTTTTATCATAACGAAGAGGGCGGGTTCTTAGAACGCGCCCTCTTCTATAATTAAATGAGGGCGTGTTTCAGGAACCCGCCCTTATATTTGTTGGATTCCCGGGATATGTATTATAGTGTCAAGTCAAATCAGTTTTTTAATATTATATATTATAGTGTCAAGTCAAATCAGTTTAGTTTTTTAATGTTTTATATTTTTATCAGAACGAAGAGAGCGGGTTCTGGACGGGTTCTTAGAACCCGCTCTCTTCAATAATTAAATGAGGGCGTGTTCCAGAAACCCGCCCTCATATTTGTTGGATTCCCGGGATATGTATTATAGTGTCAAGTCAAATCAATTTTTTAATGTTTTATATTTTTATCAGAACGAAGAGGGCGGGTTCCTAGAACCCGCCCTCTTCAATAATTAAATACGGCACCCTATTTGGGTAGACTTAGCCGTGGCAGAATTAAATACGGCACCCTATTTGGAAGCGACAGTAGCAAGCGAAGATTGCGTCACTGTTGGGGATTTATTTCAGGAAAAAAGAGATCTTATTTGTAAGCCGAAGTCATGGTCTATTTAGCAAAACGTTACATTTAAATCCGAAGAGTCAAATAAGACGTACTATACCGTGGTATGTACGAAAGCTCCTGAATGTAAGTGGAGATTGCATGCATGTTGTTCCAAAAGAGCCAATGCTTGGAAGGTTACGAAATACAACCAAGAACATACATGCATCAATTCTATTATGTTACAAAATCACAGGAATTGCACTTCATCTTACATTTGCTCACTAATCATGCCACTAATCCGTACAGATGTGGCGATGACTCCCTGAGAGATACGGCTCTACGTTAGCGGAGAGCATAAAATTCAGATTTCGTATGTGAAGACATGGAATGCTCGTAGAAAGGCTTTATGCAGGATATTTGGGGACTGGGAAAACTCGTACAACTCACTAGTCCCTTTTATGGAAGGTATGAAAGAATCAAATCCGGGGACCGTATACCGGTTAAAAACCACAGAAACAGATGCCGATGGCTTTGTCAGGTTTTAAAGAATTTTCTGATGTTTTGCTCCAAGAGCGGCTGGTTTCACATACTGTCGGCCGGTATTGTGCGTTGATGGGACGCATCTATACGGTAAGTATAGAGGCTGCATGTTAATCGCTACAGGTGTTGATGCTAGTAACGGTATATTTCCGTTGGGATTTTCTATTGTCGAGGGTGAAAATACATCATCCTGGTCATGGTTTTTCCGTCAATTCAAAAGTATCCCATCTGTTATTGATAAAACAGATTTATGCATCATATCTGATAGACATCTAGAAATACTAGCTGCAATGAGAGCTATATTTCAGACGACCCCACATAGGTTTTGCATGTGGCACTTCAGACAAAATTTTGATAGAAAATTAAAAAATTCAGATCTATATAAGTTTATGTACAAAGCCGGTGAAGCGTCTGACCCTAATGTCCATGACATGTACATGACGAAAATTGAGGAGATGAGTCAAGCCGCGAAAGTATGGTTAGATGAGTATTCAGTACACATGTGGTCACAAGCACATGATAATGGATACAGATATCTACTAATGACCACTAATATGTCTTAAAGCTTCAACGGGGTCCTTAAAGGTGTTAGAGGCTTATCGATACAGAGGTTGATTGTTCGAACCTTTTTCCGGGTGAATGCTTACTATGTGCAAAGAAGAGAAAAGTCATTGGCGATGGAGACTCCGCTCACCGCGTATTACGAAGATATATTCCGGAAAAGAGAGCGCAGAGCGCAATACTACAGATCCGAAAGATTTAACAGGGCGAAGTTTCAAGTAACGGGGAGTAATGAGAATCAATATACCGTAAACTTTAGAGATCAAGGGTTCTCTTCATGCATATGCGGTGTTTTCCAGCAACAACATTTACCTTGTGCCCACGCAATTACTGCTGCGAGCAGTATGCATAACTCACATTACAATTTTGCTTGCCATTACTATACAGTTTCCAATTACCAAGGCGCATACGATCCAAAATTTCATCCTATACCGGACAGTCGCTATTGGCCCTATTATACTGGGAACAGAAAAACACCGACTGTATTACCACCGGGAAAAAATATAGGGCCCGGAAGACCTAAGGTGCGTCGAGATCGAATGACAATGGATACTGATCCTCAGTAAGGGCACACCAGATGAAGCCTATGCAAACAACCAGGTCATTATAGGATCAGATGTTCAGGACAATTATCAGGGGCGGGACCTTCGAGATCGTAACAAGTGCACCGGAAGATTTTTTATATTATAAATTTGACGGATTCATTTTGATATTATAAATTTGACCGTCGAGATAGAATTTACATTTTACAAACAGATAGGATTTTTTTGTATTATAAATTTGACGGATTCATTTTGATATTATAAATTTGACCGTAGAGATAGAATTTACATTTTACAAATATATAAGATTTTTTTGTATTGTAAATTTGACGGATTCATTTTGTACACCACATTTATATAATAAAATTTTATTATTTTATTCCAATATTTTTTCATTTTCCTTTATTTATTTAAATTTTTTTTAATTAATATAAAGAGGGAACCCGCCCTCTTTCTGGTCCTCGTTTTGATTGTTTTAAAAAGGTTTCATGAACTTTGTGGGCAACATTGCAGCAGTCTTCTCAATCGACGTACAGCTAATTTTGTCTCTTTCTCGAAACTTTTGAGTGGCTAAAAATGCTACGCAACTTGTAACACAAGAAAAAATTTATTTGATTTTCTCACAACACTTCTGTCTCTTTAAAAATTCAAAAGCTGCTTTGTGGTTCATCATCACACACGTCACCCTAACCCCCTTGATGTACCTATAAATCCCAAAAGTTGCTCCTAATCTGTGTCCATAACCAACATGTTGAGTCCCCCACAACCAATGATACAAAAGAAAATGGAAGGAATATTTCATCAACACCACTTTCTTTTGGTGACTTATCCCCTTCAAGGCCATATCAACCCGGCCATCCATTTGGCGAACCGCCTCGCGAAAACCGCCGGCGTGCGCATCACCTTCTCCACTGCCGTCTCCGGTCACCGCAAAATGTTCCCGGATCTCGAATATCCGGATCAAGAAGTCACCGATGGTCCCATCACTTATCTCCCATATACCAACGGCTACGATGAAGGCTACCGGCCCGGAGTCGATGATACAGCACACTACCTTTCTCAATCCAGAACTGTCGGTCCGAAGAGTCTTTTGTCTGTTATAGATAAGCTCGATTCCCGTGGCCGACGCGTCGACTGTGTGATTTATACATTCATGGTATCTTGGGCCAGTGATGTGGCCCGAGATCATGGGATTCCGTCTGCCCAGTACTGGATCCAGCCTGCTACCGTGTTTGCCATTTATCACCATATTTTTCATGGTTATGATACGTTGATGACCGCAAACGCTAAAGTGCTTTCGGCGACAATCGAGTTACCGGGGCTTCCACCGCTGCAGATGCGCGACCTGCCGACCTTTTTGGAGGCCCTGTATTCTTCGGATGACGTCAACTCTGCAGTACTTGAAACCATCAGAGAGGCTCTTTTGACTTTGGATGAGGAACATGTCAAGCCAAAACCGAAGGTCTTGGTGAACACGTTTGATGAGCTGGAGGCCGATGCTCTATCTGCTATTGGTAGTTTGGATCTGATAGCGGTAGGTCCAATCCTGCAGTCTTTTCCGAAAGATGAGGGTAAAGAAGCCGCTAGTTTCAATCTATTCAAGCCCGACGAGAAGGCGTACATGGAGTGGTTAGACTCCAAACCGGAAAAATCGGTGGTATACATATCATTCGGAAGCATGGCGGACGTGAAGAAGCCGCAGATTGATGAGGTTTTGAAGGGGTTGAAAGAGAGCGGGAGACCATACCTATATGTGGTAAGAAAAAACAACAGATACGAAGGAATTGAGTTGGAGGATAATGGAGAGAATGGGATGGTGGTAGAGTGGTGTTCACAAGTAAGCGTTTTGTCTCATCCTTCTGTTGGATGCTTCGTCACACACTGCGGATGGAATTCGACTCTGGAAAGCTTGATATCTGGAGTACCTACCATCGGAGTGCCGCAGTGGTCGGATCAGACAACAAATGCGATGCTGATGGAAAAAGTGTGGCGTACAGGAGTCAGGGGTGAGACTAACGAAGATGGCATTCTGGAAGGCCACGAGCTGAGAAGGTGTTTGGATTTGGTTTTCGGGAACGATGGGGATGGAGTGGAATTTAGGAGAAATGCCGAGATGTGGAAGAAGAAAGCCATGGAGGCAGTCACCGAAGGAGGATCGTCCGATCGGAATCTAAAAGACTTCGTTAATGGGTTCGCTAAATCTCATTGAACGCTTCTACTGGAATTTGCTTGTATTACATAAAAATGCTATATCTCCCGATCGATCCAGCTGGGCCGAGTGACTAATCTCGACCCACCTTAGGTCCCCGCCTCTGGGATACCCAGCTCTTTTAATTCATATTGATTTCATATTTGTCTTGAAGATGTATACTTGGAGTCAGGAGTCAGCAAAACAGATATAATTATTTCTTAAATTTTCTTTATGTCAGGTAAACACCAAAAAGAAATTCAATTGAGAGTTTTTGGATTTTCTTTCGGTTCCTCAATGCCATAATCTTAATTTAACAATCAAATTTCTATCACACCAATTGTTCATAAAAGTCCTTCCTAATATGAGAGAATAATTAATATTAATTTACATGGAATCCCTTTCAACATCAAGTTACTTTTCTTCAGGCATTTTAACTGAGCAAAATAAAATCACCTAATTACTCAAAACCAAAATCTTCAATTACTCATGAACACAGTACATTCATTTCGAAAATAAATATAATAATAATATAATTTTGAAAGAACAATTTCCAAAATACCTGATCAGTATTTGACACTTTAATGGGATTGAACAGTAAACTTGTTCTCTTCAATATGAGAATATTGGATTCTATCTAGACATCCATAGTTTTCCTAAATGCATTCAAGCAGCCCAATGTTTCAGATTTCTTATTCCTATGTAAACGACAAGATTTACCACCATATCAAAACTTACTTGTCAACAAATCGAAAACTGCAATATTATCAAGTCAAAGGGATTATATAACAGTTTGAATTCTCCATCTTTATAAGTGACATATCCTGGAGAATTCAATATGGTCTTGTACTATATATATCATTATATGTGCTCATGACATACGGAGAATCTCCATTCTCGGTGATTAAAACACATCGCCACATCTCACATGTCAGTGTCATGCATGATAACATGTCACAACTCTAGCTATTCATGGTAGTTGTAGGTCAAGTACTTGATTTAAGAAATTACTAAATTAGATCATATTTCCATGCAAGTGACATATCATAGTTCATGATCTAATAATATAATTTCTAAGGATATTATTACAATTATAAATAAATAAGCATACCCACATTGTATATCATTAAGTGCAACTATAAAATTTTATTAATATTCAACTAATATTACATCAATTGTATTGGATGTTCAAGGACATATATATCTACTCTAGCACCCTTGTCTTCTTCTTCTTCATTTTTTTATTATCTTTTTTCTTAAACTTACTGGTTTTCTAGTTAGTTTGAGGGATATGATGTAATTTATTTATTCCAATCCAAATCCAGACCAACAAAATTGAAAGAAAAAGAAAGAAGAAGAAAAAACCTTTACCACCAAACCGCATGGTACTGGCACTTTTATTTGTGTTGATCCTAAAGTTTTTCTCATCGTTAATCACTATCTCATTTGTTTTTCTTTCGGCCTCGTTTGTGTACTATTCTTCTCCTGGATTTATTTTTTGTAGAATCTTCTTCACCTAATTTCTTATTCTTACCATCTTTTATTAATGTTTGCTTGTATAGAATCCTAACCTTAGTTATGATGATATTTAATGTACACGCATGGAAGAAAAATTAGACCTCTAATAAATATTGGCCTAAATTTCGCCAAACCAAGCTCACCCTTGCCAAAAAGCTATAGTTTGACATCGTTACTTTTTCTCTTTACATATATTCATTCTTTTTCCAAAATTCCCTCCAGTTAATTGATTTTAGATTTAACTTGCTACCATGAACTATATGCACTTTTCCCAAATGATACCGTCAACTTTTAAAATGATGGACTGATGCCATAAACTTTCAAAAGTATCAAAATAGCCCCGATGGCGTTAACGGAAAATTATGAAATCACTAAAATACCCCCCTTTTTTTGCAAATATAGTATTTTTTTATTATATGTGGGGTATTTTGGTAATTTTATAATTTTCCGTTAACGCCGCCAGGAGGGGATTTTGATACTTTTGAAAGTTCATATTATCAACCCATCATTTTGAAAGTCTATGGTATCAATCTAACTTTGGAGTCGGTACTCCATACATTAAGCTTTCCATCATCGAATTCCAATCACGGTGTGTCACAAAACACCCAGTTGAAGGGTCGATTAAAATTGGCACCTGTGAGCACCACTCCACAACCACTGCTTTCTCTTCGTCTTCATTTAACGCGAATCCTTCAAGTCTATTATCCTTTCTAACCACCCATAAGTAAGGTTTTTCGGTCATCTTTAACCCCTTAAAAATCTTCCCCATTTGTTCCTTCTTCAAAACACGGATGCTCTCAAACGATACATACAATACAGATTTATATGCTTGTTTGTCGAGCCAATTCATATACCCCTTTCTGTCATGTGTAATTAGACCACATTCTGCTACTTCATCGTCAACTTCAATCAATGATGATGAAATCCGGCCTATTGCGATTAAGTCCAGCTTTTCAACGGCTACAAGAGCCTCAAATTCTAGCTCATCAAATGAGTTCACCAAAATTTTGGGTTTAGACTCGGTTGCGTCCATATCTAGCTGTTTGAAGTTCTCACTAAATTCAGAAAATACTATTGGTGAGAAATCATCTGGCGTGGTACATGTGATAAAAGACGTCAAATCACGAATTCGCAGTCGACACGGTCTTGGTAATTTTGTCGTAAACGTAGGGTCATTAATATGAGCTGCAATGAGAGTGCCATACCCATGGAAATAGCGGTAGTAAATAAAAAGATCGGTTGCCGATTATATCCAAAACAGGATGCTCAGAATCTTATGATCACGCACCACATCAGCAACCTAGGTTAAGTTAATGGATGACGTGGCCTTGAAGCGTGGTAAGCTACCATTAGAAAGTGTACTTGTTTCTGCTGGAGGTGGTCAGCACTGTCCATTATGTTGACTGTAGGTGATTGGAAACTTGAAAATGAATTGGACGTTGAAGCAAGGGTTCATACGAGATCAGGAGTGTCGAATGAGTGACGTATGTGATGACGAAAGATACCTCAATCAATACTGTCCTCGTGACTTTTTACCTTATAAATTGGAACCTAGTTTTAGTATTCTAATAAGTTAAATAATGTACCTTATCTGATGGGACCTAGTTTATGTATTCGAATGAGTTAAAAACACACGCACACACCTAGCTTTATTCCAATGAGTTACACACAGAGAGGAGTGGTACATTGCAATCTAGTCGTGTTTTTTAAAAACGAGAATTCCTGATCTACAACATGTTTTAACGTTCCGATCCGTTTAAATTGATCACCCCACACTCAAATATATGTGTATGAAAAATTAAGAGATCTAAAAACATCTAACCTATACATCGATGGGTGCAAAAACGAATGGCTTTCGATAATGCAACATAAACGTCATATGATGCATAGGCTAGGTCTTTAAATCCTTTGATTTTTCATATACATATATTTGAGAGTAGGATGATCAATTTGAACGGATCGGATCATTAAAATATGGTATAGATCGGGAGTTTATGTTTTTAAAAAAACGCGGACCGATTTGCAATGTATCTCTCTCTCTCTCTCTCACACACACACACACACACACATATGATCCTATGAGACTGGTTCTCATTTCTTATTTTGAGGCCAAACTTTTAAACATAACCACCCGTGTTTTTCACTAATCCGTACTGGTCACTTTGATCTACTTGTATTAGATAGCTTATGTGTAAAGTTTTATTAGATTCGAAGACCTCTAACACATCTATCAAGCAATCTTGTTTTTCATGCATCGTAAAGCCGTCAATTTTTTTAATCTATTTGATAAATCAGTTAGAGATCTTCAAATCTCGTAAAATTTGATACATAATGTAACACTCTGGTTTGAATACCGTATATTTAGATTTACCATATATTTTTCCATTGATAAAACTATTCCGATAATTTTAGAATTTACTTTATGGTTGGTTGTTTATATGTTTATAAGATCTTTTGACATATATAATTTTGATAGGATAATCTTCAGTTTTAAATAATATATATTAATTCGTTAGCGACAACAGAACAATATATAATTTTACTATCTTATCAACAAATTATATTTCCTTAATATAATAAAACGTTTAAACCAATCTATTGGTATTTTATTTAGTTTGCAAATATATTTTTGCTTAAAATTATTTGCTGTTGGTTAAACCATAATATATGGTAGCACATCTTCTGGTATGAGAATAAAAAAATGCATATCAAATCTCTAAACACACACACACACACACACACACACAACTAAACACAATTAATCCCTAAACTGGCTTGGCGGGCATCCGTCATCTAGAAAGCCATCATGAGTCGGTTAACGGGGAGCTTAGAGAAAATACCCAATTGAGCAGTTGTCAGGGGCGCCGCTGGAGCTTGTCCGAGATGCCTTGTTGCTTTGTTGGTGTTGATGGCCTTGCCTCCAGCTGGAGCCAAGGAAAGTCGTTCAGACACCGACTTGCGTTTGGGTAGTGGTGCCCTCGAGATCACCACATTTGGCCTCTTGCCTTTCGAGGCTGATTTGTCTGTTACCAGAGCTTGAGGAGCAGCGACGGCGTTAGCTGGCACGAACAGAATAGAGCCAAATGGTAGCGGCGGCTCCTCTCACTGTCGCCCAAGACTGGCCAGAAGGACCGTCCTGGCGTCCATCTTCATCGTGTAGGAGATGGGAGCCGTGGTGAGAGCTAAGTTCATCATTGGAAATATTGTTGAAAACTGATTGCTTGAAAATCTGCATGAAAAAGCATTATTTTAGTATAAATATAGACATGTATATTGATTGAGTTCGCATGAACGTTTAACCCGAAATATGGGAGGAGAGATTGGGTCCCACCGGGCGTGCCAGAATCTATAGGATGTTTTTCGTCACTCTATTGAGATGGGAATACGCGCGCGCTTGTCAGGCGCATTACAGATTCCCCCTGCCTAGGGTAGGCTGGGTTTATTAGTTGTAGGGATCCGAATCTCCGGCAGCAGCGGACTAAGCTGCCGTTAATTACCCCTGGCCTTTGGAGCGAGCGAACCTCCGATTAACGGGTTAAACTGGTCATGGGAACTCAATGTGCAGTGTTGTATTTTGAAGGGGTTTTGGATATATCGGGGGCCATGTGGAGTTTTTACGGGGGTCCCGCTATCCGGATAGCGGGCTAGGGGTCATGGAGGCTAGCAGCCCCCTTACGGGGTGCGGGACAGCGCCCCGTTAGAAATTTTTTCTAACCAGGGAGGTGTTTTTAGTGTGGAGTACATGTAAAATCAGGGAGAAAAGGCGTCCAAAGGACGCGTGAGCACCAGCGCTTGGGCTCTTGGGTTAGCGCTAGGCGCTTGGGCGCTAGCACCTCACGTGCTCGGCACGTGGGCGCTCAAGCGCTAGCGCTATGGGCACGTGGGCGCTCGCGCTTCAAGCGCCAGCGCCTCACGTGCCCGGCACGTGGGCGCTCGGACGCTAGCGCCTCATGTGCCTGGCACGTGGGCGCTCGAGCGCTAGCGCTCTGGGCGCTCGGGCGCTAGCGCTTTAGGCGCTAGAACCTCACGTGCCCGGCTCGTGGGTGCTCGGGCATTAGCGCTTTAGGCGCTAGCACCTCACATACCCGGCACGTGGGCGCTTGGGCCCAAACACTTTGTGCGCTCGGAGCTAGCATTTTTGGCGCTAGCGAAAGGAGGGGTTTTTTTAACCCCAGAAATAGAGGTTAAACTCCAAAAAGAGGATTTTGAGTGGAGTTAAACTCCTGAAGGTCTGGATTAGGAGTTAAACTCCTTTGAGGATTTGGGTCTTGGAGTTGAACTCCCTAAAAATCTTCAGAGGTTCTTCTTTCTTAAGCCTGGGAACTTCTCTTGAGCCTTGGATTTTTCCAAAGTGGGATTTTCGGAGATGGGTCTCCTTCTTCCTCCTCTTTGTTGGCCGATTCTTGAAGAACAAGTGGGGTGAGATCTTAAAAACCTCTCCTTTTTGAGATCTAATGGAAGATCTGAGCTCCCCTTTGTGGGTTTTATGGTGAAAAACTATTTAGTTTTGGAAAAGAAAGAGTAAAACTCTTGATTTAATTCAAAAGAAAGAAAAAAATTTAGAACCTCGAGGAAGGAGAAGGAGGCACAGACCTTGATTTTTTAGAGAGAAAAAAAGATCCTGAGATATTTTAATTATCTTTGCCTTTATAGGCTATACGCTTTACATATAGCCCATTGGGCTTTACAAAATGACATTTTGCCCATCCCATGGCTCATGTGCTATTTCTTTTTGCACATAAGCCATGAGCTTTACAAAAATTTGGCTTTATACCCATTTTGCTTACATTCATGCATAAAAAATTACATCAAAATTATTTATTACATGATTTTTATTTTGGCATGGAGGAGGGCCGGCCGCTTCATGTTCGGACTCGTCCTGGGCATGGGCCCACTTGATCTGGGCTTAGGCTCACTTGGCTTGGGGTTGACCTTGGCTTTGACTTGGTCAACCAGGGTGCAATTTTCGACCCCAACACAGTTCAAAGTATCCAGAACACACACAAGAGAAGTAGTTCAGAAATGAACGAATCCTTCTTATGACGTTGTAGACTAGGTCATATCAATACGACACAACTAGCTAAGTTACATAAGGATGAATATTTGAATCCGTTCAAATTTTTATCTTATGATACTTGCCAGTATTGTCTCAAAGGTAAAATGATCAATACTCCGTTTACTGGAAACAGATAAAGAGTTGCTGAACTCTTGGGACGGATACATGATGATGTATACGGTCCTATGTCTGCAAATACCAGGCTTAGTTTTTCGTACTTCATTATATTAATTTTTTACAAAAAAGCTTCAAAGACGGTTTTCACCAGACCACATCCAAACAGACAATAGTGTAAATATATATATCACTTTGATGGAGCTCCTTTTCTGGGCTCCTTCAGATGTTGTCTTCCGTCGATCTCCCGGTGGATCTTGGAGGTGATCTCCTGTTGCGTGTGGGTCTCAATGGGTTTTGAGGAGATTAATGATTTGAGGAGTTTAGTGCCGAGTACATGCAAAGAAGTCCCGGGGTGGTTTGGTACCACCGAGGACCCTCCGACGATCAAGTTAGTACGAGATCCGAGCAGAGTAACGGCTAAGTGGAATAAAAAATGGCTTACTTGACCCCTATGTGATGGGGGTTTATATAGCGGCGGCGGCACGCAGCAGCAGGCGCGAGAATCTCGCCGGCAGTTACACTTCCGACGTCACGCCCGCGTAAAGGGCGGATCGCCCATTAATGGGGATCGTGATGGCATGGAACATGGGACGTTGTTGGCGGAGAATCTGCGCGTGGCGAGATTTGCGGAGCGGCGGTTACGCCTGTGAGTGGTGGAGTTGGTCGAAGGGACCGAGGAAGACGGCCTCGGCTGGGGAGCTCGGAGACGAGCAAGAGGGCCGAGGAGTCTTGGTCCTGTGGCAGCTCGGGGCGAGCTGAGGGGCCGAGGAGGCCAATTTGCAGGGGGCCCCGAGGAGGGCCAGCTTGTGCTTGCAGGTCGGGTACAAAGGTGGCCTGGTCAGCCTCTGTGGGCCCTTTCTTCTGGGTCTGGGAACATGTCATCTGCCACGTGTCCTGATCTTGAATATCGCCAATATTGAGCATCATCATTAGCCCCCCACTCTTGTCCTGACCAGCTAGCGGGTCGGGTCAGGAGTGGACTGTCGGGCCGCCCGGGGTAAGCTCCCTCCTAAGGTTTCGTCGGGACGCGTCCCCGGGCTGTCAGCTGTCTTTTCTGCTAGCGAATTAGGGCGAGATTCTTCATTTAAGGAAGGTGTGCCGTGTTTCCTGATTTAAAATCAGGAAAGCTTATGGAAAAAGCTTCAGAAGAGGGTCACGTGCTTACACGTGACCAGCAGTCACGTGTTGGCACGTGACACCCAAAAGTACCGGCAAAGCAAGTGCAGTTTCCCAACTACATCAAAGAGAGGGGCTTCAGTAAGGGTCACGTGCTCCCACGTGACCTGGGTCACGTGTCGGCACGTGACATTTAAAAGCAGCAGGAAAGACCCAACGCTTCCTGATCAAATCAAGGAAAAAGCTTCAGAAGAGGTCACATGCTCCCACATGACCAGGGGTCACGTGTTGGCACGTGACGCTCAAAACATCAGAATTGTTCACCAGTTAAATCAAGGAAAAGAGTCCAGACAAGGGTCACGTGCTCACACGTGACCAGTTGTCACGTGGTGGCACGCGACAGCTAAACAGAGAACAAGAAGCAAAGCGCAGAAAGAAAGAAGAAGGCTCATTCCAAAGGGGGTCACGTGCCCACACGTGACCATGGGTCACGTGGTCACACGTGACCGGCTTTCAAAGCCCATTTCGTTGACAGAATTAAATTCTGAAAGAGATTCGAATCTTTCCAAAAGAAAGCGATTATCTGGAACCAATCGAATTAAAGGTTTAAAGATGATTGAATATCATTTATCTATGGGAAAATCTCAGGTTTGGAAAGATTTCCCCTTTAAATCTAACCGAAATAACAAAAGAGAATCCCCGGATTTGAAATCCAATGGTGAATAAAATTCACCTAATAATCCAAAGGTCAAAAACGAATGATGGACGCAAATCAAACCTCTCAATGAAGATTCGTCAAAAACTAATTGATTCGGCTGCTTCTCCTATAAATAGGAGCCAAGAGACACAAAAGAAGACATATACGCAGAGGGAAGAAAGGGAGAGAGAGCCTTGATACTTCGAGGAACTTGGATCTTCTGCAAAAGAAAACCCTAGGTAAGAAAGGGAAGGCTCCTTGAAAGAAAAGAGAATTTAATTCTCAACAGAGTTTAACTCTGATATATAAAACAGAAGAACATATTTCTTCTCTCTTTGATAGAGGATCTGCAAAGTGGATATCTCCCCTTGAAGTTGAGAATTTAATTCTCAATGGGTCGAGATCCTGCCATGCAGATCCAAAACATAGAGAGGGAACGAAAGCACGAGAATTTAATTCTCACAGAACTATAGGAATTTAATTCCTTTAAAATAAAACTAGGGCTTGACCCTGTGTTATGGGAATTTAATTCCTTCAGAACAAAAAGAAACAAGGTTTAACCCTAATTAAGAACCTAGTTCTGTTGGAACAGCGGGGATTTAATTCCCTTGATCATAATTTAACAGAGAGTGGGAATTTAATTCCTTAAAAGCTTTTATTAGGGTTTAACCCTATTCAGTTCTTCACATATATGAGGAATTTAATTTCTACAGAAAATTCAGAGTTCAACTCTATTCCAAAATATAAATCTTCAAAAGGAAGTAGAAACTTAATTCCTCTGAAATTACTGTCAGGGTTTAACCCTACGAGGAATTTAATTCCTGGAAAAGATTAACAGATCCTCTAAACAACATACATAGAGGCAGGGTCACGTGTCACCACGTGACCCCCCCAAGAGATCTACAGAAAGCCCCTTTGAGGCAGCACCCCACGTGACCCACGTGACCCTCGGCAGAAGCTTTAACATACAAGCATTTGAATGCCCGTCACGTGATGGCACGTGATGCTCTGAAAGATGCGATAATCTCAGCAGAATAAATGAAGGGAGGGCGCTCTCACGTGTTACCACGTGACCCCTCTTGCCTTAGTGTTCAATACTAAATTGGAACTCTCGAATCCAGTATTGAAACATTGTTGGGCCTTAGTGTTTAACACTAATCAAAGAGCTTTATTCGCAGTGTTCAACACTGATTACCTTAGTATTTAACACTAATCTGAGATCTCCATTGCCAGTGTTCAACACTGATCTGTTTTAGTGTTTAACACTAATTTGAAAAGCCCTGTTGCTGGTGTTTAACACTAATTATCTTTTAGTGTTAAACACTAACTTGTCAACCTCATTCCCAGTGTTCAACACTGATTGCTCTGTAGTGTTTAACACTAGGCTTTGGCCCAATTGGCCGAATGGATAGAGGCAAAGCCTCTCCTTTAAGAGACCAACAGGAAGTCAATATTCCAAACATGATTGGACTTAGCCCAAGCTGGCCATAAGTCCTCAATTCATAATCAACTGAGCTAATGGGCTCATAACATAATTAATTGGTCTTGATCCCAAATTGGGCCAAGGACTATTCAATCCACTCCGGTTCTAGGGTACATCTCTTCACTCCTTTGATATTTGGCATTGTAATCCCTCAATGTCTTCAAAGAGGTGACGGGTCCCGACGACCACACATTGATATGGACTGTGGGGTCCTTAAACCCGTGTCTAATGCAAAATTCCTGGTTACGTGGAACGCGGATAACGTCACTCTTTGACCCCGTGGAAAACGTCCAGAGCGGAGCCTAGTCCTCGCCGAGCACGGCAGTGAACCCGTGTGAAGCATCTAGTGCAAAATTCCTGGTTACGTGGAATGCGGATAACGTCACTCTTTGACCCCGCGGAAAACGTCCAGAGCGGAGCCTGGTCCTCGCCAAGCACGGCAGTGAACCCGTGTGAACCATCCAGAGCACATACCGGACTATGGAGTCCTTAAACCCATGGACCGCAATGTCCTTAAACTACCCATGGACCGCAACGTCCTTAAACTACCCATGGATCGCAATGTCCTTAAACTAGAACAATAGAGCCCCGCATGCTCTTTTGTCGGATCTAAACGGTCCCGTTTAAGTTGATCTTAGCCTTAAAGATGGCTAACGTACCCTTAAACCTTCAAACAGAGTGGACTATAAATCCCCCCAATTAACTCTGGCTCGAGGGTACATCTCTGAACTCCTCTGACATCCGTCGTTGTAATTCTTCAACGTCGTCAGAGAGGTGACGGGTCCTGACGGCCATACAATCAATGGACCACTAGGTCCCTAAACTGGAACATTAGAGCCAATTGCTCTTTTGTCGGATCTAAACGATCCCGTTAAGTTGATCTTAGTCTCAAAATTAGACTAACGTATCCTTAACAAACGTTTGAGTTGATCCTAGCCTCAAGTATGGCTGACGTATCCTCAAACCAAACCCCCAAACCCAAATCTAAGATAATACGGATTTGGACTAATCCACGTCCTACGGGCGACGGCATTACTCAGTCTCCGTATACAATCCACGGGCAACCACAAACAAAACAAACACACACGATACGAAGTGAAATTCTGGAGAAGGAGAAAGTTGTTACCGCGATGCGGTAGCGTAATTAACTGCAGGGGCTTGCGCCTGCAGGGAAGAGCGTCCCCACAATCAAAACCCCCTCAAACGAGGGGGAATCTGACGAAGTCTGCTACATCGGACGCATCCGTCTAAACCTTCGATACATGGTGCCATAAATCAACTTGGCATCTTCGGAGAGGTGGACGGATAGCACCAATTAGCATCTGCCCCGAGTCTCAGCGCCAAGACATCGCGGTCCTGCGCGCCGCCATTCGGAGGGGAACAGATTCTGGCACGCCCGGTGGGACCTTTTCCTCTTTCCACTCCACACTTCGTGTGTCGTGACTCGCGAACCAATCGCGGTTCGCTATTGGTTGCCCTTGGGTTTCAAGATACTAAGAGTTGGCGTCTCGCTTATTGCAGAAAGCAAAGGATCGATGGCTTCTACTTCCGTGAAATTCTCCAACTGCTCAGACTGCAATTGCGACCAACGCTCTGCCTCGCCAGGAGGTATAGCCTACGGACCCCAAGCTGCTTCGCTATTCACAATGCCCGTGGAACAGGTCACTCGCGCCACCACAGGATTGTTCTTTGGGACCATGCTCCCACTGACAAGCTTCACCGCTCCAGTGCTGACAACGGAAGCTCTCAAGAAGTCGGTCTTTGATCGTCTTACCCCTGCCGCGGCTCCCCTCAACGAGTCGCCCAACGTCAACGCCTCGGTCTTCTCTAGATTGGGCCAGAAATCCTGCAAACCCATCATGGGGCCTACAATCTCGGAGAAGGCTGCTTCTAAGAAGGTGGCCGCTCCCGCCCCCGAAGTCGTCAAGGCAGCTTCTCCGGCCAAAAGGTCGGTCTTTACAAGATTGACGGCTTCAGCTCCCGCTCCTGCTGCCCAAAGGACATCGGTCTTTGACAGGCTAATACCAACAGCGACCCCCCACCCAGACAGGGGGCAAGACGAAACCATTCTTACCGCTGACCCTACGCCGTCCGCTCGACACGCTCGACGTCGCCATTGGCGCCGAATAAGGAAGGCTGGGGGCAACTCCCCCTCCGGGTTGACTCCATCAGCCCCGATGGCAGAAGTTAATGCTGCTGTCCTAACTGGGAACAGCTTCGAAATGCTAAATAAGGTGCGAAGGAATTCTCCTACTGCAGTGCTGAAGAGGTCTCCTCCCCCATTAAAAAAGGTTGTGGAAATAAAACCAGAGCAGCCCCGATCTCCCCAACGGCTGTCTTCCAAAATCTATAAGGTTTGACGGCAGGCCCGAGACTCGATCATCGATCCAAACTTCTCCCGCCAGCACAAGAAGCTGAAAATCCAACCGGAAGCTGGTCACCAGGCTAAACCCCAAAAGGCTGTTGATCAACTGGCTCATAAAAGGAGGAGGCCAGAGAAGACCCCCAGCATGCAACGACGACTAAAAGCACTGAGCCCAGACGCCCTAAGCCTGGGGGCATGGTGGTGCACACTGTTTACATGGCCTCTGGAAAGGAGGAAAGCCGCACTTCTACGGGCCACCGACCGCTAACCCGATCCGTGACGAAAGCCCAAGAGCAGCAACAAAAGCTTTAGGAAATGATGAATGCTATGGCCGCACTTACCGGGCTAAAAGAAAGCCCAGAAACGTCCTCAGACGCGCGCCAGGAGGAAGAAACCGACGCTGAATTCCTTCGCCGGATACTGGAGAAAAAGGACAAAGAGGCTGCTGAACAAGCGGCCAACATACAACGTATGGGCCTTCTCTTCCAAGATATGATAGGAATGATGATCCAGCAGGACTTACCCGCCGAGGATCCCCCAATCGTTCTTGAAGACGACCGAGGAGAAACGTCAAATCCACCACCAGCCCTCTCAACGGCCAAGGAGGAGGCAATCTCTAAGGCTGACTTGGTTGACTATATAGCCCAGCAAATCCGGGTTCATCGTGCGACTGAGGCAGCTGGTCAAGTCGTAAAAACGGGGCGGTCGTATCCAAGCTGGTACGACCAAATCAAATACCCGCCAGGCTATACGATACCGAAATTCCACGTGTATAAGGGGACCGGCAATCCCCATCAACATGTTGCCCAGTTCCGGGCCCTCTGCGGTAACACCGGCGGTGATGATAAACTGTTGCTCCGCCAGTTCGTGGGCAGCCTATCAGAAACAACGTTCGAATGGTATTCGGAACTCCCGAACGATTCTATCAAAACGTTCACTGAAATGGAGTTGTTATTCACTCAGCGATTCGCAAGTGCCAGCGAACGCACTCCAATAACTGCACTGATTAACGCCAGGGTAAAACCAGGCGAAACCTGGGTCCAGTATGCTATACGCTGGCGGAACTTGTGGTCGAGATGTGAACAACGCATTGAGGAGGCACCCGCAATGGGCATGTTCGTGGGAACCCTAGACCCCCACGCAACTATCTCCCAGTTTATGATGTTCTTTAAGCCAACCACATTCCAGGCTTTAATCGACAAGTTGGCTCAGATGGATCAGATGTGTCATAGACCACCTCCCCCGAAGTCGGAACCTCGGAATGACAAGGGTAAAGGAAGGGCAACCTTTGTTGCGAATGCCCAACAGCAACCTAACGCGCCGAAACCGGCAGATCAACTGGAGGAAAGACGCCGGTATTATAATGAGAAGATGAAGCGTCCCTACTCGTTCCCACGAGACAAGACGAAACGGTTATTCGAGCTGGCAATACGCAACAGACTTATAAACCTACCAAATCCAAGGCGACCGCCGCAACCCACCGAGGTGAATAACCCTAACTATTGCCCTTACCATCAAACGGTAAGTCATCCGATTGAAGATTGCTTCGTCTTCAAAGGATGGATTGAAGATCAATACCTCCAGGGGAAGTTTGTACTGTCCGAAAAGTGGAAGGTGAACCCACCACAACCGCATACTCCTAAGAAAGCAGATACACCGGGGGCAACCTGCTCCTTTATTGAAGAAGCTCCATGGGAGGTCGTGCTATCAACTAAAACCAAAAGAATGCTGAGAGACCTTCATGCGTGCCCTGCGATCGAATGGAAGGACCCTCTTGAACCTCAAATTATCGAAGGAATGTTGAAGCCTTGCCCAACTACGAAGACTCGCGATAAGAGCCCAAATACTCACGCCCAATCGTCAAAATCTTCGAAGAAAAAGAAGAAGAAATCCAAGAAGTCCGTGAAGCTTGGAAACGAGCACACGAACTTGCAGATGCAAATCGACGCACTGGAAGAGTACAATCAAAAGGCGCGAACTCCTGTCACACTGCAAGAGTTCCTCAACCACATCTTTCAAGAGGAAGATGATGGAGAGAGCTCGTCGGATGAATCCGAAGGATATGTGGCGAGTTGTAACGTAATCTCCCACTCGTTTACCGATGCTGGGAAAACTCCTGACACTAAGAAGCTGGAGGCAGAGCCTATACCAGAGCGTGCATGGCCAACAGACGAAATGATCGACGCTTTTCTAGACAAGATTCATCTAAAAAGTAAAGCGGATCGGGAGCGTGAGATGGCAGCGTCAGAAGGAACCAAATGCAGGCGACTGAACGGAAGAGTTGAACTACCTCCGCCAGAGTGAAAGGCATCCGAAGTAGACAAGAAGATATTCAAGACGAGAAAAAGATTTGCCAAAGCCATGTCAATAGGGATGAAGCTACCACCCTCGGAAGGAAACACACACGATGGGGTGGAGAGGCACCCTGATTATTGCGCATATCACCGGAAAATATCACACCCCACGGAGGACTGCGACGCCTTTAAGATATGGTGGCAAGGATATGTTGCTCGTCGGCAACATGTTAAGCGCATGAAACGCAAGAGCCGTCGGGAGCGAAGAAGTACTATCGATGAGCACAACAGAACTACTGGCAACTGTTACATGGTTAACGCCAGGGGGTCACAAGTTCTCACCTTAGGGAGCGACTCTGATGAAGAAATGGCTCTGGGCCCTCTCTTTAAAGAATCCGCTTTAGAGAAAGAGGAGAAATCGGAGGCCTGCGAGAACATTCAGCTGCGCAATCGCACACTCCCAGAAAAGAATCTCGGGCCCGTGAGTAGAAAAGATAAGGGAAAGGAAAAGGTCACTGAAGATATCACTTTAGATGACCAAGTCATGAGAGAGCTGGCTGCCAAAGACCCTCCTAGGAAGGGTAAGGTGGACTATAACATCCTCGCGCACCTAAGGAAACTACCTTCTCAGCTTAGCATTCTCGATGCCCTCCTATTATCAAAAGAAGCGCGAGACTCACTAATTAAGGCGTTACAAGAACCTGAGCAATTCCAAGCCTTCCTCGCCACTGAAAAGATGAAGGATGAACTGGAGGAAGTGCATACGGCCGACATCACTTTCGGTGATGAAGACCTCCTTCTCGGGACGTGCGACCACAACCGTCCCCTATATGTCTCCGGATACTGCCATGACATCAAGATAGGCAAGATCCTGGTGGATAATGGATCCTCCGTCAATCTCCTTAATGTTCGGGTGTTGAAGGAAATCTGCATGAGTGTGCAACACCTCACTCGTGACAAAATTACTATCTCCGGTTTCGATTCACAATCGTCATGGACTCTCGGATCTGTGATACTAACATTACGCTTTGGACTTCTCGTCACAGACATCAAATTCCATGTCATTGACGCCAAGACCTGCTACAACGCCTTGCTCGGTCGTCCTTGGTTACACGAATACAACATCATCCCTTATACACAACATCAGTGTATGAAGTACTTTAAGGATGGTTTCGAGTATACCGTAACAGGTGAGTTAAACCCATTTTCCGTGAACGAAGTCCGCAAATACGAAGATGCGAAGTACTTTTTGCCAGATTTCGAGGATACAGAAAGCTGTCGCAACCCAGAGAACAAAACCGCCGCCACCATCCCTGTTTTCGGGAGCGATACCGAAGAAGAGGAAGAGATAGTTTATGCAGGGCCATCTCAACGCAACAACCTGGGGACGCCCGCCCCCATGTTAGTCTTCGGAAGTGATTCAGAAGATGAAGTTAATGCTGTGCTCTCCAATCGGCTGTCAATACAAGCACCCCCTGGCGATAACCATAGTTTGCAAATCACCATGGTACCGCGAGAACACTACAAGGATCTCGACATGCTTCAGGCTCACAATGTGCAGGACCTGCAAACATTTTACGTCCCTCCCAGGCAAAGGGGTGAGAAGGTGATCCTATTCTACCGATCCTCAGAGTCGAAAATAGAGAAAGAGATCTGGCATGGCGCGGATGCTACACTTGACAGGCTCCAACCCATCCGTCTGTCCAGATACTATACAAATGGATTAAAGAAGCTATTGAAGCGCCAAGGAGTACCCTTAAAACAGACTGTTCGGCAGGCTCGGTTCTACAACAGGATTTGGGATGTCCCCGGGACTCAACGCAAATTGCCTAACGGGAAAATGGAAACACTCGGGCTTGGATACGCAAGAGCCGGAAAACGGGAACAGGCTCACAGCAGCTACGCTATATATACCTTTGATGAAAAGGAGGACGCCCTGTCAGGAGATGCCAACCCCCCATCAAAACTAGACCCCGCGATTAAAGCGCCGAGTCCGTCGTCTGAAGAACGAATGGGCAAGCCTATCAGGAAAGTGGGTCAGAAAGCTCGGGAAGATCACAACCGCGAAATGGCCATCTACAAGAAGGCCAGGACGCAACGTCTATTTCAACATGCTGCAAAATACAAAGACGCTTATCCTCTTCAATCCGTTGTACGAAAGGCCCGACGCAGAGACGGAAATAAATCAAGAAGCGGAAAGAGGAGCCGACAACAACGACGCAGGATTAGAGGGTTACGTGGTCGGGTGTTGCACGGCTCGGATTTGTCCCTCATGAAGAAGATGAGTCGAGCGTACTCCTTCCCCCGAGACAAGACGGAGAAATTACTCAAGCTCGCTATAAAACATCAAATGATCGCGCTTCCAGAGTCTAGACATCCTGAGCAAGCTAACAAGGCTCCTCATCTGAGCTATTGCTCTTATCACCAAGCCATAGGACATCCTACCGAAGACTGCTTCACCTTCAAGAACTGGGTCGAGGACCAGTACCAACAGGGCAGATTCGCTCTATCCGACGGCTGGAGGGTAACGCCGCCACGAAAGCATGAACCCAAGGCCGCAAGGGCAAAACCGGGTCCACCTCAGTCCGGGGAGCGGGTTCTCACTTGTTATACGATTACGATATTAAGAGAAGAGCCTGAGAACGTAGATGACCTTCCCCGGTGCTTTGAGAACAGCGATGATGAGGTGATCTCAGAATTTCCGCCCGCTCCGAAAGAACTGGAATATGGTATACATACTACCGCAGATAACCTCAAGAAGATTGAGTTGGGATCGGCAGACGACCCGCGACCGACATTTGTCAGCGAGCTGTTATCCGAAGAAAGGGTGGCTGCGTTAAAGAACGTGCTTCTACGGCATAAAGACTGCTTCGCGTGGAACTACTCCGAGATGCCAGGATTAGATCCGGAGATTGCTGTGCATAAGTTAGCAATATCCCCGGATATCAAGCCAGTCAAGCAGGCGCCAAGAAGGATGCGACTCGAGCTTGAAATGAGCATCAACGCCGAAGTCAAGAAGCTGATCGATTCTGGATTTATCCAAGAAGTCCAATATCCCGACTGGATCGCCAATATCGTCCCGATAATGAAGAAAAATGGGACGGTACGCATATGCGTGGATTTCAGGGATCTCAATAAAGCCTGTCCAAAGGACGATTTCCCAGTACCAGTAACCGAGCTAATGATAGATAACACGTCCACTCACGAGGTTCTCTCCTTTATGGATGGTTCGTCAGGATACAATCAGATAAGGATGCATCCCGAAGACCAGAAGCACACCGCTTTCCGCACCCCTTTGGGTATATTCTGCTACAGGGTTATGCCCTTTGGTCTAAAGAACGCTGGCGCTACCTATCAAAGGGCCATGACGAAGATCTTTGATGACCTCATACACGACGTCGTCGAGTGCTATATCGATGACCTCGTAGTAAAGAGCATGACATACGAAGATCATTTGAAGCATCTGGAGACTGTATTTCGACGCCTTCGGCAATATAATTTGAAAATGAATCCCCTCAAATGCGCGTTTGGAGTCTCCTCGGGCAAATTTCTGGGATTCGTCGTTCGACACCGAGGTATTGAAGTAGATCCGTCAAAGATTAAAGCGATCATGGAAATGCCTCCGCCAAGAGCCCTCAAGCAGTTGCGGTCTCTTCAAGGGAAGCTCGCATACATCCGGCGATTTATCGCCAATCTTTCAGGCAAATGCCGTCCTTACAGCCACCTGATGAAGAAGGGAACTCCATTCGTTTAGGATCACAAATGCCAAGGTGGACTAGACGAGATCAAGCAGTATCTGCAGAACCCTCCGGTGTTGGCTGCGCCGGTCAAAGGAAAACCCCTCATTCTTTATACGGCCGGCCTCGAAGGTTCCTTGGGCGCGTTATGGGCACAAGAGAACGATCAAGGAAAAGAGAGAGCACTCTACTACTTAAGTCGAGTTCTACTGGGGGCAGAAAGCAACTACTCTCCCATTGAAAAACATTGCTTAGCGCTAATCTTCGCAATAACAAAGCTCAGGCACTATGCGTTGGCGCATGAAGTCCGTCTCATTTCAAAAGTGGATCCCCTTAAGTACTTGATGTCAAAAGCCATATTGACAGGACGACTCGCTAAATGGGCCCTGCTCTTGATGGAGTTCTCGATAACATATCAACCTCTTAAGGCAGTGAAAGGCCAGGCCATTGCCGACTTCCTCGCAGAGCACCCGATACCGGCCGATTCTCCTCTGAACTGTGATTTGCCGGACGAGCATGCATTTGATGCGATTAGCGGCGGAAGCACCCGATGGGAACTCTATTTCGATGGAGCGTCCTCCGTAAAGAAACAGAAACAAGGTATCCCAATGATCAAATCGGGGATAGGCCTCGTCTTTGCAACCCCACAAGGAGGGATAATGCGCTTCGCCTTCTGGTTAACAGAGCCGAGGACAAACAATGAAGCTGAATACGAAGCTCTGATAGCAGGCCTCGAAATCGCCATCGACATGGGAATTGAAGACCTCCTTATATACGGGGATTCTCAGCTGGTCATTAGTCAAGTAAATGGCGACTACCAGACGTGCAAACCGGAGTTGGTGAAGTACGGCGAAAGGGTGCAACAACTGTTGACCCAAATTCCCTCCTATACTTTGGAGAACATACCGCGCGCGAAAAACAGCAAAGCAGACGCGTTGGCTAAACTTGCTAAAGAACTGGCTGACGAGAACCTCGATGATGTCAGAATCGTGGTACAAAGCCGTCGAGTGCTCGCCCCGGCAGAAATATCTCCGGAATCATGCGAAGAAAAAGGAGCTACTGGGCAGACGACCCTACAAATAAAAGACCATGAGAAGGCCGAAGACTGGAGGGAAGTCTTCATAGACTACTTTAAGTCCCACCGAATGCCCAAAGAAGCGTCCTCAAGACATCAGCTCATGAAACGAGCTCTATCTTTCGCTTTCGTCAATGATATTCTATACAAGAGATCGTTTGATTCTCTATGGCTGAGATGCTTAGGACCTGATGAAGCAGAAAGAGTCATTCAGGAAGTTCATGACGGACTTTGCGGTTCTCACCAAGCAGGCCCAAAGATGAAGTTAAAAATTAAACGGATGGGTTACTACTGGCCCACGATGATCCAGGACTGCCTCGAGTATGCGAAGCAATGCCACTCATGCCAGATTCATGGAGACTTCATCCACCAACATCCGAATCCACTGCACCCAACGGTGGCTAGCTGGCCATTCGAAATGTGGGGGACTGACATAGTCGGCCCCATTGAGCCAGCATCATCCCGGGGACACCGTTTTATCCTGGCGACAACTGATTACTTCTCCAAATGGGCAGAAGCAGTACCACTGAGGGAAGTGAAGACGAAGAATATCCTCCATTTCTTCAAGACGCACGTCATCTATCGGTTCGGAACTCCACGGCGGATTATCTCCGATAATGGGCCGGCCTACCGAAGCCATAAGATTAGCCGCTTCGCACAGCAGCACAATATAGACTGGAGATATTCTTCGGTTTACAATCCACGAGCTAACGGTCTGGCCGAGGCCTTCAATAAGACCTTGACGAAGATCATAAAAAAGACCGTTTCCAGGAATAAGAGAGACTGGCACGAAAGGCTGCAAGAAGCCCTTTGGGCTTATCGAACTATATTCAAGACGGCCACGAATGCAATGCCGTACGCTTTGGTATTTGGGACGGAAGCAGTGCTCCCCCTCGAGATAGAGTTGCCCTCTCTGCGAGTAGCAGTCCACCACGAGCTGACGAATGAAGAAAATGCTCACCTTCGGCTTGAGGAGCTTGATGCCCTCGATGAAACCCGGCTCATAGCGCAACAACATCTAGAGGCCTACAAAGCAAAGATGACGCGCTCGTACGAAAGATTGACCAGACCGAGGACATTCCGCCAAGGCGAACTCGTACTAGTGGTCAAAAGACCTATGATCCCCAATCGTGCCAAGCGAGGAAAATTTGAGCCAAATTATGAAGGCCCGTACATCATAGACAAGGTCTACCAGGGTGGAGCCTACCTACTCACGGACATGCATGGTGAAAGGCCTTTCAGGCCAATAAACGGCCGCTTCTTAAAGAAATACTACGCTTAATAAGCCACAGCCTGGGTCAATGATAGATGACGACGACTATGTCCGCTCACTATCTTCCTAGGCTCAGACTTTACAAGCAGCAGTCGGCCTTCCCATAACGATGGACCGAAACGTCCTTAAACTATCGACGGACCGAAACGTCCTTAAACTATCGACGGACCGAAACGTCCTTAAACTAACGACGGACCGAAACGTCCCTAAAACTACTACCGCAGTATCTTTTGGCTGACGAGATAAAAAAAGGGAAAGAGAAAAAAAAAATATATATATATATGAAAAAGAATAAAAAAACGGTATGTCTATAAGCAAAATGGGCACGGATGAAAACCCGAAAGGGCTCCGTGAGTAAAAACAGCAGGGCTGCCGGCAAGTGTTCGTGAAAACCCGAAAGGGCGCGACCTTGTAAAAAAAAAGTGAAAAAGAATTAAAAAAAACAAAAAAAAACGGTATGTCCATAAGCAAAATGGGCACGGATGAAAACCCGAAAGGGCTCCGTGAGTAAAAACAGCAGGACTACCGGCGAGTGTTTGTGAAAACCCGAAAGGGCGCAACCTCGTAAAAAGACACTTGTAGGGTCCTCTCGACCTTGTAAGGAGAAACCACCTGCGTGAGATCCTTACGACTCACAAAGGAGCAACACACTTAGGGATCCTCACGATTCCTAAGGAGAAAATACACTTACGAGATCCTCACGACTCGTAAGGAGAATTCTCTTATGGGACCCTCACGGCTCATGAGATTTGAAAGTCTTAAGTTACAGAAACCTAAACCTGTTCTTAAGCAAATCCTCCACAACCTTCGATATTGCCCTACAAGAGGCTCAATACTGACCCTTGTATACAATCCACGGGCGCGAAAAAACATTTCCCCAGCAAAGTCACACCCGTGACTAGGGATATGCCTATATGATGAGTAACCCTTGTAGGTCCTCTCGACCCATAAGAAGAAAACCCTCTTGTAGGATCCTTACGACTTACAGAGGAACATACACTTAGGAATCCTCACGATCCCTAAGGAGAAAATACACCTGCAAGATCCTCACGACTTGTAGGGAGAAATACCTTTGTGAGACCCTTACGGCTCATGAAGTCAAAAGCCTTGGTAGACAGGACCCTTAACCCTGTTTACTAAGCCACCTTTGTTCAATATCGACAGAGGCAAATAATGATTCGCTCCTGGCAACATCCCAGTTGCAGCGGTGTTGATGCCGAAATCGGTGTCTAAAATCCAAGCTTGCGGCGAAAAAGCTAGCAAGCCACACATGCCTACGAAATAGCCGAAATGATGGGGCAACTTGCAATAAAAAGCAGCAAGTAAAAATGTATGCATGAAAAATAGCCGAAATGATGGGGCAACTCGCAATAAAAAACAGCGAGTGAAAATAAAAAAAAATAGCCGAAATGATTGGGCACCACGAAAAATAGCCGAAATGATGGAGCAATCGCGACCTTCGCGATATAAAAGCTGAAACGATAGAGCATCGCGGAAAAAGAAATAAAATAAAAATAAAATGTATGCCTTACAGGTGATGTTCCATCACACCCTGTATACAATTCAATAGCATAAACAAAAAGGGAACATACCTCCCTCCCCCAGGTTTCACCAGAGAAAGAAGCTAAATCTCGACGGGCCACAGGCGACCTAGAGATCATCCCAACACTCCTCTCGTAACAACGAACACAACTTCAAGCTAAGCGGAACAGCGGCAACGCCCAGTTCCATGGCTCGGTGGTATACATATCGCCAACAGTCAAACCTCCATCCCGTGAAATGCGGATACAATCAGCAAAATTCCTGGTTACGTGGAACGCGGATAATGTCACTCTTTGACCTCGTGGAAAACGTCCAGAGCGGATCCTGGTCCTCGCAGAGCACGGCAGTGAACCCGTGTGAAGCATCCACAGCGGAGCATAGTCCTCGCCGAGCACGGCAGTGAACCCGTGTGAAGCATCTAGTGCAAAATTCCTGGTTATGTGGAACGCGGTTAATGTCACTCTTTGACCCCGTGGAAAACGTCCAGAGCGGAGCCTAGTCCTCGCCGAGCACGGCAGTGAACCCGTGTGAAGCATCTAGTGCAAAATTCCTGGTTACGTGGAACGCGGATAACGTCACTCTTTGACCCCGTGGAAAACGTCCAGAGCAGAGCCTAGTCCTCGCCGAGCGCGGCAGTGAACCCGTGTGAAGCATCTAGTGCAAAATTCCTGGTCACGTGGAACGCGGATAATGTCACTCTTTGACCCCGTGGAAAACGTCCAGAGCGGATCCTGGTCCTCGCAGAGCACGGCAGTGAACCCGTGTGAAGCATCCAGAGCGGAGCCTGGTCCTCGCCAAGCACGGCAGTGAACCCGTGTGAAGCATCCAGAGCAAATACCGGATTGTGGAGTCCTTAAAACCCACGGACTATGACGTCCTTAACCTCGACCGTGATGTCTTAAAACTAACGATCAACCACCCCGATTCCCTACGGATTCTGTCTTGGTTTAAGGGTACATCTCTTCACTCCTTTGATACCTGGCGTTGTAATTCCTCAACGTCTTCAAAGAGGTGACGGGTCCCTGCAACCAAACATCGGACTGTGGAGTCCCTAAATCCACGGACTATGAGGTCCTTAACCTTGACCGTGATGTCTTAAAACTAACAGCGGACTGTGGAGTCCCTAAATCCACGGACTATGAGGTCCTTAACCTTGACCGTGATGTCTTAAAACTAACAGCGGACTGTGGAGTCCTTAAATCCACGGACTATGAGGTCCTTAACCTTGACCGTGATGTCTTTAAACTACGATACCTGGAGAGACCCCTGACTCCGTGAAACACGGATAAGGATGACCGCATCCAACACTTACAAGTCCTCACGACCTGTAAGGAAGAAAAACTCTCTTGTGGGATCCTTACGACTCTCAAGGGAAAACCCTTTTAAGAATCCTCACGATTCTTGAAGAACTCACACCTATGGGATCCTCTCGACCTGTAGGGAGAAAAACTCTTTATGAGACCCTCGTGGCTCATAAAAAGCAAAAGTCTTAGGAAGCAGATCTTAACCCTGAATCCTGAGCCATTGCTGTCCTGCAAGGAGATCAAGATAGAATATCCGCAGAATACATTCAATGAAAAGGAGACACATCGTTGAGAAAAAAATGTATCTTTTATTCATAAACCAAAATGGGTACAAAGTACAATTCATGAAAGAAACAAAAAGAAAATACTCTCATCCATGAGTATGTACAAAAAGGAAGGAAAAGATACAAATGTTTCAAGCCGGCGGGCGATTCAGCAGCTTGGTCAGCTCATCCTGCTTTTGTTGGACCACGGCTTCATGACGCAAGATCTCCAAAAGACGAGCCTCCGCTTGAGCTTGCTGAGCCTGATACGAAGCGAGCCAAGCTTCAAGCTCTTTCTCAGTGGCCTTATGAGCCTCGACCCTCTCACGAGTGAACGTGGCAGCTTTATCGAGAGCCACCACCTCTTTGATGGACTCCTGAAGCACCCACCAGAGTTCATACGCTTTGTTGGCTTTGGCTGTGAGATTGGCTTGAAGCTCTCCCAGCACCTTGGAGGCTAGCTCCCTCTCCGAGAACTTTCGACCGAGCCTCTTCTCACATGACGTCATGTTTGCCGCGCACCGTGCTATCAACCCCCGTAACTCCACCTTTGCAGCCACGGCCTCCGAGGAAAGGTGGGAACATTCGAGGACGTGCAGGCAAGCCTCCACTCGCCGGCAGAACTCCACCCAGACTCGCACCACCTCTTCGCTGTGGTAGGTGGCAAGAAAAGGAAGAGAACTGTTAGCCTCGGCAGCGAATGCTTCAGCCGTGGTCGCGCTGCCAGCACGAAGCTCCTCGATCAGAGACGACAAGGAGACGAGACTTAATTGGGCCAAGCGTTCTGAAGCCCGCAAGGCATAAGGGCCGGGCGGCATCACGATGCGTGACTCCAACGCCGTGGAGACTGGCAGAGCTGTTCAAATTTGGAAGACGTCCGCAAAACTCTTAAATGCAGAGCGAACGGGACTATAATAAAATGTCACTCACCGACAGTCATGCAAGTAGGAGCTGAAGGTTCCCCTGGCCCTTCAACGACCTCGACCTCATCGTCGGCTTCCAAAACTATAAGAGACATCAACGTCATTTCGCAAAATAGTAACAATGCTATGGTAAAAAAAGGGGGGGCGAATGACACTAACCTTGCCCAGAGGAAAGAACAATACGCTGAGGGGAGATCGCCTGCGGAGCTGCCATCTCCAATAAACGCTGAAATGACTGTCGAGGTGACAGATCCGCGATCGTGGCCGCCAAACCGCGCAATTCTGGGAAAGATAAAAGAGTTCGGACTATGAAGGGGTTGCTAAATTAAAACGCAGAGGGATACCTTCAACACTCCTCCCGTTCTGAGCCGGGGGGATAGCAGCTTCAACGGTCTCCGCCGTGACCTCAGGCTCCAACAAAGGGAGAGTATTCCCGACTGCCTCGCTTCCAGCCTTTGGGCCGCCCTCGGTAAGAGTCATTGGGGCGACGGCCTCCAAAGGAGCCTCCCCCAAAGGGGCAAGCACTTCCGGATCAAGAATCGCCGCTGGAAGTTCTACCATGAGAGGAGCAGCCTCGTCATCCCCCTCCACATCCAGCAAGGCTTCATTGAGAATTTCGGCAGGCTTTAGCTTTAATGGGCCAGTAGGGAGCTCCCCCAGCGTCGAAGATTCTGCACGATGCAAATAAGAATAATGATACATACCCACGAGCACAAACAATCTGAAGAACTACGAAAAGAACCACAACGTACCGATGCGCAAAGAAGCCCTCAATATGGCTTCTTCAAGCCGCTGCTTCTTCTCAAGGAGGTGGGCTCGCCGGGGTTCGAGAGTAGACTCATGGCCGCCGGTCCATAAAGAAAGTGCGTCAGCTGCATCTTCTGAAGCGGCCTGCTTCAAAGCCCTCTTCCCCCATTCCTCCAAAGGACCGATAAATCGCCGCCGAATCCACGAAGGGTCTTCGTAAAAGATTACGGCGGGATAGGACTTCTTCGGAACCTTGGCGTTATGAGACGCGTCTTTTGAGCGCCGTATGGCCTCAGCCAACTGTGCAGCCTCCTCATCAGCCGAACTCGGGAAGAGAAGTCCAGCGTCTGACTCTTGCAAGGCCAATGGTTCGTCTGCAAGGATAGGCTCAGACTCCGCCACAGAATCAAGCAGGGTGGTAGCCGCTTTCCTCCGCCGTTTAGACCCAGAGCCGGTCGCTGAGGATGACCGCTTCCTCCCTCGCGAAGCCTTAGGGCGACGCTGGCCCACATCGCCCTCAGCGCCCTCATCCCTGTTACTCTCGCTCGGTGCCACAACCGAGGACGACATCGCCATTGTCGACGCCACGGGGGGCGGTGCCGCCACCGGCAGAGGTGCTACCACCGGGGCCCATTTACCCCTCGATCGAGAACCCAAGGGAATACCAGCTATTGGTGTAAGGTCTACCCCGGACTCCCCCGGAATGAGCGCGGTGCCAATCTCCCTCAAAGGAAAGCGGACTGGAACCCTCGGTCGTAGCTCAGCTCCCGAAACCTGAGGAGGGGCGTCGTGACCAAGAAGCACCCTTCTTTCTTCAAGAATAATTGGGCTGATCCGATGAAGATACCAGCCCGTAAATGCACCTACACATCGGGGCATGTACTCGGCTTCAGGGACCATGAAATAAGAGCCGGTGTTCAGCCTCATGAAATGATGAGCGGCATCGCGAACAGCATCGAGCGAAGGGATCGGGGCAACTATAAAAGCCTCGAAAGGAACACCCTGGTCATATCCAAGCTGTCGGGCAAATCGATGCGGATTGTACCGCATGAAAAGAGCTGCACTGTCCTGGCGAAACACCAAGTAGCCCGGTCTAATTGTATACAAATGCACGGCCTCCCGGGGCTTCAAAGAAGGTGCGTTGTCTTTCGACTGGTCCCAGAGTTGTTGAACGGGACCCGAAGGAGTAGACAAGACCCGATCAGTAAAAACCAATCCGCCGTCGGTGGCATGAGGAGAAATCAGCACCCGAATAGCCCCGAATTGAGTCGGGTCGGCGGCAGAAGCATCCACTAATCGCATAAGTCGTGGAAAGGGGTAGGCATCGTAAAATGAGGGCCTCTGATGCATGGCGAAAGCCCCCAATACGTGCATTTCGATCCAGGACGTGAAATAATGAAGCGAAAAGTTTACCACATCCACGCCAGGCGTAGAGGTATTATCTGCGGTGCCCAATCCATTATAGAGGTGCGCTAAGGCCGGGATGCCGATGGCCAACCGCGTCCCCTCAGCAATACGATGAGCCGGGTAGATGACCGAGGCTCTCATGAAGCGGCGATGCATGGGGATAACAAACCAACTAAGCCAAACACTGACAAACCCCACGAAGAATGTTTCCTCATCCATACCGGGTGCTGCAACGGACTCAAAAGACATCGGCGACACGATGGGAATATAATATTGTGGCACGTCCGATTCAGCGGTCGGTAGCTTCTTCGGACCAAACCCAAAGGGGTCTTTGATGTTAGCAAACTTCGGAGCAGTGTTCGATATGACGTCCTCACGAAGGAAGCTGGAAATGAAGCTTTTAAAAGTAACACCCTGCTCCTCAGATTCAGTGAACAATCGATCAAAAATACCCAGCGCCTTGATTAAGCTGGGGCGCTTGTGGCGAACGGCGTTCTCAACAGAAAAGCCGTCAGCCGGTGCAGACTCGGGCTCATAGACATACTCGTCAGGAGGCAACAACTCCTCATACAGTGCACCCCTGATCGGCAATCCCGAGATTTCATAAAATTCTGCAAGAGAGATCGAGACCTCACGATCTCCTAGGATGAAAGTGTTGGTAGGAAGATTCCATTGGTTTAAAAACTCCTTAACCCACCAGGCATGCGGGGACTTATAATGGAAGAGTGACGCATATATGGCCTGATAAAGCCCGACTTTCTGCAACCGCGCCCGATGGGCAGAAAGGATGTAACGAGCCCAGAGAAGGTAGCCTGTAGGATGCCTAGGAGTGAGCCCTATCTTATAAATTTGCCCCCACGGGTGGGCCTCACCCTGGCAGATACGCCGTCCCAAGATGTCTATGGCCGGGATCGGATGATTCGGTATGCCGGTCGTCGAAGGCTCCAGCCTCCCCGTTGGAGTCCAGTTAGGCATTTCCACAGCAAAAACTGTCCTCGGAGGATCCATCGGTAAAAATGGGACAGTGGGTTCCGCCGGCACCGCGCAAAGAAAACTCCGGCGACCCTGAATAATCTGACTGTACCAAGATCCCCATTGAAGAAGGTTGGTGCAGTTCGGGTCATGGGCCCGAATCATCGCCATCGCTTCCTCATCAGATGGTGACTGAGGAAAAGCCGCCTCCGAGCGAGAAAAGGGAAAGCGTGGAACAGAAGCCATCACACCTGAAATCCAATAAAGGGAGACCGTTAAAAGAAAAGTTAGCAATATATATTCATGCATGAACATAAAGACTAGTTGAAGAAAGCAACAGCAAAGTTTCCTGGGACCATTGGCTACAAAACACATGGGCCCCACAGAATCCGGATGACGGCTCATTAATAATGAGACCAGATAGTTACAATAAAACAAAGGGAATATCCTCATTTAATAAAGAATGATGACCATGCACATTCCCCCAACGGGATCTATCTCGGGCTCTACAATGAATCCAACAAGATCAAGGGAATTAAATTCCCACAGAAGACATCATTACAAAACCACCATTTCATTAATTGCAGAAGAACAACCTCGGGCCAAGAGACCCCAGGAAGCCTCTGTGTGAAGAAATCGAGTTCTTCATTGGAATTAAATTCCTTATTAAGAAAAGGGAATTAAATTCCCAGAAACATTTTTGGATGGAATTAAATTCCATGGACTTGAAACGCCATCATCATCTCCCCAAACATCATCTAAATCCTGAGAGATCTACAGTTCGAAGGTTAGGCGGTTTCAGGTTCTTAAGGAAAAACATGAGGGAAAATGGATAAAAACCCTTGTTTGGATTTAAGATCCAGAGGAATGTGAAGGTCCATCGTTTGTCCAAGAACATTACCTGAGGAAAAGAATTCTTTTCGAACAGAGTTAAACTCTGAAAATTGTTTCAAGACAGAGAACTAAGCTCTGGAAGCGAGAATTAAATTCTCAAGGGAAAAGTTCTCAGAAGAAGAAGATGAGCAAAGTGAAGGCTCCTATGAAGAGACAGAGGCATTTATAGAAGGCAATGGAAACGTTTCAACTCCCCAGATCCCTAAAGGAATCCAACGGTCGCAAGAGGTGACAGCGTTGCACTCACGTGCTGACACGTGAGAACAACGCTGTGGGGGCATTTGTTTCCTGATTTAAAATCAAGAAAGCTTATGGAAAAAGCTTCAGAAGAGGGTCACGTGCTTACACGTGACCAGCAGTCACGTGTTGGCACGTGACACCCAAAAGTACCGGCAAAGCAAGTGCAGTTTCCCAACTACATCAAAGAGAGGGGCTTCAGTAAGGGTCACGTGCTCCCACGTGACCTGGGTCACGTGTCGGCACGTGACATTTAAAAGCAGCAGGAAAGACCCAACGCTTCCTGATCAAATCAAGGAAAAAGTTTCAGAAGAGGTCACATGCTCCCACATGACCAGGGGTCACGTGTTGGCACGTGACGCTCAAAACATCAGAATTGTTCTCCAGTTAAATCAAGGAAAAGAGTCCAGACAAGGGTCACGTGCTCACACGTGACTAGTTGTCACGTGGTGGCACGTGACAGCTAAACAGAGAACAAGAAGCAAAGCGCAGAAATAAAGAAGAAGGCTCATTCCAAAGGGGGTCACGTGCCCATACGTGACCATGGGTCACGTGGTCACACGTGACCGGCTTTCAAAGCCCATTTCGTTGACAGAATTAAATTCTGAAAGAGATTCGAATCTTTCAAAAAGAAAGCGATTATCTGGAACCAATCGAATTAAAGGTTTAAAGATGATTGAATATCATTTATCTATGGGAAAATCTCAGGTTTGGAAAGATTTCCCCTTTAAATCTAACCGAAATAACAAAAGAGAATCCCTGGATTTGAAATCCAATGGTGAATAAAATTCACCTAATAATCCAAAGGTCAAAAACGAATGATGGACGCAAATCAAACCTCTCAATGAAGATTCGTCAAAAACTAATTGATTCGGCTGCTTCTCCTATAAATAGGAGCCAAGAGACACAAAAGAAGACATATACGCAGAGGGAAGAAAGGGAGAGAGAGCCTTGATACTTCGAGGAACTTGGATCTTCTGCAAAAGAAAACCCTAGGTAAGAAAGGGAAGGCTCCTTGAAAGAAAAGAGAATTTAATTCTCAACAGAGTTTAACTCTGATATATAAAACAGAAGAACATATTTCTTCTCTCTTTGATAGAGGATCTGCAAAGTGCACATCTCCCCTTGAAGTTGAGAATTTAATTCTCAATGGGTCGAGATCCTGCCATGCAGATCCAAAACATAGAGAGGGAACGAAAGCACGAGAATTTAATTCTCACAGAACTATAGGAATTTAATTCCTTTAAAATAAAACTAGGGCTTGACCCTGTGTTATGGGAATTTAATTCCTTCAGAACAAAAAGAAACAGGGTTTAACCCTAATTAAGAACCTAGTTCTGTTGGAACAGCGGGGATTTAATTCCCTTGATCATAATTTAACAGAGAGTGGGAATTTAATTCCTTAAAAGCTTTTATTAGGGTTTAACCCTATTCAGTTCTTCACATATATGAGGAATTTAATTCCTACAGAAAATTCAGAGTTCAACTCTATTCCAGAATATAAATCTTCAAAAGGAAGTAGGAACTTAATTCCTCTGAAATTACTGTCAGGGTTTAACCCTACGAGGAATTTAATTCCTGGAAAAGATTAACAGATCCTCTAAACAACATACATAGAGGCAGGGTCACGTGTCACCACGTGACCCCCCCAAGAGATCTACAGAAAGCCCCTTTGAGGCAGCACCCCACGTGACCCACGTGACCCTCGGCAGAAGCTTTAACATACAAGCATTTGAATGCCCGTCACGTGATGGCACGTGATGCTCTGAAAGATGCGATAATCTCAGCAGAATAAATGAAGGGAGGGCGCTCTCACGTGTTACCACGTGACCCCTCTTGCCTTAGTGTTCAACACTAAATTGGAACTCTCGAATCCAGTATTGAAACATTGTTGGGCCTTAGTGTTTAAAACAAATCAAAGAGCTTTATTCGCAGTGTTCAACATTGATTACCTTAGTATTTAACACTAATCTGAGATCTCCATTGCCAGTGTTCAACACTAATCTGTTTTAGTGTTTAACACTAATTTGAAAAGCCCTGTTGCTGGTGTTTAACACCAATTATCTTTTAGTGTTAAACACTAACTTGTCAACCTCATTCCCAGTGTTCAATACTGATTGCTCTGTAGTGTTTAACACTAGGCTTTGGCCCAATTGGCCGAATGGATAAAGGCAAAGCCTCTCCTTTAAGAGACTAACAGGAAGTCAATATTCCAAACATGATTGGACTTAGTCCAAGCTGGCCATAAGTCCTCAATTCATAATCAACTGGGCTATTGGGCTCATAACATAATTAATTGGTCTTGATCCCAAATTGGGCCAAGGACTATTCAATCCACTCCGGTTCTAGGGTACATCTCTTCACTCCTTTGATATTTGGCATTGTAATCCCTCAATGTCTTCAAAGAGGTGACGGGTCCCGACGACCACACATTGATATGGACTGTGGGGTCCTTAAACCCGTGTCTAATGCAAAATTCCTGGTTATGTGGAACGCGGATAACGTCACTCTTTGACCCCGTGGAAAACGTCCAGAGCGGAGCCTAGTCCTCGCCGAGCACGGCAGTGAACCCGTGTGAAGCATCTAGTGCAAAATTCCTGGTTATGTGGAATGCGGATAACGTCACTCTTTGACCCCGCGGAAAACGTCCAGAGCGGAGCCTGGTCCTCGCCAAGCACGGCAGTGAACCCGTGTGAAGCATCCAGAGCACATACCGGACTATGAAGTCCTTAAACCCATGGACCGCAATGTCCATAAACTACCCATGGACCGCAACGTCCTTAAACTACCCATGGACCGCAATGTCCTTAAACTAGAACAATAGAGCCCCGCATGCTCTTTTGTCGGATCTAAACGGTCCCGTTTAAGTTGATCTTAGCCTTAAAGATGGCTAACGTACCCTTAAACCTTCAAACAGAGTGGACTATAAATCCCCCCAATTAACTCTGGCTCGAGGGTACATCTCTGAACTCCTCTGACATCCGTCGTTGTAATTCTTCAACGTCGTCAGAGAGGTGACTGGTCCTGACGGCCATACAATCAATGGACCACTAGGTCCCTAAACTGGAACATTAGAGCCAATTGCTCTTTTGTCGGATCTAAACGATCCCGTTAAGTTGATCTTAGTCTCAAAATTAGACTAACGTATCCTTAACAAACGTTTGAGTTGATCTTAGCCTCAAGTATGGCTGACGTATCCTCAAACCAAACCCCCAAACCCAAATCTAAGATAATACGGATTTGGACTAGTCCACGCCCTACGGGCGACGACATAACTCAGTCTCCGTAAACAATCCACGGGCAACAAAAAACAAAACAAACACCCACGACACGAAGTGACCATCTGGAGAAGGAGAAAGTTGTTACCGCAATGCGGTAGCGTAATTAACTGCAGGGGCTTGCGCCTGCAGGGAAGAGCGTCCCCACAATCAAAAACCCCTCAAACGAGGGGGAATCTGACGAAGTCTGCTACATCGGACGCATCCGTCTAAACCTTCGATACATGGTGCCATAAATCAACTTGGCATCTTCGGAGAGGTGGACGGATAGCACCAATTAGCATCTGCCCCGAGTCTCAGCGCCAAGACATCGCGGTCCTGCGCGCCGCCATTCGGAGGGGAACAGGTTCGTGCATCCTGCCACTGAAGCGACGGTACACGTATCAAGCGTCGGTTGGCCGACGCGACGTGTGCAGACCTGTGGCGTCTGATAGGACGCGGTCCAGTGCGGCAACGACAAGTGGAGCAATCAGAGTCGTTGGACGCGAGGAGGCGTTTTGGCGAGAGATGAAGGATGCCGTAGGATGAGGTCATTTGCGGTGATAAGTAGGGGTGGGGCCTACTCCAAGACCCTTACTTCTTCATACTTTCTTTCTTCTAAGTCTTGGCTGCTCGGCGTTCTTCTCCTTTCTTCTACTTTCGTTTCCCAAGGATCCATCTTCTTCAGGTTAGATGTCTTCTTTCAGGGAATCTGTAGATGTGGTAGGAGTAGGTTCTAGGGTCCCTTTAGTTGAGCCCGAGTCTTCTCAGGGAGTAGGGATCGGACCCTCTTCTCGGGATCGTGCGGCGGGGGTAGCCCCCAGGGAGGAGGCGGTAAATGCTGCCCCCGGTGCTTCGTGTTGGGTGAGGCATAAGGACGAGCTCGCCAATACTCGGGCTCGCTTCCATATCCCCTCACGTTATACGCTTCGTCTGACCAAGGAGGGAGAGAGGGCGGACCAAGTACGGGGTAGGGAGATCGCCCTGTACTTGGATGCTTTTTGGCATGGAATGCGCCTGCCCTTCTCTCCCGAGGTCGCCGAAGCGCTGAACTTCTTCAGGTTAGCCTCTGGCCAGTTAGTGCCGAACTCATGGAGGATCCTCTTCGGGTTCCTGATCCGCCTGAAGTTACAGGCGGTTCCCTTCAGCCTCTCCCTCCTTGATTCTTCGCTCGTTTTCAAAAGTAATCCTAGGGGCCGAGCGGGCGACCCGAGATGAGTCTACCTCTCTTTTAGAAAGCGACAGGGAGCCGCCGCTGGGACGGGGTTGTGGCCCTGCCTTCTTCCACTCACGACTGGAAGAAAAAATTCTTCTTCATTTCCCCTCCCGAGGTCAAGGACTGGACCGTGCCTACCGAGTGATCGAGGGAAAAATGCTTGCCGGGGAACCAGTCCAATGACCCCGTCGCCGTGAGAGTGGCATCGTGGGAGCCCATCCCTCGATTCGACGTGCTGCTGTCTGAAAGGGTCCTGAGTTGGGCCGGGCTCAGCCCCGCTGAGTTCGTCGGTAAGTTAGGCTTGCTTTTTGGCTTGTTTATTGCTTGTGTTGCTGACTTCTTTGCATTTGGTTTTGTGCAGGACCCATGGATATGGACAAGCTCCGATCTTCCATGCGCCAGCCGAGGAAGGTCACGAAGGCTGGGGGCGCCAGCACTTCTCGCGCGAAGCCTGCCCCGGCTCCCTCTCCTCCGGTGGTCGCATCCTGTAAGCGTTCAGGGGAGGATCCCACCCCGGAGCCTAGCAGAGCGTCGGGTTGGAAGCGGGCTCGGATTCTGGAAAACCCGGCCCCGGAAGAGGAGATCAGCTCTCCATCGGAGCCGCTCAAGAGTGGTTCCTAGAGGTCTTCCCGGGGCCCGCCCTCGCCGACAATGGTGGAGGAAGGGGGCCTCCAGTTCGCGGGGCCCTCAGGACTATCAGTTGCGGATAGCCCGCTGCACGACATAGAGAAGTCGGCAGGGGGTAGGGTCCTCGGGGGGACCTTCAGGGCTCAAATGGCGTCCATCGCCCAGGAGTCCGTGCAGGTTAGTGCTCGGTTGTTCGTGAAATTCGGTGCCTCCTTTGTCTTCTTGACCTCTTTCCCATTTTTCAGGTTCGCCGGCACATCGCCCTTGCCCTGCGCATGGAGACCGAGGTTATAGCCCCGGCGATGAAGGCTGCGGACCAGCTTGCCTCGCTGGAAGAGAGCTCAAAGTGGGAGCTGGAGATGGTGATGGCGAGGGTTGCTGCCCTGGAGGGCGAGGTGGAAGCCGGGAAACGGGAGGTTGCCCGGTACCGTGAGGCCCCTGCGGCTGCCGAGGCCAAGCTTGAGGACGCTCAGGTGCTCACCGGCAATCTGAAGAAGTCGGTGAAGGCCCTCCGGAAGGAGCTGGGGGCGGCGGATGAGGCGGCGAAGTCGGCCGACCTGAGAGTGGCAAAGTTGGCCGACCTCTCGGCGGCGAAGGCGGTGAAGGGATACAAGAAGTCGAAGGACTTCTATGATGACTTGGCCGTGGCCACAAGACTCATCTGGCACGAGGCCCTCGACGCCGTTAAGGCCCGGATGCCGGAGTTCGCCGACGAAGATCTCCGGGCCGAATATCCCCTCGCGGACACTGATGAGCAGGGGGAAGAGATTCCTGACGAGGAGGTCGCTGAGGACCCTGCTCGTCCCGTGGTGGATGTCGAGAACCCCGAGGTCGCGCCCGGCCCTGAGGCCTAAAGCCCCCGTCTTCCTCCTTTTATTTTGTTGCTTCTGGAATTTTTGTAAGCCTCCGGGCAATTTGTAAGGCTGGGGATCCCAAAATACCCTTTGTAAAGACTTTGCCTTCGGTAATAAAACTTTTTTCTTTGGTTTCATCGGTTTGCACTTTATCTTCTGTTTGTGAAGAATGCTCGGTAAACATCTCTGCTTGCACTGTTGGGCTTCCATGTCAGGTCGGCTATCTGTCTAATGATCGTTCGTCGAGTTGATTTCGGTCACTTGCCAAGCGCGCCAAGCGCTGCTGAGAAGGAGGCGTCTCCACGGCCCTGAAGTCGAGGGGAGATCGTCCAGACTTGGATAGACCTGATGTCCCTTGTTGGGGCCTCGATCCTCTGCGTGTGATGGGCAGATGGCCGCCCGCCGTATTTGTGCCGAGCATGAATAAGAAGTTGCTCGGTTGCCCCTTGGCGAGGGCTTTTGAATTCTGGCGTTGCGAGTAACGATCACTAGCTGGGGATGGTCGAGCGAGGGTCGGGTTCGACTGTCTCTGGGAGGACTTTGGATCCTTAGCATTGGAGGGGCTGTAAGAAGCCCACTAGGGATGGTTGGGCAGTGAAGCTGCGTGGTTGCCTCTTGGCAAGGGCTTTGATCACTAGCTCGGTATAGCTTTCTATCCCTTCTCTAGATAGCTAGTTGTAGGTTAATGGTTTGATCCGGGTTTTAAGCATACGATAGCGCCGGTTTCCAAGTTTAGAAAAGTTTTCGTTTTCGCATATTGGCTTCGGAAAGACGGTCGGGGCGCTACTGTAATACCCAGCCCCTTTTTGTACGCCCATATTTGTATTTCTTTTCACCGATAATTTGTATTTATTATTATATTTTATTTTATTTTTTCAAACCCCATTTGAACCCAAAATCCCCACACCATAACACTCAGCACCATTCCTTCGGCCCAACCCTTGTAACTTCTCATTAATTTATTTTATTTTATTTAAATCTTTTCCCCTCCATTTCTCACAAAATTTTATTTAGAATATCCCAAGCCATCTCCCATTCTTTTTTTAAACTTAATCCATCTCATTAAAACCCATTTTTCTTTTATATCAAATCCCCGAGCCCAGCACACTTTTTCCTCGGCCATCTTCTTTTATTCATTCCCATTTAATTTTCCTATTAACCTCAGCCCATTTTCTATTGTTTCCCTTAAAATTCGTTTTATATTCAGCCCACCCAGCCCAAAGTTCATCTTTTAATTAAATTTAATTCCCGAGAATTTTCCCGGCCCAGCTCTCCTCGGCCCATCTCCTTCTTTTTCCATTTAAACCTATTTTCTCTTCGAGCCCGGCCCACTCCCCTAAATTTCCCAATTGTTTTTTTTCCTTATATTAATCCTCGGCCCGGCCCAGTGCTCCTCAGCATCGCGCCCGCTTCGCCCTCAACCCGACCCGAACCCCCGTTACTGTTCATCTCCCTTAAAATTCCCCAACGGTAACTTTCCTTCAGCCGCGCGAGATCCGCTCTCCTCGCCGTAGCTCACGCCGCCTCCTCCGCTCTCGTTCGCGAGCCGTTACCCCCACGTCGCGCACACTCCCTCTAACCCATGTCGCCTCCTTCCTCTTTCACTCGACCTTCCTCCTCCTCTCTCGCTCCCACCTTCGAACCCACTGCACCCCCATCCCCGATCACCCGAGTCCCCATAACTCCGACCACCTCCTCCCATCATCACCGCCCTCGTCTCCTCACCACCTTCCCCCTCTCTTCTCTGCCACCATCACCCAGCACCCAAATCCACAACCGAGCTCGACATCCCCTGCGCCGACGACGGTGAGTTTCTCGCCTCGTCGTCGACTTCCCCGCAGCAGCAGCATCATCAACATCATCGTCGTCGTCGTCATCCTCCTCACCATCCCTTCCCTCTACACTCTCCCCCTCTCCATCTGTGCTCTCTCTCCCTCTCGTCTCTCATCTCAGATCTCTCTCTCTCTCTCTCTGTAACTCTCTCTCTCTCACTTCTCTCTCTCTCTCTCACTGCTCCTCCCTTCCCTCTAACTTTCTCTCTCACTCTCTCTTTCCTCTCTTACTCTCAAATCTTTATCTCTCCCTCAGCCCTCTCTCTCTAACTCTGTCTGTCTCTCTCTCTCTCTCAATCCCTCTATCTCTCTCACTCTGTTTCTTTCTTTCTCTCTCTCTCAGTACACACTCACCTCTCTCAGTTTCCCTCTCCCTCACCTCTCTCTCTCTCTCACTCTCAATCTAACTTTCTATCCCTATCTCTGTCTCACTCTCTGTCCCTCACACTCAATTCCTCTCTCTCACATCTCTCTCAATTTTTCTCTCTCTCTCTAACACCCGCTCTACCGGCCACCCAACCACAACTCCTAACTGTTTCCCGAGCCCTCTGCGTCGTCGGCCATCGACTGGGATCGTTGCTGTCGTCCGAAGCTGTCCCGTCTCCACCTCCGAGCCAAGCTCCACCAAGTCGAGCCCCACGACACAAGCTTAAGCCTAGCTAAACCTCGTCGTGGTCTTGTTGCGTCCCGCCGTTGCCGTGGCTGTTAGTCACTACCGTGCCGCGTCGCTGCCGTACTATCGTCGATACGTGTCCAGGCAAGTCTCCACTTGCTACATGCTACTTATCATTAATTACAAAATTATAATCGTTTATATATTTCATGCTTTACTTTCCGTCAAATTATCTGATTCAACCGTTCGATGTATGTTCTCTATGAGAGTTCTCGCTTAAATTGACGGTACTCACTTGTATAGTTTGGCCCGTAAGCCTATGATTCTAGTGTGTGAATTTTATTAGAAAATACGATTGTTAAAGATCAAAACAACTACCCCCAAGTTTAATCGTAAAACTGTAATTTTATTGTACCTGAAAATCGTTAAATTCACCATAAATCATATACATACTAAAATGGTGCGTTCGAGGGCTCAAATCGAAGAAAACTCGACGAACTTTAACCCTATATCAGTTTCCTGATATTCCTGTACTTAAATTGTGATGATATTCGTATCGGAGTGCGACTCTGGACTGCAGTCCAGAGCTACTCCAATTGTTGCTTGCTGTACCGTATTGGATACCACAAGATCTCCTTAACCTGTAGAGTGCGGAACTCCACTGCTTATTGTAGGTGAATCTGTTAGCTAGACAACACAATTGATTTCATTCTGTTTCGTTACCGTTTGATATTTAATCTGTAATTTAATATATCGGAACACATAACAGTCCCAACAGAATCAGAATTGACATGTTAATATTAAACAGATTATAACTCCTAACGTACAGATGCGATTGATGATCCGTCTATTGAGTTGAAAACCTTACTGAAAACCCTAGAATTCATCCAACTGTAGCATCGCTAAATTCTGATCCCAACTGGGGTTAAAATGCGTTGCGAAACGGACTTCTGATTCTGAAATCGGATTTCCAGCCGCGAGCGCTTAAAATGAAATGGTTATAATTAATGATTCTGGAACCCGATTGGCTTGAAACCAAATTTGATGGATGGACAAATGGACATACTAATTACTACCTGTTTATCATTTCGCTAAATTATATACGTACGTTTCATGATAAATCGTACAAGTGATAGAATACTGTTTTTGTGACATCTTGATCATGCTTCATATACTGTTTACGTATCATATCATACTCATATCGTTACAGTGATAACCTAGTGATATCGTGTATTCACCCAGTGTTAGATTTTAGTGATGATTGTGGCAAGTACGTCAGTGTTCGTGTATCCGTGATTAAGTGAAAGTGATACGTACTTGTACACAATCAGTGACCCTATTATTTATTGCATTGTCGACGTCTGTGGGGTGCGTGTACGTGTGACTATAAGTGGAATGGGACATTTATGGAAGCGTTGCACGGATGTCACAGATAAGACACCAGACACTGCCGTTTATCTTAGGTATTAGTCGGGACGTGCTTGATGGAGGTCCTGCCTCCAGTTTTCGCGTAGACTTGTCACGGATCGATTAGTATTTAGGTTGATGGTTAGCGTTTGATGTAGACCACGGGGTGTGGGGTAGTTTAAGTGTGAGTTCAACAGAATCTCGGGAGTCCCATGCCGGCTTATATATTTAGGGAGTTATATGGAGATTTACAGGGTATGTGATATATACACCGTGATATTCTCGTTACATGTTGGGCCCGTGGTCCCTTACCCTTGGGTTCTACCCTTGGGTGGAGGACACTCACGAGTGGTTGACTCTCACATTTGGACTGACGATAGGCTTAGTGACCTGTACAGTGAGACTTAGAGACTGATAGGGTTACTGGCATTTATATTCCTTATATACTGTGTTGGCATACGTGACATATCGTTATACTGCTTTACTGTTCCGCTGCATTGACTACTGCACATTCATATTCATGCTGTCGTTGATTTACTGTTATTCATATCCATTACCACTGTTAGAACTATCACTTGATTTTATATATATATTATTGCTATTGTGTCGCCCTGACGACCTGAGTATGCATGCTCAGTGTGAGGAGAAGATTTAGCCTAGATCAGAACTAGACGTGCATCACAGACTTCTTGACTTGCTATTCCGAGATTCATTCGTTTGTTCCACTTCAGGTCAGTTTATATTATTGTATCTTTCAGATACTGCATTTCTCATTACCTGCGCATCATTTACTATTTACCATGATAAACTAGAAGCTGAAGTGTGACTACGGCAGGACATTTCCTTGACCGTAGGAGCATAGCTGGCCTTGTCTACCCCTCGTATTCCGTATTTTGGGAAGCGGGGCGTGACAGCTACCGTAGACTTACATGGTATCAGAGCTACGCCATTAACCTTTACTAGCTTGCTCTAACGTGTTTAGAACTTTGATCGGACGAATTTTCTAAAAACTGCATTTCCAAGTCATCAGTTTCTGTCGAATTTTTGCTGTGGTCAAAAAATTATTTTGAGTGTGTCAGAAAATCAGGCAGGGTTTTTTAGAAGCACTGTAGAAATTTGGTAGCATGATCCAACAGTAACGCCGCGGAACAGCGGCCCTACCCCCCTTTTGGCCGCGGTTCCGCCGCCATTCTGAGGCTTCATCTCACCAAATCTCTTCAGGTGGTCTCTGATTTGGAAAAGGGGTTTCTGATAATTTTTGTTTGGGCCCAGGTTTGTCTGAGTACTGGGAATTTTGCTTGGGTCCCTGTTCATATCATAATATTGCAATTCATACGTCCCACTTTTATGCATTTTATAAGTAAACAGGTACTTTTGACGCTCGTTTGTTGCATGTTACAGGATACAGGCTCTTGGAGCAAATACAGTGAAAAAGACGAAAGATGATACAGAAAAGGGACTTTTGACCAACAAGTAGACGGATCTTACCCAAGCCGAGACGAAGAACAGTGCAAGGTCCAAAAGACGAAAGTGAAATGGTCAAAAGATCCTTACAAGTTTTCACTGGGGATCTGGAGAAAACTAAGAAGCCCAACAGAGAAAAGAAGTATAAAATAGGAAGCCCAAGAAAATATAAACCAAGACCAGAAAAGATGGTGAGTTAAGCCCACCAAAGGGCCGCGGAACCACGGCCCAAGCGCCCCATTGCCGCGGTTCCGCGGCCATCTCAGGCCCGTGTCGGTGGAAATTCTCCCTGTCGGTGTGTCGGTGCAGATGTTGGGATTTTTAGGGGGCAAATCAGTAATTGCATATCTACGAAAGTCTGTGACCCTAGCTTCACTGTTTGCTTATAAATTGTACTCAAAATCTGTAAAATGTTATGCCTCTTTTCAATCAATAGAAATCAGATTTGTTGGGAGATCTAGAGCATCACTTTCTTGTAAGTTTTAATTCTTTTTATTCCTGCCTTAGTTCTAATTTTATTACTTGCCCTAGTTAACTAGTTTAGCTATTTTTAATCTGCAGTAAGTTATAACACAAGATCTGAACAAACACTTTAAAACATAATAACAAAATGTCGTTTTTAGAAAATTCCCTAATGAGCGAGTAAAATCCTCGCTCGTTAGGGTTAGGAATAAGGGAGGGAGTGAGAGATGGATATCTCTCACCTCCTTCAATGCCAACATATTTTCAAAACAGGAACTTCATGCACGCATGTATGATCCGTCCCCTACGGCACCCTACCTACGAGGTAACGGTGAACCGTAGTATAAAAGGCCGGACATACATGACGTCCATGAAGATTGCAGCAATTAATAGGAAAGGACGGACAAGGATCTAGAGGAAGAAACTGCGTTTCTTCCCGATCATCCTAATCCCCTTTGCTAATAATAGTTGTGATTTTCTAAAAAAGCTTTAATCAAACGGCATTGAAAGAGGTGACAATATTGATCTCATCAACCCTACCTTAGACCTAACCCTAACGAGTTCTTTCATATCATATAAATTAGTTTTTTAAATCAATCGACAAAAACCAAACAACAATCTGAATCAACTCGTTAAAACACAAAAACAGAAAATTACACATCTCTGCGGATCGACCCGTACTCATCGGCTAGCTGCAAAGCGACGCCGTTTCTGATTACGGTAAACTTAAATTTTTGGAATAATCAGTCCCACTTCGGGAAATTTTGTCGATCGAAAATTTTAAACATGTTAGTTCACAGTATTTACATTATATCTGCGACCGTGAATGTCATTTGATCGGTAAATCCTGTCTAATTGCTATAGCCCTTTTAGACGGATTTGCGAACGTGACATTCACGTTGATGTTCCGTGTTGTGCTGTGATGTTGCGGATTTGTCGTGGTGGATAGCCTGGATGCAATGTTAGTACAGTTTGGTTATTTATGTACATTTGATATTGCGGGGCGAACGTCCGACATGTGGACTGCCATCACTGCCTGTTTGTATATTATTCTTTTGGGGCACGACCGGGCTAAGGTCGATGTACCCGTTGTATATTTTACTTTCTGTACTAGGATTACCCCGCGGAGGGGTGCATGGGTAGCCGGGTTCTAGAGGGCAACGGGCCCGCATCTCATGGCTTTGAGACGGAGGGGGCTTCACTCTAGAATTGGCGGGCTATTCGCCTCACTCGTAGGGGTACAGGTTGACCCAAGGAGGGGTGCTCAAGTTACCGGATTCCGTGAAGTGCTGGGTGGTCCATTCACGTTGTTGAAGGGGGCTGCCTCACTTCAGGTTTTGGCGGGTAACTTTCCGCGCCCGTAGGGGTCTAGGATTTCATTGCACAGGCTATCCACACGACCAGAAGAACGTCGGGTTTCAGTAGCGGCTCTATAAAACCCGGGGATCCCAGATTATCTGTATTGTTCTGTGATGCTTATTACTCTCTGTGATGTTGCATTTTATCATGCCATGAGCGAATATTATATATTGATATATATACTAGTAGATGTTGTATGTGTTTTACATCTGCGCTAGTTCAGTCCCCGCTCTGTCGTTAGTTAAGTAACCTAACGGGTGATGACGGGACCCAGTGGCGAATGCGGACGGCATATACGTACATCATATTTTCGTTCTTTTGTGGTGTGATTAATTGATGGGACTGCATTGATTCGGATCAATGCAAGCTAAACAAACCTATTCTGATGTTGTTGGAACATTTTTCAAAAAAAAGCTGTTATTGTAAGGACGTTCTCTTTTGTTTTGTACAGTGGTATTCAGTTTGAATATCCTGCATCTCAGTCGACGAAACAAGGGCCGAGATCCCTTCACCGGGAGTGACCCCTTGGACAGAAGTTTGCGTCAGGGTAATAACTTCACTATAGTCAATTACTTTTTGCTTTGCATCGTGGTATTCAGTTAGAATATCCTGCACCTCATTCTACGGGGAAAGAGCCGAGATCCCTTCACCGGGAGTGACCTCTTTAGCAAAGGTTTTCGCCACTATATTTTTATAAAAAGCTATCCGATTCCTTCAACGATATCAAGTTCATTACGTTAAAGGTTTTTCGCCAAAAACCATTCGTAACCCTCCATCATTTCAGAAAGGTAGCACTTAGTATTCATGCTATGTATGTTGGCCTTCGTCAAGGCATAGTGTATGGTAGCTATTTGTTACTTTTCTGCAGTATAGATAGATGTGTTGGTTTGGGACAGTCGTACTACTATTTTGGCCTTCGTCAAGGGTATGTACGGGTGGGTTCAAATTAACATGGATAATGACGGGTAGAACTTGACATGTGACTTATGATATGTTGGTCTTCGTCAAGGTCATAAGAGCATAGGGTAAAAATCACATCGGGAGTTTCTAAAGAAACTGAAACTTTCCAGATATGCGCATACCTTCTGGAGTGTGATAACGTGAGTGGATTCCATCACGTTATCATGCGATGATAGTTGGATCCCGATTCCCACTGATGAGTTGGTTTACTCCTTGGATGTTCCCGACTAATTCTTCTTTCGGGATTGGAGGAGAATTTGAGGTTACAGTGGGAGGTTTCCTGATTAGATAAAGTGATAACCATTCTGATCTAGGTTAGAGTGCACGCTGAGTGTTTCTTTTCTCTCTCTCTTTGGCAGCGACCATAACCCGACCCTAGACTATGACTCAGTGACCAAGTTGACCGAACCTTCTTAAAACACTGGCTTTTGGATTGTCAGAGTTGCAAACTTCATTGCCACTCCTTCTTTTACCTTTTTCTCCAGAACACCCCGTATTACTACGAACATCCACTTCTATTGGATAAAACCATCGTATGGTTATATACGAACTCGAAGGAACTTGTTCCAGATTCGAGGATGGTTTCCGGTTCTGTAGAAAATGAATAGGACTATTCAGTTGTCTTTTTCTTTTACCTTCTCTCAGGTTGCGAGTGCTCCTTGGATTAGGACGGTACACCTATTGCGCTAATTGGACAGTCTTCTTCCAAACCATAGGCAGGTGCCGAACGGTGGGGAATGAATAAAACCAATTAGCCTAACGATGGTGTACAGAAGGTAATAAGTTAAGACAAATAAAGGGATTAGAAAGAGAGCAAAGTAAATTGTGACTGCTGTTCACGACCAAACCAAGTATTTCATCGCCACTCCTACTTCATCTTTGTATTTCTCCAGAACACTCCGTATCACTACGAAGATCCACAGTTATATTGGATACTCCATCGTACGGTTATATACGAACTCGTAGGGTCTTGTTCCAGTTCGGGGATGGATTCTGGTTCAGGAGAAATAGGAATAAGGTTTTATTCAGTTGTCTTTTATATTCACCTTCTCTCAGGTTACGAGTACTCCTAGGATTAGGAGAGTACACCCATTATGCTTATTGGATAGTCTTCTTCCAAACCATAGGCTGGTGCCGAAAGGTAGGGAAGGAAGAAAACCATTTGGCCTAAAGGGGTGTACAGAAGGTAATGACTAAAGACATATAAAGGGATTTGGAGAGATGGTAAAGAAATATACGGTTGCAGTTGTGAATCTGATAATGGAAGAGGCATTACTAAGAATACCCGGATACCCCTTCTAAACATTTACATGTTTCAGTTTCACTGTGTATTGTTAAAAGAAAACTGATTTCCCAATTAGTCCTTGCTCCAAGGTATGTATTTACCAGGTATGATTCTCACATCTGTATGGTTTCACAGATGATGAGTGGGAGTAAGTTATTGGGAATTAGGTGATTGTCCTCATTATATCGGGATTCGTAGTAATTGGTGATATTTGAGGAAATCGCCTGGGTTATTGCCGGACGGCAAATATTTGGTTCTGAATATCCGATGTTATGCACCAATTTCAAATTGATATATCGGTACGTTTATTTTTATAAAGTGAGATATAACTTTTTGAAATTGTGTCTATGATATTTACCTATATCAGTGGATGGTTAGGTAAGGAGCATTAAACAGCGGTGTAATTCTTCAGAACCATAGTACAGTTTTCAACCAACGACGCACAGGATTTGAGTTATTCAACTCAGGGGACTTATACAAAGCATTGTATATTGTCCAGTGTCCATTAGGACAGTGGGGTTGGTACTCGTACTATATTCTGTTTACTTATGACTTCTCTGGTTCTTAGACATGTGTTTCGTAGAAATGCAAGGTCTAAGTTTTGAGAAGTTATAGGTATAAGAATAAAGTAGAGAACCAGGTATTGCAAGTATCAGGATTCTTCAAGGTGATCGAAGTTGCAGATACTTGTGTATGGTATTCAGTTGATTGTTATGATTATGAGAACTTGCTTCTCTTTCTGGTTACTCATATCTGGATGTATTCCTAAGTTGAGTAATGTTGATCGGCTTCTCTCCATTTAGTTGACATGCACTGGAGACAGCTGCATGATTTGAATCTGGTTCCAATTAAATCAGTGCCTCTGTTTCTATATTGGATATAGAATAGTTCATATCTTAACATTGTTAAGGTACGGGGAGTTGTCCAGCTTATGCTTAAAACCAGACTCTGGATAACTCAAGGCACGTTTCTGTAATGGCTGTTTGTGAGTTGACCCGGGCTATGATGAGGGTTGACTTTCTACCATCTGGAAGATCAATAGTGATATTGTTCTTGACTCGCCACGGTTTTAATAAAAATGGATTTTTTTCAGAAAACAGTAGTGGGAGTATGGTAGAACTGGAAGTGATTCCAGAATCGCAAATGATTACTGAAAATTTAATAGGACCTAAAGATTCAATCTGGTTTGACATTCCATTGGCCACTCCGCAGATATAGTGGGTAACATCAAGCACCCGAGAGGTATCCGGTAGCCTCAAGGACGGTGACATGGAGGTTCTTGTTTACCCAGGCTTGACACTACTGTTGTTCCAGACTATGAGACCCGGCAGGAAGATGAGTATAGCGTCGTTCTGAACTGGCTTTAGAAGTGCACGTGTATATTATTCTGCCAGAGGGTTGTCGTAGTCAGTGGGAGCAGCGGAAGCATAGTGGACAAGTAGCTTATGTCTATTTATGGACTAAAGCAGATATAGCGGAGATAGATCATCTATTTCTGATGTGACAATCATAGGTTTGATTTCATCAGAATAGGGGATGGATCTGTTAAGAAGGTAGTAGGGTGTGATATCCTAGTATTTGGATGACATACACAGAGTAGGAAGTGAAATTCCTAGACTACGATCGGTTGTACTTTGGTTGTCACACAGTGGTTTCTCCACATAGGATATAGATATAATATCAGACATTCTGGTTACTAGATCTATGGTTTTAGATCTAGATTTGGGTAGTTTCCCAATCTGGGTACTTAGACAGCATTCTAAAGGTGTTTTAGAATGGACGACCCCTGGCACGGTAGTGTACCTGCAGGTGATGGAGTCACCCTCTCTAAAGGTGTCTTACAGACGAAAGGGGAGAGGGATGTGCATGATTGGCAGATCACTTGCTTAGGCAATTGAGTCAATCATGAGATGTCAAGTACCACACCAGATATTGTTTTTGCACGAGATGCAATAAGTTGATATTAATCCTATCCTGAAGAGATATTCGGAAGCAGTTTTAGAACATAAGTGGATGTTCTAGGGAAATGATAACGGCAGCCTCTTTTAGGAGACGGTTATCATTCCAGGCTTCCAAGGTGACCTGGATGACAGAGTGACTGTCAGAGTTAGAGTTTTTCCCTCTGACGAGGGGAAGTATTTTGGACAGGTGGTCCAAGCGGATTCTGAGGGAGGTATGGCGCAGGATACTGATTAAGTTCAGTTGACGATACAGTCTAAGAAGTTTGGATTTGGAGTTCATTTATGAACTAGGTCCTATCAGATATCCAGACATATTCTAAGACAGGTATTGCTCATTTCGGGAGATGGCTTTCTTCGCGAACTTGAGATAAAGAGAGACATAGAAAGAAACATCAGAGCGGATCCACTAACTGAGGCTATTCCTCGAACGCAATAGTTTCACAAACGGGCTTTGTGAGACTGATCAGTAGAGGAGTTGGGTGTTCGGTATCACACATGCTGTGAGTATGCGACATCGCAATAATTATCCTTGAGTGCAAGTGGGAGATTGTTGGATATAGTGCCCTCAGAGTCAATTACTGGATCGCAAGCACGTGATTGCAATGATTGAGGGGGGATCTATGCCGGTAGGACAATCTTACTCAGGATGATTGTATACTATCTGGTTTGTCTCTATCATCGTGTACATGCTTTAGGTGATATTGTGGTTCACTATTACACGTTGATGGAGAATAGTATTCTACTATGGTTTGTCTTTATCATCGTGTACTGCTTTAGGTGACCTTACAGGTTGCTATTACACGTTGATAGAGCCCTTAGGATTCTTGCTTGACGGCCAGCAATATGATGGCGACCATATACGTGGGAGCTGGAGTCTATAAGCACATCCTTAAAAGGTCCCTAGTCGTGGGAGTTTCGAGACTGGGCATCGATACTCCATTAGTAGACTAGTGTATACAGTCGAGACCCCGATGAGGGGCGGTGGCTAGTCTCACAAGCCATTGGTGTCAGTTGGTTCACCTAAGATGTATACAGGTGCTCATTGGGTTATGAGTACACCGGACAGGACTCGCCGGGAACATGCTAGTTGGTATTATACCTGACGTCAGATAGCAGTTCTCTGGTGACATGTGTACAGGTTAGTTCATCGACCTGAGATCGTCATTTGTCTCGTGTGAGTTCCCACTGTGCTTTGATTACTACCCTACCACGGCTCAAAAGAGTCATGCAAACAGGTTTTAGTTGGGTACAGTCCCAAGCCATATGGAGGCAGTGAGCGGATCGGCAGGGGTTCGTCTCTCCCGGTATTGGGGGTGAGATCGCGCTGTGTCTAGGAGAGCCATTACACGAAGTCCTTGGCTAAGGCAGGAGAATTACTGGTAGGTATTCCAGTAGTATCTCACGGTGTTCTGGGCTACACTCCGACACGACTTGTACCGCTTTTGGGGGTCTGACTTTTACCAACCCCCTAGGCCCGACATGCGATACTTATAGACGAACGGACCGGACTGTACGGATATTGTCACTGACAGACTCAGTAGGGTGTCAGGATGAGTTCGCTCATCGACCTCCCTTTTGGTCAATACATGGTAGCTCGTTACGTATGGCTAATACCTCTGACGTGCTAGTGGTTAAATCCACAGCCAAAGTATTGATGAGTTTTTAGAGTCCCTCACAGACAATTTCTCAAGTTTCGGGCGAAACGTTGTAGAGGCCGTATGATATATGGCAGGGTCCGATCATATACGTGCATTAGTGCACGGATCATGATCGGACGGATCATACTAGTGGGCTTTGGTTTAAGCCGGATCCTAGTATTAAATTTGTTGGATTACTTTAGTCTCGTCGCATTTGCATTCAGTCGGAATGCAGATGCAGGTATGTATATACAGGTGAGGGGTATTCTTGTGATCCGTCACGAGTTTACTTCAGATGTTGCCATTCTCTTTTTGGATTAAACATTTTAGTTTAAATGTTTAGTGGAGGAAAATGTGAGTGCAAGTTTTGTCTTTTTGCATCATTTCATGTCACATTCATTTGGTGACTCATGGTCTTGGTTTGGGTGATAATTAAATGTGACATGGATTGATTTTATGCCTAATTATGATTATGGGGGATAATATGGAGAGAGAGGGCAGCTAAGTATTGGCTTGGGGGATTATTCTTTTGGGATGATATATCTCTCTCTCTCTCTCACAAATTATCTAACACAACATAATAAGCAAAAGGGCTTCTTCTTATTTCTTCTTGTGCTCACCTCTTCCTCCAATGGCAACATCTTCAACCTCCATCCATCTCAGGGATGCAAGAGACAAACTGATTTCAAACATTCTCTACATCACCTTGGACACGTCGGCTAGCACACTTCGTGCCCGAGTTGCTTCGGATGAAGCGGGAGCCCGTAAAAAGACTCGCAGATGTGGTGCCCTTTCCGACGAGGAGATCGAGACCGGAGTTTCCGCGAGGAGCTTGGGATGGTGGCCAAAGACCGAAGGACACAGATCGATCGGTATAGCTTTCTATCCCTTCTCTAGATAGCTAGTTGTTGGTTAATGGTTCGATCCGGGCTTTAAGCATACGATAGCGCCGGTTTCCAAGTTTAGAAAAGTTTTCGTTTCCGCATTTTGGCCTCGGAAAGACGGTCGGGGCACTACCATAGACTTACAGGGATGACCGAGCGGGGTAGCCGCTCGGATACCTCTTGCGAGGGCTTCGATCCCAGGCGTCATGGGTAGGGAGCTACCAGCCGAAGATGACTGAGCAAGCTAGCTGCTCGGTTGCCTCTTGCGAAGGCTTTGATCCTTCAGGACGGGGACCGAGCAGGGTTACTGCCTAGTGCCTCTTGGCGAGGACTTTGATCCCTGTCAGTTGTGGTAGGAAGCTACCAGCCGGGGATAGCCGAGCAAGGATTCGACCACCTCTGGGAGGACTTTGGTCCTTGGCGCGGGAGGGGCTGTAAGAAGCCTACCAAGGACCCTTGGCCGGGCAGGGTTACTGCCCCGTGCCTCTTTGCGAGGGCTTTTGTCCTGAAGGATAGCCGAGCGAGGGATCCTTGGGCTCGAATACCTCTGGGAGGGCTTTCTGATCCCTGGCGTTGAGGTAGGGAAGCTACCCGCCAGGGATAGCCGAGCGAGGGTCGGGCTCGACTGCCTCTGGGAGGACTTTCTGATCCCTGGCGTTGCGGTAGGGAAGCTATCCGCCAGAGATAACCGAGCAGGGTAGCTGTTGGGTTGCCTCTTGGCGAGGGCTTTGATCCCTGGCGTTGCGAGTAGGGAAGCTACCGGCTAGGGATAGCCGAGCAGAGAAGCTGCTCGCTGCCTCTACGGAGGACTTTGATCCCTGGCGTTGCGAGTAGGGAAGCTACCGGCCAGGGATAACCGAGCAGGGTAGCTGCTCGGCTGATTCTTCATGTGGTTTCGCCCGACCATCCATTTGCAGGTATGGGGAACAGGAACGGTCGCGGTGAACGTGCGCGTAGCACGCGCATCGATTGTGCGGGGAGGCGAAGCGCCAGAGTCGTGTCGTTTCGATTCCACCACAGGAGGCTCAATGATCGCCCAGCGTACGAGTATCGACCCGTGAGATCTGTGGCCTGTTTCCCCCAATCAGAGCAAAGCTCTGTTTTAAAATTCAAAATTTAAAAATTGAAGCAACGCTTCAGATTCAGCGCTAGGCATGCTGCGCGCCACGTGTCAAACACAGATGCGCTAGTGCCAGATGTGCTGCGCCCTAGGCAGCGCACCCCCAATCAGAGCAAAGCTCTGTTTTTAAATTCAATATTCAAAAATTGAAGCAACACTTCAGATTCAGCGCTAGGCGCGTTGCGCGCCACGTGTCAAACACAGATGCGCTAGCGCCAGGTGCGCTGCGCCCTAGGCAGCGCACCCCCAATCAGAGCAAAGCTCTGTTTTAAAATTCAAAATTCAAAAGTTGAAGCAACGCTTCAGATCCAGCGCTAGGCGCGCTGCGCGCCATGTGTCAAATATGGGTGCGCTAGCGCAGGCTGCGTTGCGCGCCACGTGTCAGACGTAGATGCGCTAGTGCTAAGTGCGCTGCGCTCTGAGCAGCGCACCACGTGCAAAGCACGGGTGCGCCAGCGCTGGAATTAAAAATTCCCCACCCTTAGATCAAAAGATCTAATAATAATAAATCATTAATTAATCAGAATTAAAATTCTGTTATGGAAAAGATCTTTCCAATCTTGTTAAAAATAAGAAGATTGCCTCCTGTAAAACAGAAGTCCTAAGATCAAAGATCCAACGGTGGGGAAGCATCCCCAAATCAATCAGAGAAAAATCCCTTTAACTGATTTAACAAATCAATTTGCCCTATATAAAGGCCCCAAGACTTCAAGTCTGATATAGAGAAACCCCCCTACAAATTTTGAGAAAACTCAAAGAAAGAAGAGCAAGCTCTTGAAAGAAGATCATTTCTTCAAGCTAAAAAGAATAATTCTTGAACAAAGAGGTGAAATCATCTCACAAAAACAGAAGAATTATCTTCTTAAAAGATCATAGATTTACAAAAGATCAAGGTCTTTCATAAAAGAGATCAAAAGATCTCATCATAAAAACAAAAGAAATATTTACTTCGTTCACAGATCATTGATCTATAAAGGCAAAGCCCTTTCAAAAATAAGAACTGTTGTTCTTGAATCTTGAGGCAAAGCCTCCTTTAAAAAGAACATAAATTTGTTCACAGATCATAAATTTGATCAAATGCGCTTTACGCTATTGAAAAGTACCTTGCACTCTTGAACTGCGCTTCTGCGCTCCTTGAACCGGCGCTCAGCGCCAAAATGTGCCACGTGTCAACCACATATACAACTTGCGTTTTGCGCTTCTAAATAGCGCACTGCGCTCATGGGCTTGCGCTCAGCGCCAAGCGCGCCACATGTCATTCACGTGTGCGCCACTAAACTAGCGCAATGCGCTCATAAATTAGCACTCAACGCTCATCAACTGGCGCATAGCGCAGAGCGTGACACGTGTCATCATCGTATGCGCTACTTGGCAGAAGCGTAATGCGCTCTTTAATTGGCGTAAAGCGCCTGGCACGCCATGTGGCGCGCTGCCAGAACACACATTGTTCTGATGAATGCTATGCGTTCAATACAAGACAAAAAAAATGTCAGGATCTAATGCTCAGCATTATTAAAAGGGTCAAACCCAAATAAAGGCTCAACAGCCCAGAACAATAAAATGTTAAACATTTATTGGACTTAGCCCAACATTGGCCATAACTCCTCAACTTATATTGAACTGAGCCCATCTGCTCATGAATATTTAACAAATCTTAGTCTCAAACTGGGCTACAGATCTTTCAACCAACTCACACCGGTTAGAGGGTACATCTTTTTACTCCTCTGATATCTGTCGTTGTAATCCTTCAAAATCTTCAGAGAGGTGACGGGTCTCGACAACCACACATTTCACGGACTGTGGGGTCCTTAAACACATGGACTACGATGTCCTTAAACTTCATAGACTACTATGTCTTTAAACTACGGACTGTGGGGTCCTTAAACTCATGGACTACGATGTCCTTAAACTTCATAGACTACGATGTCTTTAAACTACGGACTGTGCGGTCCTTAAACTTATGGACTACGATGTCCTTAAACTTCATAGACTACGATGTCTTTAAATTACGGACTGTGGGGTCCTTAAACTCATGGACTACGATATCCTTAACCTGGACCGTAATGTCCTTAAATTAACGTTGGACCGTAATGTCCTTAAACTAATCGACCGCAATGTCCCTAAACTAAACAATAGAGCCCAATTTCTCTCTTGTTGGATCTAAATGATCCCGTTAAGTTGATCTTAGTCTAAAATTAGGCTAACGTATCCTTAACAAACGTTTAAGTTGATCTTAGTCTCAAACGAGGCTAACGTATCCTTAAACCCAACCCCCAAACCCAAATCTAAGAAGATACGGATTTGGAATAATCCACGCCCTACGGGCGACAACATAAATTAGTCTCCATATACAATCCACGGGCAATCACAAACAAAACAAACACCCACGACACGAATTGACCATCTAGAGAAGGAGAAAGTTGTTACCGTGATGCAGTAGCGTAATTAACTGCAGGGGCTTGCGCCTGCAGGAAATAGCGTCCCCACAATCAAAAACCCCTCAACGAGGAGGAATCTGACGAAATCTGCTACATCGGCCGCATCCGTTTAAACCTTCGATATATGGTGTCATAAATCAACTTGGCATCTTCGGAGAGGTGGACGGATAGCACCTATTAGCATCTGCCCCGAAATTCAGGCAAGACGTTCGCCTCGTCTTTGTCGCGTCTTTCAGCGGGGAACATGGCCATGGGACGTAGCCTGCCGGTGGTCAGCCGTGCCGACAAGAGCAGAGTCTTCTGGAGGTGGAGGAGCGGCGATCTGGGGCCCTGTCCTGGCCGTTTGGACTTTAGTCGGTCTATTCGGCCGGCGAGGGCGTTGATGACGGTCGCCGGAAGAGGTTTATCCGTGCCTCCAATGAGGGGGAGGCGGCGGCTGGTACCTGGATTTTCAGGGTGATCACACACCATGTGGACGGAGATCGGAAGGCCAACTTTTGTTTTTGTGGAGTTTTGTTTTCCCACAGATGGTGCCAACTGATGAAGCTCCTTTTCTGGTCTCCTTCAGATGTTGTCTTCCGTCGATCTCCCGGTGGATCTTGGAGGTGATCTCCTGTTGCATGTGGGTCTCAATGGGTTTTGAGGAGATTAGTGATTTGAGGAGTTTAGCGCCGAGTACATGCAAAGAAGTCCCGGGGTGGTTTGGTACCACCGAGGACCCTCCGACGATCAAGTTAGTACGAGATCCGAGCAGAGTAACGGCTAAGTGGAATAAAAAAATGGCTTACTTGACCCCTCTGTGATGGGGGTTTATATAGCGGCGGCAGCACGCAGCAGCAGGTGCGAGAATCAGCAGTTACGCTTCCGACGTCACGCCCTCGTAAAGAGCGGATCGCCCATTAATGGGGATCGTGATGGCGTGGAACATAGGACGTTGCTGGCGGAGAATCTGCGCGTGGCGAGATTTACGGAGCGGCGGTTACGCCTGTAAGTGGTGGAGTTGGTCGGAGGGACCGAGAAAGACGGCCTTGGTTGGGGAGCTCGGAGACGAGCAAGAGGGCCGAGGAGTTTTGGTCCTGTGGCAGCTCGGTGCGAGCTGAGGGGCCGAGGAGGCCAATTTGCAAGGGGCCCCGAGGAGGGCCAGCTTGTGCTTGCAGGTCGGGTACAAGGGTGGCCTGGTTGGCTTCTGTGGGCCCTTTCTTCTGGATCTTGGGACATATCATCTGCCATGTGTTCTGATCTTGAAGATCGCCAATATTGAGCATCACCTCACTTCAAACAGGAGGGGGTCCATATGGTTCATTAGGATGCAAAGGTTTTTTCAGCATTAAAGAGGATTTCCGATTTCGCTGTGCTGAATTCGTATCGGTATCTAATTTTTTATTAAATAACAGATGGTATTCGATTTCGATAGCTATCTGCATCCATTGTTACATCCATCAATGACTATGTGTCAACAACTGCTTATGCTTTGTATCCTCCCGGTTTACATCCCCATTATATTACCTCAGATGCCCGACGGTGGATTTGAATCAAAATATTGTACATTAAACATGGAATTTTCGTATATATTAATTAACTTAATTTTAATTATTTTATTTTATATATTTAATAATAATATTTTAGCCAATTTTATTCAGTTATTAGTTTTTTGTGTGAACTTCATTAATATACCATTACCTTTTACCTTTTAGTAAGTTGATGAATAATACCATATGCATTTAATTTTAAACTAAACAAAAATATTACAAACTTAAATTTTTTTGGCTAAATACCATGAATTTTCGTTATTTTCGGTTTCAAACCATATGTTTCGAGTAATAATATTATTATCTTCATACACCTGATAATTCACGAAAACAGAGTTTTATATTAAATCGAAAAATGACAAATACTTGTGATAGTTATTTGTAGTCAAAAAAGTATACTGTATTATTCATCTCAAAATGTTAACTATTTAACGTATTTTGGTGAGCTTTCCCTTCACAATAAATAGGTAAATAAAGTAAAATAAAAACTCTGCTCATACCTATACAAAGTGGAGGATTAGCATAGGGCAAGAGATGTAAACGATTGATACATATTAGATATAAGTATTACCATAATCATATCAAATAATCGATAGCGAACGCAAATACGGATATACATATTTATCAAACAAAAAATACTATATGCATTGTATTTGACAAAAATCAAATACCAATACTAATATTTGGAAAAATATGCCCACTAAAATATTTTTTTTAAAGAAGGAAAAAAAGAAACAATATCCTGGTAGTCTTAAATGCATAAAAAAATTGCATAAATATGAAATGATGTAGGTGTATCCACATCCGTATCAAATACTTGTGTGGTGCCCATTTTCCCAGGATCCCGACACGATGAACTGGATGCCACGTCCTCAGTCCGGTTACGTCCACGACCACACCGCTAACTCATATTCTGAAAAATATATATACAATAACAATTTTAAGAAACAGTTAAACAAAATTACATAATTATAGATGAAATTAAATTTATCACGGTCAAGATATTCAATACATTAGATTCGGGAACAATATCAGGATCAGGATGCATGCCAGTTCGGAGCTCGTCCAACATATTATACAAACCTGTGTCCCTAAAACATATACGAGGAGAATCCTTTTTTCTAATGCAACCACTTGTAGAAAGATCGACTCTCGGTGCCGCTTCTCCATGGAACTTCCATTTTGTATATCCAGACGAAATCTTGTTCTTCAGTAGAAGGTTATACACTATATCTCGACAAAGGTCAACATCGTTTATGCACTTTTTACACGAACACGAAATCAATTCTTCAGGGGGTCGGTTCCTCAATGCAAATTCCATAAACTCTTCGACGCCGGCCTTATAATCATTAGTAAATTTCGACAGTTTCATCCAACCCCTATCCATTACTTCCCTAATTCTGACATCATGTATTACATAATTGGTATATCATTTTGACATTTAATTTATGACTTGTAGTTAAGATTTAATATTTCAGTTTAATCCATCAATACATCACATCGACTGACGGAGATAAGGTTTCTATCCCATTAAGAATTTATAATACATACACCCCTGCATTTGTGTTTTCATTCGTTACGAGAAAATTTAAGTAGCACCTCCTCGCTGTTCTCCGAGTACACTGTAATAGAAGGGATTATAATCATTTCAATACTAAATATCAATACCGAAATGATCATCCCTTCTATATTTGTACATGGAGAACCAGCAAAAAGGTACCGGCGAAACTAATCTCGAAACGAATGAAAGTTTAAATGCAAAGTATGTTTGCGTTATAAATTCTTAACTTGTCAACACTTGACAAATCTATCTGTAACGACCCTAAATTTTCTATACCAAATTTTTTTAAAGTTAAAGTACAGAAAGGAGCTTGCAAGCCTAAGCACAATTTAAAAGTTAATCTTGTTTAAGAACAGCAAGAAACAACTTATAGCTCATTGGTAAAGCCCTTGCACTGCTGTAATGTAGCCCTTGTATTCGAATCCCATCAGCCACATGTATTTTTACTGATTTTTCTTTTAAACTTTTTGAAAACCCAAAAGTTTACACGTGCAATACACGTAAAATGAAAAGTCACAGAAAATCAAACATTTGCAAATTAGAGTTAACACCAGTTAGGACACGTGTCACCAATTCAAGCCCCCGCCTCTTCTTGATGGCCGGCGAGATGAAGCTTTAGGCCGGCACCGCCGGTCCCCTCGGTAGAGAATGGCCCGTTCTCTGCATACTACACCCCTTGACCTACCCCCACTACTCCTATTCTGTTTGTTTTCTCCGAAAATTAACAGAGAATTAAAAATGGAGCTTTAAATCCAATTTTAATGTAATTTTAATTCTCTCTTCAATCTCTAAACCCTAATTCTATCTTATAAATACAACATCATATCCTAGCCCTTCTCATTATGAAATCTCTTGTACAGTAACGGTCCATGTTAGGTCCACGTTACCTCTCCCGGTACTTTCGGGGTTGCAGAAACGGTAAAACAAAAAAAATTTCTAAACTTGGTAACATGGACCATAAAAGCCGGATCTTTGCTAAACAATACACTAGTATCCTAACTAGAGATTTATCTACTCGGTTAGGGGTTATACCTCAACTTGAACTCCTTCTCTTCTTGTTGTTCTTCTCCTTGCTTGCTCCGAGGCTTGATCCGGACTTTGGTCACCTCCGCGACCTCCTTGAGTCGAAGACGATCCACCCGAGAGATGTACACCGAGCTCCACCTCGAGCCGAGGTAACTAGGGCAAAGAGATAGCTAATCTAGAAACCCTAGGTTGTGTAGAAGTGATCAATGGATGGTTTTGTCTTTGTGGGATCTTTATCTCTCAACACATGAGATCAAAAGATGAATCAAGAGGAGGAAGAAGAAAGAGGAGCAACAACCATGGTTCATTTCTTTTCTTCTCTCTTCCAAAAGCAAGAGAGAGAATGAGAAAGAAATTATGATACAAAGAAAAGTAACCATGGTTGCAATAATGTAAAAAACAACATCATTACTAATCCCATCAAGATAAAGTTGATGGCTACTTTGAAATGACCATTATCATAATCCAAAAGAAAAAGAAAAAGAAAAGAAGAGTGTAGATCCCTCTTGAAAGTCATTGGTCAACTCGGTCAACCGGTCAACAAAGTCAAGAGAGGTCAACGGGGTCAAATAATCAATGCAATTAGCCATCATAAAATTATCACTAAAAGGATTAGTAAATGATGTCCGCGGCTCATAACAGTTTTGACCAAACGAACTGTCAAAACCCTAATGAGTCCGCCTCAAAATGGTTTTGACCGAATCAACTGTCAAAACCCTAATGAGCCTGCCACATAACGATTTTGGTCGAACCAACTGCCAAAACCCTAATGAGGCACCTCCTCCTTCATCACTCCGGAATACTGTGCATACACACCTGCATCCGCATTCCGTAGAATGCGGATGCACAGAAGACAAAACAAATCCATCCGTGCAATACTAGGATCCGGCTTAAACCAAAGCCCACCAGTATTGCCTGCCCGAACATCGCACGCACAAAAGTGTACGTAAGTGATTGCAGCCTTGCCGTAAAACCATACGGCCTCTACACGTTTCGCTCAGTGCAAGGAAACTCTCTGTGTGGGACTCTAAAGACTCGACACTACGCTGACAGTGGGTTTAACCACAGACCGCAAGAGGCACTAGCTGTACGTAACGGTCCCCAGTAGATGTCGATAAGAAGGCCGATGAGGTAAGCCCATCCGAACTCCTACTGAGTCAGTATGTGACAATCTCCGTACAGTCCGGTCTGTTCGTTTGATACATCGCATGGCGGGCCTAGGGGGCGGTAAACGTCAGTCCTCTAATAGCGGTACAAGTCGTGTCGGAGTGAAGCCCAGAACACCCTGAGATAACACTGGAAACCTACCAGTATATCTCGTTTGCTCTGGCCAGGGACTACTCGTGTAATGGCTCTCCTAGACACAGCGCGATGTCAACCCCCAATACCGGGAGAGACGAATCCTGTCTAACCGTCACTGCCTCCAAGTGCTTCGGGACTGCTCCCAACTACTACCTGTTTGCACGACTCAGTAGAGCCGTGGTAGGGTAGCAATCAAAGAACAGTGGGAACACACTCGAGGCGAAGTGACAGTGTCAAGTCAGCAGACTAAACTGTACTCATGTCACCTGGGAACTGATAACTGACGATAGGTATAATACCAACCATCAGTTCCCGACGAGTCCTGTCCAGTGTACTCGTAACCCAACGAGCACCCGCATACTATCTCAAGTACGACGTACTAACGGTTATGGGACAGACCGTCTCCCGTGCTGGGATGAGAAGCGCATACGCTAGTCTACTACGGAGTATCGATGCCCTATCTCGATACTCCCACGACTAGGGACGTGTATAAGGATGTGCTTGTGGATTACCCAGCCCCCACGAGTGTGATCGCCATCACAACGCCGGTAATCAAGCAAAGATCCTAAGGGCTCTACTAATGCGTATAGGTGATATAATGAATAAACACACATGTACACATTAAAGCAGAGACAAACCAAGTAGCATACTACTATATCGAGCAAGATTTTCTATACAACTGTGAATATCCCAAGCTTTCATCAAGTAATATACATACTAGTATGATACAGTAATGGCCTCTAGGGCATATACACTAACAATCTCCCACTTGCACTAAGGCCATGTACTGGCGTATCGAAGACCTATCATCTCGATCAGCCGCTCGAACTGAGTCTGGGGTAAGGCCTTCGTGAATGGGTCCGCTGTGTTGTTCTTTGTGTCCACTCTCCGCACCTCGATCTCCTGGCGATCAATGATCTCCCTGATCAGGTGATACCGCCTTAAGATGTGCCTGGATTTCTGATGGGACCTTGGTTCCTTCGCTAAAGTTATAGCCCCATTGTTATCGCAATACAAAGGTATTGGGTCAACAATGGACGGAACCACCTGAAGTTCACTAATGAACTTCTTCATCCAGACCGCCTCTTTTGCGGCATCGCTTGCAGCAATGTATTCAGCCTCCATCGTCGAGTCTGCGACGGTATCCTGTTTGGAACTCCTCCAACATACCGCCCCTCCGTTGAGGGTAAACACAAAACCCGAGACAGACTTGCTGTCATCTTTGTCACTCTGGAAGCTTGAATCGGTAAAGGACTCGACCCTGAGGTCTCCATTACCGTAAACTAGGAACATCTCCTTAGTCCTTCTCAGGTACTTGAGAATGTTCTTCACTGCTGTCCAGTGGTCCTCCCCTGGGTCTGACTGATACCGGCTTACCGCGCTCAGCGCGTAAGCTACATCTGGTCTTGTACATAGCATCGCATACATTATAGATCCTACCGCCGAAGCGTAGGGTATAGTACTCATGCGAACCCTCTCCTCGTCAGTCTTAGGAGACATCTTCTTGGAGAGGGTAATTCCGTGCAATGCGGGTATGTTACCGCACTTGGAATCCTCCATACTAAATCTCTTCAGTACGGTCTCTATGTACCTGGACTGCGAAAGTCCTAATAGTCTCTTGGATCTATCCCTATAGATCTTGATCCCCAGAATGTACGAGGTATCGCCCAGGTCCTTCATGGAGAACCGTTGTGACAAAAATAGCTTGACCGATTGTAGCATAGGAATGTCATTCCTATCAAAAGAATGTCGTCCACGTACAAGACTAGGAATACGACAGTTCGTCCTACAATCTTCTTATAGACATAAGGTTCATCTTCGTTCTTGATGAAATCAAATTCCTTGATTGCCTCATCAAAACAGATGTTCCAGCTCCGCGATGCCTGCTTCAATCCATAAATGGATTTAAGCAACTTGCACACCTTTCCGCTGCTCCCACTGTCTACGAAACCTTCTGGCTGATCCATATAAACGCACTCTTCCAAACAACCGTTTAGGAAAGCCGTTTTAACATCCATCTGCCAGATTTCATAATCATGGAAGGCAGCAATGGCAAGTAGGATCCGAATGGATTTGAGCATAGCCACCGGAGAAAAAGTTTCGTCATAGTCCAAACCAGGTCTTTGACGAAAACCTTTTGCAACGAGTCTAGCCTTATAGGTTTCTACCTGCCCATCTACACCAATTTTCCTTTTGTAGATCCATTTGCATCCAACGGGTTTTACCCCAGGTGGAGCAATATCCAAGGTCCACACTTTATTGACGTACATGGACTCCATTTCGGATTGCATTGCTTCCTGCCACTTATCAGAGTCCCTACTGATAATGGCCTGCCTGAAACTGGTAGGGTCATCTTCTTCCAAGATGCAATCCTCTCGATCCCCGTCAATGAGAAAACCGTAGTATCTCTCGGGCGGATGAGAAATCCTACCAGATCTGCGGAGTGGCTGAGGTTCGTTTGGGGTTATTGAATCTAACGGTTCCTCCAAATTTTCTGTTAAAGCTTGTGTTTCTGGAATTTCATCCAGTTCTACCGTGCTGCCACTAATGTTTTTAACAAGAAATTCTTTTTCTAAAAATGTGGCATTTCTTGAAACAATTATCTTTTGTTCCTCTGCATGGTAGAATAGATACCCACTTGAATCTTTTGGGTATCCCACAAACTTACACAAAACTGCCCGTGCCTCAAGTTTGTCTGGGTTCTGCTTTTTGACATAAGCTGGGCAACCCTAAATCTTAATACGTTTAAGATACAAACTTTTACCACTCCATATTTCATACGGAGTCTTAGGCACGGATTTGGATGGAACTTGATTCAATAGATGTGCTGCAGTTTGAAGTGCATATCCCCAGAATGAAAGAGGTAACTCAGCACTACTCATCATGGAGCGAACCATATCCAATAGGGTACGATTCCTCCGCTCCGAAACACCGTTGTGCTGTGGTGTATAAGGTGGAGTAAGCTGAGAGAGAATACCATTCTCTTTTAAGTAATCTAGGAATTCCGTGCTTAAGTACTCCCCTCCCCTGTCAGACCGGAGGATCTTGATACTTTTGCCAGTCTGGTTCTCTACTTCGTTTCTAAATTCCTTGAATTTCTCAAAAGCTTCAGATTTATGTTTCATCAGATACACATATCCGAACCTAGAGAGATCGTCAGTGAATGTGATGAAGTACGAGAACCCACCCTTTGCATGTATAGACATCAGACCACATACATCACTGTGTACGAGTCCCAAGAGCTCTGCTGCTCTTTCTCCATGTCCGGTGAACGGAGATTTGGTCATCTTCCCTTTAAGACAAGACTGACAAGTTTCATAAAATGAAAACTCGAACGCATTCAAGAGTCCATCTTTATGCAACTTACTCAGTCTTTTCTCTCCGATATGACCAAGTCTACAATACCACAAGTAGGATTCATTCGTATCTGAATTCTTCCTCTTGCATGTGTTTTGTACATTGAGAACTGTATTCTGATTTAGAACGTAGATACCATTACACAGTGTACCCTCTGCAACCAGTACCTTATGAAGGTAAATGTTCATGATATTCTTGTCAAGAACAAAGTTATATCCATCTTTATCGAGTAAAGAAACTGATATGATGTTGCAAACCATGGAGGGTAAATAGTAGCAATCGTTCAAAATCATAGTCTTGCCATTTGGCAATACTGGGTGATATTCACCGACGGCTGCCGCATTAACTTGTGCTCCGTTCGCTACTCTGAGCGACATATCACCTGGTGCAACTTTCCTACTTTTTCTCAGTCCCTGCAATAAATTACAGATATGAGATTCTGATCCGGTATCAAGTACCCAGGAGGTAGGGCTGACCGTAAAACAGTTCTCAATTACAAGAACACCTGAAGTAGATGCAAAACCATACTTCTTCTTCAACTGGGTATCCTGGAAATCCATACAATCCCCTTTCCCATTCTCATACTCATGACTGTTGCCACAAGTTAGAGCTGAACCAACGTTCCCCAGCCCCGAACAAGAATTCGGATCGTTCAAGCGATACATTTTATTATCTTGATTAGGGAGTGAAATGGCTGCTACCTGGAGAGAGAGAAAAGAAACACTCAGCGTGCGCTCTTGCAAGATTAGATTGGTTTATTAGTTTATCTAACCAGGATGTCTCCCACTGTTTCCTCAAATTCTTCCTAAAACCTTTTAAAAGAAGAACTAGTCGGGATTTTAATTCACGTCACAATACTTGCTTAACCTTTCAGCCAGGCTAGTGTCGGTACTTCGAGGGAGGTTTTCCAACGCTTTCGCGAAGTTCCTTAATTTAAGAACCTCTTTTCCCTGGTGGCGTAACCCCGCTAACACCTTTCTAGTCACCTACTAGGTTTATAGCATTGATTGTTAAGTGAGATAATCTCCCGAGAGTAATCCAACTCATCAGCGGGATCGGGATCCAACTATCATAGTGTGATGACCTAGATGGAATCCACTCTAGTCACTACACTCCAGAAGGTATGCTAAATCTGTAAGTTTCAGTTCTTTTGAAACTCCCGATGTGGTTTTTGCCCCTAGGACCCAAGTGATCTTGACACAGTCAACAAATCAAAGAGTCCTAGTCAAGTTCATCCCGTCATTATCTTGATTGCATTAAACCCACCTGCATAACCCTTGACACAGTCAACAAGGTTATACAAATGTCCTAACCAATCATATTATATCCAGCAAATAAGCTACACTTAGCTACCGTTCACTATGCCTTGACACAGTCAACAAACGCAGCACGAATACTAAGTATAACTTATAAGAAACGACGGAGGGCTACGGATGGGTTTTTGGTGAAAAACCCGTTAACGTAATGAACTTGATATCGTTGAAGGGACATGATACATATTTTTGAAAATATAGTGACGAAAATTTTTTGCTAAAGAGGTCACTCCCTGTGAAGGGATCTCGGCTCTTTCCTCGTCGAGTGAGGTGCTGGGCATTCATAAGACGAATACCTCGATGCAAAGCAAGAATAATCGACTATAGTGAAGTTATTACCCTGACGTAAACTTTTGTCCAAGGGGTCACTCCCGATGAGGGGATCTCGGCCCTTGCCTCGTCGACTGAGGTGCTGGGCATTCATAACCGAATACCGCGATGCAAAATAAAATGAACGTCCTTGCAATAACAGCTTTTTGAAAAACTTGTTCCAACAACGTCTTTTAGGTTTATTTTCTTGCATTAGTTCTTTTAATGCGTCCCATCATTTAAATCCTACCATTGCAGAAAACAACCAAAATATGACGTACGCTTATACCATTCGCATTCGCCACGGGGCCCCGTCATCACCCGTTAGGTTACTTAACTAACGACAGAGCGGGGGCTGGGCTAGCGCGGCTGAAAAACATAAGCAACGCCTAAATAGTTATTATATATAGATATATAGCAATGATAGCCAATCCAGATCACAGATGAACACTTTGGATATACTAGGAACTCGCGATTCGTTCGAGCCTGCAACGAAGAGCGGATTACACGGTCGCGATGAATAGCCAATACCCCATCCAAGACCCCTACGGGTGCGGCAAACTACCCGCAAAGTACCCGAAGCGAAGTAACCTCCCTCAACGCTGTGAGTAGGCCACTCGGCACTTCGAGATACCCGCTAGTTTGTGCACCCCCTCCATGGGTCTATCCTAGGAGCAAAAACAGTACAAAGAATTATACAATGACGGCTACAACCCCGACCCGGTTGTGCGGTCATACAAATAATATTACATCAATTTACAAATTTATTACATGAATGAAAGAAAAAGAAACTCTCATCTCACATCCACCCCGGCTATTCATCCGCGACAATCCAATGAGTTCATATACACATACCATCAATATCACAGATCACAGATATGTATAACCCCCACTAATCGACGTATAGCGATTAGTAGACGTTCAATACACATATAACATTACAGATATAACCATTAGCCAAAGTCTACAGAACATCGACCAAAAATACGGATTTTTAAGCCCCAAAACAAATTTTGCTTTCTGGAAAATCTGGGCAAAAATGTCATATTGTAAAATACCCAAAATACCCATCTAAGAAAACTGCAAGAAGCAGATCCCCCAACTGAGCCAAACTGGCCGCGGTTCCGCGGCATAAGCAAGCTTATGCCGCGGAACTGCGGCGCTTTGGTTGAGTTGGGGGGTCAAATTTTTGCAGTTTTCTACCAAAAGCCTGAGACGATTTTTAGTGCATGAATTTTTAATTTTGGAACAGATCTGAAAATCGGCAGAAACTGAATTTTTCGGGGTGATTTTGCGGTTTTTCGTCCGGTCGATATTCTAAATACTTTGCTAACATGCGAGGGTGTGTTTAGTTAGGCTCTGATACCACTGTTAGGTCCACGTTACCTCTCCCGGTACTTTCGGGGTTGCGGAAACGGTAAAACAAATTTTTTTTCTAAACTTGGTAACATGGACCGTAAAAGTCGGATCTTTGCTAAACAATACACTAGCATCCTAACTAGAGATTTATCTACTCGGTTAGGGGTTATACCTCAACTTGAACTCCTTCTCTTCTTGTTGTTCTTCTCCTTGCTTGCTCCGAGGCTTGATCCGGACTTTGGTCACCTCCGCGACCTCCTTGAGTCGAAGACGATCCACCCGAGAGATGTACACCGAGCTCCACCTCGAGCCGAGGTAACTAGGGCAAAGAGATAGCTAATCTAGAAACCCTAGGTTGTGTAGAAGTGATCAATGGATGGTTTTGTCTTTGTGGGATCTTTATCTCTCAACACATGAGATCAAAAGATGAATCAAGAGGAGGAAGAAGGAGGAGGAGCAACAACCATGGTTCATTTCTTTTCTTCTCTCTTCCAAAAGCAAGAGAGAGAATGAGAAAGAAATTATGATACAAAGAAAAGTAACCATGGTTGCAATAATGTAAAAAACAACATTATTACTAATCCCATCAAGATAAAGTTGATGGCTACTTTGAAATGACCATTATCATAATCCAAAAGAAAAAGAAAAAGAAAAAGAAAAGAAGAGTGTAGATCCCTCTTGAAAGTCAATGGTTAACTCGGTCAACCGGTCAACAAAGTCAAGAGAGGTCAACGGGGTCAAATGGTCAATGCAATTAGCCATCATAAAATTATCACTAAAAAGATTAGTAAATGATGTCCGCGGCTCATAACGGTTTTGACCAAACGAACTGTCAAAACCCTAATGAGTCCGCCTCAAAATGGTTTTGACCGAATCAACTGTCAAAACCCTAATGAGCCTGCCACATAACGGTTTTGGCCGAACCAACTGCCAAAACTCTAATGAGGCACCTCCTCCTTCATCACTCCGGAATACTGTGCATACACACCTGCATCCGCATTCCGTAGAATGCGGATGCACAGAAGACAAAACAAATCCATCCGTGCAATACTAGGATCCGGCTTAAACCAAAGCCCACCAGTATTGCCTGCCCGAACACCGCACGCACAAAAGTGTACGTAAGTGATCGCAGCCTTGCCATAAAACCATACGGCCTCTACACGTTTCGCTCAGTGCAGGGAAACTCTCTGTGTGGGACTCTAAAGACTCGACACTACGCTGACAGTGGGTTTAACCACAGACCGCAAGAGGCACTAGCTGTACGTAACGGTCCCCAGGTAGATGTCGATAAGAAGGCCGATGAGGTAAACCCATCCGAACTCCTACTGAGTCAGTATGTGACAATCTCCGTACAGTCCGGTCTGTTCGTCTGATACATCGCATGGCGGGCCTAGGGGGCGGTAAACGTCAGTCCCCTAATAGCGGTACAAGTCGTGTCGGAGTGAAGCCCAGAACACCCTGAGATAATACTGGAAATCTACCAGTATATCTCGTTTGCCCTGGCCAGGGACTACTCGTGTGATGGCTCTCCTAGACACAGCGCGATGTCAACCCCCAATACCGGGAGAGACGAATCATGTCTAACCGTCACTGCCTCCAAGTGCTTCGGGACTGCTCCCAACTACTACCTGTTTGCACGACTCAGTAGAGCCGTGGTAGGGTAGTAATCAAAGAACAGTGGGAACACACTCGAGGCGAAGTGACAGTGTCAAGTCAGCAGACTAAACTGTACTCATGTCATCTGGGAACTGATAACTGACGATAGGTATAATACCAACCATCAGTTCCCGACGAGTCCTGTCCAGTGTACTCGTAACCCAACGAGCACGCGCATACTATCTCAAGTACGACGTACTGACGGTTATGGGACAGACCGTCTCCCGTGCTGGGATGAGAAGCGCATACGCTAGTCTACTCCGGAGTATCGATGCCCTATCTCGTTACTCCCACGACTAGGGACGTGTATAAGGATGTGCTTGTGGATTACCCAGCCCCCACGAGTGTGATCGCCATTACAACGCCGGTAATCAAGCAAAGATCCTAAGGGCTCTACTAATGCGTATAGGTGATATAATGAATAAACACACATGTACACATTAAAGCAGAGACAAACCAAATAGTATACTACTATATCGAGCAAGATTGTCTATACAACTGTGAATATCCCAAGTTTCCATCAAGTAATATACATACTAGTATGATACAGTAATGGCCTCTAGGGCATATACACTAACATCTAAACCCTAATTCTATCTTATAAATACAACATCATATCCTAGCCCTTCTCATTATGAAATCTCTTGTCAAAATTTCTCAAAATTTTCGAAGTCAAAGAAGAGTACAAGTGGAGTTAGCCCAAGTTCACTTTCTGGCGAGAATTCATGACGATTCCGGCGACCCCGCGACCCCACGAAGCCACCAATCTCTTCCTGAACCTCCTCTCTCTCTTTTTAACTCGTAATTCCCACCTCTCTACCTCACTTTCTACCATAAAACTTCTTCTTTTCAAATCATGTCGGTAAATGGAGTTATACCGACATTCATATCTAAAACTTTTAAATTTCAATTTTACTTTAAGAATCACTCATTCAAATCACTATACCTTATTATTCAATCATTAAATAAATGTTTAGAAAAATTTTCACCTTGAAAAGATCATGTTAAATAACTTATATTACATGTTTCGATTAAATACCACAAACCTTGCACATAACATATTTTAGTCATTTTTTTATATTACCTTTAGAAAACCTCACGAGGTAATGACCTACCTCTCATATACACACATCTTGATATACCACGATTCTCTTGAAACAATATCTTGTGGCAAAATACAACTTTTCATCAAAATACCTTAAACTACTAAAAACCGAATTTTTTTAAATTGCGTTGTTTTAAATTCCTTACGATTATGCCTCTACAACACACTTTTGGGGAATCCAAATCGGATGGTGTGAGTTATTCCACATCCTCGGGACTAGTAGGGCGAGATGCAGACCTCCTCACGGAACATACGATCTCGATAGAATTTTTAATATAATTTTTAAGAAAAATGAGAATTTCTATTTAATAATAAAAATTAATTTTAATAATTACATAAATATTATCAAACCATCTATTTTTATTATATAATAAAATTCCATATTTTCTAGAATATAAAAAAATACAAGTTTCATGAAAATACCATCAAGAATCATTACAAGTCAAGTTTACACTAAAATAGCTTGAATTTTATATATATATATTCACCAATATACCTCATTCTATAAAATTCACATCCATGATAACTCTAAAAAATATAAATAAATACTTGAGAATTATTTTGAAAGTATACTAAAAATATTTTTCATAAAACCCCCTCGAGTTATATAATTTACATTAAGGACCCTGGTAAATATAAATTTAAGCTGGACCAATTCTCTTGAGCCTCAGGGGTCTGGAGAAAGTTGGTGCTTGTCTATTTAAGGTAGAAAACTAAAACGGGGTTATCAATAGTAATTGTCTTGGAAAAAGACACAAATCCTACCGTTCATGTGCAGCAGTTACTGATAACTCCAAAACCTAATTCAGGATCCAAATCTGTTTAAGTGTTTGACTCAATCTGAGTCTCAGTCTAATCTGAATACAATCCAAACATGAATCCAATCATAACTCCAATCCAACATGAATCCAATATATACTTGAACCTGAACATGAATACCAAACAATACAAACATGCAACATGATTTGACTTGACCGAACCATAGATATATCTTGACTTGACTACATGACTATCCGTTTACATCCTGATACGTTTACATGAACAACTTATACCATGGTCTCGGTAAGTCTGATAACTACAAATCAATACAATCAATACAATATTGTCACGCCCCGCTTTCCGGTATACGGCGAAGGGGACGCGACGAGGCCGCTACATATTTACTGTGAAGTAAATACGCTAAGCGTATCTAAGCAATATAAAAGTAAACACAAGAGACAAGAGATATAAACTGAACAGCAATTATCACTACTACAAAGAAGGGTTGCCCCTACGGATATATCCGTAGGTGCAACCCACTGCCCCTACGGTTATATACGTAGGGGCGAAAAAATACCCCGTAGGTACAAAGGCCGCAGGTGCAAGTCGAGGCCCTGAACTTATCCCTACGGTTAAATTCTTGCCCCTACGGATATGTATGTAGGTCCAGTTTCCCCTACGGAGTAAGCCGTAGGGTATAAGATTTTATATTATTTACAGTTTATTTTAATAAATTACTTGGACCTACGGCTATATCCGTAGGGGAATGTACTACCCCCTACAGATATATTCGTAGGTACTTTTCAGTAGGGGCACAAATTCAGGATTCCTGATATGTGCCCCTACGGATAACCCCATAGGGGAATGTCAGTGGCCCCTACGGATATATCCGTAGGGGGATTCCCAAACACCTGGCACTGACATCTGGGGGAAATATCAGTTACTGCTGATATTTAGCCCCTACGGATATATCCGTAGGGGTAACGTGTAGGCCTACGGATTAATCCGTAGGTACATATTATCTGAAATTTTTTTTAAAAAATGTCCTGCTTGATTTTTTCCCGCCCTGTGCACATTAATGTATACATCAATCAAATCATATATTGCAGTATTCATAATCACATCTCACGCATATATATAATATACAAAAGAAACACAAAAACTGAATATGATATAAATACAAACCAATATGAATATCGTTTCAAAATGTAGTACAATGTGTATGATATAAATAAATACATGTTTCAAAAAAAAAGAACCAAAAATCTACCCTAGCTCGGTCCAGCTCGGTCCTGCTCCTCGGTCAATAAACTCAGCAATTCGTCGCGAGCGGGAGTCTGAGTGGGCGGTGGAGCTACAGGAGCTGTCTGCGGAACCGCAGCCGAAGGAGATGCGTGTGGAGGTCGGCCGATCTACCCTGTCGCGTCTGGATATAACTTGTGTAAGAAGCGTGTAAGAACTGTTTATTATTCGAATTCGTATCATTATTAAGTTATTTCGAAACCCTGTTTGGATATCTAGTTTGGAAAAGCGTTGTTTATTTCAATTACATATGTATGTATGATTAATAAAACATAAGTCTACAACCAAATAAGCTCAGGCTATGTACTGATATTGGATATGTTGATATCTATAATATGACATTATATTTTACTATTAAGTAGTATACATACCAGCATCCCATTCAACTCCTGAACGGTGGCCTTCAAGCTCTCCTGTTCCTGCTGGATACGTCGCTGACTGGAGACGGAGGAAGTAACCACCGGGGTGGAGTCCAACCTCATATGGGCCCTGCTAGAGCCCAGTCCTCGGCCTATCTCCAAACCTCCGTGGTGCCGTCCGTGTGCGGCGTCCAGGACTGGGGTCAGCAGCCTCGAATGTTGCCTTCCCCCTAGCAACTGTCAGAACATTATATTTAGCACATACTGGTCTATAAAATTGACAAGAAATACCAAAATCAACAAATTCAAAGCCTTACCTACAGAGATAGAAGATGTGCTCCTCTGGTATCTGCATGTATCAAAATTTGAATAATATTAATTAATTTCAGTACATACATACTAACAAGGTAAACTCGCATATAGCGCTGCTTACACATATGACAAGGAGTGAACAAGCTCTTGTAGATGCGCAAATCTAATCTCATCAAGCAGCCCATGATAATGAGTTGGACGACTAAGAGCAAAAGAAATGTGTGTATATTTATGATATAGCATTCTAAATCAATATACATGCCCTATATAATATATAAACATACCTGGAGGAACGGGAGTGACCTCTGTCCCTGATATGTGTGTATATTTATGATATAGCATTCTAAAAGCCATCATTAATTCATATCAGAAGATTGATGCTGAAACAGAAAACGAGAAATGTCATTTTTTTCTTCTTCCGCCACATTACTGTCTTCTCCTTCTGCCACATTACTGTCTTCTCCTTCTTATGATGTGCGCGTGCAAATTCAATGACTATATTGAGAATATTGATTAATAGTGGGTAGGAAAAGTATTTCTCAAATGGCTTTTGCGTCTTAAAACCATAAACTACTAAGTAATGACATACATAATTTTTTTAGTATAAAGGTTGTTATTTTAAGTTTTCCCTTATAGAGATATGATCTAACTGCATCTATCAACTATAAGTGTGCAGAAAATTATGATAAGAAATCATAAGAAAGGGTCGTAGCCATGCATAACTTTGAATCTACATTTCTTCAGGATGATGATGATGACGGATGCTATGGACTCCATTTCTTCAGGATCCTGCTACCTAATTTCTCTATCTACCTGGTGTTCTCCCCCCCTCTCTTTCTCTGTGTGTGTGTGATATATTAGATTAGAAAAATACATAAGCATATGTATAATAGCTTAAATTTAGTCATCATGATATGATTGCATCAACTAAGAAAATATCTACCCAAGGTGTTTAAAAGTTTTAATTACTTTATACGAATAATACTTTCCATGTTCTGAAATATTTGTCCATGATGCCTGACGCATTCGCACGCGCACCACGTGTGTAGAAATAAATATCTCTGGATTGCCATCGCAACTATGAAGTTTCGATGTATCGGTATGCTATATATCTGTATTTTAGTTCTCTTTCTTATGCATGTCTTTTAATGATTCGCAGCCGGTTCCGAATAAATTTACCAAGCTGATTAGAAAGATGGTCAATAGAAGAGAAAATGCTAACCTAGTGAGCCACAATGAATAATTTGTCATTATTAATCCATATTCTCAATATAGTCATTGAATTTGCACGCGAACATCATAAGAAGGAGAAGACAGTAATGTGGCAGAAGGAGAAGACAGTAATGTGGCGGAAGAAGAAAAAAATGACATTTCTCGTTCTCTGTTTCAGCATCAATCTTCTGATATGAACTAATGATGGCTTTCACATAGGCTTTTCCCATTAGAGACTTCTTAGTGTCCAATGGAAAGCATACATCAGATTTGTGCAGGTCGGGTTCTTCTATGACTTTTAAGATTTGTGCAGGTCGGGTTCTCTCTAATATCCATATCGATACTTACATTCAAAATGGATATTAGAGAGCGCACCTGCAGTGAGAAGTGGTAAAAGTATCACCCAACTAGGGTGTAATTTACAGAATCAGTTGAGACTCTTAAAGTCATAGAAGAACCCGACCTGCACAAATCTGATGTATGCTTTCCATTGGACACTAAGAAGTCTCTAATGGGAAAAGCCTATGTGAAAGCCATCATTAGTTCATATCAGAAGATTGATACTGAAACAGAGAACGAGAAATGTCATTTTTTTCTTCTTCCGCCACATTACTGTCTTCTCCTTCTGCCACATTACTGTCTTCTCCTTCTTATGATGTGCGCGTGCAAATTCAATGACTATATTGAGAATATTGATTAATAGTGGGTAGAAAAAGTATTTCTCAAATGTCTTTTGCGTCTTAAAACCATAAACTACTAAGCAATGGCATACATAATTTTTTTAGTATAAAGGTTGTTATTTTAAGTGCGCGTGCAAATTCAATGAAAGTTAGATTTGAGGATACCCATGTATGAGTTGTATTCTATATATGTGTGTTTCGATTTATGATTTCGCTTAAGTGTAGGGTTGTTTTTACTTAAAGAAGTATCACCATCTACTATATATAAAAAAAATATAGCAAACTAGGATTGGTATTCAAATCCCAGTCCAGATTGGTATTCAAAATTTATTTAATTAGTTTGTGATCCACATCATTTGATTCGTTGTTTGAGGCATCAATGTAGGCACAAATATCGGCGACGAGGAACTCGACGAAGAAGAACGAGGGCGGTGGCGGGCTGAGAACGGAGGGCGCGCGGTGGCGACGAAGAGAAAATTGGAGACGCGGGAACGAGAGAATTTTGGGAACGAGAGGGAAAGATATCGAGGCGTATATTGGTATCGATGGGAATATGAAGGTTTCATATTATCATCGAGTATCATATATTGGTTTTAACCTGAATATCTTGAGTCGCTCTCTAATTATGCGTTTGTTGTGCATTCGTGTTGTATGTGTAACATGATTTTAAACCATTGAGATCAAGATTGATAGAACTGATCATCCTACATTGCAATAGCATTCATCGACCAAAAATAGATTGCGGTCTGGATATGGCATATTGGCAGATGTTACCTATATGCATAAATCTTATGTCTAATGACCATAAGATTGTCGGAGACAGTTTTGATGTTTTGTGGGTTTGGTTTTATACTTGGGACAATCCAATGTTGACACACACACATAAATAACAAATTAAAGTAAAGTAACTAAGAGGCATGTTTGAGTTTTATACTGGGATCACAAATAGCATGATGGCTGCAAACAGGTTGCTTGAATACTTGCAGACAATCCAATGTTGCCTCGCCATTTCTATAAATTTTAAACTCCCTGGAAAATTATCATCACTCAGGATTACTTTAGGGCCAGTTTGGCTGCTTCTTGCTTGTGATTCAACATTCAGCTTTTTGTTGATTTGGAACTCAGAGAGTGTTGCAAAACAAATCCAAAACTAAATAAACCTCAAACTAGCTACAGAGAAGGCAAACAGCAAACCCCATGAAGTTTGGCTTTCAAGGGTTTTCCCACTAAAATACACTTAGATGCAGCACTTTAAGGAAGCTTGCAGCAATATAAAAACTTTTAGGTAGTTTAGTCAAAAACTGCAGTGCTTCAAGATTGTTTAAGTTTTATGTGTGCTTAAGCTGTCATACAGAAATTATCGTTGCAAAAATGTTCGCAACCCTAGCTTTTCCAGCAACGATACTGGAATACGAGCCTCAGATATGCCAGCTTAGGAATCAAAATAAGAAAGAGATTTGGGGTTATCCTAAGTCCAAAGTCAAACGGGCTCGAGAAATATATAAACCCAAAAAAATGACTGCATAAAGATCTCATAAAGATGAAAAGGATGTTATGCAAGCTCTGAACAAATCTTGAACGGAACTTTCACAAGAATTTACAATACCCGACCAGAATCCAATCCTGAGTTTGATGAAGCTTCAGGCCTTCAGCTTCCCCACAGAAAATAGTTTGGGCAAACCCTTTGCAAAACCATAGCTTTCATGCAGAGATGACGCTCAGAACATGCCAGCTTCCAAACACATTGAATAATACATAATCTCCCATACTCTCTCTCTCTCAATCAGACAGTTTATATTTGGATTTGAATTTAGGAAAAGAAATAAGAAGGCTACAAACCAGCTTGCCTCGCCAATCTCATAACTATAAAGCTCATAAAAGTGGAAGCTTGAGGGCAAGCCATCATCGCCTCCATTCAATTGAAGCCAAATCATCCACAAAAAATAGAAATAAATATAATAATTGATCGATAGGCAAAATTGCAAGAAACCTATTCAGATTTTTGCATGAAAAAATAAGAGATGTAAATTAAGTAAAAGATTACCAAATGAAATTATCCCATCACTTGAACCCCCTCTCAAGATATTTTAGCAAAAATTTCCCCAGTAATTTTCTTCGGTTTAACCGTTTTATATCATAGAAGAAAGATAAATTTCAAATGTATATACATGCATACACACACACACATCATATACACAGTTTTTGAATGTTGCCAGAATTTCAACGGTAATTCTAGATTTTTCCAAACTCTGAAGGCTTCACAAAAATTTTAAATACAGATAATAATATGATTGAAGAGATCAATCACCAATTTTTTAATGAGGATCAACTGAAACCCCAAACAGAGCAAGCAAATTACAAAGATCCCAAAACCCCGCCTGGCCCAGCCCCAGCCCCAGCCCCCAGCCCCAGCCCAACCCTAACCCCAGCGTGGCCAGCTAAACCCCAACACCAACCCTAAGGCAAACCCTAACCCCAGCCCCACCCCAGCAGCAGCCAAACCCCAACCCTAACCCTACCCTGACCCCGACCCCGACCGCGACCGCGACCGCGACCCCTGCCCAACCCCAACTCGCGCGCAACCCCAGACCCAGCCATGAACCCTAAGCCCAAAATAATCCAAAAATTCTTTAATTTACCTCGAGATTTACTCACCTGAACGGCTGCTGCTGGGGCTGGGGCGACGACCTGAACCGCGGTGGCGACGAGAACTGCGGTGGCGACGAAACCGGCGGTGGCGACGAGGAGAACGACGGTGGCGACGACGGCGTGGCGATTTGGGGATTTTTCTCACGCCAGATCGAGAGAGAGAGAAAGAGAAAGTGAGCGTAGACGATCGGTCTGGGATCTTAATAAACCGATATTTACTTGTCCCTACGGATATACCCGTAGGTCCTTTATTTGCGCCACCGTAGGGGCAAATACCAAATTAAGAATTAATTTTTTAATTCTTGAACGTCAGTGCCCGTAGGGGCAACCATTTAGCCCTACGGAGTAATCCGTAGGGCCAAGTAAAATCTGCCCCAACGGATAACTCCATCCGTAGGGGCAACCCCCTATTTTACTAGTGTATATGTTATATTGCAAAGCCTATATCGGGTTGTGTCATGCATTTCTAAGTAATCTAATATACAGAAAATTATAGCTTTATCATTTATGCATCTATACATCTAAATTTTGTCACGAACGAATATCGGGATTTCGAGTTATGTCCTATTTAAAAACGGTGTGCGAATCAGGACATATTCTGTCCAGATTCGTCGCTTAATATTATAACGCAGTTTTCTTTATCTTACATTGGTTTTCATTACAAACTTAAAACTAAAAAAATCTATATTATTCGATGTAGATATCTAAAACATCTGAGTTTACTCAATTTAGATATCGGTATACCAAGTTATGTGTCCTAGAAGTTGACCAATAACTGCAGTTTTCTATTTTACGAACAGTGAATAAAAACGATATAATTCCTAAACCGTTATGCGGTTCGATCTAAAAATTTTTACAGCATGTATAAAATAATATACACTATCATATGTAAATTTTCTGAAATTTTCAGAAGTAAAAATTAATTTCTAAAAATTATTTTAGAGCTAAAGGTATTGATGTGTATACTAAAATCGGCAAAAAGATTAACTAGTATTTTATGCAGGCTTCTATTTTTCTTTTAATAAACAAACCGATTTCATGAGACATTATAGATATATTGCGGCATGAAATTTGTGTTCTCACAACTTGTAATAAACATTCATAGTCATGAACAAAGAATTAAAAACACTTTAATTTGAACAAGATGCAATAAGGTATTATTAAACCATATAAAACAATATATATATATATATATATATATCTAGACTTATATATTTGTATATGTTTATATTTATCTTCTCTTACGGATTACGATATGAAAAGAATAGGGGGTTCACGAGGTATGACAAGAGGAAAATAAGAGATGAGGGGAAGGAGAGAGAAGGGACTTATATACACAAACCGGTATTGTCACCAGGCTTGTCTATCCGCCGATAGTCTCGCGTTACTAGCGAGACCTTCTTGAAGACTTCTTCACGTTCTTCTTCTTGGACTCTAGGTGAAGAGGGAGAAGGGAGAGATAGAAAAATATGAGGAAGGAAAAAATAGAGGAGGACAAATAAAGATGGTGTAATGGTGAATTATTTATAATAATATATGCATTCAACATGAAAATTAAAAGAGAAATGAAAGGTTACCATTTATTTTGGAAATGAAAGGTCTCATTTGTAAGTTATGAGAAGAATAAAAAATTGATAAAAAAAAGTAATTGCAAGAATGGTGATTTGAACTTGTGATTAATGGAATAACAATGCAAAGACTTAACCAATGAGCTACAAGATTGTTCATACACATATTTAATAAGAATTAAATATATGATTTTGCTTAAAAAGAAAGTGGGCTTTTGGGCTTATAGATTTATTAAAGAAAATGAAATTGAAATTGAATTTGAGTTATGGGCTGGGTTAGGTCTTATGTTTAATTTGAAAAAAGTTAAAATTTAGTTTTAAATAAATGTGTTTGGGAAAAATAGATAGAAGAATAAAATAATATATTTATAAAAAACAAAATATACAGAAAATACTAAGAATAAATAAATACAATATTTTACTAAAAAAAGAAAACACGAAGGTACAGTAATACTAAGGTCGTTACATTCTACCCTCCTTAAAAAAAATTCGTCCTCGAAATTTGTAAAAGGAAAGTGTAACAGATTAAAGGAAAGTTTGGTGATAGAACCATTGGTAGTGTATGAAAAATATGTGAAAGAACGAAAGAATGCGAAGCTTTTGGTAAGATTGTAAGAAAGTTGAGGGAATTTTGGGTTAAGACAAATTCAAATACATGAAATAATAAAATTTAAGAAATATGAAATTGTAAGATTCAAGGAACATGAATTGTAAAGAATGTTTTAGTTGTTGGTTCTTGTGTTATAATGCTTAGGTTGTTCACGCAGAACAGAACTGCATGATAGGATTTCATACAGTTCTGACCTGCATGGGCCGCCAACAAAATCTGTCACGCCCCGCTTCCCGGTATACGGCGAAAGGGACGCGACGAGACCGCTACGTATTTATTGTGAAGTAAATACGCTAAGCGTATCTAAGCAATATAAAAGTAAACACAAGAGACAAGAGATATAAACTGAACAGCAATTATATGTTATATTGCAAAGCCTATATCGGGTTGTGTCATGCATTTCTAAGTAATCTAATATACAGAAAATTATAGCCTTATCATTTATGCATCTATATATCTAAATTTTGTCACGAACGGATTTTGGGATTTCGAGTTATGTCCTATTTAAAAACAGTGTGCGAATCAGGACATATTCTGTCCAGATTCGTTGCTTAATATTATAACGCACTTTTCTTTATCTTACATTGGTTTTCATTAAAAACTTAAAACTAAAAAAATCTAGATTATTCGATGTAGATATCTAAAACACCTGAGTTTGCTCAATTTGGATATCGGTATACAAAGTTATGTGACTTAAAAGTTTACCAATAACTGCAGTTTTCTATTTTACGAACAGTGAATAAAAACGATATAATTCATAAACCATTATGCGGTTCGATCTAAATTTTTTTACAGCATGTACAAAATAATATACACTATCATATGTAAATTTCTTGAAATTTTTAGAAGTAAAAATTAATTTCTAAAAATTATTTTAAAGCTAAAGGTATTGATGTATATACTAAAATCGGCAAAAAGATTAACTAGTATTTTATGCAGGCTTCTATTTTTCTTTTAATAAACAAACCGATTTCATGAAACATTATAGATATATTGTGGCATGAAATTTGTGTTCTCACAACTTGTAATAAACATTCATAGTCATGAACAAAGAATTAAAAACACTTTAATTTGAACAAGATGCAATAAGGTATTATTAAACCATATAAAACAATATATATATATATAGACTTATATATATGTATATGTTTATATTTATCTTCTCTTACGGATTACGATATGAAAAGAATAGGGGGTTCATGAGGTATGACAAGAGGAAAATAAGAGATGAGGGGAAGGAGAGAGAAGGGACTTACATACACAAGCCGGTATGGTCACCAGGCTTGTCTATCCGCCGATAGCCTCGCGTTACTAGCGAGACCTTCTTGAAGACTTCTTCATGTTCTTCTTCTTGGACTCTAGGTGAAGAGAGAGAAGAGAGAGATAGAAAAATGTGAGGAAGGAAAAGATAGAGGAGGACAAATAAAAATGGTGTAATGGTGAATTATGTATAATAATATATGCATTCAACATGGGAATTAAAAGAGAAATGAAAGGTCACCATTCATTTTGGAAATGAAAGGTCTCATTTGTAAGTTATGAGAAAAATAAAAAATTGATAAAAAAAAGTAATTGCAAGAATGGGGATTGAACATGTGATTAATGGAATAACAATGCAAAGACTTGACCAATGAGCTACAAGATTGTTCATACACATATTTAATAAGAATTAAATTTATGATTTTGCTTAAAAAGAAAGTGGGCTTTTGGGCTCATAGATTTATTAAAAAAATGAAATTGAAATTGAATTTGAGTTATGGGCTGGGTTAGGTCTTATATTTAATTTGAAAAAAGTTAAAATTTAGTTTTAAAGAAATGTGTGGAGGAAAAATAGATAGAAGAATAAAATAATATATTTCTAAAAAACAAAATATACAGAGAATACTAAGAATAAATAAATACAATATTTTACTAAAGAAAGAAAACACGAAGGTACAGTAATACTAGGGTCGTTACAAATATACATTACGGGGTTTAAAGGGGTGGATTGGTACGAACTGTGTTAAAAGTGGCACGATGATGGTCACTAAAAAATATCTACATGAACATCTTGTGCCGTTGTCCCATGGGTTTTGACGGTGCCTTGTACTACGGGTTACTATAGTCCATGGGAAAATTGGACTCCTCTTATATATACTGATACATTCTGTACGAAATTATAAACAACTATGTTAGTATAACAAAAATAAACCTATACAATTTACCACTTATATTCTCTCTACTTTTTCTATTCTATTCTATTTTTTGGGATTTACCGAGCGCTAGTTTGCTGACGACATTATATCTCTTCTTTTTTGGAATGTTGTCAGGAGGACCCGACTCTCAGGGGATCAAGCCCAGTCAGGACGATTTGGAGCAGTTTACAGAGGAGTCTGAGTTCTAGTTCCTACTTGTACTTACTTTTCTTTCAGTTCATATGTCATTGTTTAAGTATAGCTTTCTTTTATTGTACTTTATTTTTTAGTTGTATGTAAAAAAATGGGTATCAATAAAAAGTTGATGTTTATTTATATCTGTTGTCATGTCTTATGCCTTTACTTGTATTGCTTATTTATGCTTAACGTGTTTACTTCTGAGTAGATACGTCGCGGCCTCGTCACGTCTCGTTATCTGTACACTGGAAAGCGGGACGTGACACTATCGATTATAATACGACTAGTTTTCCCATCACATAAACTACATGACGGTTGTCAGAAACAAATGATTAAACACTTAGTTTTGATAACCATTAGTTTTATGTCACGATGGAAACTATTGCGTATATAACTGATAGACGAGGTCTAAGTCACATTTTGTCTTTTGAATGTGAGTTCCTCGATGATAACATGTAAAATTCATCTTATCATTGAGTTTGGTACACTTAGAATAAAATTTTCTTATTATTTTGAAGTTCAAAGTTCAATTCGTATATTTTTAAAGTTTTTATTGCAGCTTATGGTTTTAGACATCAGGCTTTATGTTTAAGATTTCCGATTGGAGGTTGGAGTTTATGGTTTCATTTTCAAGATTTGCTTTTGTTCTACCAATTCTCGTCAAGAATTAAATTAAAGTATATTTTTTAATTCAAATTTCTATATGTTTATCTAAAACCGGTCATTTGCTTTCTCCCATACACCCTATCCCTTCATCTCCTTTCATCTCTCTACCCACCACCTCCTTCTCCTTTCCTAACCTTCTTTTTCTCACTAATACATCAAAACCAATCGATAATCTCTCTTTATCTCTCTCCGTTTGGAATTAATAACATAGCGAAAATATCAACCAAAACAATATATATCAACCAACAAACTATTCTTACAAAAACATCAACAATCCTAACTACAATTACCCTTTTATCAACAATGTTTATAAGAAGATCAACCAAACCAATATATATATATATATATATATATATATATATATATATATATATATTAACCGACAAATATCAATTAAAATTGAAAAAAATAAAATTATAAAAAATACCTTAGCTGAGCTTGAAGGAGACAACGGCCTGAGCTTGGTGGAGGAGTTTGCGGCCTGAGCTTGGTGGAGGAGGAGCTGGTGGCGACAGCCTGAGCTTGGAGGAGGAGGAGATGATGGTGACGGCCAGAGCTTGAAATCAAGAGGAGAAGGGTCGGTTTGGAGGAGGGTCGACTTCAAGGAGGTTGGAATCGACGGAGAGGCTAGGGGGAGGATCGGCGACGAGCTCAACGACCTTAAGAAGGCTAAATGGAGGTCGGCGACGAGCTCAAACTTGTCGTGGCGGCAACGAGGAGGATGAGGGAGGATCAACGATAGGGGAGGAGGTCGAAGCCGGAGGGAGGAGGAGGAGATAGTCGCCGGCGATGGAAGAGGGGACAAAGGAAGGAGGAGGAGGTCGGAGCCGTGGGAGAGAAGGAAGGGATTTGGATGGCTAGGTTTTTTACTTTTGAGAAAAGGACTAGGTTTGAGAAGATCTCAAACCCGAAACCGTTATAATTAATTCGGTTATTCCGTCGAATGATATCCAACAGAATAACCCAACAAATTTTTAGAAGAATTTCGATGGCAGATTTGATTTTTTGGGGTTTATTCCTTCGGTTGATAACCAACTAAATAAACCATTATTTCTTGTAGGTGCAAGAATATAGAGCATGAATGAGACTTTATAATAAGCTTAATTCGCATTCAACCCTAAAAGAAATGATTTTAGCTCTATCTCTTCAATAGACTATATCCTAAGCAAAACCGAAGAGGATCCATATGTAATTTTCCCATTATAATTTTTTATGGAAAAAAATTATAAAATTGAACAAAAACAACTTTAAAAGTTTTGAGGAATCATTTAGTGAGAATTTTGATAACATGCAGCAATCTCTTTGACAAACATCTTTAGATTATGATCCGACGATCCGCCGTCAGTGACAGAGCCTCCCTCGCTTTCTCCCTCCACAACTCTGCATTCCTTCTAATCTTTTCTCCCCTCCCCCCATCTTCCATAACCAAATCCAAACATCTTTTCAACTCCTCGCCTTCCAACACCCCTTGTTTATTAATCTCAACCCTCACACCATTACCCCACACCTTCTCCATAAGCATCACATTAGTCCCCTGATCTGCCCATTGCGGCACCCCTACAGTCGGTACTCCACACACCAAGCTTTCCATCGTCGAGTTCCACCCGCAATGCGTTACAAAACATCCAACCGAAGGGTGATTTAAAACTCGTACTTGTGAGCACCACTCCACCACCATTTCTTTCTCTCCGTCTTCTTCTACGTCGAATCCTTCCAATCTGTTATCTTTCCTAACCACCCATAAGTATGGTCTGCCGCTCGACTTTAGCCCTTTCAAAATCCCATCCATCTGGTTCTTCTTCAGGACAGAAATGCTCCCAAACGATACGTACACTACGGATTTCTTTGCTTGTTTGTTTAGCCAATCCATATATCTCTCTGCATCAGATTTAATCAAATCAAATTCAGATGTTTTGCCGTCCGCTGCTTTTTCTAAAGATGGCAAAATTGGGCCTATTGCGATCAGGTCCAATTTTTCAACAGCTACGAGAGCCTCGGGTTCAAGTTCTTCAAATGTGTTCACCAAAATCTTTTGTTTAGGCTCGGCTTGGTCCATATCGAGCTGCTTGAAGCTCTCTTTAAATTTGGAATGTATCATGGACGAGACGCCATCCAGCGTGGCACACGTGAGAAAAGAGGGTACATCACGAATCTGGAGCGGTGGCAATCCCGGTAATTTTACTGGAAACATAGGGTCATTAATATGAGCTGCGATGACATCGGCGTAACCATGGAAATAGTGGTAGTATGTGGCGAGCGTGGTGGCAGGTTGTATCCAGTATTGAACGCTGGGGATTCCATGCTCGTGTGCCACGCTAGGTACCCATGATAAGATAAGGGTGTAGATGACGCAGGTCACGCGGCGACCGCCTGCGGCGAGGCCGGAGATGATATGAGAGAAGCCCGTGGCCAATTCTGAGTCGGTGTTGATATTAGCATCAGATTGTTTGTTGCGAGTGGTTCCACCATCGGGATAAGGGACGTAGGTGATTCTTAATGTCTCATCTGTCATTATATAAATTGTTTATGGTTAGTGTGTGGGCTATAATTTTACCATACCATGCATGTTTATATAAATAAGCATCTTTTTTATTTATTTTTATGAGTCTAAATTTTTATATTCTAGCAAACTATGCCCCTTGCTTTGTCTTAGTTGAGACATAAGTGTTTTGTATGGGGTTTGTTTCTGGAGACTTCGAACTTTTATGTGCTAGTTTGCTTTGTTTTTTAAGTTTCGTGGGTTTCCCTTTTTTTTTTTAATGTAATTTCGTTATAGTCAATTTTAATGAAAGGTGAGGATGATTAACCTTAGATTTAATTATTTTTTTAAAAAAACAACCTTGCTTTGGAAACATGAGCTATCAGACTTGAAGTTATATAATTTCAATAAATTTGTTTTAGAAATGCTAGTTTGTTTTAAATCTAATTGGCTTTGAAATCAATCTTAAAGTGCATCAAAAATCCTCTCAAGTTGTGATGAAAGGTGGTGTGTGTGTGTGTGAGCATGTGCGAGTGTGTGTTAATTAGGTAATTTCAATTTGGTAATCTTCTAGTTAAATTATATTTTTGTGGCATGCTATATATGCATGTGGCATAATTGGGGGTTGGGTAGTTAAACTACTTGCTCTCATGGGGATGTGAATCGTTTGAAAATTAAAGAATTTCTTTTTCCTTTTTCCTTTTTCCTATATTTCCTTCGAATTGAAATTGGAATTGTCGCAACCCTTCTTATGTTTGCATCTCTACTATATTCATGTCAAAAGAGGGATGTACAAATCACGAGCAAAAGAAACCTCTCTAATTTGTCGCCGCCTAAGCAGCGATGACGTGTCAACTTTTTATGGTATATGCAATACACATAATTAAATTAATAAAATATATTAAAAAAAAGATTTGTTAGGTTTAGTTTAAATCAATTTAATTTTTTGTTTGAGATATATCTTAAATAGTTTTAGTTAAGATAATAATGATTTTTAAAAATTATTTAAGATAGGTAACTTATTAAAAAAAAATTTTAAAAATGCAGCGAAAAACCTTTAATATCTATATTATTTTAACTAATTATTTTTAAAAGTTTCTCAAATCATTGTCGTGTTAAAATATGCCAACGTGGTTATAATAACTAGTGTTTTGCACGTGCGATGCACGTTATATATATGTTAGGTGTAATTAGAAAAAGATTTATATATGGAGTTAGTTAATGAGAGACTTGTGCCGTTAGTTATTGAAAAAGATGTATGGCTCTTAGTTGCTGTTACAATTTAAATTATGTTTTTAAATATTTTTTAATGAATTTATCTTGCAAAATAAACAGCCAAATTTTCAAATCAATTTCAAAAAAGGGGAGGGCCCTTCCTTTTGCATCTTAACAGATATTGAGATCTTGCATGCATGGTAGGAAGAAAAAAATTAGTTTTCAAATATTTTTGAAATAATTATTTTTTCTTGGGACATTAGTGGGCCCTGTTGATGATGAAATTTTTTCCAGGTCCGCCCCCTGCGACCCGCTGTTTCATTTAAAAGGAAAAAGATATTGAAGTTACCGTCATGATCAGCGTCGGAGAACAAGCGGCGGTGAGCGGAAGCGGCGGTGGAGAAGGTAACGAGAGCGTCGGTGGTGGACACGAGGCGGTGGGCGAGGTTGAGGGCGGGGTTGAGATGGCTCTGAACGGGGAAGGCCACTATTATAAAGTGCGCTCGTTGCTTCCGACGGTGAGGATCCATTACGTTCCACCGGCGGTGATCGGAAGCGCGTGAAATTGAATGGGATTTTGGGGGGTATGATAGGTGTGCAAGGGTTGTGTTTTTATCGTTATATAGAGGGGGGTGTGACGTGTGTGGTGACGTAAGAGTTCTTAACTAGGGGCTCAATTAATGTGTGGTGTCCTAGGTGGATTGATATTGGTTTTTAATTTGACTATGTTTCAAATTAAAAATAAAGTTATATGATTGATACAGATCTAGTACCACCTTTTTAAAAATATTACCCATACTTCTCATGTGGGTCCATGCGATCCAAAATTGACCTAAATATTTAGGTCAATTTCAATTAGCTAGTACATTACATTAGGGTTATATATAAGGTCCTGATAATGTTTTCAGGAAAAATTATCCGAGAACGGCTTGATAAATTAATATCGGCAATTTCTCTAATTAGATCATCGATACCGTTCATTTTGTTCTTCATAACCTAATGAATAGATACATCAAACAAACTTCATGTACATTATATCCATATGATTTTCTTTAATTTTAAATATTTTTTGAAATGTTGCCCATTCATTTTTCTTTTTTGGGACAAAAAATTTGCCTTTAGTATGATTTTTAAAGTTGTATGTGTAACTAGAAAAAAAAATAATCATTTATCCCAAGACATCCAAATTTGAACGTATACATTCTATATGTTTTGTCGGCTTAAGAATGTGCTGGAAGAGCGATAACTCTTCGAAGTCCAAAAATCCACCCCCTGTGTACCTCAATTAACATTACTTTTTAAGCCGCTAAAAATAGTGAATTTGAGTGTTTTATTAAGGGAATAACATCCCGTCTCCCCCAATAAAAACCGTGCATATCAATGGAAGCAAATGATATTGATGATAAGATATTCACAAACTTGAAAGAATACCATTCTGATATCAAAACAAGTTCATGCATATGATTCAGGGATGTTTAAAGAGATTCTAGATCTACAACGGAACAATGAACCGTACGAAGAATGCAAGGTTAGCGTCTTGTCGGCTACGATGAGATTATCAAATAACCAAAGAGCATATGTTCATCGTAGCATCCGCCATGGAATTAGTGTTGATAGCTACCAAATAGGACAAGTGCACAGGGTTCATGCATTCTAGAAGGCAGCCATATATACATTGGACCTTTGTTTGAAGAAATTAAACATGAATTTGAATTTATAAAATATCATATTCTAACATGGCTTCGTGGATCAAATCCAATAGTAACTTTGAGAAAGTGCCATCTACGAGCACCAAAAGCGAGTGTCTCTATGAGATTAAACTCTACAAGCATTTTGTGATTCACATGACATCCAGAAAATATATTTAAGGGAAAGAAAGATATGAGAGATGGTCCCACATTAGAAATAACAGAAGATACTTATAAGTATAGTGTATAGCGGGAAATCTCATCAAATCTCATGGATGAAATCTCAACTACATTGAAAACTCATGCGACTCATATAACCCGGAACAAGTTTTTTCTATATGCCATCCCCATATTAGGGTTATTATTTTGCATTTATGTTTATTATGGTCCAACTATCCTTTCTAGAGGCCCACATATTACTCTATATATATTCGTATATTCAATATAGAAAATGCAATTCCTTTCTATACCGATTCCAGTTTCATGGTATCAGAGCTGCATCGAGCTAGCCTAACTCTGTTGTTACATCCAATCAGTCAACCGCGCGACGTCTTTATTATTATTATTATTATTATTCGCCGATATCAATATCGACTGCTAATCAATTTAATAACTCGATTTGGTCACAATCTTCGCGTTTGACGGTCGATCCGATCTCGCTATCCAGATCTAGCCTCGACTCCGACCTTGTTCGCTGTCCAAATCCAGCTGTCGTCACATTCCTCGGAGCCGCCGCGATCGAGTTTTCCGATCACTGTCAACTTTTCCTTCAGTCGCCGTCAGGGTCGCCCTCGAGTTGGATGCGCAGCGGCTGTGGTTTCTTCAAAACCCTAAGCAGGTGGGGTTTATTTTTCTTTCCTTTCTCATGTTCATGGTGCCCTTCTAGGCCTGTTTGATTGCTGAATTTGCCAAGGATTTGGCATTGTTTGGATTCTTGAATGCAAAAAAGAGTATAGATCCTCTAATTCTTTGTTTGGTTGGAGTGTTACAAGATCTTGGATTCCTTTGTTTGTTTTTAGTGGGGGGTCCACACAAAATAAGGATCAATTTTTTTGCTTGGATTAATCTTGATTCCACAAAAAAATGTGGGCCTACTTAATTTAGTTAATAAAAAATTAACCCTCTCTCTTCAATCATCAAATCCAAATCCCAATTTCTTTTTACCAACTAAACAAAGATTATAAGTATTTATTAATCCATAACTAGGATTTGGCAACAACCAAAGAACAAATTCCAACGTCTATAAAATTTTAATTTAAGGATTTTGAAATCCAAATTTAGCAATCCACCAACCAAACAGTCCCTCACCAGTGAGCATTCTATTTTTTGTGGACCCCACACAGACTGCTCATGCTTCTAATAATTATAGAGAAAGCCATCCCAAGCCATTCCCTCCTTTGATTGGGTTATGCAAATATAAATCTTTGGGTAAGTTGTTGAAAATCCCTCGGCCCATTAAAACCAAGTGAAAAAGTCCCTGGTATTTTCTAAATAGGAAGAAAGGGTTACTGTTTAACAACTTGGTCTAAACACCCTTGGCCCAAGACCTGAGTATTATATTTTGATGCAGGGACGAAAATACTCTCCATTCATTCACAACTGTTCAAATTTTCTCTCTCTTTCTCTCTGTCGCTCGATCTCAGAGAACTTAATTCACCTCTCCTCGTCGTCGGTTGCCGATTTCGCCATAGTCGTCACCGCCTTTGCCATCACTCCTTTTTTAGCCATCTTAGGGTTTAATAGGAAGCAAAATGGACTCGTCAGGCTTCGCTACCCGGTTCGGAACTACGACTAGGGAAAGCGTGCGGCGAATTGGCAGTGGCAAGGCTGTAGGAGAAGAATCTGTGGGCGGAGATCGATGAACGAAAACCCTATGCCGAGTTCTGGATGGGGACTCACGAGTCCGGGCCCTTGCTGGTGGAAAGATTGGATTTTGGAGAGAAATCAGGAGGTTTCGGGGAAGAAAGTGGTGGCCAAACGGGAAAAAGATCTTCCTTTCTTATTTAAGGTATCATTTTCTTCTCATTAGTTTAGTTTGTTGTTGTTGTTGTTTGATAGTGTTGTTTGATTTGGAATATGCTTATGAAATATTATTGGAGAAATGGTTTGAATCAAATGGGAGTATATTGTTTACTTATTAAATGAGGGGAATACGAGGATTATGTTCTTTGTTATATTATATGAGATAGAAGAGTTCTTCAGTTCTATTTAGGATATAATTTGGGTTTAATATTATTATTTTTTATTTAATTGATTGATGGTTTGTTTTCTTAAGGTTATATTTTAAAAGATTACAGAAGTAGAATTGATAAATTGGGTATGATCAAATAAATTGATGCAACTATTGAGAAGTTACATGCAACTTTTTTAGAGGTTGCAGGCAACTGCTTATAAGTCAGAGGCAACGGTTAGATATTACAAGCAAGTGCTTAAATATTAATATATTATTATTTGCATTAATGTAGATATTACAAGCAACTTACTTAGTATTCTCTTTCTTAAATTAAATACACCTGAAAAATTTACTAGTAAGCTATTCTTTTTTTTTTGTTCTGAATAGTTCATGGTTCTATGATTTTCATATTTCAGATTTTAATAGGTAATTACTTTGTTTTGTTCTTTGTAAAGCTGATTTAAAACAGAGAAGTGAAAAAATTGTAATTGATTGATCAACTCTCACAAACTTAAAATGGAAATATTTTTTCCATGATCAGGATGGTAATTTTATTTCATTATGTTTTACTATTTAAGGAAATTACTCATTTTGGATTAAGCGTTTAGGAGCATTACTCTATAATTCGAGTTAAAAGTTGTCCTGATTTTATCTCCTTCTTATACGACTATGGAAAGATTTATTGAGATTTTATTAGTCTATCAACTTCAACTGTAAATACATAGTTCTATCGCAGCAGTACTTGCGGATCGATCCATAAGAAGGTGTAATTTTAATTAATTCTAACTAAATCAAGAATACAGTTGTTGTTTAAACTAAGAATTAAATTGCAAATAAAATAAAAATGGTTTTTTTTATGTATATAGAAGAATCTAGGGTTTTGGATTGTTTTACTCTTATGGTTGGTTTAAAGAATTCTACATCTTTTCTTTTTCTAGTTTTAATATATCATCTAATAATTATATAAAAATATAGGTTAAATTAATATGATTAAACATAGCCTATCAATTATATAAAATCATTTAAAATAATAAAACAAATAAATCTAATTAATTCAAAAGTAACCACTGTACCCTTTTATTAAATACCTCGTAGATTGTCAATCTACGAATCATCAAATTATCGGCGTAATCTAGACTATTCTAATTAACTAGGTTGAATTCTCTTAATTAAAAACTATCTCTTAACTTTCCTAATTAGATTTCTAGTTCATCACGCTTTCATTAACTTAATTAGTTTCTAGATGTATCATATATCCCTAATTTTATTCAAGATGTTAATTTTCTTTATAAAAATTAGTTTTATATATGAAAAACTTAAAATAGAAGTATTAAATCAATAGACATTCATAATAAAAATATAGAAAAGATAAGACTAATAAAAACATCCAACCATTAAAGTAAAGAACACAAACCCAAGAAGAATAAATTAGTTACTCATATTATAAAAAAGAAAAAGTTTAATCATAATGAAAAGTACTTACAAAATTATTGATCTTTTCTCTTAACTTGAAGACCCTAGAATAATTGCAATGGAATAGATATAAAACCCTAATGAATTATACAGAATATTTATAGTACTTCTGGATAATTGGAACAAACTTTCTAAAATATACAGATAATCTTTAATTACCACAAAAATCTCGACTTCAGATCCTTCAAAATTTCTGCTGAATTTTCTATTTTGCCAATTTTGGCCGAAATTTTTTTGGGTTTGTGCCTCAAATTTTGTGTGAAAATTTGTCTCATCAAGATCTTTCCAACGGTATATTCCAAATTGAATTCGGAGTTACGGTCTTTGAGATATGATCGTTTTAAGTTTGCTCCGATATCGGCCTTTTATGCTGAATAGGGCTTAGATCTTTTATGTTATTTTGAATTCATTCAAATATATTTTGTATAATTTGATATCTTTTGTGCTTCTGCTCCATATAAACTTGTTTTGCACGTAAAACGCACATATTAGTCACTTTTTCTTCTCTTTTTGCACTTTAGTCCATGTCACCTGCGAATATCATAAAATACCCATGTGCAGAATTAAATATGACATAATAAAGATAAATATGATTACAAAATATGCATTAAAGTACACCAATCAAATAACCCACACTTATCTTTTGCTAGTTCTCGAGCAAATCTTAGGTTTTCAAACTCTCAATTAACAACTAAAAATAAAAGTCTAACTTTATCAACTAAAATCTAACTAAACTATTCCTACTCCTATGTTTTTTTCGTGGGCGTGCAATTGCATTAAGCATATGTAACAAACCTTTAAATCTCTAGATGTCCCTAATAGAAGAAGTTGTGTCTCCTGAGAGTTTTCAGTGAATACTACCCATAAAATCCCAAAAAGGATAAAAGAAAACAAAGGAAACAAAAATAGGAAAATGAAATCTACATATAAAAATAGGAACAGATAAAAGAAAAGACATGAAAAATTAGAGTTTCAAGTTCCACTAGCTTTTTAGTTTTCATGAACTTCCTCTTAATAGTCTTGATCAAATCCGGAAATTATATCCTTCCTCAATAAAATATCATCATATTATTCATCCCTACTTCTCCTCCAAATATCGATTAAATATCCCTACATGTGTATAAAGTCATCTCTACACTCAAGAATTCAATTCAAGTTATGATGGATCGATTTCGCTCACACACCTTTCATGCGACCATTAATGTTTCTTGAGACTCTAACCAACCGATTACCGAATGTGATAATTTATTAAGGTGTATATATATAGTCTTGTAACTATCTCGGACTCAGCAGTAACTCCCAGACCAGTTGATTTAAGACACTAGATGATAAAACACCCTCGCTGTATATTTTTTATGTTTTTTTTTCTTTATAGCCCTAAGTAAGTTACAACTGTAAGTCGATGCTATACATCCCGCGGAATCGCTGGGAGGCGGAAGGTATAAAAAACGATAATTTTAGCATCACAACACCGACTTTAAGCCTTGATCGTAATCTAAACCGTATCTAGCAAAATCAAAAGAGGTATAAACCAAGTACAGAAAATATACCTCAAGAAACCTGGTCCTTCTTCTCCTTATCTCGCTGTCCTCCTCACCTGCACGAACTCCTCGAAGTGGTACGGATGTCGTCTCCTCGTCGGCTTGCTCGAATCCTAGATGATCCACCCGAACGTTTGTGCACCAAGCTTATCTTCTAAACCAAAGAAACTAGATCAAGTAGATTGCCAATCTAAATGATTTAGGGTGTATAGATGATGTAGATGGATTGAGGAGTCTAATTTAGCTCAACATTACTCAACTCATGAGTGTTCTTGAGCTTAAGGGAATTGGAGATGGTGAAAAGAAATGATATAAGCTAACAGATGAAGAAGGTTGGGGTTTTCTCTCTTTTGTTCTAATCTGAACTCTACTCTATTATGAATTAGAAAAACTAATTCAACAATAGAAAATAGGTTCAAAGGTCAAACAAATGACTCATGGGTCAATTGACCAACATGTGTCCTTAAAACCCAAGTCCTTATTCATGCATAATACACATCATTTCTTAATTACCTAAAATGTATTAATTATTTAAAACTAAATGATTAATACAATTAGGTTATGCCATCTACAAATACATTTTGTACAAATTACTAAAACGCCCCTCGTCCGTATATACATACCTGTATTCGTATTCTGAAAAATACGAATACCGAAGACTACAATCCATCAGTACAATACTAGGATCCGGCTTAAACCAAAGCCCACCAGTATTGTCCGTCCGACTCATCGTGCGTGCACGAGTGTTCGTACATGATCGAACCCTTTCGTAAAACCATACAATATCTACACGTTTTGCCCGATGCAGGGAAACGCTTTGTGTAGGACTCTAGAGACTCGACTCCACGCTGGCAGTGGGTTTAACCACAGGCCGCAAGCGGTACTAGCTGTACGTAACGGTCCCCAGGTATTGTCGATAAGAAAGCCGATGAGCATAACTCATCCGAACTCCTACTGAGTCTATATGTGACAATCTCCGTACAGTCCGGTCTGACCGTCTAAGAGTATCGCATATCAGGCCTAGGGGAGAGGTAAACGTCAGACCCCTAATAGCGGTATAAGTCGTGTCGGAGTACGGTCCAATACACCCTGAGAAACTACTGAAGTACCTACCAGTAAATCTCGCTTGTCCTGGCCAGGGACTATGTGTAATGGCGTTCCGAACACAGCGCGATATCAACCCCCAATACCGGGAGAGACGAATCATATTTAACCGCCACTGCCTCCAAGTGCTTCGGGACTGCACCCAATTACTACCTGTTTGCACGACTCAGTAGAGCCGTGGTAGGGTAGTAATCTAAGAACGGTGGGAATACACTTGAGGCGAAGCAGCAGTGTCAAGTCAACGGACTAAGCTGTACTCATGTCACCTGGGTACTGCTATCTGACGATAGGTATACTACCAACCAGCAGTTCCCAATGAGTCCATCCGGTGTAACTCACAACCTGATGAGCACCTGCATACTATCTCCAGTACGACGTACTGATGGCTGTGGGACAGACCATCTCCCAGGCTGGGAAGGGAAGCGTATACATTAGTCTACTCTGGAGTATCGATACCCTGTATCGATATTCCCGCGACTAGGGACCTGTATAAGGATGTGCTTGTAGATTACCCAGCCCCCACTAGTGTGACTGCCATCACAACGCTAGTAATTAAGCATAGATCCTAAGGGCTCTACTAATATGCATAGACGATATGTTAAAAGAAACATATGTACATATTGAAGTAGAAACAAACCAAGTAGTATACTACTATTTTGAGCAAGAATGTTATTACAACTGTGAATATCCCAAGCTTCCATTAAGTAATATACAAACTAGTATGATACAGTAATGGCCTCTAGGGCATATACACTAACAATCTCCCACTTGCACTAGGGCCATGTACTGGCATATCGCAGACCTATCAACTCGAATAGCCCCTCGAACTGCGTCTGAGAAATAGCCTTTATGAATGGATCTGCAGTGTTATCCTCTGTAGCAACTCTCCGAACCTCGATCTCTCGGCGATCCACGATCTCCCTGATCAGGTGATACCGCCTCAAGATGTGTCTGGACTTTTGATGGGACCTGGGTTCCTTTACTAAAGCTATAGCCCCACTGTTGTCATAATACAGAGGTATTGGACCAACAATGGACGGAACCGCCTGAAGATCTGTTAAGAAATTTCTCATCCAGACTGCTTCTTTAGCGGCGTCAGAAGCAGTAATATACTCCGCTTCCATAGTTGAGTCAGCAACGGTATCCTGTTTGGAACTCTTCCAACATACCGCCCCTCCATTGAGGGTGAAGACATAACCCGATATGGACTTGGAGTCATCCTTATCGCTCTGGAAGCTGGAGTCAGCAAAAGCCTCGATTTGGAGGTCTTTTCCGCCATAAACCAAGAACATATCCTTAGTCCTTCTCAGGTACTTGAGAATGTTCTTTACCGCTATCCAGTGGTTCTCTCCTGGGTCTGACTGATACCGGCTTACCACGCTTAGTGCATAACCTACATCTGGTCTGGTACACAACATCGCATACATTATAGAGCCTACTGCAGAAGCGTAGGGTATAATAGACATGCGATCCTTTTCTAAATCAGTCTTGGGAGGCATCTATTTGGAAAGGGTGACTCCGTGACAAACCGGTAGGTTACCGCGTTTGGAATCTTCCATACTGAATCTTTTCAGTATGGTGTCGATGTACCTGGATTGAGAAAGTCCCAACATCCTCTTTGATCTATCACGATAGATCCGGATCCCCAGTATGTAAGAGGCATCACCCAGGTCTTTCATAGAGAACCTTTGTGATAAGAATCTTTTGACAGATTGTAGGGTAGGAATGTCATTTCCTATTAAAAGAATGTCGTCTACGTATAATACGAGGAACACAACAGTTCTCCCTACAATCTTACTATATAAGCATGGTTCATCTGGATTTTTGATAAAGTTGAATTCTTTGACTGTTTCATCAAAACAGATGTTCCAACTCCGCGATGCCTGCTTTAGCCCATAAATGGACTTAAGCAGCTTGCACACTTTCTCGCTGGTCCCACTCTGATTAAAACCTTCTGGCTGATCGATATAGACGCACTCTTCCAAATGTCCATTTAGGAAAGCCGTCTTTACGTCTATCTGCCAGATTTCATAATCGTAGAAGGTAGCAATGGCAAGAATAATCCGAATGGATTTGAGCATAGCCACTGGAGAAAAGGTTTCATCATAGTCCAAACCAGGTCTTTGACGAAAACCTTTTGCAACAAGTCCAGCCTTATAGGTTTCAATCTGTCCATCTACACCAATCTTCTTTTTAAAGATCCATTTGCAGCCAACGGGTTTTACCCCTTCTGGAGCAAAGTCCAAAGTCCATACTTTGTTAGCGTACATAGACTCCATTTCGGTCCGCATTGCATCTAGCCATTTTACCGAGTCTCTGCTCTGAATGTCTTGTTGGAAGTTAGTAGGCTCATCATTATCAATGATGCAATCCTCTCTATCCCCGTCTATGAGAAAACCGTAGTATCTCTCAGGCGGATGAGATAACCTACTACTCCTGCGGAGAGGTGCGGAAATGTCCTGTTCTTTTGAAACTTTTGGTTCCGCCAAGCTTTCAGTAATAGCTTGTGGTTCTGGAATTTCTTCCAGTTCTATTGCGCTCCCACCAGTTTCCTTTTCCAAGAACTGGTGTTCTAGAAAGTGGGTATGACGAGAAACAAAAACCTTTTGTTCCTCTGCGTGATAGAAAAGATACCCCCTGGAGTTCTTTGGGTATCCTACAAACTTACACAGTATTGAGCGTGCCTCGAGTTTTTCCGCATGCTGCTTTTTGACAAAAGACGGACATCCCCATATCTTCAGATATTGAAGATAGGGTTTCTTCCTACTCCATATTTGATATGGTGTGGTAGGCACAATCTTGGTAGGAACTTTATTTAAAAGATATGCAGCTGATTCTAGTGTACAACCCCAGAAAGATCGCGGTAACTCAGCGTTACTCGCTATGGAACGTACCAGATCCAATAGGGTTCGGTTCCGTCTCTCCGATACACCGTTGTGTTGTGGAGTGTATGGAGGAGTAAGCTGAGAGAGAATTCCATTCTCTTTTAGGTAATCCAGGAACTCGGCAGTCAAATATTCACCACCTCGATCAGATCTCAGTATCTTGATACTTTTGCCGGTTTGTTTTTCCACTTCATTCTTATATTCCCGGAATTTCTCAAAAGCTTCGGATTTATGCTTCATCAGGAAGACATGTCCGTACCTTGAGAGATCATCTGTAAAAGTAATGAAGTAAGAATAACCGCTTCGTGCATGTGTAAACATTAGACCACACACGTCGCTGCATATGAGTCCCAAGAGCTCGCTTGCTCTTACTCCTTGTCCAGTGAATGGAGTTTTTGTCATCTTTCCTTTTAGACAAGATTGACAAGTTGCATAAGATTGATATTCGAACGGATCCAAATATCCTTCTTTATGCAACTTAGTCAACCGTGTTTCATTGATGTGACCCAGTCTACAATGCCATAAGAAAGCATGATTAATTTCTGGAGACTTTCTTTTGTGTGTATTCTGAATATTGAAAATCTGCGGTTGGTTTAATACGTATATACCGTTGCTTAATGTACCCGATCCAATCAAAACATGATTAAGGTGAATGTTAGCAACATTGCTTACAAATGCAAAATTATAACCTTCTTTAGATATTAAAGATACATATATGATATTACAAGTTGAACTGGGTACAAAATAATAGTTGCGCAAAACCAAAATGTGTCCATCTGTCAACCCCAAGTGATAGTCTCCCACGGACTCAGCATCCATGCTTGCTCCGTTTGCAACTCTGAGGGTCATATCACCTGCCTTCAAAGCTCTACGCTTTCTCAGTGCCTGCAAAGAATTACAGATATGAGATCCTGATCCGGTATCCAATACCTAGGAAGTAGAGTTGATTGACAGACAGTTTTCAATAACATACACACCTGAAACCGAAGCCACAACTTGCTTCGGGTCCTGGTTCTTGGCCTTCCAAGCCCTGCAATCTTTCTTCCAGTGGCCTTTCTTGTGACAATAAAAGCATTCTTCCTTTCCCACAGTCTGTCCCGCTACCTTTGCTTTTCCCTTGGCTTCCACCTTACCAACACCGCCCCTTGGTTTGGTGGGGGCCTTCTTCTTCTTTCCTTTGGCTTTTGCCTTGGACTTAGAAGAGGAAGCTCCTCCAACAAACAAAGCGGGTGTTTCCCTTACTTTCTGTAAGGTGCCCTCTGCACTCCTCAATATATTGAGAAGTTCCGGAAGTTCAACTTTTTTTCCTTGAATGTTGAAGTTCGGGATAAACTGGGTATAGGTGGAAGGAAGGGACTGGAGAATCAAGTCAGTGTAGAGCTCGTTCTCTAATGTGGTCCCGAGGTCCGCGAGCTCCTCAATGTAGACAATCATCTTAAGCATGTGTTCTGCTACAGATGATCCTACGGCCAACCTCGCTGAAAATAGCTTCTTTGAGGTCTCGTATCTTGCGATACGGGATTGCTCTCCATATAGTTCCTTAGTATGGAGAAATATGGATTCTAGGTCCATATTCTTGTGCCTCCTCTGATGTTCATTGTCTATAGAGGCAAGCACAAGGCACTTGGCCTTCTCGCAGTCAATCTCCCAGGTCTTACGGATTTTCCTGTCCGCGACACTGGAGTCTGGACCTGAGACGGCGGGGGCTTTTATAGTAAGAACATAGCCCAACTTGTCATAAGTGATTGCCATTTTGACATTCCTGAACCAATCTTTATAGTTTGGTCCTGTCAACATGTTTTTATCTAATAGCAACTTAAGGCCCGTCATGTTTGGTCGCTGCAATTAGGAGAGAGAGAAGAAATACTTTAGCATGATGTTCTTGCAAGTTTAGAATGGTTTATAGTTTATCTAAACAGGATGGCTCCTACTGTTTCTCGAATCCCTCCTCAAACTAGAAAAGAGAAATTAGTCAGGATTAATCTCACCATACAATTCTTGCTTAACCGTTCAGCCAGGCTAGTGTTGGTACTTCGAGAGAGGTTTTCCAACGCTTTCGTGAAGTTCCTTAATTACAAAACCTCTTCTCCCTGGAGGCATAGCCCCGCTAACACCGTTCTAGACACCTACTTTGTTTATAGCATTGATCGTTTAGTGAAAAAATCTCCCGAGGAGTAGCATATACTTACAGTAGGATCGGGATCCAAATATCATTGTGTGATAAAGCTGAAGGAATCCTACCAAAATTATCACACTCCAAATGGTATGCAACACTAACAAGTTTCAGTTTCTTTAGAAACTCCTGATGTGGATTTTTGCCCCATGCTCTTATGACCTTGACGAAGACCAACATATCATAAGTCACATGTCAAGTTCTACCCGTCATTACCCAGGTTAATTTGAACCCACCCGTACATACCCTTGACGAAAGCCAAAATGGCAGTACGACTGTCCCAAACCAACGCATCTATCTATGCAACAGATAAATATTTAGCAGCTACTAATCACTATGCCTTGGCGATGGTCAAAATACATAGTTTGAATACTACTGAATATTTAACTGAAATGACGGAGGGCTACGAGTGGTTTTGGCGAAACCGTGAACGTAATGAACTTGATATAATCGAAGGAACCTAATAGCTTTTAAAAGGAGTGGTTTAAGCTCTGTATTTTAAAAGTTTTGCTGTTTTGGAAAAAACCGAGTGGTTTTGAAATTGTTCCAACGATTCAACTTTGGTTTGTTTTCTTTGCATTTATATAATGCAGCCCCATCATTTACTCCTATCATTACAGAGAGAATTGAAAAAAAATATCACGTCCTCTTATGCCATCTGCATTCGCCACGGGCCCCGTCATCACCCGTTAGGTTACTTAACTAACGACAGAGCGGGGGTTGGGCTAGCGCAGATGTAAAACATAAGTGACGCCTACTATATACCATATATATATATATTACAATCATCTCATGCAATAATAATCATTCCAGTCACAGATAAACATTTCAGATATGCTAGGAATGCCGCATTTCGCTTAAGCCTGCAACGAAGAACGGATCCCACGGTCGCGATGAATAGCCAAACCCCACCCCAGACCCCTACGGGTACGGAAAACTACCCGCCAAATTCCAGAAGTGAAGCAGCCTCTCTCAGCAAAGTGAGTAGGCCACTCGGCACTTCAAAGAACCCGGTAGTTTGTGTACCCTACCTTGGGTCTATCCTAGGAGCAGAAAACAGTAAAAAGAAAATAATACAACGGTGTCTACAACCTCAACCCGGATGTGCCCCGCGAAATAATATTACATCAATTTTACAATTTACATGAATGAAAGATAAAAAAAAAACGCTCATCTCACATCCCCGGCTATTCATCATCGACAATCAGAAAATGTTTATATACACAAACCAGCAGATATGTGCAACCTCGACTAACCGTCGTATAACAATTAGTCGACGTTTAAAACACATATAACAATACAGAAGAACCAATAGCTAAGTACAATAGGAATTCGATCGAAACATATTTTCCGTATCTACCCCAAATGCAAACCAGCATTCAGAAACATACTGGGTTGAAACCAAATATTCCAGAAATCATAATACCAAAATTAAGATATTACAGAACAAATCCGAGTTGAATCGGCCACGACTCGGCCGCGGATTCGCCGCAGAAGAGCGATTATGCCGCGGATCCGTGGCTGTCTTGGCGATTCAAAGGCTCAAATTTCTTATGTAATCTTTGAAAACTCTGCTTGTATTTTTCATGATACTGAAATAATTTTACAGACAGTTTTGAAAATCGACAGAAACTGGGGTTTTCGGTATTTAGTTTTCCGGTTTTTCCGACGATCGAAATTCGACTACTTGCTAATCTGCTAGATTAGGTTTAGTTGGCTTTGATACCACTGTAAGTCGATACTATACACCCCGCGGAATCACGGGGAGGCGGAAGGTATAAAAAACGATAATTTTAGCATCATAACACCGACTTTAAGCCTTGATCGTAATCTAAACCGTATCTAGCAAAATCAAAAGAGGTATAAACTAAGTACAGAAAATATACCTCAAGAAACCTGGTCCTTCTTCTCCTTATCTCGTTGTCCTCCTCACCTGCACGAACTCCTCGAAGTGGTACGGATGTCGTCTCCTCGTCGGCTTGCTCGAATCCTAGATGATCCACCCGAACGTTTGTGCACCAAGTTTATCTTCTAAACCAAAGAAACTAGATCAAGTAGATTGCTAATCTAAATGATCTAGGGTGTGTAGATAATGTAGATGAATTGAGGAGTCTAATTTAGCTCAAGGTTACTCAACTTATGAGTGTTCTTGAGTTTAAGGGAATTGGAGATGGTGAAAAGAAATGATATGAGCTAAGAGATGAAGAAGGTTGGGGTTTTCTCTCTCTTGTTCTAATCTGAACGCTACTCTATTATGAATTAGAAAAACTAATTCAACAATAGAAAATAGGTTCAAAGGTCAAACAAATGACGCATGGGTCAATTGACCAACATGTGTCCTTAAAACCCAAGTCCTTATTCATCCTAATACACATCATTTCTTAATTACTTAAAATGTATTAATTATTTAAAACTAAATGATTAATACAATTAGGTTATGCCATCTACAAATACATTTTGTACAAATTACTAAAATGCCCCTCGTCCGTATATACATACCTGTATTCGTATTCTGAAAAATACGAATACCGAAGACTACAATCCATCAGTATTGTTCCCCTCCGAACGGCGGCGCACAAGACTGCGATGTCTTGGCACTGAGATTCGGGGCAGATGCTAATTGGTGCTATCCGTTCACCTCTCCGAAGATGCCATGTTGATTTATGGCACCATATATCGAAGGTTTAAACAGATGCGGCCGATGTAGCAGACTTCGTCAGATTCCCCCTCGTTTGAGGGGTTTTTGATTGTGGGGACGCTCTTTCCTGCAGGCGCAAGCCCCTGCAGTTAATTACGCTACCGCATTGCGGTAACAACTTTCTCCTTCTCCAGATGGTCACTTCGTGTCGTGGGTGTTTGTTTTATTTGTGGTTGCCCGTGGATTGTATACGGAGACTGAGTTATGTCGTCGCCCGTAGGACGTGGACTAGTCCAAATCCGTATTTATCTTAGATTTGGGTTTAGGGGTTTGGTTTGAGGATACGTTAGCCATATTTGAGGCTAAGATCAACTCAAACGTTTGTTAAGGATACGTTAGTCTAACTTGAGACTAAGATCAGCTTAACGGGATCGTTTAGATCCGATAAAAGAGCATTTGGGCTCTATTGTTCCAGTTTAGGGACATAGTGGTCCATTGAATATGTGGCCGTCGGGACTCGTCACCTCTCTGACGACGTTGAAGGATTACAACGACAGATATCAGAGGAGTTCAGAGATGTACCCTTGAACCGAAGTTGATTTGGGGGGATTCATGGTCCAGTCTGTTTGAAGGTTTAAGGATACGTTAGCCATATTTGAGGCTAAGATCAACTTAAACGGGATCGTTTAGATCCGACAAAAGAGTGTTTGGGCTCTATTGTTCCAGTTTAGGGACATAGTGGTCCATCGCCAGTTTAAGGACATTGCGGTCCATCGCCAGTTTAGGGACGTCGTGGTCCATGTTCCAGTTTAGGGACGTGGTGGTCCATGTTCCCGTTTGGGGACGAATATGGGTTTAAGGACGCATAAGTCCATGAGTTTAAGGACGCATAAGTCCATGAGTTTAAGGACCCCACAGTCCATGAGTTTAAGGACGCATAAGTCCATGAGTTTAAGGACCCCACAGTCCGTATTGTTGTGTGGTTGTCGGGACCCGTCACCTCTCTGACGACGTTGAAGGATTACAACGACAAATGTCAGAGGAGTTCAGAGATGTACCCTCGAACCAATGAGTTGGTTGAAAAAGCAGATGTGCTCAGTTCAAGATGATTTGAGGACTTATGGCCAGTTTGGGCTAAGTCCAATTGTGTTTGAAATATTGGCTCTCTGCTGGTCCATTGAAGGAGAGGCTTTGCCTCTAGAAACTTAGCCAATTGGGCTAAAGCTAGTGTTAAACACTAGAGGTCAACAGTGTTGAACACTGGGAATAAGATTAACAAGTTAGTGTTAAACACTAAAAGATAATCAGTGTTAAACACTAGCAACAGGGCTTTCAAATTAGTGTTAAACACTAAGCAAATCAGTGTTAAACACTGCCAATAGAGTTTTCCAAATTAGTGTTAAACACTAAAAAAATCAGTGTTAAACACTGAGGACAAAGTCTTCAGATTAGTGTTAAACACTAAGGAGAGAGGGGTCACGTGTGGACACGTGAGAGCGCCCTGATTCCCTTTATTTTATTCTGCAGATCAGTGTTTAACTCTTTTAATTCTGGCGGCCATCACGTGTGGGCACGTGATGGAGGCCCCCGCTCTGGTCTGTTAGAGTGCTCATTAGGGGTCACGTGGTGACACGTGAGGGCGCCCTAAATGTGGAGCCAGATCTCCTTTTGGTTTATCTTCAAATCTGCGAACAAGTGTTAAACACTTTTATTTTTATTTTAGAGCATCACGTGTTGGCACGTGATGGGGATCTGTGCGCCAATTGTTAAAGCATTTGCTGAGGGGTCACGTGATAGCACGTGAGAGCGCCCAAAGCTTTCATTTCCTTTGCTTTTTCTTTCTGCGTTTTGGGAGTCACGTGGGAGCACGTGATGGCATCAAAAAGTGGGGCCAGATCCACTTTATTTTGTTCTGCAAACAAGTGTTTAACACTTTTAATTTTCATAGCCATCACGTGTGGCCACGTGATGTATACTCATGCCCTGATTTATTAGAACATTTATTAGGGGTCACGTGGTAACACGTGAGAGCGCCCAGAATTGTTTCTGCCTTTACTTTTGTTCCATATATAATGAGGGTCACGTGGGAACACGTGAGGCATTGCCTCAAATCTTTCCTCTTCTTATTTTTAGGGGATCTGTTTAGGGGTCACGTGGGGCACGTGACCCTAGTTCTTTTCATGAACAGAGATCTTTTAAGAATTGAATTCTTTGTAGGGTTAAACCCTAATTATGATTTTGGAGGAATTAAATTCCTATCGTGAAAGAATTAAATTCTTATTTAGGATAAAACCCTGATTTCTTTTTAAAGGAATTAAATTCCCAGATCTGTAAAAGAATTAAATTCTTGATTAGGGTTAAACCCTAGTTTTGTTTTAGGAGGAATTAAATTCCTGAAAGTTTGGGAGAATTAAATTCTCAAAACTTAATTCCTCCTCTGTGTTTTAGATCTGCATGGCAGGATCTCAACCCAATGAGAATTAAATTCTCAGTTCATGGGGAGATGTGCACTTTGCAGATCCTCAACCAGAGAAAGAACTAAGTTCTTTTCTTTATGTAAGAGTTAAACTCTTTTGAGAATTAAATTCTCTTTTGAAGCCTCTTTTTTCTTACCTAGGGTTTTTCTTTTGCAGAGAATTAAATTCTCCTCTCTCTGTTTTTCTCTCTAAAAAAGTAGTTCCCCCTTCTCTTCTCTTGGCTCCTATTTATAGGAGGAGGAAGAGAATAAATTTGTTTAGCAAATCTCTCATTGAGAGATTTGATTTGTATGTTGAGAGATTTGATTTGCATTTATCATTAATCTGGGCCTTTAGATCATTCAGTGAATTTTATTCACCGTGGATTTTAAATCCAAAAGATATTCTATTTGTTATCCTGGTGAGATTTTCAGGGAAATCTTTCCTTGTCCAAGGTTTTTCCATAAATTGGTGATTTTTAATCATCCTTAGATTTTTAATCCAACGGTTCCCCATGACCCTTTTCCATTTGGAAAGATTCAGAAACTTTCAGAATTTAATTCTATTAAATTATAATGCTTTTAAAGCCAGTCACGTGCTGGCACGTGACCTTTGGTCACGTATGAGCACATGACCCCCAATTGGGTTCCTTTCTCAGCCGCTTATTTATGTTTCAGTTTTAACCATCACGTGTCAACACGTGACCATTGGTCACGTGTAAGCACGTGAAACCTCGTTGAGGTATTTTCTGACTTTTAGAATTAAATTCTATTCATTATTTTAGAGGCTTTAAAAGCCCATCACGTGTCTGCACGTGATCCATGGTCACGTGTGAGCACGTGATGCCCCATTGGGGTCTTTTCTGAGTTTTTATTGTATCTTTTAACTCCTCCAGCGGTTTCCTAAAAGCCCATCACGTGTGGACACGTAATTCCTCATAACTTTTGATCCCAGATGAATTACGAGGCCCATAATATATCAAATCGAAGGGTTTTTCGAGCCGCTTTCGATACCATCAGAATTTATCTGTTTCTCATTTGGGAGTTTGTCAAAAAAACTGCCCGGAAGAAACTGGTTCCCATTTTCTTAAGCGTATCGCCGCCATTTGATACCTTGGGCTCTTTTGCGCAGAAATTTTTAGCGGGAACAAATGCCCCCCACTACTTTGCCCACGTAAGTATTTACGTGGGTGAAGTAGTGTAAAGTAATGCATAGCGTATGACCAGTTTCGGGTTGGTATATTACTTTCAGAATCTTGATATGAGAAGATAACGAGTGGACACAAGCGTCGTCATTTATCATTGACTCAAATCTCGACTCTTAAGAGATATAGTTCCAAACCCTTAACTCCATGAGCCGCACCCTTCTATCTCTTTATATCTTACTCTGGAGTGAAGTAGTTTATATGCTCATGAGTAGCTTTTCCATTTCAGTGGCATGTAGCTTTGGCGAGTGTGGCTCATAGATGGTCCATCTTAACCTCTTTGCAGGGCAGTGATGGCTTAGGAGACAGGGTTAGGATCTGCCACCTAAGACTTTTCAACTTTATGAGCCGTGAGGGTCTCATAAAGACTTTTCTCCCTACGGATCGAGAGGATCTCGTAGGTGTATTTTCTCCTTAGGAGTCGTGAGGATTCCTAAGTGTGTTTTCTCTTATAAGTCGTAAGGATCTTATGAGAGAATTTTTCCCTTTTACGAGTCGAGAGGACCCGTAAGCGGTTGTTCCCCTCCTTGTCGAAATTCGACTTCGGAGAGTGAGACCCGTGGATAGTATGCATTTTGGGCCGACTTGCAGGATCCCAGTGCTTAGGAAACAGGTTTTTTAATCCCTACTGCCTAAGGCTTTATCTCACGAGTCGAGACGAATCGAGAAGTTCTCGCAAAGACATCATTTTCCTCACGAGTCGAAACGAATAGAGCAGATCTCGCAAGAATATCCTAACGTCACAGTTAACCTCTGCTCTTTACGACAGAAGTCCGTTAGGGTCTGTGGTACTTAGGGTTTTGGCCGTCGTACCGTCGCATGAGCTGATGTATTCCTCGATAGGCAATCGTGCTGTTCGAGTAGCCCTGCGACTGCCGTGTCTCGGATCCCTTCGGGGGCTGGACAAGACGTCTTCAAGCAATCCTCCTTGGCAGTTTGACCGTCGGAAGAGCAAGCGCTAGGAATTTGCCATGCCGCTTTTTACTTGAGGTTAGGCTCATTTTGGAGAGCCCCGATGAGTCATAACCACTCTGCGCTGGTGTGGGATGATCTCCGATAGTCTTTCAGGCTTTATACGACTTGCCGTTAAGACCCTGAAGCTAGGAATTTGGCCTTTTCTTCGTTTGCTGGCATTGCGTCCTCTGTATCGAGACGAATGTCGTGGTTGTCTCTAGGTTGCTGATGAACCGTCGAGATTTGGAACTAGGGATTTTGCCGTGGCTTCTTTTTGGTGATGTTGCGTCTGCTGTATCGAGACGAACGTCAAGGCGGTGACCACTCCATGTGGGATGATCTCCGGTGGTCTTTCAGGCTTTATATGACTTGCCGTTAAGACCCTGAAGCTAGGAATTTGGCCTTCGCTTCACTTGCTGGCATCGCGTCCTCTGTATCGAGACGAATGTCGCGGTTGTCTTTAGGTTGCTGATGAACCGTCGAGATTTGGAACTAGGGATTTTGCCGTGGCTCCTTTTGGTGATGTTGTGTCTGCTGTATCGAGACGAACGTCGAGGCGGTGACCACTCCATGTGGGATGATCTCCGGTGGTCTTTCAGGCTTTATATGACTTGCCGTTAAGACCCTGAAGCTAGGAATTTTGGCCTTCGCTTCGTTTGCTTGGTGTGTCCTAATCCTGTTGGAGGAAGAACGTTGTTGACATCTCTTCTGCTGTATCGGGACGAATGTCGTGGTGGTGACCACTCCATGTGGGATGATCTCTGATTGTCTTTTCGGTTTTATATGAGTTACCGTCAAGACGTTGAAGCTAGGAATTTGGCCTTCGCTTCGTTTGCTTTGGCGCGTCCGAATCCTGCTGGGGGAAGAACGCTGTCGTGACATTTCGTCTGCTGTATCGAGACGATCGTCGAGGTGATGACCACTCCATGTGGGATGATCTCCGGTGGCCTTTCAGGCTTTATATGACTTGCCGTCAAGACGTATGAAGCTAGGAATTTGGCCTTCGCTTTGTTTGCTTTGGCGCGTCCGAATCCTGCTGGGGGAAGAACGCTGGGATGACATTTTATCTGCTGTATCGAGATGAATGTCGTGGTGGTGACCACTCTAGGTGGGACGATCTGCGGTTGTCTTTCAGGCTTTATATGACTTGCCGTTAAGACGTTGAAGCTAGGAATTTGGCCTTCGCTTCGTTTGCTTTGTCATGTGCGAATCCTGTTGGAGGAAGAATGCTGTCGTGACATCTCGTCTGCTGTATCGAGACGAACGTCGAGGTGGTGACCACTCCACGCTGGTGTGGGATGATCTCTGATGGTCTTTCAGGCTTTATATGACTTGCCGTTAAGACGTTGAAGCTAGGAATTTAGCCTTCGCTTCGTTTGCTGGCATTGCGTCCTCTGTATCGAGACGAATGACGCGGTGGTGATCACTCCATGTTGGTGTGAGGACCAGGATCCGCTCTGGACGTTTCCCACGGGGTCAAAGAGTGACGTTATCCGCGTTCCACGTGACCAGGAATTTTGCTCTAGATGCTTCACACGGGTTCACTGCCGTGTTAGGCGAGGACTAGGCTCCGCTCTGGATGCTTCGCACGGGTTCACTGCCGTGCTCTGCGAGGACCAGGATCCGCTCTGGACGTTTCCCACGGGGTCAAAGAGTGACGTTATCCGCGTTCCACGTAACCAGGAATTTTGCTCTAGATGCTTCACACGGGTTCACTGCCGCGTTAGGCGAGGACTAGGCTCCGCTCTGGATGCTTCACACGGGTTCACTGCCGTGCTCTACGAGGACCAGGATCAGCTCTGGACGTTTTCCACGGGGTCAAAGAGTGACGTTATCCGCGTTCCACGTGACCAGGAATTTTGTTGATTATATCCGCATTTCACGGAGTTGGGATTTGACTCTCTGTGGGAGTACATCGTCGAGTCATGGAACTGGGAGTTGCTGCTGTTCCGCTTTGCTTGATGATGTGTCCGCTGTGACGAGACGAGTGCTGAGGTGGAGCTGGGATTTTGCCATCACTCCGCTTTGCTGACCATGGGGTCTTTTATTAACTTTGCATGTATATCCGGCTGGACTGCGAAGGAACGCCGTTGTTAACATTGCGTCTGCTGTAACGAGACGAATGCTAAGGTGAAGTTGGGATTTTGCCGTTACTCCGCTTTGTTTCGACCGTGGGGTCTTTTGTTAACTTTGCGTGTACATCCTGCTGGACTGGGAAGGAATGCCGTTGTTGACATTGCGTTTGCTGTAACGAGACGAATGCTAAGGCGGAGTTGGGATTTTGCCATCGCTCCGCTTGATGGTGTAGCATCTTTGTCCTGCTGGAATGAGGAGGCACACCGTTGTTGGTCTCCAGGCTGCAGATGTGGCTGTTGAGATTTGGGACTAGGAACTTTGCCATGGTTCCGTTTCGTTGCGATTCTGAGGTCGGTTGTTGACGTCATGTCTGCATCTAGTTGGAGTGAGGAGAAACACAGTTGGTGATCTCTAAGTTGTCGATGTTGACGTCGAGACCCTAAAGCTAGGGATTTTCCTTTGCTTCGTTTGTTGACATTGTGTCTGCAATATTGCGACAAATGTCGAGATTGTCTCTAGGCTGTCTATGAACCGTCGAGATTTGGCTTTGCTTTCTAATGAAGCCTGTTGGGAAGGTATGGTTCCCTCTTTGTTTGTGCCCCTGGATTGTATACAGGGATCGATGTGATCTCACCTGTAGGGCAAAAAGTTTCATTCTTTCAGATTTTTTTTTCCGCGATGCTCTATCATTTTAGCTTTTTATATCGCGAAAATCGCGATTGCCCAATCATTTCGGCTATTTTTCGCGGTGCCCAATCATTTCGGCTATTTTTCTTTTTACTCGCTGCTTTTTATTGCGAGTTGCCCAATCATTTCGGCTATTTTTCATGCATATATTTTTACTTGCTGATTTTGTTTGCAAGTTGCCCCATCATTTCGGCTATTTCGTATGCATTTTTTTTTTGGCTCGCTGATTTTTTCTCGCGAGTGTGGAACTTGGAATCTGGTGCCAATCTCAGCATCAGCATCGCTGCGACTGGAATGTAGCCAGGAGCGAATCATCATTTGCCTTGAAAGGGCTTGGAGTTTGATACCGGTTTAGGCATCAGCATCGCTACAACTGGGATATTGCCAGGAGCGAATCATCATTTGCCGTGAGAGGACTTGGAATTTGATACCGGTTTAGGCATCAGCATCGCTACAACTGGGATATTGCCAGGAGCGAATCATCATTTGCCTCTGTCGATGTCGAACAAAGGTGGCTTAGCGAACAGGGTTAGGATCCCGTCGACTAAGGCTTTTGACTTCGTGAGCCGTAAGGGTCTCACAAAGGTATTTCTCCCTACAAGTCGTGAGGATCTCGTAGGTGTGTTTTCTTCTTAGAAATCGTGAGGATTCCTAAGTGTATGTTCCCCTGTAAGTCGTAAGGATCTTACAAAAAGGGTTTTCTCCTTACAAGTCGAGAGGACTTATAAGGGTTGTTCACCGTATGGACATATCACTAGTCACGGGTGGGACTTTGCTGGGGAAATGTTTTTTCGCGCCCGTGGATTGTATACAAGGGTCAGTATTGAGCCTCTTGTAGGGCAGAATCGGAGGTTGCGGGGGTTGCTTAAGAACAGGTTCTGGTCTCTGTAATTTAAGACTTTCAAATCTTATGAGCCGTGAGGGTCCCATAAAAGAGTTCTCCTTACGAGTCGTGAGGATCTCGCAAGTGTAATTTCTCCTTAGGAATCGTGAGGATCCCTAAGTGTGTTGCTTCCTTTGTGAGTCGTAAGGATCTCACGCGGGTGGTTTCTCCTTACAAGGTCGAGAGGACCCTGTAAGTGTCTTTTAACGAGGTTGTGCCCTTTCGGGTTTTCACAAACACTCGCCGGCAGCCCTGCTGTTTTTACTCACGGAGCCCTTTCGGGTTTTCATCCGTGCCCATTTTGCTTATGGACATACCGTCTTTTTTTTTTTGAACGAGGTTGCGCCCTTTCGGGTTTTCACAAACACTCGCCGGTAGCCCTGCTGTTTTTACTCACGGAGCCCTTTCGGGTTTTCATCCGTGCCCATTTTGCTTATGGACATACCGTTTTTTTATTATTCTTTTTTTTTTTTTTTTTGCTTTTTTGCTTTTTTTTTTTTAACCACGCCAGCCTGAGGATGCCGCGGGTTGATAGTAGTTTAACGACGTTTCAGTTATTTGCAAGTTTTAGGACATTGCGGTCCGTCGTTAGTTTAAGGACGTTTCGGTCCGACGCCAGTTTTAGGACATAGTGGTCCACCGTCGCCGTATTTGAGGCGAATATCTAGTTTACTGACTTTTCGGTCTATGGGGCTTTCCCTATGAATGAGCATGATGCCCCCGGCATATCCATCTTTTTCGAAGCATGTTGTTGTGGTGGGTTTACTTTCCACTTTTCGGGCAGCGCGAACTTGCCCTGTTGGTATTGGTCTTCAACCCAGTTTTTGAAGACGTAGCAATTGTCGAGTGGGTGACCCATTAATCTATGGTAGGGACAATAGTTAGGATTGTTAACGTCACCTGGTTGCAATAGACGTTTTGGATCCGGCAGAGTGATAAGCCCGAACAATCTCTTTGTTTTATCTTTGGGAAATGAGTAAGGACGTTTCAACTTCTCATTGAGGTATCGCGGCTTGTTGTTTTGACGACAAAACGGTCTCGGGTTACTCGGCCGTTGTTGAGTGTTGGCAACAAAGGCCGTTTTTTCCTTTTCCTTTCTCATTTTGTTTGCTCCGTCGTTTGCGGGTCCGAGATTCTTTCCGGGTAGCGTGAGATTGTACGGCTGAACGTTCTCGCAACTCTCCAATTCTTTTGTTTTAGAAATGAATTCCTTGAAGAGAGGGTTGAGGGCGGCTTCTTCGTCAGAATCGCTTCCAAAGGTGAGAACTCGTGATCCCCTGGGCTCGTCCCTATGACAATTGCTGGCAACTCTTTTATGCTCATCTGTCGTATTCTTTTGCTGTCTATGAGCTTCCCGCTTTATTCTATTGACGTATTGTCTATGAGCGACATATCCTTGCCACCAACACTTAAAAGAGCTGCAGTCTTCAGTAGGATGTGCGATCCTCTGATGATATAAGCAGAAGTTGGGGTGTACGTCCGTTTCATCAAAATGTATACCACCAGGAGAATTTTCTCTGAAAGAAGGCGGCCTCATCCCTATTGATATGGCTTTGGCGAATCGTTTCCTTATCTTGATCCTGCTTTCATTTGCGGCGGATGTACCTTGATATAGTGGGAGTGTTTCGACCCTTTCGTCCAGTCGCCGGCGTTTGGCCTTTTCAAATATGGCCATATCGCGCTCTCGATTAGCTTTACTTTTTAGACGAATCTCATCTAGAAAAGCGTCGATCATTTCGTCTGACGGCCACACGAATTCCGGCTCAGGCTCTGCCCCCAGTTTCTCGGTGCAAGGAGCCTCTTTATCATCTATCAAGGAGTGAGAGATCACATGACAACTTGCTACGTAGTCCTCAGATTCATCTGATGAGTCTTCTCCATCGTTTTCGTCCTTGAGGACGTGGCTGAGAAATTCTTGGAGCGTGATTGGAATCCGCGCCTTCTGGTTATACTCTTCCAGCGAGTCAATCTGTTTTTGCAAATCCGTGCGCTTGTCGCCAGGCTTCACGAGCTTCTTGGATTTCTCCTTCTTTTTCGAAGAATTTGACGGCTGGGTGTGAGCGCTCTGACCATCACCACCCGTTTTTGGAGTTGGGCGCGGTTTCAGCATTCCCTCGATGATCTCGGGTTCCAGTGGATTTTTCCACCTGATTGTCGGGCACGTTTGGAGATCCTTCAGCATTCTTTTAGTTTTGGTTGAAAGAGCAACCTCCCACGGGGCTTCTTCAACAAAAGAACAAGTTGCCCCCGGCGTGTCCGTTTTCTTTGGAGTGTGCGGCTGTGGTGGGTTTACTTTCTACTTTTCAGATAGTGCAAACTTGCCTTGTAAGTACTGATCCTCGATCCATCCTTTAAAGACGAAGCAATCCTCGATCGGGTGACTTACCTTTTGGTGGTAAGGGCAATAATTGGGATCGTTGACATCGCCTGGCTGCAACGGACATTTTGGACTCGGCAGATTGATGAGTCTGTTGCGCACTGCCAGCTCGAATAGTCTCCTTGTTTTATTATGAGGAAACGAGTAAGGACATCCTAGTCTTTCCTCAAGGGATGGGCGCGGACGCATATTGTTTCGACGGACAACCGGCTTTGAGTTGCTCGACTGTTGTTGAGTCTTAGCGACGAAAGTTGCTTTCCCTTTCCCCTTTTCATTCAGAGGGTCCGTCGTTGAAGGAGATGATTTATGATCCATCTGATCCATTTGGGCCAACTTGTCAATCAAGGCCTGGAACGTGGTCGGTTTGAAGAACATCATGAATTGCGAGATGGTTGCTTGCGGATCAAGAGTGCCCACGAACATACCTACCGCAGGTGCTTCTTCAATGCGTTGTTCGCACTTCGACCATAGATTCCGCCATCGTATCGCATACTGGACCCAAGTTTCTGCAGGCTTCACCCTGGCATTGATCAATGCCGTGATTGGGGTGCGTTCGCTAGCGCTTGCAAAACGCTGGGTGAATAGCAACTCCATCTCTGCGAATGTCTTGACAGAGTCATTTAGGAGTTCAGAGTACCACTCGAACGCCGTCTCCGATAAGCTGCCGACGAATTGGCGAAGCAAGAGTTTATCATCGCCGCCAGTGTTGCCGCATAAGGCTCTAAATTGAGCGACGTGCTGATACGGATTTCCCGTCCCCTTGTATACATGGAACTTAGGGATCGTATATCCTGGCGGGTAACTGATTTGGTCATACCAGCTCGGGTATGGTCGCCCAGTTTTGACGACTTGGCTGGCCGCTTCATTTGCCTGATGAGCTCGTATTTGCTGAGCTATATAGTCATCTAGTGCAGCTTTGGAAATGGTTTCCTCCTTGGCTGTTGAATGAGCCGGAGGAGGATTAGATGTCTCCTCTTTATCGTCTTCAATAATGATTGGAGGGTCATCAGCTGGAGGGTCCGGCTGCGACATCATACCTACCATATCTTGGAAAAGAAGCGCCATTTGTTTTATGTTAGCCGCTTGCTCTGCGGCTTCTCTGTTCTTCTTTTCGAGGACTCGGCGTAAGAAGTCAGCATCAGTTTCTTGTTCGTGACGCCGCTCTGATGATGCCTCCGGGCTTTCTTTTGGCCCGGTAAGTGCGGCCATTGCAGTCATCATCTCCTGAAGCTTCTGTTGCTGCTCCTGGGCTTTTGTTACGGATCGGGTGAGCGGTTGGTGACCCGTCGAAGCACGGCTTTCCTCCTTTCCAGAAGCCATATAAACAGTGTGCACCACCATACCCCCAGACTTGGGGTGTTTGTGCTCAGCGCGTTTACGGTTCGCCATGTTCACAGGGGCTTTTTGCGGCCTCCTTTTCTTTTTAGTGGTTGAAGTTGAGGGGCCCGTTGTAGTGGGCACCCAAGTAGCCGTTACTTTTTGTGGCTTGACATGGGGATTTTCTTCCTGCCGAACCTTCATCTTTTTCTGTCGGCGGAGACAGTCTTGATCTATCACGGAGTTTTGGACTTGACGCCAGACCTTGTAAATTTGAGAGGATAACCGTTGAGGAGGTTGCTCCGGCTTCTTCTCTGTAGCAGTCTTCATAGGTGGAGGAAGTCTTTTCAGTACCGCAGTAGGAGAGTTTCTACGCACCGTGTTCAGCAATTCAAAGTTGTTCCCGGTTGGAATAGCAGCATTGATCCCTACTGTTGGAGCTGGCGGAGTTATCCCAGAGGGGGAGTTGCCCCCAGCCTTCCTTACTCGGCGCCAGTGGCGACGTCGAGCGTGTCGTGCGGATGGAGTTGTTTCGGCCGTAGGGGCGACTTCGTCATGCCCCCTGCTTTGAGGAGAGACCGTTATTGGTGCTAGTCTGTCGAAGACTGACACCCGTTGAGAAGCAATGTCTAATCTGTCAAAGACAGACCTCTGGGCAGGGGAAGCAGCTTTGAGGATCTCGCCTGGAGCAGCAACTGGAATGGCCAGCCTTGTAAAAACTGACTTCTTAGAAGGAGGAGCCTTTCCGATAATTTTGTTCGCTTGAGCCGGGATGGCTATCCGCTTTGGGATGGCAGCTTCGGGTATCACGGGCTTATAGACGTTCTGGCCCAGTCTGTTGAAAACTGAGGTATTGAAGCTAGGCGACCCGTTGAGAGGGGCCGCGGCAGTGGTAAGCCGATCAAAGACCGACTTCTTGGGGCTTCTTTCAACGTCATTGTGGCATTGAAGCTCAACGGTGGGAGCATGGTCCCGAAGAATAGTCCAGTGGTGGCTTGAGTTACTTGCTCCACTGGCATCTTGAAAAGGGAGGCCGCTTGGGGCCCATAAGTCACTCCTCCAGCAAGGACCGAGCGAGAGTTGTAGTTGCAAGCAGTGCAGTTTGAAGCCATTGATCTTCTGTTTTCTGCACGGAGCAAGACACCAAATCTTAGTACCTTGAATCCACAGGCAACCACAGTAAACCGCGATTCGTTCGCGAACACGACACACGAAGTGTGGAGTGGAAAGAGGAAGAGGTCCCACCGGGCGTGCCAGAATCTGTTCCCCTCCGAACGGCGGCGCACAAGACTGCGATGTCTTGGCACTGAGATTCGGGGCAGATGCTAATTGGTGCTATCCGTTCACCTCTCCGAAGATGCCAAGTTGATTTATGGCACCATATATCGAATGTTTAAACAGATGCGGCCGATGTAGCAGACTTCGTCAGATTACCCCTCGTTTGAGGGGTTTTTGATTGTGGGGACGCTCTTCCCTGCAGGCGCAAGCCCCTGCAGTTAATTACGCTACCGTATTGCGGTAACAACTTTCTCCTTCTCCAGAAGGTCACTTCGTGTCGTGTGTGTTTGTTTTATTTGTGGTTGCCCGTGGATTGTATACGGAGACTGAGTTATGTCGTCGCCCGTAGGACGTGGACTAGTCCAAATCCGTATTTATCTTAGATTTGGGTTTGGGGGTTTGGTTTGAGAATACGTTAGCCATATTTGAGGCTAAGATCAACTCAAACGTTTGTTAAGGATACGTTAGTCTAACTTGAGACTAAGATCAGCTTAACGGGATCGTTTAGATCCGACAAAAGAGCATTTGGGCTCTATTGTTCCAGTTTAGGGACATAGTGGTCCATTGAATATGTGGCCGTCGGGACCCGTCACCTCTCTGACGACGTTGAAGGATTACAACGACAGATATCAGAGGAGTTCAGAGATGTACCCTTGAACCGAAGTTAATTTGGGGGGATTCATAGTCCAGTCTGTTTGAAGGTTTAAGGATACGTTAGCCATATTTGAGGCTAAGATCAACTTAAACGGGATCGTTTAGATCCGACAAAAGAGCGTTTGGGCTCTATTGTTCCAGTTTAGGGACATAGTGGTCCATCGCTAGTTTAAGGACATTGCGGTCCATCGCCAGTTTAGGGACGTGGTGGTCCATGTTCCAGTTTAGGGACGTGGTGGTCCATGTTCCCGTTTGGGGACGAATATGGGTTTAAGGACGCATAAGTCCATGAGTTTAAGGACGCATAAGTCCATGAGTTTAAGGACCCCACAGTCCATGAGTTTAAGGACGCATAAGTCCATGAGTTTAAGGACCCCACAGTCCGTATTGTTGTGTGGTTGTCGGGACCCGTCACCTCTCTGACGACGTTGAAGGATTACAACGACAAATGTCAGAGGAGTTCAGAGATGTACCCTCGAACCAATGAGTAGGTTGAAAAAGCAGATGTGCTCAGTTCAAGATGATTTGAGGACTTATGGCCAGTTTGGGCTAAGTCCAATTGTGTTTGAAATATTGGCTCTCTGCTGGTCCATTGAAGGAGAGGCTTTGCCTCTAGAAACTTAGCCAATTGGGCTAAAGCTAGTGTTAAACACTAGAGGTCAACAGTGTTGAACACTGGGAATAAGATTAACAAGTTAGTGTTAAACACTAAAAGATAATCAGTGTTAAACACTAGCAACAGGGCTTTCAAATTAGTGTTAAACACTAAGCAAATCAGTGTTAAACACTGCCAATAGAGTTTTCCAAATTAGTGTTAAACACTAAGAAAATCAGTGTTAAACACTGAGGACAAAGTCTTCAGATTAGTGTTAAACACTAAGGAGAGAGGGGTCACGTGTGGACACGTGAGAGCGTCCTGATTCCCTTTATTTTATTCTGTAGATCAGTGTTTAACTCTTTTAATTCTGGCGGCCATCACGTGTGGGCACGTGATGGAGGCCCCCGCTCTGGTCTGTTAGAATGCTCATTAGGGGTCACGTGGTGACACGTGAGGGTGCCCTAAATGTAGAGCCAGATCTCCTTTTGGTTTATCCTCAAATCTGCGAACAAGTGTTAAACACTTTTATTTTTATTTTAGAGCATCACGTGTTGGCACGTGATGGGGATCTGTGCGCCAATTGTTAAAGCATTTGCTGAGGGGTCACGTGATAGCACGTGAGAGCGCCCAAAGCTTTCATTTCCTTTGCTTTTTCTTTCTGCGTTTTGGGAGTCACGTGGGAGCACGTGATGGCATCAAAAAGTGGGGCCAGATCCACTTTATTTTGTTCTGCAAACAAGTGTTTAACACTTTTAATTTTCATAGCCATCACGTGTGGGCACGTGATGTATACTCATGCCCTGATTTATTAGAACATTTATTAGGGGTCACGTGGTAACACGTGAGAGCGCCCAGAATTGTTTCTGCCTTTGCTTTTGTTCCATATATAATGAGGGTCACGTGGGAACACGTGAGGCATTGCCTCAAAGCTTTCCTCTTCTTATTTTTGGGGGATCTGTTCAGGGGTCACGTGGGGCACGTGACCCTAGTTCTTTTCATGAACAGAGATCTTTTAAGAATTGAATTCTTTGTAGGGTTAAACCCTAATTATGATTTTGGAGGAATTAAATTCCTATCGTGAAAGAATTAAATTCTTATTTAGGATAAAACCCTGATTTCTTTTTAAAGGAATTAAATTCCCAGATCTGTAAAAGAATTAAATTCTTGATTAGGGTTAAACCCTAGTTTTGTTTTAGGAGGAATTAAATTCCTGAAAGTTTGGGAGAATTAAATTCTCAAAACTCATTTCCTTCTCTGTGTTTTAGATCTGCATAGCAGGATCTCAACCCAATGAGAATTAAATTCTCAGTTCATGGGGAGATGTGCACTTTGCAGATCCTCAACCAGAGAAAGAACTAAGTTCTTTTCTTTATGTAAGAGTTAAACTCTTTTGAGAATTAAATTCTCTTTTGAAGCCTCTTTTTTCTTACCTAGGGTTTTTCTTTTGCAGAGAATTAAATTCTCCTCTCTCTGTTTTTCTCTCCAAAAAAGTAGTTCCCCCTTCTCTTCTCTTGGCTCCTATTTATAGGAGGAGGAAGAGAATAAATTTGTTTAGCAAATCTCTCATTGAGAGATTTGATTTGTATGTTGAGAGATTTGATTTGCATTTATCATTAATCTGGGCCTTTAGATCATTCAGTGAATTTTATTCACCGTGGATTTTAAATCCAAAAGATATTCTATTTGTTATCCTGGTGAGATTTTCAGGGAAATCTTTCCTTGTCCAAGGTTTTTCCATAAATTGGTGATTTTTAATCACCCTTGGATTTTTAATCCAACGGTTCCCCATGACCCTTTTCCATTTGGAAAGATTCAGAAACTTTCAGAATTTAATTCTATTAAATTATAATGCTTTTAAAGCCAGTCACGTGCTGGCACGTGACCTTTGGTCACGTGTGAGCACATGACCCCCAATTGGGTTCCTTTCTCAGCCGCTTATTTATGTTTCAGTTTTAACCATCACGTGTCAACACGTGACCATTGGTCACGTGTAAGCACGTGATACCTCGTTGAGGTATTTTCTGACTTTTAGAATTAAATTCTATTCATTATTTTAGAGGCTTTAAAAGCCCATCACGTGTCTGCACGTGACCCATGGTCACGTGTGAGCACGTGATGCCCCATTGGGGTCTTTTCTGAGTTTTTATTGTATCTTTTAACTCCTCCAGCGGTTTCCTAAAAGCCCATCACGTGTGGACACGTAATACCTCATAACTTTTGATCCCGGATGAATTACGAGGCCCATAATATATCAAATCGAAGGTTTTTTCGAGCCGCTTTCGATACCATCAGAATTTATCTGTTTCTCATTTGGGAGTTTGTCAAAAAAACAGCCCGGAAGATACTGGTTCCCATTTTCTTAAGCGTATCGCTGCCATTTGATACCTTGGGCTCTTTTGCGCAGAAATTTTTGGCGGGAACAAGTATAATACTAGGATCCGGTTTAAACCAAAACCCACTAGTATTGTCCGTCCGACTCATCGTGCGTGCACAAGTGTTCGCACGTGATCGAACCCTTTCGTAAAACCATACGATATCTACACGTTTTAACCGATGCAGGGAAACGCTTTGTGTGGGACTCTAGAGACTCGACTCCACGCTGGCAGTGGGTTTAACCACAGGCCGCAAGCGGTACTAGCTGTACATAACGGTCCCCAGGTATTGTCGATAAGAAAGCCGATGAGCATAACACATCCGAACTCCTACTGAGTCTGTATGTGACAATCTCCGTACAGTCCGGTCTGTCTGTCTAAAAGTATCGCATATCAGGCCTAGGGGGGAGGTAAACGTCAGACCCCTAATAGCGGTATAAGTCGTGTCGGAGTACGGTCCAATACACACTGAGAAACTACTGGAGTACCTACCAGTAAATCTCGCTTGCTCTGGCCAGGGACTATGTGTAATGGCGTTCCGAACGCAGCGCGATATCAACCCCCAATACTGGGAGAGACGAATCCTATCTAACTGCCACTGCCTCCAAGTGCTTCGGGACTGCACCCAACAACTACCTGTTTGCACGACTCAGTAGAGCCGTGGTAGGGTAGTAATCTAAGAACGGTGGGAACACACTTGAGGCGAAACAACAATGTCAAGTCAACGGACTAAGCTGTACTCATGTCACCTGGGTACTGCTATCTGACGATAGGTATACTACCAACCAGCAGTTCCCAATGAGTCCATCCGGTGTAACTCACAACCTGATGAGCACCTGCATACTATCTCCAGTACGACGTACTGATGGCTGTGGGACAGACCATCTCCCAGGCTGGAAAGGGAAGCGTATACACCAGTCTACTCTGGAGTATCGATGCCCTGTATCGATATTCCTATGACTAGGGGCCTGTATAAGGATGTGCTTGTAGATTACCCAGCCCCCACTAGTGTGACTGCCATCACAACGCTAGTAATTAAGTATAGATTTTAAGGGCTCTACTAATATGCATAGGCGATATGTTAAAAGAAACATATGTACATATTGAAGTAGAAACAAACCAAGTAACATACTACTATTTTGAGCAAGAATGTTATTACAACTGTGAATATCCCAAACTTCCATTAAGTAATATACAAATTAGTATGATACAGTAATGGCCTCTAGGGCATATACACTAACAACAACCCACACTTATATATATATATATATATATATATATATATATATATATATATACAGTGGTATGTTTTTCCTGGTTAAGTTCAAATACAATTTTTTCTCTCATACTTAAGCTTTCAGGAAAGAGTATTTATAGGTATTCTCTACTATCCCAAATTTCAAAATATGTGTATGTGCAATTTGTAGTGTATATATACTTTCTAAATTTGGACTCAAGAATATGAATTATTTTTCAGACTTATTTTTATCCACGGATTCAATAACTCCTTCATCTCACTCAACCCTTGGGAATCCAGTTCATGACTACCTATTACTAGATTTATTTTAAAACATCTAATTTCCTTGTTCTTCTTAAATCTCTTTCTCTCTTTTATATATATTTTTCACTCTCTAATTTCCATTTTCATACTTTTCTTCTTCTTCTTTTAAAAAAAAAACCTAAAAATAAAAGAAATTTTTTGTACAAAACCAAACCATCCACCCACACTTAAATGAAACAATGTCCTCATTATGTTAGAGTACATACCTTATTACACCCGCATAGTTGTGTTTACCTTTGTTGAGATCTTCTTGATTTCAAATTATCAATACTTACAAAAAAAGATGTGAGTGTGTACTTTGGTACCTAAACTAATTTGGGTTTATGGGGGTTAGTTTTGGGGACCCATTTCAAATTGGTATATAAAAATATATTTCTTTTCAATACAAGAATATGCAAAGTGGCCATGTGCACAAGAATAGTGACAAGTGTGATTAGATGTACCCATGAGATTAGATTTATATTGAGAATAGTTGTTGACAAATTTAGATGAAGAGAGTTTTTGAATCTTTGAAGTTTTAAAATCAACATCTTCTTTATTTAAAAATTTCTTCCTTTTGCTTGATAAAGGATCGATCGTTTCCTTTCTTTTTGAAAACTTAGCAAAATAAACTGTAAAATTATTATTTTATTTCATGAGAGAAGCAATTTTCTCGATCAAGTTTCCTTGAGAAATACAGCAAAATTTTAAAGAATCAATTTCAGCTTCAAAAGTTGAAATCAAATTTTCATGATTATTTCTCAAAACATCACATGATAAAATCAAATTTTCATTTTCAGTGTTTAAAACTTATATAGTTTTTGACTGAATATCAATTTTACAAAGAAACTCAATTTTCTTCTTCTCCAATTTTATCAATTTGTGTAAGAAAATTATTTTTCTCTTTTTCTAATCTATCAATCAAAACATCATTTGTCAAAAATATTTGTGAACCACAAGAAGAATTTAAAATATCAATCTCACTAGTAAAAATTTCAATCAAACTATTATTTTTTTCTCTCAAACAATTGCAAGATAAAATCAAATTCTCTTTTTTGATTTTCAAAGATTCATTAAAAGAAGTCAATTCTTTTTTCTCCATTTCTAACAACAAAATTTGATTTTCAAGAAAACTATTTCGAGAAATTACCATATTAAGTTCATCATGAAGGCTAGGATAAGCATCAATAAGTTGATCATGTATACCATCAAATAAAGAATCGCATTCCTTAAAATCAAATAAACACTCATTATCGTCACTTATTTTCTTATTAGACAATTCAAATAAAGCGTTGATGTCATAAGGTAAGTCATTAGGAACACTAGTTTGGCTTCCTATATTGAAAATATTTAGATCAACTGTTTTGTTCCCAAACCAAAGTTTCATTGAACTATTGCAACAGTTAATCAAAACATTAGCGGTAGCTAGGAATGATCGTTCTAAGATTACCAAAATTTGATTTTTAGGGTTGGAGACAGGTTGTGTTTTTAAAACGATGACATCTATAGGGAATATAAATTTGTCTACTTTGATTAACACTTCCTTAATCTCTCCTTTTGGCTTTTTAATGGAATGATCTGCCAACTGTAAAGTGACTTTTGTGGGTTCAAACCCATTTATCCCGAGCTGTTCATAGACCGAAAAAGGAAGAAGTTTCATACTAGCGCCTGGATCAAGTAAAGATCTATTAATGACCTTACCTCCGATAATGCGTGAAATTGTAGGACAACCGGAGTCATTATACTTTATAGGTAATTCATTATATAGGACGTCACTAAGATTACCGGCTAGAAAAATCTGCTTAGCCACATGTGTTTTCCTCTTTTTAGTGCAAAGGTTTTAAGGAAATTTAGCATAGGATGGAATTTGGTTAGTGATATCTAGTAAAGTGATGTTGACCTTGATTTGTTTAAACGTCTCCATCATCTTCGCTACTTTAACATCATACTTCTTGGCTTTTAAATGGTTTGGATATGGTGATCTAGGCTCAAGAGTGTTATTGCTAGAAGATGGTTGGTATGTAGAATCGGGTGTGGAAGTAGATGCCGGCTATGTAAGTGGATTGGGAATCTGTTGCTCCTTATCAGCCGGAATTTCTTCATAATTATCGGTTATCCTAACCTAGTTATCAACCTGTTTTCCCGACCTCAAAATGATTGTAGCATTTATTTGAGCGGAATTTATACATGTATCTTTCGGATTTGTTATAGGTTGGATAGGTAAGGTTCCCATCTCTCATCCTCCCAATACTGCAGCTTGTTGACCAATCAGCCTTTCAATATTAGCTATGGACTGTTTAAGTGGTTTAATTTCATTTTGCAAAAATATGACCAGCTGCTTATCATTATTAAAGTATGTATTCTTATTCCCAACCCTATTAGATGTGTATTGTGTGTTGGCTTGGGTAGGGTTAGGTAGAGGACATTGTCTTTGTTTTGGAATTGTTGGTTAGTGTTTTCTTGATTCCTTTGTAAATTATGGTGGTTCCTTCATCCTTGATTGTAGATTTGAGAATATGGACATTCTTCAGAAAGGTGGAAAGAAACTTGACAGTTTAGGCAAGAAAAGGCTTTGCTAATTTGTTGGACAGGGACGGTTGTAATTTATTGCTTTTCTATTGATTTTCTTATTGCTTCTAGCTCGGCTTGCATCCCTATAATAGCCTCAACTGTGTGTAACCCTCCCATAAATGTGGTCGAACCTCTCTCACTTGTACTCTCCCATTGCATGGTTTTATCAGATAATTCTTCCAGAAAGCTCCATGCGTCATCTTCCTTTTTCATCATAAAGTCACCTTGATACACCGACTATATTATAAGTTCAGACTCCATACCATTATACACTATCTTGCATAATTCCTACTTAGCTATATTGTGATGTGGGCATTTAATAATAAGGTCTTTAAAACGTTTAAAATATTTCCAAAAAAATCTCCAGATTTTTGTGAAAAAGTTCTAATTTCATTTTTGAATTTAGCGGTTTTAAAATGCGGGTAGAATTTTTTAACGAAAGCTTTTGTGAACTCCTCCCATGTGCGAATAGTGTTGGCCGGCACAATGTAAAGCCAATACTTAGTTTTATCAGTGAGGGCAAATGGTATTAGTCTAAGTCTTACAGCATCTTGATTTAACTGCTTCAATTTGAACATTTGGCACAAGTCCTCAAATTCCCTTATAAAGACATAAGCGTCTTTAGATTCTAGACCATGAAATTTGGGAAGTGATTTTATGAAAGCGGGTTTAATAACATAGTCATCGACAACAATCGGTAAGACTATGCAAGATGGTAGCGAAGTATGAACATGTAGCATCTATCCTGTAGCGTAGGTGTAGTGGGGACAATATCAGACATAGTATCAAGACGAGCCAATCTATGTGTTTCGTCTCAACCCCTCACGTGTATACACCAAAAGAAAAGAATATAAAGATATATTCTTTAAAGTTTTTTTTATGAAAATAAAAATGCAGAAAATAAACTAAGGACTTTAACAAGTCACAAACAAAGATGCGTGGGCAACCTTAGATCTAGAGTTATCTAGGTCAAGTCACTGGATCCGCTCCTAGACTTCCAAGAGACAAGTTGTAAGATAGAATCTCTACTGCCTCTTTATCAATCTTGCAGCCAGATAAGTGGGAGGTATCCGCTATACGAATCACCAAAATAGCGGGCTTAATTAAATAAACCACTTGTCTTAAACACACTTGCCTTAGACACCATAAAAAAGATACGGATAAACAATAAATTACCCACAACTTTCTCTTGTTCTATATGAGCACGAATGTCCTTAGGGGCTGAGTCTAGATATTTTTTAATTAATGTAGATGAATGTGCATGCTAAGTTTCTGATTTGTAGGGCCTTGGAAAGGTGATGAAATCCACACCTAATGTTGATTTGGGTTGTTACCCCTTAAAATCTTTTTAAATATGCCAAATAAAATAAAATCAAACAAAATCTAAAACAATTAAAAAATCTAAAATTAATTTTTTTTGAATTTTTTAGAGGCGCAAAGAAATCCGCAAAAACTGTTAGTTGGAAAAAACGATTCGGGAAGAACGAAAACGTAACTAAAACCTAGACCTAAGATCCGTCTGTGGGCGAGCAACAACAAGGATCCTAGACCAAAGACATTAGAAGCACGTATCACTGCAAATAGGTAGGTAAGCGTTGAGGATTTACCTCATTTCTGTTGCAAGCTTGACACTTCATCAAAATCAGAACAAACTTCTGGGAATTACTAGAGAAGTGCTCCAACATGAAACCAATAGTATCTGGATATACAAAAAAATTCGACTGAAATTGTATAGTAGGTAGAAACGCCCGAAATATTTCTGATTTGTGTCCCCAGTTGATTTGCCTTCTGTTCGTCACGGTCCGATCTCCCTGAAAGTTTGTCTTGATTCCTGAAATTAAACAGAGAATTTGCAGAACAAACAAACTAAGTTTTCGATATGTTTTAAGATATTCGATAATGATACCCCATCTTGTTTAAAAGCCTACTCTTTCTTCTTTAGTCACTAAGTTTCAACCTTTAACCTTCTTTAGCTATTATACTATTTCCTTAAATGTATTATCAATTGTTGTATTTCATCCATTATTATTTAATTAAGCACTTTATATTGCCCGTAATAGAGCACATCGATGAGCTTAGAAAAGTGCATACGTATGCTGTTGACGCTTTTTTGAAGGAGCATATTTCATCGAAGGCAATACTTTTTAACCGTACTAACCACATTTCGATTTCCCGTTTCGAACTCTTCGATTTCTTAACCGGGCAGCAGGTGGGAGATATGGTACGTTTTAAAGGTTACAGGCAACCGCTTAGAAGTTACATACAACTTTTATAGATGTTACAGGTAACTTATTAGAAGTTACAGGCAATTGTTATAGATATCACAGGAAATTCAGTAGATGTTACAAGAAACTTAGCAGATTTTATAATCAAGTTAATAAATATTACAAGCAACTTGGTATATGTCATAACTTTCATTGAACGTTACTCGTTATATATTTTGCCGAAAAGGAATTGTGGCATTATTATTCACTTACGTGCGACTCCCATTGAGGGAAGGGGTTATGCTATATTTGCGATACCAACTCAATTTTGGGGTAAAGAAATTCGACAAGCACGGGGTTTCGATGCATTTCACTTTACTAGTGTCCCTTACCCTATACAAAAGAATTCGTAAGCAGTACTTCTTTTACAAGTTTTTTTAACATTTCTGATTGTTAAGAATTATAACAATATGCGTTTGTTAACGTTGTTCGTTAACAGTTCTGATTGCAGCGTGTTCGTATACTTATTCATGAAGGCATTAATCGAGAGTCAGCGGATTCCGGATGTCGTGGAGGAAAAAGGGTCAATGCAGTAGTGGCCGATACTTACGGCAGAAATTCTATTGGTGAATGAGAAAGAAATGGTTTGATATTGTTTCAGTTTTTGTTTGGTCAAAATTTGAATTCTTTGTTATTCGTGTATGTATTCATCTATTTGTATTAGCCGATATTTGCCGATATTATTACTTGTTTCGAGTGAAGATGACAAATTGTTTATATATTATTGGTTTTTCTAATGAATGTCAAAAATTGTTCACGTATTTATTTTATTATCGCCGATGTTGGCCGATATTGTGATACAAATGATATTTTTGTTGATATTACATGTTTTATATAGCCGATGTTGGCCGGTATTGTGATATGAATGATATTTTTGTTGATATTATCGGTTTTATATAGCTGATGTTACATGAAATTTATTAGAGATTAAGGTAACTTATCAAAAGTTATATGAAAGTGCCTATAAGTTACATGCAACTAATTAGAAGTTACAAGAAAGTGCTCAGAAATTACAGGAAACTGCTTACAATTTACAGGTAAGTGCTTACATGTTACAGGTAATTAATTAAAAGTTACAGGCAACTGATTAAAAGTTACAGGTAAGTGCTTAGAAGTTACGCACAACTTATTAGAAATTACATGCAATTAATTAGAAATTACATACAAATTGTTAGAAATTACATGTAAGTGCTTACACATTACATGCAATTTATTAGAAATTACAGATAATTAATTTGAACATCCCAGTTATTTATACGCCTTGTAGGGGGCTTTCTCATGCAAACGCCTCTATTTACCAAAAACTTCATTAGCTAGAACCACGAATGATCCTCTCTTTTGAATTTCCTCCAAAAGTGTTGCAAATTCCCTGTGAAGTTTTACTCTCATGGTTTCTCTTGTCATGGCATGTGTCATCAGAGGTTGAAGACCCCTATACCAATCTATAGCTCCCAGTCTATTATGAAAACCGGAATATTGTTCCTCATTATTTGATCATCTTGCCTCACCGATGGCAAGCTTGACACCAACTCATGTACTCGGTTATGCGCAATTGCTGGAGTGGAAGACGATGATGCGTGTTGACTGTTATACAAAATGTTTTTGTTTACATATTATTACTTGCATCCATGTAGAAATTACAAGCAACTTATTAGATATTAAAGGCAAATTTTCTTAGATATTAGGGAAACTCATCTGCTTAGAAGTTACAAGCAGCTGTTTAGAAGTTACATGCAACCTTTTTAGAAGTTAGAGGCAACCGGTTAGAAGTTCCAGCCAAATTCTTACAACTTACATGCAGCTGCTTAGAAGTTAGAGGAAAATGGTTAGATGTTACAAGTAAGTGCTTAGATGTTAACATATTATTATCTGCATTCATGTAGATATTACAAGTAACTTATTAGATATTAAAGATAAATTTTATTAAATATCAGGGAAATGCAACTGCTTAGAAGTTACATGCAACTGTTTAGAGATTACATGCAACTTGTTTAGAAGTTACATGTAACTGCTTACAAGTTACATGCAAGTTCTTACAACTTATAAGCAACTGCTTACAAGTTAGAAGCAGGTGGTTAGATGTTACAAGTAAGTGGTTAGATATTAACATATTATTACTTGCATCCATATAGATATTACAAGCAACTTATTAGATATTCAAGACAAATCTTCTTAGATATTTGGGAAATGCAACTGCTTAGAAATTACATGCAGCTTATTTAGAAGTTACATGCAACTGCTTACAAGTTACATGCAAGTTCTTATAAGTTACAGGTAACTGCTTAGAAATCAGTGACAAGTGGTTAGATATTATAAGTAAGTGGTTAGATGTTAATATATTATTACTTGAATCCATGTAAATATTATAAGCAACTTATTAGATATTAAAAGCAAATCTTATATTAAGAAAATTCAACTGCTTAGAAATTACAGGCAATTGTTTAGAAGTTATATGCAATTTTTTAGAACTTACAGGCAACTGGTTAGAAGTTACTGGCAAGTTCTTATAAGTTACATGCAACTGCTTAAAAGTCAGAGGCAAGTGGTTAGATATTACAAGCACGTGCTTAGATATTAACATATTATTACTTGCATCCATATAAATATTACAAGCAACTTATTAAATATTAAAGGCAAATTTTCTTAGATATTAGGAAAATGCAACTGCTTAGAAGTTACAAACAATTGTTTAGAAATTACATGCAACTTTTTTAGAAATTACAGGCAGCTGCTTACAAGTTACAGGCAACTGCTTAGAAATTACAGGTAAGTTCTTACAAGTTTTAGACAACTGCTTAGAATTCATAGGCAAGTGGTTAGATATTATAAGCAAGTGGTTAGATATTAAAATATTATTACTTGCATCCATGTAGATATTACAAGTAACTTATTAGATATTAAAGGCAAATTTTCTTAGATATTAGAGAAATGCAACTGCTTAGAAATTACAGATAACTGTTTAGAAGTTACATGCAACCTTTTTAGAAGTTACAGGCAACCTTTTTAGAAATTACAGGCAACTGCTTAGAAATTACAGGCAAGTACTTACAACTTATAGGCAACTGCTTAGAAGTCAGAGGTAAGTGGTTAGATATTATAAGCAAGTGGTTAGATGTTAACATATTATTATTTGCATCCATATATATATTACAAGCAACTTATTAGCGCAAAACAAAGTAATTACCTAATAAAACCTGAAATATGAAAATCATAGAATCTTGAACTATTCAAACAGAAAAAGCATAGCTTCTTAGTAAATTTTTCGTGTTGGTGTATTTAATTTAAGAAAGAGAATACCAAGTAAGTTTCTTGATATTTACATGGATACAAATAATAATATGTTAACATCTAAGTACTTGTTTGTAATATTTAATCACTTACCTCTGACTTTTAAGCAGTTGTCTGTAATTTGTAAGAATCTGTCTGTAACTTCTAAAAAAGTTGTGTGTAACTTCTAAACAGTTACCTCAATTTATTTGATCATACCAAATTTATCAATTCTACTTCTGTAATCTTTCAAAACATAACTTTAAGAAAACAAACTTTTAATCAATTAAATTAAAATAATAATATTAAACCCAAATTATACCCTAAATAGAACTGAAGATCCTTTTCATCTCCTATCATATAACAAAGAGGAGAATCCTCATATTCCCCACATTTAATAAACAAACAATATACTCCCATTTGAATCAAATCATTTCTCTAATAATATTTCATAAACATATTCCAAATCAAATAACACCACCAAACAATAATAACAATAAACTAAACTAAAAAGAAGAAAAGGATACCTTAAACAAGAAAGGGGATCCTTTCCCCATTTGGCCTGCACTTTCTCCCCCAAAACCACCTCATTTCTCTCCAAAATCCAATCTTTTACAATGGATAGGATAATAGAGTAAATGAGAGAAAATAATGAATAATGGAGAAAATGAAAGTGGAGTAAATGATAGAAGATAATGGATAATGGAGAAAAAGAATAGAACAATTCTTGTTCTGTTGACAACATGGGTTTTTTAAGAGGGGAAATGGTGAATTTGGAGGGAAAATGGTTAGATCAGAGCACTTAATGCTCAGTTCTTTAAGAAAAAAATCAACAAAACACAATCCATAATAGAAGTTACAGACAGCTGCTTACAAGTTACAAGCAACTGAAAATCAGAATTTTCCCAACATTATGAAGCTGTCGACTTATACTTGGGCACATTGGTCTCTAAAGGTATTTTTGGAATATACTAAAATACCCAAAGCTTCGAGTATTTCAGGGAAAAATTGATGGGCCTAGAGGTTTTCTATATGTTGGAAAAGCTTGGGGAATTTCTCAAAAGTTTTTAAACGGTCGGGGGCATTTCAACAATTTACCTTAAATCTTTTGTGCATAAAATACAAGATGTCAGCACCTAATCAAGATCACCTAGTGACTCTAACGATGCTCCAACTAAAGCTGTTACTACAAGGAGGAAATATTACTTTGACCGTACAACAACTAATGCGGCTTTTATAAGGACGAGATCACTCTGCTTCCGTGTGCAAAAGTTCCATTTCCAGTCATGCCATATCCTCAGCTTTGGGCTCCACAGGTATATCTTGTGATTGATGGATATTAGACTCCGGTGCATCTTTTCATATGACGCCTCATTCTAGTACATACATTGTCATCTGTTTCAACTCTTACCTCTCAGATCGAAGTGCTTACAGTTGATGGTACCCCTCTTCCTGCTAATCATCAGGGGTTTCTCACTGGCCAGTTTTCTATACCTTATGTTCTATATATACCGAAATTGTCGCTTAATTTGCTTTCTTTCGATCAAATTACTGATCAAGATTATATTGTTACTTTTAACTCTACTTCTTATTCTGTGCAGGATCGGCGGACTGGATCAGTGATTGGTAAAGGTAGTCGATGTAATGGGCTTTACGTTATGGATCATTTACACCTTCCATCCACCTCAGTCACTTCATTCCCCACTACTCATACTACATCTACCCTTATTATTGGTGATCTCTAGCATCGATGCTTGGGTCATGTCATAGCCGATAAACTTCAACTTTTAGTTCGTCAAGGTGTCTTAGGTCATGTATCATCCTCAAAATTTTCTACTTGTATTGGGTGTCAGCTTGGTCAACAATCTACTCATTGTTGGGGTCAAAATTTACACCCCCGGCTGACCAAGTCAAAATAAAAATCAACCACAAGCCAAGTGGGACTAAGCCCAGGTCAGGTGGGCCAATGTCCGAGTCAAGCCCGAACATGAAGCAGCCCGCTTCCTCCATACTAAAATAAAATTTTGTAATAAATAATTTTTGGTGTATTTTCCTTATTTTATTTCTATGAAGAAATGTAAGGAAAATGTGCATAAAGCCAAATTTTTGTAAAGCCCATGGTTTATGTGCAAAAAGAAATAGCACATAAAGTATGGGATGGGCAAAATGCCATTTTTGTAAAGCCCAAGAGGCTATATGTAAAGTGTATAGCCTATAAAGGCAAAAATAATGAAAATATCTAACAACTTTTTCTCTCTCCCAAAAAAGCATCAAGATCTGTGATCTTCTCCTTCCTCAAGGTTCTAAAACCTTATTTCTTTTGAATTAAATCAAGAGTTTTACTCTTCTTTTTTCAAAACTAAATAGTTTTTCACCACAAAATCCACAAAGGGGAGCTTGGATTTTCCATCAGATCTTAAAAAGGAGAGATTTTTAAAATCCCACCCCTCTTGTTATCCACGAGCCAGCCAACCAAGGGAGGAAGAAAGAGACCCATCTCCAAAGACCCCACTTTGAGGAAGATCCAGGGCTCAAGGGGAGAAACCCCTTCATCAGCTTCAAAATATCCTAGGAGTTTAACTCCTCTCACACACACACACACACACATATACAAAATAATAAGTATTTCTTTCTGGGAGTACAACTCCCAGTGCAGGGATCAACTCCCTTTTGCTGCCCGGCGTCCAAGCGCCCAAAAGCGCTAGCGCTAGCGTTCAAGTGCCTGGCACGTGAGGCGCTAGCGCCCAGGCGCCCACGTGCCTGGCACGTGAGACGCTAGCGCCCTGGCGCCCAAAGCACTAGCGCCTGAGCGCCCACATGCCTAGCACGTGAGGCGCTAGCGCCCTGGTGCCTAAGATGGTAGCGCTCAAAGCGCTAGCGCCCATGTGACTAGCACGTGAGGCGCTAGCGCCCTGGCGCTAGCGCCCAAGGCAATAGCGCCAGCGCTCGAGCACCCACGTGCCGCGCACGTGAGGCGCTGGCGCTTTCTCCCACACATCTTTTGGATGCCCTTTTCCCTTATGTGTGTGTGTGTGTGTGTATGTGTGTGTGTGTGTATACACACACACACACACACAAAACCAACCGTAGAAGCGAGAATCCCAGTAGTACCAATGTCTTCAATGCGTCCGACAATGAAGAAAAGCGAAGGGCGGGCAAATCCAAAACCAACCGGTCTCGAAAGCCAGTGCTGGGAGGAGAGGGGCCTTCCCTAGAGGAGAAAAAGAACAAGGTTTACTCTTTCAGGAGGGACAAGGTCCGAAAGATATTTAAAGATGTCTTGAACAACGGTCTATAATAGCCAGAGTCGAAAAGACCTCAAGAAGCAAAAATGACCGATAATCCCCTGTATTGTCCGTACCACCGAGTATTGAGCCATGAGATCGAGGATTGCTATATCTTCAAAGATTCGGTCGAGAAGCAGTACAAGGCTGGAGAGATCGAGCTGTCCAAAAGTGTGTTGGTGAACAATCAAGTTGCAACCACCAATCTTATACAGACAGAAGCTAAAGCCTTCTGGGAGTAGACAGCCGAACCCGCTGCCCTGAGAAATGAAACCGACTCACCGCAACCTCTTTGGAGTAAGCACATATCTAATAAGACGAAAAAGATGCTAAAGCTACTCCAGAAAGAGCCCAGGACGGAATGGGAAGGGCAGAAGAAGCCTACCGTACCAGCTGCCAATGCGGCTCCATCAGGCTCAAAATCCAAAAAGCTCAAGAAGAAGAAAAGTGCATCTCGGCGCGAAAAAGTGTCTGCAGGAAGATCGACCATTCAAAAATATATCGATTCCCTCGAAGACTGTGAACAACAGGAAAGAACTCTGATTCAATTGAATGAGTTCTTCCCTGTAGAAGCGGCTGAAATTCTGGAGAAGTTAGAAGAAGACTCCAATGAAGAGATCCCAGTAGTGATCTGCTACGCCATCCATCTTGGCAGCGACTCTGAGGAGGAGCTCTACTTTCCCGAAGAGGACGAGGAGCTCGCCATAAAGGCCAACCAAATCCAGCTTAGAAGCGGCAGGGCTCTACCGCCAAATCAGGGAAACGCCCCAAAAGGAAAGGAAAAACAGATGGCTAATGAGGAAGATGGCAGAGAACCAGCTAATGAAAACTCAAGTTCTTCCTCAGTAGACTACAATGTCTTGGCTCATCTCCGAAAGCTCCCGTCTCTCCTGAGTATCTACGATGCCTTGGTCATATCTAAAGAGCTTAGAGATGTTCTCATTCATGCTCTATAAAACCCCGAGCGGTATCAGGCTCTCTTTGTAGAAATTAATATGAAAGAAGCCCAGTACGCTTTGCATGCCGCTGCAGTCACGTTTAAGGGCGAAGACTTGCTACTGGGAACGACTGAGCATAATCGGCCGCTTTACGTGACCGGGTACTATAGCATTTTAAAAATAAATAAATAAATAATTAAATAAATAAAATCCTTTAGGTGAATTTTCTGATTTTCGGTAAAATAAAACGTATTTTCCGTAAAACTTAACCATAATTATTTTTCATCATAAATTTAAAAAGACCTATTTTAACTATATAATTACTAGTATTTGGTATTTATTTAGTGACTTATAAATTATTAGTTTACTAAAATATTTTCTGTAATTAATTAAATTTAAATATTTACATAAGCTTTTAAATATACATTAAATTAGTGCAAATTACAAATTTGAATGGGTTAATTTAGCAAAAGTGAACCATTACATATTGGAATCAAGTGTGTATTATGCAAAATTCATTTCCAAAATTTTCCATGGTTCTAGACTTTTCTAGAATTAACTTAGTAAAGAAAATAAACAAAATTAATTAAAATGTTGAAAAGACTTAAAAGAAGTGTCATTTGAAGAACTTTCTACATAATTCTTCACATCTTTTTCTTTCTCTCTTTTTCTTCATGCCTTGGCCGACCTTCTCCATGGGCAGCCCCCAATTTTCCCCCTATCACTCTTGCATTAAAAATCATCAAAAATTCAACAAAAAAATTCCAAAATAAACATCAAAATCAATATTCAATCTCTACCCATTTTCCTTTGACCTATCAAGTTTGGATCTTGGAGCAAGAGAGTCACTTTGGGAGGCTAAGATTTGCATGGTTAATCTCATGTTGTGGAGGTATAATTCTTATCCCAATGATTAATTATGGTTAAATGCTTTAATCTAGCTTATTTAGATTTTTCTTAATTGATTCTATTTGCAAGTTTAAAATTCAAGAAAGGGTTTCTAAAATCAAGTTAGGGTTCTTATTAATTGAGTGGGGTTATAATAAGTAGTTTAACATTTTTATAAATGAAAAATCTAGAATGGTTGATGTATTGTAAATTGTTGTTTCAAATTGTTTAAATTAAACAATTTTGCTAACTAGGTTTTTATAAAATAGATATATTGGCAAGACAAAATTCTAATTAGGGTTTTTATTATTTGATTATGGTGTTAATGAGGAGATTAATATGTTAATTGAGTGTGAAACATAATCTAGTTACAATTTGCTAGCTTTCACTTTAAAATTTTCACAAAATTGCTATTTTTATTTAACTAGGTTTTAGAAATTTATTTAAAATGTGGGGTTAAAAATATAGTTAGGGCTTTAGCACATCGTTAAGGTTTCATTGAGTGGTTTAACAATTTAAAATATGCAAAAATCAAGTTTAGTAGTGGAATTGTGAATTTTTGCTTAAAAGGTGTTGAAATCGGATAATATTGCAAACTAGAATTTTCAATTTAAGACAAATTAGTGTGATAAAAATATAGTAATAGTTTATATAATCCAGTTATGTTATTTAATGAATATTATGACCATTAGTTTCATTTAAACATCAAGTTTTGAAGTAAAACTGTAAATTAACGTTTTCTAGGTTTTTGCGAAATAGGACGATTTGATCGATTTTAAGGTTTCAATGATTTAAACCATGTTTTATATTATAAACAATGAGTTTTGAAACTATGAGTTGTTTGTTGGCGTTTTATATCGATCAATCGGCATTTGTACGCCGATATCGAGCGATATTTGGTTCTTTTGCATGAGCGGGTCATAGGTTTTAACCTATGCACGTTCGTGGATTGTTTTGATTTTGTCCATGATTTGGTTTATGATATTATACATGTTTGCGTATAGGTACCCCTCACGTGGACTTCGGACGATAAAGAAGAGGATGGCGACATCGAATTCGGCAGACAAGGGCCAGGTGAGTAGATGTATATCTACGGGGGAAGTCAGGTGGATGGCGTTTAGTACCCCCGCAAACGTAGAATAGGGATATTACTTACTGTTATTAGGAAGTCGGACGTGACCTTAGGTTTTTGGCGAGTAGGATCCTATTAAAGACTTTAGGTTGGACTAGATTGATTTAGAAAGACTTAACCATAAGGATGACTGCCTTGGAGGGAATTCGTAGGTTTCAGGTAGACGCACACACACGTACACACATACATTTGACTTGGTGTACATGTGTGTGTGAGTGTGCGCGCGCGTGTGTGTGTGTATAACATGTACACGTGATATGGGGAGGATATATGATATCTGGGGAAGAGTAAGTATGATTGGGCGTGGTGCCGTGAGTTAAAGATATACGATCGAGTATGATATGAGATGTACTATGATATTAGCAGATCGTTGGGAAATGAGAAAATGGGTAGTTATACATAAACGATAATAGGTGATGATGATATTGAGAAATACGAGACTCTAGAATAGAATTCGGATTGTAATAGGTTAATTAATCACAATATGATATATGTGTGACTCGATCACGATATGATATATATATATATGACTTAGTCACGATATGATATATGTGACATGACATTTCCGAGGATCATTTAACGATGTATATTTACACAGACAATGATATGTGTTCGATGATATTGGGATGTATGCGATTATAGCACAGTACCCTTGATCATGATATTGTCTGATGATGATATTATACAAATAATGACGTACATAGGTGATACTTGACCCGTACCCCGATTTTGGGATGCCGTACGATGGATTTTACCGTACGAGGCATAGATGTGATGATTGATCCGCACTCTTGATTCGAGGAAGTTGTACTACGTACGTGACGCTATTGAGGCTGGATCGCCGACTATTAAAGATATGGACTCAGACCTTAGATGGATTCTTATTTCCTATCGACTAGTTTCTTTAGCTTAGTTCCTTAGGGGGTTAGATAGATACCAGTTTAGGCTCGAGTCATATAGTTATAGTTAGATTTGTATATTCCAAATGAGTGATTAATACACATTCATCCTTACATTCAGATTGTAATCATCAAGTTGCATGTTCATACATGTATTTCTTTAGTTAGTATGAAACTTTGCCTGTTAGGACACCAGCACCATTACCGATGATGCGCATATCCCACGTACACTTATTTGCCGGCTCACACACATCATCATTGGTAATTGCTATGTCACGTACACTTTAGAACATATTATCTTTTATTGATAGAATCAGCTAAAGGCTAGATCAATATAATATTGTGATTACTCTCAGGTGTTAGTCTATACATTGCATTTGTTATTTAGACATTTCATGCATTCACATTTTCATGTTATCATGCAGTATTGTGGGGCTTATGCCGATACTTATTATTTACTTACTCATGATTTTGGGATTTTGGTTTTCTATGAGATTTCTGGATTTTGGGGAAATCCGCAAGTATATATATAAAAAAAACTTCTCTCTCTCCCTCTCCCTCTCTTTTTAAAATATAAGTTGCGGTTTTCTCGTGATGTATGTGTTGTCCACTATGAGATTTCATGTTTTCTGTTGGATTTCCAGACCCGATTCGAGGAGTGGATGAACCGTCTCGGGTACATGGTAGGCCTGGTATGGTACCCCGGGGCAAGAAGATCGAGTTGTAGACGATGAGCCTGGCAGGGGAAGACTACCTACCGGTGATGTCTGGTGCGGTGGATATCCGGAGGATACCGACCGTTGTCGTGAGATTTGATGATATGGGCCTATCCGGACTGACGGAGCCCGAGGTATTAAGACTTGAGATTTACATGTTTTGTGTCGATACTTGACACAGATTTCCATGGATTTCATTGATGATGTTATAGATTACCATACAAATTTTACTATGCTAAAGGTTAACGATTTCTCATACAAATATATCCAGATTTCATGGTTGATGTTTTTACATTCATGGGGCATGCATACTCATACACATGACATGTTACTACTTGAGGTACTGACACGAGCACTGAGTATTGCACTTGCGCATAGTTTATTACCCTGTACTACTAGATGACTAGTGGTATATTAAGCATATTATTATGACTAGGACAACGTCGTGCATTAGATTTCTTCTCGCAGATGTCTTCTACTCACGAGTTGGCCACTTACCCCCGTTGTGCCAAATTTTTCTACAGGTTTCGATGTACAGGTTTCCTTGGCAGCTTGCTGGCACACCATTTTCATTCAGGGCGATTTGCTTGGTAGGTTGGTTCACTTGCATCAGAACCGCCGTTGTACTTTATTATTTCATTTGTATCTAGTAACCTCCATCAACCAGACTTGTATTCTTGATGGTTTAGAAGACCAGTTGTTTTAATTCGACCTTAGAGTCGCGCTTGTATTATTATGGTTTCTGGTGGATTTGGTTTTCTTTTGAGTTTTGAGCCTCGCCCTTTGGCGTTGTATATTATTGTGCATTGTATGGTTGTTTCCGCCTGTTGGCGTAGAGCTAGCTCCCGTTAGGGGATGCCTTTTTATTGTTTGTATATATTATTCTTGTTTGTACCCGTTTAGGGCCAGTTTTTACAAAGGAGACTCTGCCGAAATTTTTGAGAAAATTGATGTTGCTTTTAAACTTGTTTTCCTACATGCTTTCCTTTACTTCTTTTAAATGGTTTAGATTTTTGGGCTTTGGCTTGCTTAGATTACGTTACGCCTCTAGACGTTTTCGTAATTTAAGTGCCGGTCACGTTCTGTACCTTCGGGTCGTGACAGGTACAGCGACAGAGATCGGATTAACCGCATTTTGATTGATCCGGGGTCCTCAGTGAACATCATGAACTTGCAGACTCTGAAGAGTTTGTCAATGGACGTCCGACACCTGTCAAGAAAAAGGATTGTCAATAAAGGCTTCAATCAAAACTGCCAGTAAATTCTGAGATCTGTAGCTTTGCCAATCAATTTCGGGGATCTGCAAACTGAAGCTAAGATATACGTGATCGATGCTGACACGTCTTATGAAATTCTCTTGGGACGGCCGTGGCTCTACGATTACGGCATCGTTCCGTCAACTCTCCATCAATGCATGAAGTATACTAAAAATGGCGAAGAAAGACGCATTGACGGAGACATCCAGCCGTTCGGTGTGCATGAAGTCCGATATGAAAATTCTCGGCACTTCATGAACCACCAAAATGCTAAGCCACAACTGATTGAGGATAGAACGGCCCCAAGACTCAAAAGCAAATCTGAGCCGGCTGTCACTTTTAAAAGCAAAAACGCCCAAGTGCGCCCGCGTTTCGGTAGTGACACTAATGAGTTCGACGCTGGAAATCCGTCCTTTCATAAAACTCGCCCTCGTTTCGGTAGCGATACGAACGAATCTGTTACTGAAGCCCCATCTAGCAGCAAAGTCCACCCTCATCTTGGCAGCGACACTGAAGAGTCGGAGGAAAAGAACCTGCCGTGCAACAGCTGTGCAGATTGGACCCCTATGCAACAAACAAAACTACGAGAGACCTTCGAAATTGCAGAAGGGCCCTTAACTGTCACAAGGGTGCCGGAGCAGATGTGCAAAGAGCTCGATGCATTGTCAGTGTCCACCATGGACCAGCTGAAAACTTTCTACGTTCCCGGAAGGAAAAATGGATAGAAGGACATCCTGTTTTATGGGTCAAATCCTATTGTGCATCCGGACGATTTGTCTGTCGCGTGTCTTCCTTATGAGAGCGGTATAAGAGCCGTTCTCAATCCTAGATACTATGCACCCGAGATGCGGGAATATTTCAAAAAGTGCGGATGCCGGTTATATCAAACGGAGTCCGAAGCAAAGTTTTATGAAGGGCTATGGCATCCGCCCCAGGTTCGAGCACTCGTCGATGGACGAATTCCAGATAGACAACGCATAAGCTTCATTCAACCTGATTCCAAAGAGTGCTACATGATCCATGTTGGTGAGGCCAGCGAAAGATCAAATGATGATGACGAGATAGTCGAGCCAGAAGAAGCTCCTCAAGAGCTCGAAGATGGTGGACAAGCAACCTTCGACGAGCTAGACGAGATTGACTTAGGAACGCCCGATAGTCCAAGGCCGATCTACATCAGCTCACTCTTATCAGAAGAAATGAATGCGCAGATAATCGCCCTGCTGCACGAGTTCGTCAACTGCTTCGCGTGGACGTATAAAGAAATGCCTGGACTTTCCCCTGAAGTGATCGTACATAAACTGGCTATATCTCCTGATGCTAAGCCAGTCAAACAAGCTCCTCGAAGAATGAGAAAGGAACTAGAAGAAATGGTCATCGAGGAAACCAAGAAGCTCATCGATGCTGGCTTCATCAAGGAAGAGAAATATGCGGACCGGATCGCATGCATAGTCCCAGTGAAGAAGAAAAATGGGCAGATCCGAATTTTTGTCGATTTCAGGGATCTCAACAAGGCATGTCCTAAAGACGACTTTCCGCTACCGGTCATGGAAATGATGGTCGATGACACCTCAAATTATGAGTTGTTCACCTTTATGGATGGGTCGTCTGGGTATAATCAGATAAAGATGTCGCCTGAGGATGAGAAGCACACAGCATTTCGAACCCCGATCGGAATATACTGCTACAAAGTGATGCCGTTCGGACTGAAGAACGCAGGTGCTACATATCAAAGGGCCATGACCAATATCTTTGATGACCTGATCCATAAAGTCGTCGAATGTTATGTTGATGATCTGGTCGTCAAGACTAAAGCCAAAGCCGATCACATCCAAGATCTTAGGACCATTCTCATGAGACTGAGGGAATACGATCTGAAAATGAATCCTCTGAAGTTTGCTTTTGGCGTGTCATCGGAAAAATTCCTGGGCTTCATAGTTCGACATTGAGAGATTGAAGTTGACCCATCCAAGATAAAGGTCATCATGGAGATGCCCCCTTCGAAGAATCTGACGCAGCTAAGATCTTTTCAAGGCAAGCTTGCTTATATACGAATGTTTATCTCAAATTTATCGGGGAGATGTAGGCCCTTCTCAAAGCTCATGAAGAAAGGAGCTCCTTTTGTCTGGGATGCTGAATATCAAGAAGCGTTCGAAAGCATCAAACAGTACCTGTTGCACCCTCCAGTGCTTGCTGCTCTTATTCCAGACAAACCGTTGATTCTCTATACTGCCGCGCTAGATGAGTCACTCGGTGCGCTCCTTGCCTAGAACAATGAGGAGGGAAAAGAGAATGCCCTCTACTACCTCAGTCGAACTTTAGTCGGGGTGGAACACAACTATTCCCCGATCGAAAAGCAATGCCTGATGTTCGCTGTGAAGAAGCTGAGGCACTATCTGCTCGCTCATCGGGTTATACTGATCTCTAGGGTCGACCTGCTCAAACACTTAATGACCAAAGCAAGCCTAACTGGTAGAATGTCAAGATGGGCTGTCATGCTGCTTGAGTTTGACATAGTTCATACTCCTCAGAAAGCAGTAAAAGGGCAAGCTCTCGCAGACTTCCTTGCTGCTCATCCCGTATCAAAGGGGTCACCGCTTAATTGCGAGCTACCCGACGAACAAGTGCTGCACCTCGAGGAAGATGAGCCATGTTGGGAGCTCTACTTCGATGGAGCCTCATCAATGATGACCTCCAGCAAATCAAGCGTCCCGGAGATAAAAGTAGGGATAGGATTAGCGTTCATCATGCCATCAATGGGAACCCTACGGCGTTCTTTTGCTCTCACCGAGCCTCGCACAAACAATGAGTCTGAATATGAAGCTTTGATATCTGGTTTGGAGCTCGCCATAGAAATGGAAATCCTTCGGGTACGAGTCTACGGTGATTCTCAGTTTGTCATCAACCAAGTAAGCGGCGACTATAAGATATAAAAACCCGAGTTAGCTCAGTACAGAGGCCGAGTGGTGGAACTCATGAAACGGTTCACTCACATTGAACTAATGAGAGTCCCTAGGGCGTTGAACGGAAATGCCGACATACTCGATCGCCTAGCTGATCCTGACATTGACGAAATTCTAATCACAGCCAGAAACCGGCAAATTCTGCCTCCAGCCACTTTGCATGAAGAAGAAACCGTAGAACAAGAGAACACTCCTGCCGAAGAAGCTTCAATCATCCAAGACGAGCCCGATTGGAGAGAAACCTTCATAGAGTACCTCCGATACGGCAAGCTGCCCGAAGGAAAATCTGTGAGGATTCAGTTGAAGAAGAGAGCTCTCCGATACGTGTTTGTAAATGACACGCTATACCGTAAGTCATATGACTAACTCTGGCTCTGGTGTTTGTCATTGGCCGAACCCCAAAAGGTCATGAAAGAAGTTCACTCAGGCGTCTGCGGAGCTCACCAGTCCGGCCCCAAAATGCAGCTTCAGATCAAACGGCTTGGATATTACTGGCCCACCATGATAAGGGATTGCGAAGAGCATGCAAAGAGATGTCATCTTTGCCAAATCCATGGTGATTCCATTCACAAGCATCCCAATCCGTTGCATCCTACGGAGGCGTCGTGGCCCTTCGAAGTTTGGGGCACCGACATAGTTGGTCTAATTGAGCCTCCGTCATCCAAAGTCCACCGGTTCATACTGACTGCAACAGACTATTTCTCCAGATGGGCTGAAGTTGTCCCGCTAAAAGAAGTCAAGACAGAAGATATTCTGACATTCTTCCAGCATAATATTCTATACCGCTTCGGTACGCTAAGAAGAATCATTTCTGACAACGGGCCTTCTTTCAAGAGCTTCAAGGTTCGCCACTCAGCATAAGATAGACTGGAGATATTCCTTCATCTATAATCCAAGAGCCAATGGGCTAGCCGAAGCCTTCAATAAGACTCTATGTAAGCTCCTGAGGAAAAATACTTCAGCCAACAAGAGAGACTGGAGTCTCAAACTTCACGAGGCGTTGTGGGCATATCATACCACACACCACACACCGTACTCCAATTCAGTCCACTCCATACTCATTGCTCTTCGGAGTGGAGGCGGTCCTCCCCCTCGAAGTCGAAGTTCCAAGCTTAAGAATAGCCGTTCAGCACGAGTTGACGGAGGAGGAAAACGTGTTACTTTGTCTTGAAGAGCTCGACACTCTCGAAGAAAAGAGGCTCACGGTGCAGCAAAATCTAGAGCTATACCGAGCCCAAATGTCACGGGCCTATGACAAGATGATTCGTCTTCGCGCTTTCAAGAAAGGCGAATTGGTGTTGGTCCTTAAAAGACTGATCATCCCCAATCGACATGCCAAGGGAAAATTCTAGCCAAACTGGGAAGGACCATACGTCATTGAGAAAGTGTTCGACGGAGGATCCTACCAACTAATAAGTGCCAAGGGAGAAAGGCCCATGCCACCCATCAATGGCCGATATCTCAAGAAATACTACGCGTGAATACTTCAAGTCGCAGGCGAATTGAACATACCAGCCCTACGGTCTAGATTATACATCCTGTAAAACCGTATACAATCCATGGGCGTAAACAACCCCTATCTCTCCCAAGTCCTGCCGGTGAGACTACTTTCAAAGTCCCACCAGCGAAAAAACAAAAAAAACAAAAAAAAACGGTATGTCCACGAGCAAAACGGGTACGGATGAAAACCCGAAAGGGCTCCGTGAGTAAAAACAGTAGGACTGCCGGCGAGTTTGTGAAAACCCGAAAGGGCGCAAACTCATGAAAAGAGATAAAATACACTCGCAAAGTCCTCTCGACCTTGTGAGGAGAAAATCCCTGCGTGAGATCCTTACGACTCAAAAAGGAGCAACACACTTAGGAATCCTCATGATTCCTAAGGAGAACATACACCTGTGAGATCCTCTCGACTCGTAGGGAGAAAATGCTTTTATGAGACCCTTACGGCTCATAAAATTGAAAGCCTTAGGTGATAGGGATCCAAACCTGTCTCCTGAGCCATCCATCGCCAACGGGCAACGGCAAATGATGAGTCACTCCTGGCATTTCGCTTCAGTGTTAGCGGTGCTGATGCCGACCGAAACCCAAATCCCAAGTCCTCCCGAGACAAATGATGAGTTGCTCCTGGCATTGTTCCTGTGCAGCAATACTGATGCCAAATAAGATCCAAATTCCATGTCTCCAAACGGCGAATGATGAGTCGCTCCTGATATCACGTTTCAGTGCAGCGATGCAGACGCCAATCAAAATCCAATCTCCCAAAATTCTCCCAGCCTTACGGTTGGTCCCCAAGTTGACTACCGTATACAATCCACGGGCTCAAATAATTCTCATCATACCCATGCCCCACCGCAACCATAAGTTACGCGGCTGGTCTCCGCCCTTGGAATTATACTCCATTTGGAGAAGATCCACTCATGTGTCCTTGTTCCCCTCCGAAAGGCGGCGCGCAGGACTGCGATGTCTTGGCACTGAGATTCGGGGCAGATGCTAATTGATGTTATCCGTCCATCTCTCCGAAGATGCCAAGTTGATTTATGGCACCATACATCGAAGGTTTGAACGGATGCGGCCGATGTAGCAGACTTCGTCAGATTCCCCCTCGGGTTTTTTTTATTGTGGGGACGCTCTTCCCTGCAGGCGCAAGCCCCTGCAGTTAATTATGCTACCGCATCGCGGTAACAACTTTCTCCTTCTCCAGATGGTCACTTCGTGTCGTGTGTGTCTATTTTATGTTTTGTTGCCCGTGGATTGTTTACGGAGACCGAGTTATGTCGTCGCTCGTAGGGCGTGGACTAGTCCAAATCCGTATTATCTTAGATTTGGGTTTGGGGGTTTGGTTTGAGGATACGTTAGCCATATTTGAGGCTAAGGTCAACTCAAACGTTTGTTAAGGATACGTTAGTCTAACTTGAGACTAAGATCAACTTAACGGGATCGTTTAGATCCGACAAAAGAGCATTTGGACTCCATTGTTCCAGTTTAGAGACATAGTGGTCCATTGATTGTATGGCCGTCGGGACCCGTCACCTCTCTGACGACGTTGAAAGATTACAACGACAGGTGTCAGAGGAGTTCAGAGATGTACCCTTGAACCAAAGTTGATTGGAGGGATTCATAGTCCAGTCTGTTTGAAGGTTTAAGGATACGTTAGCCATATTTGAGGCTAAGATCAACTTAAACGTTTGTTAAGGATACGTTAGTCCAGTTTGGGACTAAGATCGACTTAACGGGATCGTTTAGATCCGACAAAAGAGCATTTGGGCTCTATTGTTCCAGTTTAGGGACATAGTGGTCCATTTCCAGTTTAGGGACGTAATGGTCCATTACCAGTTTAGGGACATAGTGGTCCATCGCCAGTTTAGGGACGTGGTGGTCCATCGCCAGTTTAGGGATATGGTGGTCCATCGCCAGTTTAAGGACGTGGTGGTCCATCGCCAGTTTAAGGATGTGGTGGTCCATGGGTTTAAGGACCTCACAGTCCATGTTGATGTGTGGTTGTCGGGACCCGTCACCTCTCTGAAGACGTTGAAGGATTACAACGACAAATATCAGAGGAGTTCAGAGATGTACCCTTGAACCAATGAGTGGTTTGAAAGAGCAGATGTGCTCAGTTCAAGATAATTTGAGGACTTATGGCCAGTTTGGGCTAAGTCCAAAATATTGGCCCTATGTTGGTCCATTGAAGGAGAGGCTTTGCCTCTGGCCATTTAGCCAATTGGGCCAATGCCTAGTGTTAAACACTAAAGACCAATCAGTGTTGAACACTGGGAATGAGATCGATAAGTTAGTGTTTAACACTAAAAGATAGTTGGTGTTAAACACCAGCAATAAGGCTTTCAAATTAGTGTTAAACACTAAAACAGATCAAAACACTGGCAGCAGAGATCTCAAATTAATCTTAAACACTAAGGTAATCAGTGTTGGACACTGCAAATAAAGCTCTTTGATTAGTGTTGAACACTAAGGCCAAACAGTGTTTTAACACTGGATTCAGGGGTTCCAATTTAGCGTTAGACGCTAAGGCAAGAAGGGTCACGTGGTAGCACGTGAGGGCGCCCTCCCTTCATTTGTTCTGCTGAGAATATCGCATCTTTTGGAGCATCACGTGCCATCACGTGACGGGTGTTTACATGGAGTATGTTAAAGCCTCTGCCACGGGTCACGTGGGTCACGTGAGGCACTGCCTTAAAGGGGCTTTTCTGTAGATCTTTTTGGGGGTCACGTGGTGACACGTGACCCTGCCTCTATGTATGTTTTTTTTAGAAGATCTGTTAATCCCTTTCAGGAATTAAATTCCTCGTAGGGTTGAACCCTGGCAATAATTTCAGAGGAATTAAATTCTTACTTCCTTTTGAAGGTTCATATTCTGGAATAGAGTTGAACTCTGAATTTTCTGTAGGAATTAAATTCCTCATATATGTGAAGAACTGAATAGGGTTAAACCCTAATAAAAGCTTTAAGGAGTTAAACTCCCACTCTCTGTTAAAGAATTATTCTGGGGAATGAGATTAAGGGAATTAAATTCCTGTTGTTTTAACAGAACTAAGTTCTTAACCAGGGTTAAACCCTGATTTTTTTCATTCTGAAGGAATCAAATTCCCATAACACAGGGTCAACCCTAATTTTATTTTAAAGGAATTAAATTCCTATAGTTCTGTGAGAATTAAATTCCCGTGCTTCCATTTTCTCTCTATGCTTTAGATCTGCATGGCAGGATCTCAACCCATTGAAAATTAAATTCTCAACTCAAGGGGAGATGTGCACTTTACAGATCCTCCACCAAAGAGAGAACTATGTTCTTCTGTTTTTGTATCAGAGTTAAACTCTGTTGAGAATTAAATTCTCTTTTCTTTCAAAAAGCCTTCCCTTTCTTACCTAGGGTTTTCTTTTGCAGAAGATCCAAATTCCTCCAAAGTATCAAGGCTCGCTCTTTTTTCTTCCCTCTGCATATATATCATTTTTGTGTGTCTCTTGGATCCTATTTATAGGAGAAGCAGCCGAGTCAATTAGTTTTTGATGAATCTTTCATTGAGAGATTTGATTTGTATCCATCATTCGTTTTGGACCTTTGGATTATTAGGTGAATTTTATTCACCATTGGATTTTAAATCCAGAGATTCTCCTTTGTTATTTCGGTTAGATTTTACGGGGAAATCTTTCCAAATTCGAAATTTTCCCATAGATAGATGATATTTAATCACCTTTAAATCTTCAATTCAATCGGTTGCTTTGGAAAGATTTAAGAGATCTTTTCTCAGAATTTAATTCTGTCAACAGATAGGCTTTGAAAGCTGGTCACGTGTGGCCACGTGACCCTTGGTCACGTGTGGGCACGTGACCCTCTAGGAACGAGCCCTCTTCTTTCTTTCTGCGCTCTGCTTTCTGGTCGCTGCTTAGCTGTCACGTGCCACCACGTAACCCCTAGTCACGTGTGAGCACGCGACCCTCGTCTGGTGCCTTTTTCTTGATTGAATCAGGGAATTGAGTCTGCCGCTTTTGAGTGTCACGTGCCAACATGTGACCCTGGTCACGTGGGAGCACGTGACCCTTTCTGAAGCCTTTTTCTTCGATGTAGTTGGGAAACTGAATTTGCCTTGCCGATGCTTTTAGATGTCACGTGCCAACACGTGACTGCTGGTCACGTGTGAGCACGTGACCCTTTTCTGAAGCCTTTTCCGTAGGCTTTCTTGATTTTAAATCACCGACCGTCCAAGTCGCTAAAATGGCAGCACCGACCGTCCAAGTTGCAAAAAGGGCAGAATCGACCGTCCAAGTCGCAAAAAGGGCAGCACCGACCGTCCACGTCGTTAAAAGGGCAGTATCGACCGTCCGAGTCGCTAAAATGGCAGCATCGACCGTCCAAGTCGCAAAAAGGGCAGCATCGGCCGTCCACGTCGCTAAAAGAGCAGCACCGACCGTCCAAGTCGCTAAAAGGGTAGTACCAACCGTCCACGTCGCTAAAATGGCAGCACTGACCGTCCAAGTCGCTAAAATGGCGGCACCGACCGTCCAAATCGCAAAAAGGGCAGAACCGACCGTCCAAGTCGCAAAAAGGGCAGTATCGACCTCCACGTCGTCAAAATGGAATCGACCTCCACACGAAAGAAGATCCATCAATTTCATGCACACGACCCACATATGTGGTGTGCATTTATTAATGGGGGGCAATTTGTTGGGGTCAAAATTTATACCCCGGTTGACCAAGTCAAAATCAAAGTCAACCACAAGCCAAGTGGGCCCAAGCCTAGGTTAGATGGGCCAATGCCCAGGTCGAGCCGAACATGAAGCGGTCGGCCTCCTCCATGCTAAATTAAAATTTTGTAATAAATAATTTTTGGTGTATTTTCCTTATTTTATTTCTATGAAGAAATGTAAGGAAAATGGTCATAAAGCCAAATTTTTGTAAAGCCCATGACTTATGTGCAAAAAAGAAATAGCCCATGAGGCATGGGATGAGCAAAATACCATTTTTGTAAAACCCAAGGGGCTATATGTAAAGTGTATAGCCTATAAAGGTAAAGATAATGAAAATATCTAACAACTTTTTCTCTCTCCCAAAAAAACATCAAGATCTGTGATCTTCTCCTTCCTCAAGATTCTAAAACCTTTTTCTTTCTTTTGAATTAAATCAAGAGTTTTACTCTTCTTTTTCCAAAACTAAATAGTTTTTCACCACAAAACCCACAAAGGGGAGCTTGGATCTTCCATCAGATCTTAAAAAGGAGAGATTTTTAAAATCTCACCCCTCTTGTTATCCAAGAGCCAGCCGACCAAGGGAGGAAGAAAGAGACCCATCTCCAAAGACCCCACTTTGGGGAAGATCCAGGGCTCAAGGGGAGAAGCCCCTTCATCAGCTTCAAAATATCTTAGGAGTATAACTCCTCTTACACACACACACACACACACACACAAAATAATGAGTATTTCTTTCTCGGAGTACAACTCCCAGTGCAGAGATCAACTCCCTTTTGCTGCCCGGCGCCCAAGCGCCCGAAGCGCTAGCGCTCGGGCACCCACGTGCCTGGCACGTGAAGCGCTAGCGCCCGGACGCCCACGTGCCTTGCACGTGAGGCGCTAGCGCCCTGGCACCCGAAGCGCTAGCGCTCAAAGTGGTAGCGCCCGAGCGCCCACGTGCCTAGCACGTGAGGCGCTAGCGCCCAAATCTCTCGCGTCCTGATGCCCAAGGCGCTAGCGCCCAAAGCGCCAAGCGCCCACTTGCCTGGCACGTGATGCGCTAGCGCTCAAAGTGTTAGCGCTCTGGCGCTAGCGCCAGCGCCTGTGTGCTCGAGCGCCCATGTGCCGCGCACGTGAGACGCTGGCGCTTTCTCCCACGCATCCTTTGGATGCCTTTTTCCTTTATATATATATATGCATACACACACACACACACACACATACTCTACAACACTGTCTCCCGTTAGAAAAAATTTCTAACGGGGCGCTGCCCCGCACCCCGCAAGTGGGCTACTAGCCCCCTTGACGCCCAGCCCGCTATCCGGGTAGCGGGACCGCCGTAAAAACTCTGCGGGCCCCCCAATATATCCAAAACCCTCTTTCAAAACACAACACATGTACACTGCACATTGAGTTTGCTTGCTGTTTGACCCGTTAATCGGAGGTTCACTCGCTTCAAAGGCGAGGGGTAATTAACGGCAGCTTAGTCCGTGGCTGCCGGAGATTTGGATCCCCGCAATCAATAAACCCCAGCCTACCCTAGACAGGGGGAATCTGTAATGCGCCTGATAAGCGCGCGCGCATTTCCATCTCAATGGGGTGACGAAAATCACCCTACACTCGTCTTTTTCCCCGCAGTCAGTCTGAGTCAAGTTTTGCTTTTCAATTAATTTATTCTGATATTTAGGGACCTACTTCTATTCTATCTTGTAGTGGAAACCGTTGTTATGCTATTTTTATCTATAGCTATTCACGTTTTACCTGGATGTATTTTATGTATCATCGATCCGCCTTATCTCAGATTTATCGAGATTTTACCACTATGGTTTGTATTCAGTTTGGAGCTACCATTAGAGTTTTTCATTTTGACTCTGGTGGTGGGCAAACCATGGTACTCTTCCTCAGTTGTCTTGCCCTTTTGCACATCAGCAAAATGGTGTTGCGGAGCATAAACATAATCACATTATGGAGTGCGCTCATTCTCTTCTTTTCTCTAATTTCATGCCTGAACAGTTTTGGGCTGATGCCATATTCACAGCTGTGTATCTAATTAACTTAACGCCTTCATCTGTTCTTCGTGTCACATCTCCTCACGAGCGTCTTTACTCGCATCCACCTTCTTATTCCCATCTTAAGATCTTTGGATATACCTGTCTCGTTCTTCTTCCACCTCATGAACGAGACAAATTGCCTCCTAAATTTGCTATTTGTGTGTTTCTTGGATATGGTCCTGAGCATAAAGGCTATCGATGTTATGATCCGAATCATCGTCGACTTCGCATCTCTCGTGATGTAACATTTTTAGAGTCCGTTCCCTATTAATCTAGCCAGTCATATATTTCTAGTTCCCTATCATTAGATAGTGTTGACTTGTTATTTTTGGATTTTATCACTCCTTTTGTTTCTACTCCGTCTGCTCCCACTTCTCTTCCAGTTACTATACCACCAACTGCTATACCATCTAACCCTACCATTACGACCAGTGCTACATCTATTCCCGTAAATGATCCATCAGGCCCACATAATCATCAAACAGATACTACTGTCCCTCCAGTCACTGCTCCTGATGTTGATCCGATGGAACGTCGTTATCCGCTTCATATTCGCCTCCTAAAATAACACTTTGGTTGTTCTTCCTTTACCCATGATTTTCATGCTTTCATGGCGGTTCATCATTCACATCATGAGCCTACTACTTACAGGTATGCTGCATCTATTCCAGAGTGGTAGGCAGCCATGACGGAGGAGCTTGAAGCACTTCAGCGGATCGGTACATGGGATCTTGTGTCTCCTATTAGCTGCAAATGGATTTATAAGATCTAGACTCGTTTTGATGGCAGTACAAAGCTCTTCTGGTTGCGCGGCGGTTCTCTCAGGAGTATGGGATAGATTATGAGGAGACCTTTGCTCTCGTCGTGAAGATGACCTCAATTCGAGCCTTTATTGCTATTGCCGCTGCTCGCCAGTTGCTTTTATATCAGCTTTACGCGAAGAATGCTTTTCTTCATTAAGATCTTCATGAGGAGGTTTATATGCAGCCTCCTCCAGGGCTTCCTCATTCATCTGGCCAGGTCTGTCATCTTCACAAAGCCTTATATGGTCTCAAGCAGGCTCCTCAAGCTTGGCTTGAGAAGTTTAGATCCACTATCATTCAGCTTGGTTTTAGTTTAATTACCCTGCCGTATTCATTCATACTTCTGCTCATGGTCGCACTATTCTTCTTCTTTATGTAGATGATATGGTTATCACTGGTGATGACACTGACTTCATACAGTCTGTCAAATCACATCTACATCGGCAATTTCAAATGAAGGATTTAGGTTTTCTTCGATACTTTCTTGGTCTTGAGGTTGCTTTTGGTTCGCGAGGTTACCTCCTATCTCAACGGAAGTATACAGTTGATATACTTGATCATGCTGCTATTTCTGATGACACTACTGTAGATACTTCGATTCAGCTTCATTAGAAGCTTTCTCCGGATATGGGAGAACGATTGGAGAATCCGACTCGTTATCGTGAGCTAGTTGACGCCTTGGTTTACCTTACCATTTCATGACTATATATTGCATATGTTGTTCATGTGGTTAGCCAGTTTCTTCAGGCACCTACCGTTAGGATATGTATGCCGTAGAGGTCTTTATTGTACAGGATACTGAGGATATATACATATACAAGACAGTCTTGCTCGATATGATGGTATGATATTTGGTTTGTCTTTATCTTAACATGTGTATATGTTCTACTTGTTATTTCATATCGCTAATACATGTTGATAAAACCCGTAGGATTCTTGCTTGACTACCAGCGTTGTGATGACAATCATACTTATGGGGGCTGTGTAGTCTATAAGCACATCCTTAAATTGTATCTAGTCGTAGGATTATCGAGACTGGGCATCGATACCCCAGAGTAGACTAGTGTATACATTTCTTATTCCCGTTAGGGAGGATGGCCGGTCCCATAGCCATTAGTGTACGACACCAAAGATTGTATACCGGTGCTCACTAGGTTATGAGTTACACTGGACGGACACGTCGGGAGTTGCTGAATGGTACTATACCTAATGTCAGATAGCAACTCTCAGGTGACATAAGTATAGGGTAGTCTGTCGACTTGAGATCGTCATTTGTCTCGTGTGAGTTTCCACCGTGCTTTGATTACTACCCTATCACGTCCCTACCGAGTCATGCAAACAGATTTTAATTGGGTACGGTCCCAAGTCATATGGAGGCAGCGAGAAATTGTCGGGGATTCGTCTCTCCCGGTATAGGGAGTCGATATCGCATTGTGTATGGTTGGCCAATACTATAAGTCTCTAGCCAGGGCAGTTGAGATTTACTGATAGTTAGATCAGTAGTTTCTCGGATGGTCTTGAGCCACATCGGTACGACTTATCGGGTTATTAGGGGTCTGACTTTCTCCACCCCCTAGACTTGATATGTAATACTCTCAGACGAAAAGACTGGACTGTATGGAAATTGTCACGAATAAACTCAATGGGGATACAAACAAGTTTGCTTGTCGGCTTTCCTTTCGACAGATACCTGGGTAGTCGTTATGTACAACTAGTACCACTGACGTGCTTGTAGTTAAACCCACCGTCGGCGTATTGTCGAGTCTTTAGATTCTCATACAGAGGGTTTTTCCGGTTCAGGCGAAATGATGTGGTGTGCGTATTTTGACACGTACGGGTGTTCGATTAAATATGTCACGCTCCACTTCCCAGAGTGCGCTAAGATCGGCACGTGACAGAGCCAACCATGCTACCTGTGGTTAGGAAACATCCCTCCAGAGTCACATTACAGCTGTCTATAGATATCAAGAACAGGAAAATAAAAGAACTATCTAGTACATGTCAATGAGCCAGAAATAACGAGTCAAGAAATAATATGCGGAAGCAATAAATCCAAATAACAATAACAATCTGGAAGGTACGAAAATAACTAAACTAACTGGATACTAATAGGATCTTCACTGCTCGGCTTGTTGGTCAAAATATTCATGAACTGCCTGCGACAGAGATAGAGGATCTGTGCCATGCAAAACCCAGACGTCAGTGCGTCATAATATCAACAATAACATAATCAGGGGGTAGTAAGACATGCAGGCACGGGTATGAACAGTAATAAAAGTAGAACAGTAACACAAATAAGGAACAGTGAAGGGTAAAAGCATATGTGATGTGCAGTGAGTAATCTGAACTAAGCTACTGGGTTAATTACTCTCAAGTTTTTGAAATCAATTTAATGAATCGTCGATGTAACTCAATAGTATCCTGTGCATGCCCGGGACCACGGTTAAGATTCTCGGGCTGAATCCGAGACGTGCCGCTAGGCAGTAAACAGGTAACATGTACAGATGAATGATGTCAGCAGCATCATCCCGGGGCTGGCCTAGCCCATAAAACTGATCAGTATAAGTATCGAACTGTCGAGTTACAAGTCAGGTTTCATCATTGATTTCCCCATACCCCCAAGTTATGTGTTCAAGTTAGGTATTGATAAATCTGAAGCTAATGCCAACACAGGATCAAGTAGGAACAGGTTTGTCTACACAGACAATAGGATATGTCTATCGGGACAACATGTCAGGATTGTCGGTATTAGAAACAGAATCAGGTAACATGTCAAGTAGTGATATATCAGGTCATGTCAGGTAGTGTACATGTATCAAGTGGGTGCCCAACAGTAAAATGCAGCAAGTATTGAATCAGGGTGAAAGTACGGATGTACAATAAAAGCATGGATGCACAAATATCGATCAAGGGTTACATCATGACTATGTAGGGTGTGCAATATCAAGTATGGGGTGTCGATATAACAACAATATGTAATAATGTGACATAGTATGTGAATAGTTATAGAATTAATGGTATGGATGCAAAAATATCGATTAGGGTTATATTTACAGTTCCAATACTAATTAGGATGCACTTTATTAAGCATGGGGTGTTACTACAATAATAATATGAGTTAATATGATCTAAACATGCAGTTATATATATTTTAAATGATATGGATGCAAACGGGTATCCGAAAACATAAAACTTCAGTATGGATGTACAATGTGATAAACGGGTAACATTTTACTCATATGGATGCATAATACTATACCCAGCATGTAGCAAGATGATTTAGCATGCGACTAGACATGTAAATAATGATACGGATGCACACGGACGTCATATAACAGTAAAATGATAAACCGGTAAATGCAAGATGTACAACTAAACACTATGAGATGTAAATATTCCACTGGGTGCAGTATATTGTAATATAGTATGTAACAAGATAGGTTTGCGTGCACTAGATGCGAAATAACTTATACGGATGCATACGGATGTCGTAAAACTGTAAAAACTAAATATGGGATGCATGATTTAAAATACAAGTGTTATATTTATTCAAATAGATGTAAATACAGTAACATAGCATGTAGCAAGATAAACTTGCCTCGATCGGATCACAATACGGGACGCGTACGCAGCGTCCATGCCGGTAAAAGTCTTAATGCACACGCGGACGTATAGAACTGAACCAAGCAAAGCAAGGATGTGACCGCGCAGGCAGGGGATGTCCACAGGGTCACCAGGATTGTCGGTGACGGGCACGGCTCCGGCGGGTGATCACCGGAAAAGGAACAAGAAACTAAGAAAAGAAAAGAGAAGAAGAAGAAGAAAAAGAAGAAGGGCCGCTTCTGGAGTTTTCTGGTGTTGTGCCTGGGGAATAGGTGAGGACAGAGAGGGTGATGCGTCGATGGGTTTTCCGGCGATGGGGTTCGACGATGGGCAGTGTTTGAAGTCGGGGGTCGATGTGTGCAGGAAAAGAGAGGGGAGAAGGTGTTTTGCGTGGGATTCTTCCTGGGTTTGAGGGTGTAGGAGAGAGGAGAAGGAGGAGATGGAGGCGGTGACGAGGGTGGCCGGAGTTCCGGCGAGGGTTCAGGCGATAGAGGTGATGGGTTCATGTGGGTTGTGGGTTCTGTGCAAGCTTGGGAGAAGTGAAGGCGACGAGGAGGAGGTGGTAGAGGAGAGGGGACGAGAAGGCCGAGGGTGGAGACGGGGGGTCACCGGTGCGAGGGCGACGGCGAGGCAGGGGCTGATGGGTTCGAAGAAGGTGGGTCGTCGGGTCAGGTTAGGGTTTGCAGGGTTGGAGGAAGAAGTGGAGTGGTGGTGATGATGAAGGTGGAGACGATGTTGAGAGGGCGAGGGCGAGGTCGACGGCGAAGAGGCTAGGGTTAGGGTTTTCGAGAGGAAAGAGGCGGGAACGAGTGAGAAAGGGCAGAGAAGAAGACGTGGGCAAGTATGGGTTTTATAAAGAATTAAAAATATATGTATAATATAAAGAGAGAGAGAAGAGAGGGAGAGAGAGAAGAGAGAGAGAGAGGGGATAGATATCGAGAGGAGAGAGAAAGAGAGAGAGAGAGTGCAGAGAAAGAGAGGAGAGACTCTGTTATGATTGTTAGGATTAGAATAATAAAAAGAATATATTATAGTTTTTAAAATATGTATTTAACGTGTATGGGTAAGTTAAGAGTTTAAAATAAGTTAGAATATAATATTAGTTAAATTTGAGATTTTGGCTAATACAAAAAAATACTCCAAAACACGCCCGGGTCGGGTCTAAATTCACGGTTTGAAAATACGGAAAATATACGTGCCAACCAAAACCAAAATTGGATATCTGGGTAATGAAAAAGCATACCTCCAAGAACGGATGCACGTACGTGCGCATAGCCATCCAATAAGTCCGTTTCACTGAACGGGACGAGAACAAGATGCGCTGATGCTACCACGGGGTTAGAGGTATCATGCAAGCCATGTAATGTATTTTTAAAATATTTTATGTGACTCAAAATGTTATATTGTAAAAATACAGATACCAGATATAATGCGAGTATGCAATATAGATTAAAATGAAAGTGCACGAGTATACGTAACAAGTCAGAGTAGATCATAAATATGAATCAAGACAGGTTTCAAGCATGCAGGTCGGGTCGAATGCAAATACAAATGTCAAATATACTATTCGCACCAAAAACACAGTAAATCAGGAAAATACCATAAATAAAGAAATACATGAACTAGAACTGGTATAAATGAACTAGCGTGTTACAAAATATGTGTATATTATACACGTATTTTAATCGAACATTTTGGTAATACTAGCAGATTTGAAAGATAGCCGGATATGTAAGTTAGTATTATATTGCTCTCTTTTAGGGTATTTGTATTTTAACACAAATACGGTATTTATACGAATACGTCTCTTTATATGAATACGGTATTTTTGTGTCTTGATACGAATACGGTATTCGTATTTTATACAAATACGGGTACTAGTGTGAGTGCATTTATATGTGTGCGCGCGCGCGGTAGCTTCTCTTTCATTCTCATCTCTTCTTAAATTTTAAAGAAGTGTGTGGATTTGTGACTCACACTTGTGAGTCACAAATCCACTTACTTAATTTAAAATAACGAAGAGGAAAGAGAAAAAGAGATAGGGTTTTTTTTCCTTTGGTGAGCCGTTCTCATTGTCTTCTTTATCATTTTTCTCTTTTGATTTTTGAAAGAGAAAAAGAAAGAGAGCAACCTGTGACTTAATACTACATCTCTAAGTTTCAAGTTCTAGCAAGTCTTGATATTTAGTTGCTATTTTAGTTTACTATTTGAAGCAATAGCTTGAACCGAAATTCTCGGATGGATCATCTTTGACGTTGGAAGACCGCTTCGCAGGCTTGATCAAAGTGTCTAAGGAACTCAAGAAGAGTACCATTTAAGACCCGAAGGACATGTCTTCAAAGATTGTAGTTCTTAACCGAGTAAAATAAATCTCTTGGTTTCATTAGTTTAGTGTTTGGATTCGATTTCTAGGGTTTTAGTTTCTAGTGCTCGTTTTGAATTTAAATTTTTCGATTCCGCAGAGACTGTAGTTGTAGTTGCAAGAGCACTAGCAATTTACACCTACATCCGTTCATTATGCCGCTTTGCTGCGTATTCTTCAGTCTCTTCGTGGCAACATTTCTCGAGTGTTGTTTTTTCTCTTTTACATCCTTGTTACAGTTCCGAGCGTTCAGTGATGCTGATTGGGCAGGAGATATTACAAATCGTCGATCCATTACCATGTTTCTTGGAGACTCACTCATCTCATGGCGTTCCAAGAAACAAGATGTTGTCTCACGTTCTAGTGCTGAAGCTGAATACCGTGCTATGGCGGATGCTACACTAGAGATTCTATGGTTTTGTCGACTTCTTTCAGAGTTAGGTGTCAAATGTTAATCACACACTCCTCTTTACCGTGAAAATCAAAGCGCGATCAAAATTGCAACAAATCCGATATTTCATGAGCGCACCAAATATATCGAGATTGATTGTCACATAGTGTGTCATCAACATATCGAGACCAAGCAACTCTCTCTTCCTTACTTGTCTTCAGAGTTGCAGATTGCAAATTTCTTTACGAAGAGTACCTCAAACGTCATAAGTTTTTGTTATCCAAACTCTGGGTGTTTGATCCATCTTGGGTTTGAGGGGGTAATAGCGATATTATTTTGAATTTATGTTTATTATGGGCCAACTATCGTTTTGTAGAGGCCCGTATATTACTCTGTATATATTGGTATATTCAATACAGAAAATGGAATGAAATTCCATTCTCTACCGATTCCAGTTTCTAGTATGTTTTCTAAATATCACCTCAAACTTTGATATGCTAGATAACACCACAAAAAACTATGGAGGTTTTTTTTACCCTGGATTAGCTTTCTCCGTCATCTTTCTACCCTCAAGCCCTTAACACTATTACTTGACCGACATCAATGAGTTGAAGTAAATCAATCTTTGAAAACATAAAGCAATTACATATGATTAATGAATTGAATCTTTTTATCTAGGTAATTTCTTGATACCATGCAAATTGTTTTTTGTCTTCAAAAGAAGGTGATTATTGCAAGATTTTCATATATAATGCTACACCTCCATATATTATTATCGAGCATGATCATTATATACCAAGTATGTTAATACAAGATTTTTTAAAAATAGAGGCATAAGCATCATATTCCCAGGAATGTGGGCATTCCTGGTAATCTTCCATCCATGCATTTACCAAGTGCATCCTAAGGGTTTATTTTGTAGAATTTTGAAACATATGTTTATGAGGGTTTAGTGAAGGTTAGCCTAGTAAACCTCCCGCATCGTTGACCCAAAAGAAGAAAACCGCTTAAAATTTAAAAATCTTCAATTTTCATCTCACTTGAATACCGTTAGATTTTCCATCCAAAAATAATATGACTTGACCATAATGCCTCTACAAGAAAGAACAAAAATAATATTTAGAGGATGTCAGGGTTTTTTTTCGAGTCACTAAGATTTTAGATGAAAACTTTAAAAAGGAAGTTAAGTGAGGGTGCAGGTTTTCAAATAGGATGGGTGCTTCCAGATTTTGGGCCAAATGAGAGCGCGTTTCCTGCATTTAAGCCTAACAATAACACATTTGTTATGTACATTTTAGATCAAAAAGAGCTCAAAAGCCCAGAGCCCAACAAATCTGAACCCAGTGTCGAAGCCCATCATATGGGCAATTAAATAAAGGAGGCAACAACACTCAAATTTGTAGGGCCCCTCTTTTGTTTCACTTTATCTATTATTACCATATATGCATGATTGATGCACTTGTATAAAAGGGTCATTGGAAAATGTTCGCATTTTTTAAAAACAGGAACTCCCGTTCTTTGATATATTTGAACGACCCGATCCGTTCAAATTGATCACCCTACCCTCAAATATACATGTATGAAATGAATGGAATTAAAGACCTCTAAGATATGCATCAGAAGTTTACGTTGTATCATCGAAAGACGTTTATTTTTGCATCCGTATATGCTAGAGCCCTTTAAATCTTTTGATTTTTCTTACACGTACATTTGAGAGTAGGGTTCAATTTGAACGAATCGGATCGTTTAAATATATCGTAGACCGAGAGTTACCGTTTTTAAATAACGCAGACCGATGTGTAATGGATCACTCCCGTATAAAAATGCAGCACTCAATATTTCTCTAGCACACTTGTAAATCATGTTTTGATTTTATATGTGGCCATCTTTGGGTGCTCCTACAAGCTTCTGAATTATAAGAGTTCTAGGTTAGAGTGTCATTCCTCCAATAGCTAGATTTATATGCATGTTTATTTTGCAAAGAGAGAAAGGATATTTTGGAATTAAATTATATGACGGTAAAAGTGCAATAAAGTTAGGGGTATTTTACGTTAAACTAAAGTTAGGGTCTTTTCGTGCCATTTTGCCATAAATAAATGACGCCGACAAAACTCGCCGTGCGATGCACGTGCTAGCGACCGCATTTACTCCTCTATCGTTGCGGTCAAATTTCTTCTCACCTCTGTCCTCTCTCTCCTCTCTCTCTCTCTCTCTCACTCATGAGACTGTGAGATCTCATTACAACTCTCTCTCTCTCTCTCTCTCCCCTCTATCTCTCATCGATCTCGCCATTGCTTCGATTTCTTCTGCAGATCTCGCCATCAGCAACCGTGACGATGCATCTAGCTTGCAGCTGGTTCTAGCTTCAGTATAGCTTGTTGCGGCCACCGTCAGGGTTTGATCTCTCTAACTTCAGATTTCCATCGAATCGATGTGAGCTCCTCCATTGATCGTTTTGCTCGATTCTAACATCTTAGCCTGGAAGTTATGATTACCTGCATGCGTACTCATCTCTTTTTGCCAGTGGATCTAAGGTTTTCGAGTAGCCTTTTGATGTTTTGCGATCAATTTCCAGTGTGTTGAGATTGATTTTGTGCTCTTGGATCTTGATTTTTCCGGCATTTAGTTAATTTTAACCAAATTTTGGGGGTTTGACCATTAAGTAGCAGTTTTTTAGAATTTGGATGAGCATATCTGTATCAGTGCATAACGATTTCAATGGAGGATGTTAGTGGAAAAGGGGATTTACTGGGGAATTTCTTGAGGCCGGGCTCGAACCGCTCGCCATTGAGCTTGAAGACCTCAATGCCGGGGAAATCGAGCCCTAGGAACTCGCCTACGTTCCGTAGATTGACTTCTAGTAGGACTCCTCGTAGGGAAACGAGAGGCAGCTCGGCGAGTTTTCTTTGGATCCGGAACAACCGGGTTGTGTTTTTGATGATACTCATTACTCTATGGGCGTACATTGGGTTCGTCGTGCAGTCCCAATGGGCTCATGGGGATCACAACAAAACAGGGTTTGTCGGTTATAAGAGCCAGCAGGGTAGCGGCAAAACTGAAAAGGACGCATTAAAAACTATTAATAGAAGTAGTATCACATCAGGCAAGGAGAGATTTCTAGTGGAAGGCAAGAAAGGTTCAAATTTGGAGTTTGGTGTTGATTCGATGGGGAGAGGGAAACAAGTTTCAACCCGTCAAAAAACTTCAAGAAAAAAGGGCCGGAAATCGAAGAAAGCGCCTACTAAGCCAAAAGAAGAGGTGGAGGAGAATCAAAATGCGGAGATGGAGGAGGTGATGATACCAAGAAAGAATACGTCGTATGGGCTGATTGTAGGGCCATTTGGTATGACAGAGGATAGTGTTTTGGGTTGGAGCCCGGAGAAAAGGAGAGGTACTTGCAATAGGAAGGGGGACTTTGCGCGCCTTGTTTGGTCTCGGAGATTCATTTTGGTTTTCCATGAGCTGTCGATGACGGGAGCACCGCTCTCTATGTTGGAATTAGCAACAGAGATTTTGAGCTGTGGAGGGTCTGTGACTGCTATAATTTTAAGCAGGAAGGGTGGGTTGATGGGAGAACTTGAAAGGAGAGGGATCAAAGTTCAACAAGACAGGGAGAAACCCAGCTTTAAGGTTGCCATGAAAGCCGACCTTATCATAGCAGGATCGGCTGTGTGCTCGTCGTGGATTGGTGAGTAATAACTAATAAGCATTACAAGATTGAAGATAAATGACGGTTTTTATTTTCGTTGACGATGTATAAATTTTGATAACAATAGCATATTAACAATACCTTGAAGGTATCATCTTTGCCATTGATTCCCACCAAGCAACCTTTTCTATGTTCATATCCCGCTTATATAAATATATCATCTATTTGGCTTCGCATATTTATGTTAGCTCTTCTCCGTGGATTGGTGAGTAATAAGCATTACAAGATTGAATATAAATGATCAATTTTTTACATTGTCAAAGTATTAAAATTTTGAAAAACACTTAATAATACCTTGAAGGTATCATATTTTTCATTGATTCTCACCAAGCAACCCTTTTTCTACGTTCATATCCCACATTTTTAAATATAGCATCTATTTGGTTTCGCATATTTATGACAGCGCTTCGTGTAGTATAATATAGCGATTCTTTCCTTGGCATAGGAAATATGGTAATTCTTAGTGAACATTAGCTGCTTTGGAGGTCAACTAGCTTAAGTTTCTATATACAATAATCATTCCTTTTGCATGAGTAGTTGTTTGCGCAAATTGCTTATCTTTATTCCATTATAGTTTGAGAATATTGGTGGATACGCAGCCTAAAAGAGCAAAATTATATATTTTTCTTCTATCTTAGTTTAATTGCACTGAAATATTTGAGCTTGCTGCAATGCCTTTTATTCTGTCTTCTCAGACTCGACGAGTTCCCTATATTTTCACATGCCTTGCTTATGATTTACACACTTTTGCACCATATAGTATGATAAACATTAAGAATCCATGATCGTGTCACACATTTGCAATTGCTACTAAGAAGGACAAGCAGAAGAAAGTTATCTGCAACATTTTGTCCGCAGGTATCTTTATGTTCTATTTCCTTTTAAATTGTTATCTTGTACCTCCTATCATGACAAGTATGCAAATAAAAATTCCCCACCCCAATATCCATCAGGCAGAGCAGTCTGCTGTAATTGTAATTTGCACATTGTCTTTGTGTCTGATAGTGCATGCTACAGTTTGGGTAAGCATTCATTTTACATGATACAGTTTCTTAGTACATAAGGATGCATTAAATTACGTTATCTAATGTCAGGATGGTGCATACGACTACCGTCTGTTGCTGTATTTATTGAATAAATGACCGCGCTTTCCTTAAACAAACAGCAAGCATAAATTATTTCACGTTTTTATACTGATTCAGCATCAACATAACTGATGGTTGATTTCCCTTTACTAAATTGCAGAACCATATCTGGACCATTTTCCAGCGGGAGCTGGTCAGATTGTATGGTGGATTATGGAGAATAGGCGGGAATACTTTGACAGGTCAAAGCATTTACTTAACCGAGTGAAGATGTTGACTTTCTTGTCAGATTCACAATCCAAACAGTGGTTATCTTGGTGCGAAGAAGAAAAGATGAGGTTCTATTTACAGCCCATGATAGTGCCTCTCTCTGTTAATGATGAACTGGCCTTTGTAGCCGGCATTCCATGTTCACTGAATACTCCAGCTAACAGCGTTGAAAAGATGACGGAAAAGAGGGAATTGTTAAGAAGCGCTGTTCGAAAAGAAATGGGGTTGGGTGATAATGATATGCTTTTGATGTCATTAAGCAGCATTAACCCTGCAAAGGGACAACGCTTGCTTCTTCAAGCAGCACTTCTAGTGGTTGAGAAAAACATTACTCTAAAGGATACTAAAAATTATACATTACTAGAAGAGGAATATCCGTTAGGAGTTGTTAACCAAAATCAAACTATCGTTGCTGGCTCGCTATTATCCAACCAAACTGAGAAACCGATAGATGGTTTATCCAAACACAATTCTACTAATACGGTTGCGAAGAAGAAAAAGAGGAGAAAACGTCGTAGTAAGACTGTAACAGAAGCAGAGGAACGGAAATTAAGGAAATTGTTGGCAGTAGCAGGCAAGCAGGAAGAAACCATCAAAGTTCTTATTGGTTCTGTTGGATCGAAAAGCAATAAAGTGCTTTATGTGAAAGCAATTCTGAAGTTTTTATCTGAACACTCGAATTTGTTGAAGTCGGTACTTTGGACACCAGCAACTACACGTGTTGCTGCTCTCTATGCTGCAGCAGATGTTTATGTAATAAATGCCCAGGTGATTTTTATTATGAACTATTGCTGTTCAGTTGATTTATTATTTTACATTTTTTAGTCAATCATATATAACAGGATAATGTTATATGCTTTCTGCCAGTTATTCTCCTTATCGCTGTCCTTTGGATCATATTTGCATAGTTAGCATTGTACAATTTTAGTCAAGTACTGGTCTTGTTTAACGTCTAAGTTTTTCTTATTAGCCTTTTAGACTTCTTTGTCCAATTTGGTTCTATTTTTAATCTGGCTAATGTATGATGCTATCAACCATATAAATATATGTAATCTAACCTAAACTTATCTTGGAACTCTTGTGAAGCTGCTGAGGCACCTACATTGTGCAATATGCTATAGGTACTCACATCCATTGCTGTGGCGCAAAACGGCAAAAGTAACCAAATAGAAAGTGGATGTTTAAATTAGGAACTCGAGAATTGTTTGGGAAAATCCACCCAGAATAACAGGAAAAGGATCAGGACCCATAGTGTTTAACAACAACATTCTTACTACCCAGATATGTAGCACAAGAAGAAACATATGAGACTTTGAGCAGAACTTTGGGATAAATGTAGAAAGAGAATTGTTATACTGTGATTGGAGATTTCACAGTTGCCTGATGTACCCTTTTCTATTCATCCTGCTTGCCTGTATTGATGACTTCAAAATGTCCCACTCCTATAGGGACGTTGACATGCCTGTTACATGTGTACCAATTTGTACAGGCATATTGTATAAGTCAGTCTCTGTTTTGTTGATACTTTCTCAGACAATTTGACCTTTGTTTGTTATTTGGATGTAATAGATAGTTTTAGATGGTAGGGTGCAATTGCTGGTGGCAGCAAGATTAGCAAGAGACAAAATGTATATAGTATAAAGGGTCATTGTGTAGAATTTAAAGCAAGTATTTTCTTCTGGGACCCAAAATTAGAGCATAGATGGAAATTTAAAATACTCTGAAATTATTATCTTTATTAACTTTCCTGAATTATCTTAAGACTCCATTCTATCTTGATTCATATTTCTTGGAAGAGATTCCGACTAGCATTAAACCTGCTATAAAAATCCCTTCTAAATATTATGTTTGTTGCAAATACTGACTTCAGAAAACGCTAAATAACGATATCTCCCCTCCATTAGAATGACATTCTAAATTTTTAGGGTTAATCGAATTGATCCTTTATGCACTTAGTTTTTATGTCAAAGGGTTGAATACTTTACTTAGTCTGTCCATGGGTACTATCTCCTCATAGTTCATTCATCCAATGATCTTTTCTCTCTTTTAAGCTTTAGAGTCATGCTCATACTTTGGATTTCACTACAGGCATCAAATATTCAATAGTTTAATTAGCATACATTTATTTAGGTAGAAACTATATTTGAATTGGAATTTTATTTGATAGGAGTTTTACTTTTAAGTCAACTTTATTTGTATATAAGTTGGACCAAGTTAGGACTCGACTGTTATCTTTTTCTAGCTTTCTTTAAATAATGGGATGGATTTGCTTATGTTGTGATTTGCAAAGAGCAATGATTTTCTTTCCTATTATCTTCTTCAACTTCTGCCCCTGTTCTCCATCATATTGTTACAGAAAAACCTATATTACAATCCGAGAAATCAATTATAGTTATGCTAACAAGCAAAGAATCTCAAAAAGGGTGTTGGAGAAAACATTAAAAAGGCGGAAGATAATTTATATCTGACATTTCTACATAATAAATGACAACAAAGAAACTGAATTTTAATTACATGGGAAAAGTCTCAGTAAATCTGTTTAAAATTGATGTTACTAAGTGATGGAGGCTTGGATCTCCTTCAGATGTTGTCCTCCGTCGATCTGTCGCGAGCGTTGGTGAACGGCTGAGATTGGATTTGAGGGTTGCCTTCTTGAGCTTGTGGATCTCAGTGGGCTTGGTTTGAGACGGAGCCGAACTATCTGCAAAAGAAGTCTCGGGGTGGTTGTACCGCCGTGGACCCTCTGACGATCAAGTTAGTCGAGGAATTTGGGCAGAGTAGCGGCTTATTGGAATAAAATTGCCTTACCTGAGTCGTCTGGGAGAGGGTTTTTTATAGTGGTCGCTTGGAGCGAGCTGGCGCGAGATCTTCGCCGTCGGTTATGCCACTGGCGTTACGCCTGCGTGATTGATGGGATCCCTCCATTAATGACGAGATATGCTCGTTAATGGGGGATGCGGCGGCGTGGAACGCGGGATGCTGGGTAGCGGATATCTCGCTCCTGGAGAGATACGCGGAGCCATGGCGGAGGCGCTTAGGCTCTGCATCCTTGGTTGCTCGGTAGAACCGGGGAGGCTTAGCTCGGCGGGAGGCTCGGAGATGAGCGGGAGGCCGAGGAAGCTCGGTTCTGTGATAGCTCGGAGGCGAGCAAGGAGGCCGAGGAGGCTCAGCGTGTAGGAGGGCTCGGAGGCAAGCCAATGGTTATTTACATGGCGAGCATAGGAGTGTTCAGGGATCCATCTGAGGTCGGGTCATAGCTCGGGATGATAGGCCGGGGACGCATCCAATGTGTGGTGCTTGCCCTGTTCCCTTGAGTCCCGAGATATGTCAGCTACCACGTGTCATAATCTAGGGAGTTCCCACTTATGAGCATCATCATTAGCCCCCCACTCTCGTCCTGACCTATTTATGGGTCGGGTCGAGGGTGGTCTGGATTGGTTTCCTGGGCTCAGCCTGTTGTCAAGAATTTGTCAGCGCGGATTTCCGGGGTGACTCGGCGTTGGCGATTGCGTCGTTCAGATGTTTGAGCCCGCCTGTCGCATCCCGGGCGCTTGGATCTCTGCACTTATCTTGGATGACGTCAGCGATTCAGGGGAAAGGATCATGCATTTAAAGAGGAGCGCCGATTCGCTTGCACATCCGTTGAGGCACAGACCACGCGTCCGACGCGGATTGGCGGACGTTACAGGCTGTCGCTGTCGTCTGTGCCCGAAGGGACGTCTCCAATGGTCGTTCGACACGTGGGGCGTCGACGGCTGGCAGACGCGAAGCTTCGTTTTGGCGGGAAACGATATGAACTGTCGGATGCGCCCCCCAAGCAGTATAAATAGGGGTGGCATCCCCTATGGTTTAATATTTTTGTCACTATTTTCCTTTGCTGCGAGAGATTGCTCGGCGCTCCATACTTTAGATCGGATTCTTCACACTCTTTCCTCAGAGAATCCTTCTTCCTTCGAATCAGGTTAGATGTTTTCTTCTGAGGAATCTATTGAGATAGTTAGGTTAGAGTATAGCGAGTCTTCCACTTCTTCCTGAGAGGGTTCCCTTGCTGCATCGTCATTGTCGGGCCTGCCCCGTAGAGTCAGATTCACCCGCGCCGCTCGTCGCCAGGCTACGGCAAGGGCCCCCAAGGTGCGCATCGGGAACGCCCACGATGTGCCCTCTATCTTGAGACACATGGACGAGCTTACTAGGATTCGGGCTCGCTTCCACATTCCCCCTCTATCTATTCGCTACGTTTAGCTAGGGCGGACGAGAGGACGGATCAGGTGCAAGATAAAGAGATTGCTCTGTACTTGGACATTCTGGGCTGGAATGCGTCTGCCTTTTCCATCCGAGGTATGCGGGATACTTCGTTGTTTCCAACTCTAGCCGGGCCAGCTTGCGCCGAACTCGTGGAGAATCCTCCTTGGATTTCTGGTCCGGTTGAAGCTTGAGGAGATCCCCTTCAGCTTGACCTTTCTTACTTCCTTTCTCTACTATAAAAATCACCCCGGCACCAGCAAGAGCGAGCTGAGCTGGGTGTACTTTTTCTTTAAAAAGCGTAAGGGTGGGGGCGGCCTGAGCTCATCCCTGAAACCGTCCCCACCGGCGAAGTCCTTCGCAGCGCCCCGGGCCTCCGATGACGTCGCGGGGGCGGCCAGAAGCACGCCCGAGACCCGGAACCTCGGGCGAAGGGGGAAGAGGAGGTGACTGAGGTCCCCCTCAAGAAGAAAAGGACGGTCTCCCCCACGCCGCTTACTGACATCCCCGAGGGAATTCTGGTGCAGGAGGGGGACGTTTGCTTCGTGGTCCCCTCGGGGCTTTCCGTTGTCGACAGCTTGCTCACGGACATGGATCATTTGGCCTGGGGGAAGATTCCGTGAGGGACCCTGAAGGCCCAAGTGGCCGCCATCGCTCAGGAGGCTGTTCAGGTCGGTATTCGTTCAATTGTTGTCTTAATTGCTCGCCCCTTTTTTAGCCCGGACACTTCTAAATCCATCTGTTGCTTTTCTTAGGTCCTCCAACACCGCACCCTCGTCGTCAACATGGAAGCTGAGGAGATCGTCCCGGCCATGAGGAAGGTGGGGGAATTGTCTTCGGAGACTTAGGATCTGTGCCTCTAGCTGCTGCAGGAGAAGGAGAAGACGGTCGCCCTTGAGACCCGGTTGGCCGCCGGAGAGCTCATGCTCTCCAAGAGCCAGGAGTCCTACCGGCTCATGGGCGAGTCCTACCGAGCCATGGAGGGCAAGTTGGAGGAGCTGGGTAAGCGCTACGCCTTAATGAAGAAGGCGAAAGACGCCAGCAAGAGGGAGACCGAGGCTGCTTTTGAGACGGAGAAGATCGCCGAGCTTCGGTGTCACGCCCCGCTTCCCAAAATACGCTAAAGTGGGCACGTGACATAGCCAACCATGCTACCTGTGGATAGGAAAAATCCTTCCACAGTCACATTACGGTTGTGGAGATATCAAGAACAGGAAAGTAAACTAACTATCTAGTACATGTCTATAAGCCATATTAAAGGAGTCAAGAGATAACAATATGCGGAAGCCAAAAGATACAATAAATGAAACACCTGGAGTGAAAATACATACCGACAGGAACCTCACCGCTCGTCTAACAGCGGCAAAACTCCAAATCACTCTGCAACAGGGTAGAAGAATCTGGGCCATGCAAAACCCAGACGTCAGCGCGTCATGTCAACAAGTAATAAAAATATAAACATGAATAAAGCAAGAGTAACAATATTATAAATCAGGCAGTGCAGGGTAGTGTGCAGTGAGTAAACTAAACTGTTCTACTGGGTTTCCTACTCTCAAGTCTTTGAAACCAAATTGATGAATCATCGATATAACTCAATAGTATCCCGTACATACCGGGACCACGGCCACAATATTCTCGGCTGCAGCCGAGACATGCCGCTAGGCACAAAACAGGAATGTGTACACTCAATAGTATCCCGTGCATACCCGGGACCACGGCCACAATATTCTCGGCCGAAACCGAGACATGCCGCTAGGCACAAAACAAGAATGTGTACATCCAGAACAGGTAGTGAACTGTCGAGTTACAAGTCAGGTTTCACCTTTGATTTCCCCATACCCCCAAGTTATATGTGTAGGTCAAGTCAGGTATTCCGAAATCAAGAAACTAATGCCAACACAGGATCAGGTAAACAGGTTTGTCTGGATAGACAACAGGAACGGTCCATGAGGACTACATGTCAGGTTTGTTGGCATTAGACACAGGATCAGGTAACAGGTCAGGTCATGGTACATCAGGTCAAGTCAAGCAGTGTACGGTACCATATCGGGTCAAACAATATGCATGTAGCAAGTCAGGTCAAGATGTAAACGATACATAGGTGTGCTCATAATCAGTTATATAATCAAGCATGGTTATCAAAAACATGATATAAGCAATGAATTAAGCAATAGGCAGATTTACTCAATCTACAGTACAGTCATCAATTGTGTCATAGAGATGATTTCAATGTTATGCGAATGCAGTATGACAATTATGGCCTTTTAAATCATGTTAACAAGTTTAAGAACTTTAGAGGTGCAATGATTTATATAAAGGTTCAATACAGCTATTACAGGTTAAAACACACACGAGTGTCCAAATGGAACAAAACTATAGAGATAAATGCCATAAGCTATGTCAATATTAAAAATGTGATTAAACAGGTAAACGTGGTTATTAGGTTCAATTGCAAACTGTAGATTCCAAGTTTAAAGATAAAATGATATATAACAATATTGTACATGAAAATGAGAAATGATTGTACCAAAGTTAAATTTACAGGTTTAGGGTGTTATAATATATATGTAAATATTGTATAGCATGTAGCAAGGGGTACTTGCCTCGACGGGTCGCGAATCGGGAAAACGGAACGTAGAATGTCGGCGGGGAAAACTCGCGACGGGCGCGCGGTTCACGGAATGAACCCAAACGACGAACAGTGGAACCACGCGGGTCGGGGTATCTCGCTGGAACGTCGGGACACGTCGTCGGCACGACGGAATTCCGGCAATACAAGAACAGTTAAAAAATGAGAAACAAGACATGAAGCAAGAAGAGAAAGAATGATGAAGAGAAGTACGAGAGAGGGATTACCGTAGAGGTTTCCTGTATGCAGAGAGGGGATGTGAAGGGGTCAACGCCGGCGAACGGAGCTTCGGCGATGGGATCTTGCTGTTAGGGTTCGGTTTGGGTTTGGGTTGAGTGCAGGGACGTTGCTAGGTGGTAGGAGGAGGGACTGAGGAGCTAGGGAGAGAAAGGAGATGGTGATGATGGTGGTGAAAGGTTAGGGTCGTCGGAGGTGAAGGAACGACGACGAGAGAGGGTTCCGGCATGTGCAGGTGAGGGCTCGGGAAGGTGGTGAGGTTGATGGTGGTGGTGGTTTGTGGTGTTGGGGATTGGAGAGGGAGGTGAGGAAGTGACGAGGTCGGGTGGTGATCGGCGGTGAAGTTTCCGGTGAGGTTGGGCTCGCGGGGTTTGCGCGAGGGTGGCATTGTCGGGGTGTGCAGGCGTTCGGGACGTGGGGAAATGGAGGAAAGAGGTGGGTGTGGCTGCGATGAGGGCGAGGAGGCGAGGAGGCTGGCGAGGGTGGTGCCGGCGTTGGGGCTGCGGCGGCGAGGCACGGCGGCTGGGGTTCGCTGGTTGGGTTTACGTGAGGGGAAAATAAATGGAGGGAGAAGGAGATTTTACAAAATATGAGAGAGAGGGAGAGAGAGATATATAGAGGAGGGAGAACGCGAGAGAGAGAAGAGAGAGGAGAGAGAGACGGGAGTGGGGCCCACGGGAAAAGAGAGAGCCTTGATTGGCTGAGAGATTAGAGGTTAGGAATAAAAGATTTAAAAGATTATGTATAAACAGTAAATATATTATAAGGTTTAGGAAAATTTCGACGGTTTAAAAAATATTAAAATTTGGGATTTTGGCGCAAAGTGAAACATTTCCAAATCGCGCCCAGGTCGGGTCCAAAAATTTGAAATTGAAATAATAGAATTTTAAGCGGGATCCAAAAGTGAAAATGAAGTGTTTTATGATCAAAAAGCATACCCCCAAAACGGACACACGTACGTGCACGTAGCCGTCCAAAGTCGCCCGCTTCACTGAACGGGACGAGAACACGATGCACGGACGCTACAACATGGTTAGGGGTGTCAAGCAGGCCAAGATGAATGTTTTTAATCTTATTTTAGATGCCAAAATTTGTTATATGCAGGAATGAATTTGCCGGGTAAAATTTACAGTAAATAACAATCAAGCACGATAAGTGAAATGAGTAGCACACTACGCTCAAACGGTAACAGAAATTAGTAGTATTGGGCTCGGGTGTTACATTCGGGCCTATAAGTTGGTGGACGCGTACAAAACGTCAGACCAGTTCTACACTGACCTCGGCGAAGCTTCCACCATCGTTTGGCATGCAACCTTTGATGCCGTCAAGGAGTTGATGCCGGAGTTTGCGGACAGTGAGCTCCGTGCTCGGGACCCTCTCTCGGTAGAAACGCCGCAGGCGGCTGGCGCCGGAGGCGGGGCGGCTACGGAAGCAGAATCCCCGGCCCCTGAGGGCGGTGCAGAACAAGGCGAGGTTCCGGCGGAGCCTGCTGCCTGAGCTCTTCTATTTTTTCTTTGAAGAACGGGAGGCTCTTTTCTCTGGATCTCGACATGAAGCGACTAAGAGCGGCTACTCTCCCCGTGAGTCGCATGATCTCCACGTTGCTCTTTGGCTGGCCATGTTGAGAATGGCGCTGATCTTCTCCGGGTTAGCTTCGATTCCTCGGTGGGTGACCATTAACCCGAGGAATTTCCTGCTAGTGACCCCGAACGTGCACTTGGTTGGGTTCGGCTTCATTTTGTATTTGCGGAGGATGTCGAATGTCTCGCCAAGATCTGGGGTTTGAACATTTTGTTAACCGGGCGCTGGTATGTAGCCCCGGCGTTTTTGAGGCCGAAGGACATCACTTTGTAGCAGTATACCACCGGTCCGTGGTGAACGCGGTGAGTTCTTCATCTGCCGGGTTCATACAAATCTGGTTGTAGCCGGAGAAAGCATCCATGAAGCTGAGGAATTCATGGCCTGCCGAGCTGTCGACAAGCTGATCTATCCGAATGAGGGGATAGTTGTCTTTCGGGCAGGCCTTGTTCAAATCTGTGAAGTCGACGCACATGCGCCACTTCCCGCTTGCCTTTTTAACCATAACCATATTTGCCAGCCATTCCGAATAGGCCACATTTCGAATGAAGTTGGCTGCAAGCAACCAATCGACCTCGTCCTCGATCGCCTTTTGTTTGATCGGAGCGAAACTTCGCTTCTTTTGTCTGACGGGCCGGGCCGTCGGGTCGACCCCGAGCGTGTGCGAGATCACCTTGGGATCGATCCCGGGCATGTCAGCTGGCACCCAGGCGGACACGTCCGAGTTGCCTCGGAGAAAGTGGATCAGGTCCTCGCGCTGGGCTCCAGTCGAAAGGGATCCGATCTGGACAGTTCGTTCTTTGTTCCCCTCGACGAGGGGACCTCTGTTAGCGCCTCCACTGGGGCCTTCGGATTTCCTTCTGTTCGTCGCGAGTATCCAAGGACCCCTAGAAATCATTTGCGCTTCCGAGATCGTCGCTTTGCTCTTCAGTGGTGGATGTCGCCGTGAAGCAAATCTTGGCGATTTGCTGGTTCCCGTAGGCCCGGCCTATCTTATCTTGATCCAGCGGAAATTTGATTGTGAGGTGGTTGGTCGAGATCTGAGCCCGAAGAGAGTTTAGCGTCAGGCGTCCCGAGAGGATGTTGTAGAACGAGAGGATCCTGGCGACGATGAATTCCATCGGTAAGGTCTTCGTACGACGTGCTTTCCCAATGTTAAGGAGTGTAACTACTCCTTCGGCCGGGATGGAGTGGTTGGTAAATCCCGACAGGATGTGGGCGGTTGGCCGCAGGTCTGATGGGCCGAGCCCCATACGCTGGAAGCAGTCATAGAAAAGGATGTCTGGTGAGCTTCCTGAGTCGACCAATATTCTCTGAACCTCGTAGCGGTGGACCCGTGCCGTAATCACGAGAGGGTCGCTGTGAGACAAGGATATACCGTGGAGGTCTTCGTCAGTGAAGGTGATGGGCTTGACGGTCTTGCATTTCTTCCGGGGATGGTCGCTTGTTCCTTCGACGAGTAGGAGGCGATGAATCTCGTCAGATCCATGTGCGCACTCCGAAGAAACGACCATAATTTGGCCGATTGTTAATTCGCCGGGAGGGGGATGGTTGTTGTGCTCCCTGTCCGCCTGTCGTTTTTCCCGCAGGTATTTCGCCAGGTGGCCCGAGCGGATCAACTCCTCGATATAGTCACGGAGTTGTTTACAGTTCTTGGTCAGGTGTCCCTGCGACCTATGGAAGGCACGGTATGGGCCCTGGGTTCGTTTAGCCGCTCTATTGGTGACCAGAGGGAGCTTGAAGAATCGCTCGGTCTTCGCCTCCTCCAACAGCTCGGTCTGAGAGATGTTGAGTGGAGTATACTCCTGAAACTTCGGGGAGTATGGCTTTGTCCGGTCGACCTTCTTCTTCTTTTCTCTGCCCCTCTTCTTTTGGTCGGTCTGATCGCTCCGGGGTAGGTTTGTGTTTACCTCGGACTTGAGTTGGATTTCTCGCTCGGTCCAAGCTTTTACCTAGGCTATGGTCTCAGGTTGCGCTAATGCAAAGGAGCCGAGCCACTCCTTGTGCCTAAGACCTGATCTTAGAGCTGTGATTATAGTTTCGTCCCGGTGCTCGGGAACCTCAAGAAGAGCGTTGTAGAAGCGAGTGACGTATTCTTTAAAGGATTCCTTGTCTCCGCTCTTTATAGTGAATAGGTAATCGACGGTCCGCTTCTGTCGTCTGTTCCCGACGAAATGCCCGAGGAACTGGGCGGCCAGCTCATCAAAGGTAGAGATGGAGCATGGCGTAATTCCTCGGAACCAGTCTCATCCGGCCCGAATGAGTGGCGAGAAATGCTTGGCATTGGGCAGCGTCGGAATTGTCCTGGAAGCTCATGCCCGCCATGAATGCGTCTAGATGGTCCTTCGGGTCAGATTTCCCGTCGAAGAGGTCCATCTTAGAAGGTTTGTTTCTGGATGAGACGTGTATGGCGAGCAGCTCTTCGACGAAGGGCTTTGTAAGCGAGTCGGCGGCATACCTGGCCGCCTCACTCGACGGTGGACCCTCCCGATGTATGCCCTCGATTTTCTTTTCGAGGGCGTCGAGATGGTTGTGGTATCCTGAGGATTCGGCGTAGTCGGAGTAGTGGTCATTCCGGCTTGTAGCCTGCGCCCGGCTGCGACTCCAGTTCCGTTCTGTCAAATTCCTCAGGTCTCCCGGGGAGGTCCTTCTTGAGTCCTCGCGGCGAGTGCCGTTCGTGCGGTCCCGTTGAGGGAGGGGGTGTCGGTCATGCCTGGGTGCAGGCGAGCTGACCGATACCTCCTTGGGGGGACGAGAACATGACAGGCCTTAGGGCAATGGGTTCTTTTGCGAGACCGCGGCGTGGGGCCATGTGGCGCCCGGAGGGTCATAGAATCGGTCGCAGCGGGGGATCTGTGGTCGCCGGAATGAGCAAGATGTTCGGTGGTGCCAGCGTAGGCGGCGTCATCTCCCCCTCTGCGGAGGTCGTGATCCCCGGATGGGGGAACGGCGATCTGGGGGGCTGGGCCCGCCATTTGGACGCGGACAAGGGCATCCACTAGGGACGCGAGCCTATCGATCTGTGCCGAGAGGGCGTGGATGGCATTCGGTGGGGGAGTAGATCCGTCCACGCCTCCATTGTGGGGAGGGCGGCGGCTTGTGCTGGGATCATCATGGACTTCGCTCACCATGTAGTCGAGAGCGGAAGATCAACTTTTGATGGATGGAAAGATTGCTACGTTTTCCACAGACGGCGCCAACTGATGGAGGCTTGGATCTCTTTCAGATGTTTTCCGTCGATCTGTCGTGAGCGTTGGTGAACGGTTGAGATTGGATTTGAGGGTTGCCTCCTTGAGCGTGTGGATCTCAATGGGCTTGGTTTGAGGCGGAGCCGAGCTATCTGCAAAAGAAGTTCCGGGGTGGTTGTACCACCGTGGACCCTCCAATGATCAAGTTAGCCGAGGAATTTGGGCAGAGTAGCGGCTTATTGGAATAAAATTGCCTTACTTGAGTCGTCTGGGAGAGGGTTTTTTATAGTGGTCGTTAGGAGCGAGCCGGCGCGAGATCTTCGTCGTCGGTTACGCCACCGGCGTTACGCCTGCGTGATTGACGGGATCCCTCCATTAATGACGAGATGCGCTCGTTAATGGGGGGATGAGGCGGCATGGAACGCAGGATGTTGGGTGGCGGAATCTCGCTCCTGGAGAGATACGCGGAGCCGTGGCGGAGGCGCTTAGGCTCTGCGTCCTTGGTTGCTCGGTAGAATCGAGGAGGCTTAGCTCGGCGGAAGGCTCGGAAACGAGCCGGAGGCCGAGAAAGCTCGGTTCTGTGATAGCTCGGAGGCGAGCAAGGAGGTCGAGGAAGCTCAGCGTGAGGCGAGCCAATGGTTATTCACATGACGAGCATTGGAGTGTTCAGGGATCCATCTGAGGTCGGGTCATGCCTCGGGATGATAACCCGGGAGACGCCTCCAATGTGTGGTGCTTACCCTGTTCCCGTGAGTTCCGGGACACGTCAGCTACCACGTGTCATAATTTACGGAGTTCCTACTTATGAGCATCATCACTGAGAATTTAATTTTCAACAAGAAATTCTGATTTATGATGTGGTCTTGCACGATGCAAAATATTAGGTCTACACAGAAATTCAAGTTGTGCTAAGGCACAAGTTTTAGTGGAGTCAAGGTCATTCATTCTCAACCACTTGATTAGAGGAACACAGTAACAATTAATAGTTTCAATTAGATGTTTTGGGATCTGTTGTAATTCTTACCAAGATTTGTTTTCCATCAGGTAGGAGTAGATGATCAAAGTAATCTTTCTAATTGTAGAAACCTGCATATATGCTTTTCATCCCCCCCCCCCCTCTTTCTTCCCTCTTTCAAAGGTTTTAACAATTGTTAAATTGATTTAGGGGCTTGGAGAAACATTTGGGAGGGTGACAATTGAAGCCATGGCATTTGGCCTACCGGTAAGATAAGTTGTTTACGTTCTTTAAAATATTCATGGATCGCAATCTTAAATTATACTTGGTTTATGTTGATGCATTTGTACTGGAAATTAGATACATCATATCATTATTCAAGTTTGGCTAATTTTGTTTATTAATAATTGCTTGATATCCACTTCGAATGACCTTGACATCATTTTCTTTGGCTTGGTTCAAATCATTTATGACTTCATTGCTTTACTTTCTAGAATTGATGTTATAATTATAAGTTGTAGCAAAGCATAATAGGCAGTGAAGGAATCAAGCTATAAAATTACATGCATATAAATGTTGTGCATGTGGTGTAGTAATGTTGCCTCACTACAGCTTTAGAATAATCATTTGCTCAATTCTATATGAAAACAATGCAGCAAAGCTTTGAAAGGAGTCAAGGACTAAACATGAGTTGCAAGTGCTAAACAAGTGAGTTCTAGCTAATCATCATGCCAGCTATGGCAATTCAGGTGGAAATGCTTCATGATTAAATATAGGGATATTTACCAAAAACCACCATGTGGTTTCGTACTTTTACGAAAAACCCGCATGTGGTTTATTAGCCCCTATTGGTTTGCTCCATTAGCGAAGAAACCCCATGTCGTTTTGGATCAAGCCTAATACTGTTAATTTTTGGGATATTCTTGAACCATACCTATATATGACATGCACATGACTTGTAAAAGTATTTTTATACTCAAAATACCTTTCTAACCCTCTTAATGACAACAACCAAACAAAAATAGTAACTTTTCGAAACCGTAAGATGAGAAGGGTATTTTGGGTATATAATTACTCTTATAAGTTATGTACATGTCATATATGCGTATGGTTCAAGAATATCCCACAAAATTAACAGTATTGGGTTTTTTCCGAAACCACATGGGTTTTTTCACTAATGGAGCTTACCACATGTTGGTTTTTCGTCAAAAGTATAAACCACATGGGGTTTTTCGTAAAAGAGTGAAACCAGAGGGTGGTTTTTCGTAAATATCCCCAAATTCAATTAATTTTACTTGCAACCAGCAAAGCATCTAAGCTGACGGTTAAAACCTAGTAACAGAGATACCAAAATGAGTTACAAACAAGAAAGCCAAATAAGTTGATATAATTGATGTAGACCATGCGATACTTTTGAGGATACTGTAAATTCTCGATCTTCGTTATAATAAATTTATGCTCTCGTTCTAGACCAAGTAGCTATATAACTGCCTTCATCTGAATCTTCTTTTACCAGAACTTTTCGTATTAGGTGTATGTTTGTAGAAATACAAGAGATAAGTTCTTTCATAATATATGGGATGTAGGGGAGACTTAATTACAAAAAGTGTTCTTTTACTTTACTATTTATGGGCGGCAAAAAGATATTTTAAATACAATCCTGTGGGGTGTGTGTGTTTATATTCTCTATACAGATAGGTAAAGTTGCGTAGTCGAAACAAATGTTTAAAATTATGTTACCCGGAACGTGGAATGTTTCGGTACGTGAAACGAAAACGGGAACGCGGAACGCTACTTGTCATGGAACGTGGTATGATAGAGATGGTTTTCTTCGACACACTTACATAAAACGGAAAACATAGCTCTAGAACATGAAGTATTTTTTGGATCGTTTGTATATATATATGTGTATTTCTATGTACGTAATATATACTAATATATATAATTTAATATCTTTGCTATCTATTTAAGTTCTTGAATTTTTAAAAATATTTATCTAGTTTATGTATCAAAACAAGGCCGATTTTACGCCCATTTAAGTTAAGTTCTTAATAGGTTAGATTGGAACGATAATTCTTGCGATTTGGCTCGCTAATGTTCCCAATTTGGGAACGACCGTTCCAAATCGCATATCGCTAATAGTTAAGCAATTTGTGGTAACACGGGTTTAAAATCTCGATGGACTTATTCTCAATCCCAATTTCTTACTGGTATTAAGGTTTCGGATGTCGCATCAATTTTGGGTCTGAAGTATCAGATTGTCAGTATCAGCGGCCTATGTATTGAAACTAAATAATATAAAAAATGGCCAAGAGAAATAGCATCATTTGGGCATGGTTTGGATAATATATATTTACATTACATTTTAATAAAATGTTGTATAATATAATAGCTTATGCTTAAGTAACTAACAAAAAGGCACTGGGCAGTGTTTTCCCTGTGTTTTGTGCTTTTGTAGCTGATTGTATACCGTGTCGTGTTTTGTGTTTTTGTAGCTGGTTGTATAGGGCTTCAGACTTTGTGCTTTGGTAACTGGTTGTATTTTTTTATTGTTTCAATAAAATTTTGTGAGGAGGACTCATTCGAGTCCAGCTCATTCCTTCAAAAAAAGAAAAGAAAAGGTAACTAACAAATAAATACGGAAATGGGTCTTTAATCGATGATGAAATAGCGATTAATCATAAAGGTCCACCTTGAACCTTTATTACTTTCATTATAACAATAAGTTTAGGGGAATTAATTAATGTTTGCATACATTAATATGTCGATTCTTCCTCTCTAAAACTCCATAGCCTGTGGAGTCACTAGACTCACTACTGACCAGATTCAAAGATTCATACTTCCCTGATCCTGGAGAAATATGCTGATAATTTTCAAAATACTCCTTTGCTTTGTGCTAAATGCCTGATTTGTTTTAACTCACTTGTAAAATATTTTGTACCTTGTAGGATTTCATATCTTCCTTTAACTAAATATATCAAAGGACTAATGAAATAGGTACATAATCATCAACAGAAACAACAGGAGAAGGTCCCCACACACCTGAATGAACAAAATCAATAGGAACATCAACATTATCTATTGAAGGAAAGTATGTATCTTTGTTTGTTTTGGCAACTAAAGGCATGATAACAATGACTAAACAGGACCGAATTTAAGAAGTTGAAACAAACCTTCAAAGACTTGAAAATAAATGACGCAATCTAAGATGCCAAACTACAAGTTTTGAGCCGGCTTTTGATTGATCTTGCTACCAGCAGAGGACTTACTAGCATCAGGAAGTTAAAGCCTGCCAAATTCACAGCCGCTCCTAATCATTTACCTCGTTTGATGAAGGGAAATTGTTCCTTAACTACTGATGTATTATTTTGTAAAAATTCATTCACATCCAATATACTTGTAGACAAATTTAGATCTCAACACTCATATATGATACTTATGTTGTAAATTACTTTTTTCACTTTTCTTTTTTGCCAAAGTTTGACTTTTCACTTTCCTTATATTGTAGAGATTGGACCCTGATAAATAGAAAAATGAAAAATTGGTCATATTGTTAGTAGCTCTGGAATTTTAAAACCAAGGAGTACTGGAAGAGGCATTGATTGCGATTTGTGAAGAAGGGGGAATAGGAAGAATGATACAAAAGGGAAGAAAGTGAAACTAGAAAGAATAAAGCAAAGGAATACCTAACCATGAAGATTAAGGGTGACAGTAAAAATAAAAATTAAATGAGCTATTCCCGTTATGTATCAAACATAAGTTTTCAGAGCACGCCTTAACATTCGTCACAAAAAGGTCCAAAAGAAGACTGAATGCTATTTTCTTCAAATAGCACACCAAATATGAGCAGTTAAGCACACACTACTTGTTCTGTATATATAGATCTTCTGAATTTTGCGGTTCCGTGCTTCCCTAGAATAACAGTTCTAAAAGTGTATTTTATGCCTCGAATTTCAATGTGAATACCACTCATATGTTGAATTGCAGGCCTCCCTGAGTCCTATTAGACTCGGATAGAGAGCATCCTTCTGGATAGAAAAAAATGCCACATTTCTGCAAATTGCAGTTTATAGAATGTTTGTTCCTCTTTAAATTCTATATATTTCCGCTTTTAACCATTCGGTATAAAACAATATAGAGTAAAATTGCATGATGGATGCATTAATTACGTCTATGTTGCATAGGTCCTGGGAACGGATGCAGGAGGAACAAAGGAGATTGTAGATCACCGGAAATCAGGGCTTCTACATCCAATTGGGCACGAAGGAAGCGGAACACTTGCGCAGCACATCCAATATCTGATGGCCAATCCATCTGTGAGAAAGAAAATGGGAATGAATGGGAGGCAAAAAGTGCAGGACAAGTACTTGAAGCATCACACTTACGAGAGCTTCGCTAAAGTCCTGTTCAAGTGCATGAGACCCAAATAAACAACCTTTGTTTCAAAATCGCCATTTTTTTTGGAGTACGTTATTCACAGCAGAAGAGAGTTAAAAAAGAATTTTCCATCATCTGTGGAACTTAGATTAATGTGTAGATTATTAGGCGCCATAATTTTGGTGTGTTTTAGATGTGGATTTAGAATCAGCTGTGTGGCTTAGAGTATTAAGAGCGACTTTAGGTTGATTCTGTAGTTGATGATATGTTCCGTAGAATCTGTTATCACAAAGCTAGATACCAGCAGACTTGTGATATCTTATGGAATGTACCGCTATTTGTCGAGAATCCTATAACCATCTCTTTAGCATGGAGCTGCGCTTGCACCATATTGTTCGGTTTGAATGCAACTCCAACTAAATGTATTGGAAAGTGCAGTTTGGGGTTGTAATTGTTAATTCATTTGATTCCGATACGTGAATTAATGTTAGATCCTGACAAATGAAATCACAGCTACACTCGGGTATGTTTTGTAGTTATTTAAACTCCAAAATAATGTTCTGGAGTTATCTAAACTCAAGATAGGAGTGAAGAAAATCAAAATAGGAGTTTTCTTCAAGCTTTTTGGATTTCTGTAAACTTACGTTGAATTGGAGTATTATTATTTCTATTTATCTTAACTTTAGAGTTTAATAACTAGAGTTTTTTGAACTTCAAAATGACAGTCCAAGGAGGCATAATTAGGATTTTAGATAATAATTATATAATACCATCGTTATTTTAACTAGTCGCCATGACCAAATAGTCCCAAACTTGTTGTAGCTATATGGACCTAATTCATGAAGCCCTAATCAGGAAATTGAAAATGCTCCAGAATCCACAACAAAAGGTCAAGCCGTTTGGTCTTAAATTATTATCATACACAACTAATTAGCACTTGTATTCCAAGCTTTATCATTAATGTGACACTAAAGCTTAGTTCTAATTCCAGCTAGGTTTTAATTCATATGCCTTTAATTGAATGAGAGGCACCAACCAAAACAAACCACCCCCAACAAAATTAGCCCCAAATTAATTAAGCACTAGCATTTTCTTGACTCAACTCCCCCTTCATCCTTAATTAGTAGGCTTTGTTTGCATGTTAATTAATGAACATAAATCCTAGCACAAGTTAGTTAACCAATTAATTAGCATCTATCTTCATGTGCTCTTAGATTAGCAAAACAAAATCCTAGCTGTCATCAACATTTCAACACCAATACAAAAACTGAAAACCAAAACCTAGTCAAACCTTCATCAATATCATTATCACCATCATGAGCCCATGAAGCCCTATAACTTAACTTCTATATAAAAAAGAACATCACCAACCAAACCAAAACAAGTACGCAATTGTTTTCAGAAAAAAAATAAAAATGCTTCAACTCCCAAAGATCAATTTTTCCGGCCTCGATCCTTCGATCACCGGAACGGATGAATGGGCTGCGACGCGTGTGCTGGCCGTGTCGGCGATCGAGAGCTACGGGGGCTTTGAAGCCGTGTATGATAACAAAATAATAATGGAGCTTGAAAATGAATTGTTTGAAAAGGCCATGAAAGAGTTGTTTGGGCTTCCATTTGAGCGCAAAGTGAAGAATGTGTCAAAAATGCCTTATCATGGGTATATTGGTAATATCCCTGGTAGGGATTTTGAGAGCTTGAATGTTGAAAATGTTACAGAGAGAGAAGGTGTTGATGAGTTTGCAGGGATTCTATGGGGTGATGAAGGAAATCCAAAATTTTGGTATGTTTTTTAAATTCTTTTTTTTTTGTTATCAATGGACAAAAAAATTAGAAAATTGTATGCATGCATACATGATACATGTTTTATGTGCTAGTTAATTAGATTTAGGGCTACATATAACTTGTAAGTGATAAATATATGTTACACATTTATATTTATAGTGTTCAATGATGCAAACTTTTAGAGGTTTTTCTATTTTGAAACATAATTTGTATTTCATGCAGGAATTGATCTTGAATTTTATAGAGATATTCAACATTAGTTATTCCTAGGTAATATGAAGCCATAAATTAGCCATATGTAAAAACTCTTTTTTGATTATATTAGAAATTCTAATCTCGGATGTAAATCAACTCTGCACTATCTTGTGGAATTGTTCAATTTGAGTTAAGTGTAACATATTGCATGCATACATACAAATTTATTACAGGGAAATTGACCGTAATTAATATGTAATACTTATCATATGATATTATATTTTGCATGCTAGTGACACGATCCATGCCTTCTCAAAACATGTATCGGCGTTAGAACAGATGGTTCGAAGGATGGTGCTTGAGAGCCTCGGCATGGAACACTACTTTGATCGGCATGTCGAATCTACAATGTATGCCCTAAGGCTATCCAAATACGGACGGATACCGAAAAACAATAGGGACGAGGAAAATAAGAGTAATAATGTTGCAATGGAAAAGCATAGGGATGTGACAATAATATCAATAGTATGCCAACATGGAGTTGAAGGGCTAGAGGTTGAAACAAAGGATGGGAGCTGGCTCTCACCATCACCTTATTCCTTCACTGTCTTAATTGGCGAAGCATTTTGGGTACGTTTCCAATCCTTACATTTCCTATTTTTATAATTTTAGAGAGAGAAATATATTCTTTAATTATTTTTAAAATTCCTGCTTTGTTTATCTTAAGAATAAATAAATAGATAAATCATGCCTACTGAGGTCTAATTTGGTAACAAGGTGTCTAAAATCAACCATGCATGGTTTCAATTAAGTTAAAATGAAACCATGATTTGCATATGTGCAAACCGTAGTTTCATATAATTGGGTTTGGTAAAGTTTAGGATCATTTAAAACACAGTTTCTGAAATCAAGATTTCGTTTATTTTATCTTATTTTAAAGGGTTAGAGAGAAAACATAAAAAGAGACGGCACGAAATTTTTCATGAACCTTACCTTTAGGTCGATTATATATATTGGAAGAATGCCAACTTAATTATAATTATTCATAGTTTTTTTAATATGTTTTCAAAAATCTTGTGATTCCATCTTTAGGGTAGAAAACCTTAAATGATGATGATGATGTTAAACCTAAATTCCTAGTCAAAATGGGTTGTGGGTGACATGGAAATTAATCAACCACTCAAGATACTTGCCATGTATATTTCTAATGCCCATTTTGGGTTGATATGGACTCGTTTGTTGCCATGTCATTTTGTTCCCTTTATTTTTTGGGCTTGCATAACAATTTCATATTTGATATATATATATATATCTATATTTAATCAAAGGAGACAGCTTGATCAAAATTCAACCTAGCTGCTATAAAAAGAAAAAGAAAACTTATCTTCTCCTACTCTAGTTATTAGTTTCTATTATCTTCTCCTGCTCTAGTTTTTAGTTTCTATTTGTTTAATTGGAATCCAGCAAATTATATATTAATATATGTTACTGAATGAAATTTATTTTTCTTTATAATTCTTATATTTTTGGCCATTGTTACTCTTTTATTTATTCAAACAAAAAAGGAAATAAGAAATTCAAGGATAAATTTAGTCAAATCATGAATTTGTTGAGACTAAAGTAACCTGAACCAAATAAATATGAATTTTCTATCCATTGTCTATTTGCATCATATGGATTTTTTTTTATTGTGGAACTTTCCGAAATCGACCAGCTTCCTCTTATTTTAGAATGAGAAGTTTAATTAACCGCTAAGCCTCCTTTATAAAATCCACTATTTTCTTATTTTTATTTTTATTCAATAAATGAAATCCCCACTAAATTTTTAAATCGATATATACACATAGTAAAGTCCTAAGCAGTTGAGGAGTGGGCCAATAAATATATATAAATATAAATATAAATAATACAAAATTCTACTTCCTGCTCTTTTGTGTACTAATTTATTTATTTATTATGATTATGAATCATGATCCCAGCTATAGCTAGTACCTAGGAATCTTAGGGAAGACCTCACTTTTTAAGGCAATCTTAAACAATCATAGTAATATTTTATTCAATTCATGCCATCTCTTGCTAATAAAGCAGTATCAAGTATTAGAATATCTGAGAAAAGAGAGAGCGAATTTACTACCGTGGCGTTGAAAAAATACACTCTCTATCATGTTTTTCGATAATCGGACTTCATCATCTTCATCGTTATCATCTAAAACGTGGGTATACCAAATTTCATATGATTCTACAACTTTTTCACTGTTGATTTAGCAATGTAAAAAGTTCTATTGTCAGTGAACCGTTAATTTTGAACCCACTAATTCAACGTTGAAAAAGTTGTAGAATCAAATGAAATCTGGTGTACCCATATCTTAGATGATAACGATGAAGATAATGGATGCCGATCGTCGGAAAAAACAATGGAGGTTGTATTTTTTCAACGTCATACGAGGAAATTCCCTTCTATGGCATCTTTCCTTCATTATTCTCATCATTCATATACATATACATATACATATACATATACATACATACATACAGAGAGAAGGTGTTTTTTTAGGCTAATTTACTTCCACAATATAACCCACTCAGTTATGCTTTATGCATAATTACTTTATTTGATCTTCATTCATGCATAAAGTAGTGATAGATTTTGTCATTTTCAAGAAAAGAGAAGATAAATGATCTTGAAATTAATGAGGCAATTGATTAATACAAGATTCTCCATTCTCTCTCTCTCTTTATAAACGACAAAAACCATCCTTTCTTTTTCCATACATGTAAATGGTGTAATTATCCACTGGTATAACTAAGTTGGTTATGCCCTGTGGGTAAATCATATATATATATTTGCGGGTCCGTTAGGACGGGTTTGCGTTTCTGCAAATTTATGAACTTTTTCGCGTGACGTACTTTCGACGATACGCTCCGTTCAAGTTATTCTACACGTTTCAGATAGTGTATGGATGAAAAATCATGTCGATTGGAAGTGTTTTGCATAAGCAAAATGTGAGTTTATTTTCAGCAGTACAGTTTTTAGGATTTTAAAAATTGGTTTTGTACATGCGAATAGATTTAATTTCTAACTCTGTTATATGTCATTTGCTTAGGCATGGTCAAATGGAAGGACCGAACCTGCATGGCATCGAGTGATCATAGCTGGTGATGAAATGAGATACTCTGCCATTTTTTTCGCACATCCGAAGGATGGCTGTATGGTGCAAGCTCCGGAAGAACTGGTTGATGGCGAGCATCCATTGCAATTCAAGCCATACGAATATGGGGACTATGTCCGGTTCTGTTTTTCCGATGTTGGATTAAAAACCGAAGACAGGCTCAGAGCTTACTGTGGGATGGAAAAAAAATTAAGGAAGGATGAAGGAAACATTGTCCCTTAACTGCTCTAAAATTGTCTTATACAAACCTCGAAGTTAAAATAAGAATGATAAAGTTATAATATTCATGTTTCATGTAAATTTAATGGAGTGCTTATATGAGTACTCTAGCTAAATGTGTTATGAGTTGTACTATAGATGTTTGTCGATAATATAAAGCAAAGAAAAAGAGTTGACCTAACAATATAATTAGAAGCTAGAATTGACATAGACATTGCTAATTAGTCATTTATTATCAAGTATGTTTGCATTAGTATTTATTTACCCACATGCTTATAAATAGATTATGAGAATTAAGCCATTTTGGTTTAGCATGCTAGTAAATATATAAAACGTGGAGGAAAGTCTCATACTTTATTTTACTTACCAATGCAAACCCTCTTGATATTCTCTTTCTCTTTTGTTTTCCAACTTGAAATTCTCTCCACAAATCTGGACTATTATAATCAAAACTTAACAGGATTGTTCGTTTCTTTTCCTTATCCAAGGAAAATCTAAAAGAAAAAATCTTAAAACTTTTTTTTCATTCCCAAAACTTCACGTCATCCAAAGTTCTCTTCTCTCTTTCTTTCCAGTTTTTTATACCTAATCCGTCTTCCCCCCTTTTCAAACAACGACAACAACAATAATTGTAATTTAATTTTACATTTAAAATAAATTTATTTTCATCATGCCACCTCACATCCTGTTTTGTTTTAAATAATCAATTTGACATTTTACCCTTTTGCCCTTGACAATTCACATGAACAAGGAAATATTACACCACTTCAACTCCAAATGGGTATCAAATTGGAATTCTAATTTTATTCTCGAGCATGACGTGGTCAAAATGATCCTCAATTTTTGATAAAGGACATTAACATATTATTTTTAATTATTCAAACCTTCTCAGATCCTGAACACTTAATTTGAATCTTCTGAGTTAAAAAATTGGTCTTTAAATTTATTTATCGCACAAAATTATTCTACTTTAAAAAAATAAAAAATATACAAATGGTTAATTTTGCAAAGCATAACTAAACAAAACAACTTTTAATTTGACATGCAGATCTAATACCGCCCATGCATGTGCATTACTAGTGTTGTATGCTTGCAGTGACCCAGCCATGATTTTATGTTAGATAGGGCAAGAAGTTCGAATGATTAATTTCAAAAAATACCTTGAACTTTAGGCCCTTTCGGATAAATAATATATAAACTTTTCTGTTATGAATTAATACCTCAATTTTGGTAATTTGCATATAAATAACATTAGCTTTTCATTTTTCTTAAATAATTTAATATCGTGCTTACATAGATTTTAGTGAAATTACTCATTTTTGTAAGATAAATATCACTCATTGTAATACCCAGTCCCCTATGAATATTTTCCGTACTTTAATAAATGATTTCCCCAAAATTTTTATATTTAAATCTTTTTTTTCCAACTAATATTTCTTATATTTTCTAAATATAATTTCTATAATTTTTCCTAAACCCTAACCAATCTTTTTCTAAAACCCTCAGCCAAAACAAAGCTCTCACTTTCCCAAACCCAAGCCCAACCCAACTAATAATCTTCCTGAGCCCGGCCCATGACCCTAACCCGACCCGACACCCAAACCCGACCCGACTCCCTCTCCCCTTCGCCTCTTTTCCCGCTCGTTTCCCCCGCTCCTCGTGCCCACGCCACGAGACCCGCGCCCATTTTCCCATGACCCGCGCTCGCCCCACGACCGCACTCCTCCAATGTCTCTCCCTAACGGCTGTGACGACTGCGCCCTCGTCGCCAACAAACTCCCCAACGACCCCTCTCTTCTCACAACCGACCCCCTCTCTCGTTCTTATTCCCTCACTCTCGCTCTCCCTTCTTCCCTCCTACGCACCACCATCGCCTTCATCTTCCTCACCCCGAGCACCCCAATGTAAACCCACCGCCGGAGCCCCCTATCGCCTCCACCAACCCAGCTCCATCTCGCCGACCTCACTACCAACCGAACCCATGACCGCCTGCTGCTGCTGCCCGTGCCCAGACCATCGCACCTACCGTGCCCTGCACTGCGTCTAACCAAGCACAAAGTTCAGCTGAACCTAAGCCATGTCGAGTCCGTGCCACACTGTGCCCATCTCCGTGCTACCGTGTACCCAGACGTGTCGCGTCCCGTGCCTACTCCTCATGCCACATCGTACTCAGTCCCCGTGCCACGTCGTGTCACCTCCCGTGCCACACCGTGCCCGATCCGATGCAAGCGCCGTGCCGCTCCCGCACCACGCACCGAGTCAAGACCGTGCCCAGTGCCGTGTCACGCCCGCGTCATCACCACGCCTGCTACCATGCCACGCCCGCGCCGCAGCCACGCCCAGTATCGAGTTACCACGCATTGCGTACGCACCACGCACCGTGTCCAGCATCGCGTCGTCTCGTGTGTCGAGACAAACTCTGCACGTTCGTCGCTTCTATATCAGTGACCGAGGCAAGTGTTCTCACTTGTTTACATGCTAATGATATACAATCTGATTTAATGCTTAATTAGACTATATACACCGATGTGCATAATCAAGATCGATCGATGTAAAGTCCTAGATCAAAACATGTCTTAAAATGGCGAAACTCATGATGTTTAGACCCTAATATTGTTAAAAAACGTTGTGTACAAATTTGGTGGCAAATCGATGCCATTTCTACACATAAGTGACGCCCTAACCTTAATACCGAAACTTACAATTTACCGAACACTTGACACTGTAAAATTCATAATTAATTATAGAAAAATCCAATCGCAGCGTGCTTGGGTTTTTTACGAAGGGTACTGCATAATAATTAACCCGACATGTAGCTTTACTATTATATATATCCTCTGAATATCGAAAATAAGGAACTTACCTAACCTTGGACCGCTGTCCATAGCAGGAACTTACCCTTGACATGGATTTGAACCCCTGAAACCTTAATTTTTAATTGTGATAGTGTGCGGAACCAATTACCGCTACGTATACAATTGTTTCATCTTTCCAATGGTACTAGTTTTACTAAATTCCAGTATCTTTTGGTATTTAAATCATATTTTAAACGGATGACTTGTACGGCAGTTTTCTGTCATTTCAGTTTGCATTCTTCGTCAGTAATCTGATCGTAACTCCTAAACCACAATGAATATTGTTGATCCGTCTTCTGTTCTGTAAAGTTAACTCATAGCCATACAGTAGAGTCACCTAATTGTACCCCCAACTGGGAGTAAAGTGTGTTACGAAACGGACTTCCAGTTCAGAAACTGGATTTCCAGCAGTGAACACTTAAAAGGAAATGACTATAACTAGCAAACCTGAAATCCGATTGATGCGAAACCAATTTTTATGGACTAATAATTAAACTCACTGAGTATTCCTTTTATATTGTTTTGCTAAATTCTGCACGTGTGATTTATAGTAAATTTTGCAAGTTGTATGACACTGGCTGCTATATTTTATTCGTATCATAATTAATTGCATTCTTATCATATCATGTAGCGGTTATACCCTCATTGAATAGTGGTCACATACATTGATAACCTAGTGATTGTGTTACATTACCCAGTGATAAATATTAGTGATTGGATTGTGGCAAGTACGTTGGTGTATAAGCGTGATAGAATAGTGAACGTGACACGTACTTGTATACAATCCGTGGAACCAGTTAATTATTGCATTGTCGACGCCTATGGGGCATATGTAAGTGTAACTATAACTGGTATATGACGAGTATGGAAGCACTTATATTTGTGTCATAGGTAAGACATCGAGTACTATCCATTTATCTTGAATACCAGTCGAGCCATGCATGATGGAGATCCTGTCTCCAGTTCTCGCGCAGACTTGTCATGGAGCGACTAGTATTTGGGTTCATGGTCGGTGTTTGATGTAGACCGTGGGTGTGGGGTAGTTTGAGTGTGAGTTCGATCAACGGAATCTCGGGAGTCCCACTGCCGGCATATACAGCGATTTTGGGAGTCATATGGGTGATATTACCGATTATTAGCGAGCGTGATTCGAGCCCGTGTTCCCTTGCCCTTAGGGCTTACCCTTGGGTTGGGGATACTCTTACGGTGGTTGACGCTCACACTTAGACTGACAATAGGTTTAGTGACCTGGACAGTGAGACTTAGAGACTGGTAGGTTTAGTGACATGGACATTGCATTGATTAATGATCTGATACACTTTCTTTATCGTTACCGGTACCGATTATTTCATACCCGCGTCATCGTTCGATATTGACTGCTTCATGCTCATCATCATTGCACGTGTTTACATAATATATATATATATATATATATATATATATATATATTGCTATTGTGTTGCTCTGACGACCTGAGTATGTATGCTCAGAGTGAGAAGTTGACTTAGCTCGGATCAGGAACTGTCATGCCTCGAGGATATTGCGGACATCTTGATCAGCCACGCCCGCGCTGTCTTTTCTTTGATTTCCATCTGGTTAGTTTTGTATCTATTTTGGTAGTATTTAGTGACTGCATTTCTCTTTACTTGTGCTATGATTACTGATTACCACGTAGTGCTAGAAGCCGAAGTGTGACCACGGCAGGATATTTTCTCGACCGTAGGAGCATGGCTGGCCTTGTCACCCCTCGTATTCCGTATTTTGGGAAGCGGGGCGTGACATGGTTTTGTTGGTATCAGAGCGCCAGGTTTAAATTAGGATTACAGTTTCCTAGTAGGGCTTGACAATTTAAGTCGCTCATTCGGTCTAGATTGTAAACTTGTTATCCTCAACTAGAATCCCCATTGTTCGTCAAGCTATATTTTGACTCCATCCGCTAGAGTTTTGGGTGACTTAGTAGAGTTATATGATTGTAACTATGAACTGCAGTATAGTTATAAGGCAGCACTCTGCTGGAGTGACTTGGAGTTCTACATTTGATTTCCACTCGTTTGAGTTTCACCTCACCATATATTCTTGTTTTGTTGTCCATTCTACATCTTATTCTGATTCCTATATATTCTGTACCTTATGTCGTCCTAAAAGTTGTTGTTTCAGGACCATGACTTCCAACAACTCTCCATCCTCCTCCACTATCCAGAGTCAGACCGTCGAGATTTTGGGTGTGCTGCAAGGTTTGATGGAAGCCCATGAGCGAACAAACAGTCTCATAACTGAAGGACTGAGAAGTCAAATGACTCTGTCATGCTCCGCTTCCCAGTATATGGGCAGAGGACGCGACGAGGCCGCTACGTATTTACTCAGAAGTAAATACGCTGAGTGTAATTAAGCAATATAAAAGGAATATACACAAGAGACAAATGTAATGAACATCAACCTTATTTATTAACATTCTTTTTACAATACATCTGAAAAGTAAATACATGGAATAGAAAGCAATGCCTAAACATTGGCATAACAGAAATGGAAAGTACTGAAATGAAATGTACAAGTATCTAGAGCTCTGGATCGTAAGCTAGCTGGTCCAAATACTCGCTGGTGGGCTCGGTCTCGTGAAGGTCCGATTCACCTGACAACATTCTAAAGAAGAAAGAGAAGGAATATCTTCAGCGAACAAATCGCTCGGTAAGTCCCAAAGATGAGGGAGAAATAGAATAGACAGAGAGAGAGAGAGAGTGTAACTTTTAAAATGGTATTATATTGTTATAATATTGTATTTAGTGTTAACGTTGTTGTTTGTAGCTTGGTACAGAAGAGCCCAGTGTATACGAGAGGAGTCTCACTTACCCTGGAGACTAAGGTATCAGGAGTACAAGGAACCGTTCAGCCACGGTACAACGGCAATTGAATTCAGGTTATGTGTATTATGGTTGCAGTCTCATGCCACTTCTAACACCTTCCGTACCAATCTACCCCTTATAAACTCCGCGATGTCTTGTCTGTATTGTATTGTCTTGTAAATGTATTGTTTGTACTGTTTTGTAAATGTAAATGGAAGACTTGTATTGTAAATGGAAGACTTACCAAAACCATGATATCGTATAAATGGAAATGGAGGTACTGGATAATCATGTAAATGGAATATATCCATAGTTCGGTTCAGTCAAGTTATATAGATTGTATAGATTGAACAGATTGAATATATGGATTCATGGATTCATGTTGAATTGTAGTTTGATACTTGAATCATATTCAAGTCATATTGATTATATTGAGACTCGGTCTGAGTCAGACAATTAGAAAAGAAATTGAAATCCTGAATTAAGTTTTGATGTTATCGGTAACCGCTGCGCATGGACGGCAGGATTTGTGTCTTTTTCAAAGACGATTACCGTGTTGATAACACCGTTTGTTAAGTTGTCTATCTTAAATAGGCAAGCACCCATATCTCCGACTCCCTAAGGCTCAAGAGACTGGTCCCGCTTAAACCTATGTTTACTAGGGTCCTTATTGTAATTTAATATAACTTGAGGGGGTTTTATGTAAAAATAATTTTGTATAATTTTCAAAATACACTTCAAGTATTTTATTATCGTCTTTAGAGTTTTCATTGATGTATATTTTATCATTGTGACATTTCTAGTGAATAAACCTATTTTTCATAATACATGGTATTTAATTGTAAAACCCACCGTTGCCGGTCCCAAGTCCGGATGAGAAAGGGTGAGGGTTGTGGTAGGCTTGTGACAGCCAACGGAAAACTTTGTCACATTCTATAACATGAACCATAATAAGAATATCGTTGGGGCGTCCCCTACTCAGCGACGCGCTACATCGGATCCCGGGTGTAGTGTTAAATATGCAAGGGCTTGGTCGTCGTCCAGATGCGGCGCGCTACATCGGACCCCGGGTGTAGTGACAAATAAGCAAGGGTCATCGTCCAGAGACGGCGCGCTACATCGGACCCCGGGTGTAGTGACAAATAAGCAAGGGTCGTCGTCTACAGACGGCGCGCTACATCGGACCCCGGGTGTAGTGACAAATAAGCAAGGGTCGTCGTCCAGAGACGGCGTGCTACATCGGACCCCGGGTGTAGTGACAAATAAGCAAGGGTTTCATAGGATCCGTCTGGCTTCCTGGAACATAGGTTCCCTTACGGGTAGACTAATAGAATTAGTGAAGGTGATGATTAGGAGGAGAGTTGGTATTATGTGTTTGCAAGAAACTAAGTGGGTAGGTGAAAAGAGTAGAGTCATAGAGCCTTGGGGTTATAAGCTTTGGTATACGGGTAGAGATAAAAATCGTAATGGGGTAGGTATAATCATAGATAGACGGTTGCTTGAGGATGTAGTTGAGATTAGGAGAAAAGGTGATAGAATTTTACTGGTTAAGCTTATTCTAGGTGGAGAGATCTTTAATGTTATTAGTGCTTATGCACCACAGATAGGTCTTGATGACGCTAGTAAGCGTCTATTCTGGGAGGATTTAGACGAGGTGGTGCAAAGTATACCTAGTGGAGAGAAGTTATTTATTGGTGGTGATCTTAATGGACATGTAGGTACTAGTCGTAGTGGGTTTGATACTATCCATGGAGGTTTTGGTTTCGGACAAAGGAATGAAGTAGGTGACTCGATTCTAGATTTTGCTTTATCTTATGACTTGATCTTAGCAAACACCTGGTTTAGGAAAAGAGAGTCCCACCTTATCACTTTTAGGAGCGGATCAAATGCTAGTCAAATAGACTTTTTTCTGACGAGAAGAATAGATAGAGGTTGTTGTATCGACTGTAAGGTAGTGCCAGGTGAGAGTGTAACTACTCAACATAGACTCTTAGTTTTAGATTTTCGATTTAGAAGAGAACCTAGGAAGATTAGACGTAAGGTAGAGCCTAAAATTAAATGGTGGCGATTGAAAGAAGGTAATCAAAAGGCTTTTATAGATCGTGTAGTACAAGAAGCGGATTGGCAGTCGGAAGATGATCCAGACAAAACATGGAACAAAATGGCTAGTTGTATCAAGAAAGTAGCTAGAGATCTACTTGGTGAGTCGAGAGGTGGTGCTCCACCATCTAAGGACATATCATGGTGGAATGAAGATGTAAAGGCTGCTATTAAAATTAAAAGGGATTCTTATAAAGATTTGAAGAAAAGTAGAGATGTGGAGAGATTTGAGAAGTACAAAATGACTAAAAAGGAAGTTAAGAAAGCTGTTCAGGAAGCTAAATCTAAGGTCTACAAGGAGGTGTACGAGAAATTAGACACTAAAGAGGCTGCAAATGATATATACCGGATTGCTCGAATGCGGGAAAGGAAGACTAGAGACTTATGTGCGGTGAAGTGTGTCAAAAATGAAAATCAGAAGGTTTTAGTTCGAGATGAGGATATCAAGGAAAGATGGAGAGATTATTTTGACAAATTGTTCAATGAGAGCTTTACTAAGAATTTGGATGGACTTGTCATTCAATCTCAAGGTATAAATCGTGATTTCATGCGTAAAATAAGACTTACTGAGGTTAAAGAAGCTTTGAACAGAATGGGTTTAAGAAAAGCGGTTGGTCCTGACGGGATTCCTATCGAGATTTGGAGATGCTTAGGAGAAATAGGCATTAAATGGCTGACAGATCTGTTTAATAAGATTTGGCAGACAAAAAAGATGCCAAATGAATGGAGGAAAAGTATCTTTGTACCTATCTACAAGAATAAGGGTGACATTCAAAGTTGCTCAAACTACCGTGGAATAAAACTAATGTGTCACACCATGAAACTTTGGGAGAGAGTGATTGAACACAGGCTAAGGAAGGATATTAAGATAACAGAGAACCAATTTGGGTTCATGCCTGGACGATCGACGACAGAGGCGATTCATTTGCTTCGTCAACTTGTCGAGCGCTTTCGAGAGAGGAGAAGAGATTTGCATATGATATTTATTGATTTAGAAAAAGCGTACGACAAGGTACCTAGAGAGGTATTATGGGGGACAATGATGAAAAAGGGGGTCCCCGTCAAGTATATTGACATAATCAAGGATATGTACGACGGAGTAGTGGCAAATGTCAGAACTTGCGGTGGCTTAACAAGTGATTTTCCGATTACTATTGGTTTACATCAAGAATCTGCATTAAGTCCTTTCCTGTTTACCATCGTGATGGATGAGCTTACTAGAACTATCCAAGATGAGGTCCCTTGGTGTATGCTATTCGCTGATGATATTGTTCTAGTAAATGAGATGAAAGCAGGGGTTAATGCCAAATTGGAATTATGGAGACAAACATTGGAATCTCGGGGATTCAGATTGAGCAGGTCCAAGACAGCGTATATGCACTGCAAATTTAGTAGCCAGAGAAGTCAAAACCATATTGGTATAACATTGGAAGGGCAAGAGATATCACCGAGCGACCAGTTTAGATATCTAGGTTCCATCATCCAAAGGAATGGGGAGATCGATAGTGATGTTAATCAAAGGATCCAAGCTGGTTGGTTGAAATGGAGGAGTGCAACAGGGATTTTGTGTGATCGTAACTTTCCGTTAAAATTGAAAGGGAAGTTTTATCGGAGCGCTATTCGGCCTGCCTTATTATATGGTACAGAATGCTGGGCTCCTAAGAAGCATCATACACAGAAGATGCACGTAGTGGAGATGCGCATGCTTCGTTGGATGTGCGGTAACACTAGAAAAGACAAGGTGCGAAATGAGGATATTCGTGCAAAAGTTGGTGTAGCACCCATGGAGGAGAAGATGCGGGAAAACCGGCTTAGATGGTTTGGTCATGTGCGACGCAGACCTATGGAAGCACCGGTTCGACGAATAGATACTCTCGATATGGGTAATGGCAAAAGGGCAAAAGGGAGACCGAAGAAAACATGGATGGAGGTGATACGAAACGATATGGTTGCCAAAGGACTCAATGAAAGTATATTGTTCGATAGAAGTGAGTGGAGACAGAGGATTCATGTGCTGGACCCGGCGTGATTCTCATGTTGGTTCATGTAGCCTACCCCATATGCTTGGGATAAAAGGCTCAGTTGTTGTTGTTGTTGTATGGTATTTAATTGTAAAGTATTGAACTTGTATGAAATTGCATGGTATTTCATGTGAAGTGATTCTTTTTTATTTAGAAAAAGTTGGAATATTTATACTATATCAAAAATAGATATTTTGATGATACATATATATAATTATAAAATAATTTAATTTATTATTTTTCTAGAAATCTCATTTTCTTAAGATATTTGTATTTTTAAATCTTTCAAGACTGTATGCTCCTTGTGGAGGCCTGCATCTCGCACTACTAAGCGCGAGGATGTGCGATAATCCGCATCATCCCGAATGGGTTCCCCGAAACGGGTTGTAGCGGCGCTTTGCAAAGATTTGTTTAAAATACATAATCTTGTAGAAAAAGGTTTTGTAGTTTATGGTAGTTTTATGTAAAATCGTATTTTCCCAAAACTATATTCCCAAAAATTATCGTGCTATGTTACATATGAGTGTTGTGAGGAGGTAGGTCATTACCTCGTGAACTATCTAAAGGTATAGCAAGGAACTATGATGTTTAATATCGAAACTAAAATACATGGTATTTTTCTAAAAATGCGATAAAAATTACAATATATATTCTTTTGATATGGAACTTGTTCAATATGTTTTGTTAATGATTAATAATCATGTTGTGAGAGTTTGGTATTGTTGTGTTTAAGAAAAAATGGAACTTTTAAACAAAACCGAATCGAAAGTCGGATTAACTCCGCTTCCGTCGGGTTTTAGAATTACGAGTTTTCAGAATAGAAAAGAGAAGAGGGAGGAGGGACTTACTGGATTGTAGATTAGAAAAAAGGAAGAGGGAGTGATAGGAGGTGCCGGTGCGTCATTTCGTCGTCGGGAGCTCCTAGGATCGTCGTTGGAAGTTCGTCGAAGCTTCGCCCTTCGCTAACTCCACTTGTACACAAAAGTTCTAGGGAATTTTCTTGAGAGTTTGGACAGAGTTTGTGAGTGAGGGGGTGTGTGAATTGGAGTGGTATTTATAGAAAAAGATTAGGGTTAGGGTTTGATAGAAAATGCATTAAAAATTATGCATTAAAAAGATTTTAATTAGGTTTTTTAATCCTCTGTAATAATGCAGGAAATTTAAACAGTGTAGGAGTTATGGGGAGGCAAAGAGGCACAGAAGTCGAGAAGGGAAAAATCGGATTTGGGATGAGTCGGTCGGCGGCGGCGGCCGAGTCAGGCGCGTCGCCAGCCGAGTCAGGCCGGGTCTCGTTGCCATGTGTCCCCCGTCGCTTGGTCCACCTCTTGGACTTGTTTGTTTTATATGCGACTTTTGGGTTTACGGGTTATGCACGTGTAGACCCTTGGGCTTCTAAAAATATTAAAAGAAAACTAATAAAAAATAATGTGGCTGATAGGATTTGAACTCTGGTGCTTTGGTTCAGCAGTTCAAGGTGTTACCATTGAGCTACAAGCTCTTTCTTACTGTTCTAAAGCAAAACAAACTTATAACTTGTGCTCAGGCAAAAGTACCCCTTTCTGTATTTTTGAAAAAAAATTGTACAGAAAGTTTAGGGTTGTTACAGGCTCAGGCACCAATGGAAGCCCCCAATCATAGGAGAATTCCTGTTAGACAAAGAGGTGGTGTGCAGATGAAGCGCTCATTTGTTACTCAGCAACAGAAGCAGCAGAGAACTCAACGTTGTGGTTATTGCAAGAGACCAGGACACCTTCAGAGAGACTGTCGCAGGGCTAAAGGGCAGTGCTTGATTTGTGGATCCGACGAACATCTTGTCAATGGTCGCCTTAGAAGGAAGGAGCTGCAAGGTGGAGATTCGGCAACGTCTTCCAAATCTGCTTGAGTGACTTGTTTGTTTTCGTACTTAAATTTCGAGGACAGCACGGACCCAACACAAGATTCAGACTTGCCTTACGAGATTACAGAGATCTAGATATCAACGTGGAGTTATCACCTTTCCTGCTTTCAATAAAGACATTGTTACTCTATTTAGTAGATGTTTCTTTTCGTTTAAAATACTGTATCCGTTGAACTTCTTAGTTTGAATGCGATAAAGTTATGGATTGTGACTAACTACTTTTGTTTGACTCACTATATTTAGACCCTAAGCTTAGTCGACACAATGGTTCATCACCGCACCCCTGATTATCTTTTCGATTAGGTTGTATCTTGCCGTATACCTCTGTCCGAAATTGTCAAACCCTATACTCTTCGTTAAATTATATCTCTCCCTAATTTTGATTCCGATTTTCATCCTTTATCTTTATATCATTCCGAACAACCCGATTCCTCCTCACCATTCTTCCATTTCAAGTGCTTGCTCGCTGCGTCAACCTTCGAAGTATACCGCAATACTTACTCTAGCTAGTTTACTGTATATTACTAGCGTTTTTTTCCTGTTAACATAGTTATAACTAGTAGAGTTTACTATATTAAATTTAGAGTTTTACCTATTTGTAATTACTTAGATTCCCATTATTTGTTAGTAAGTATTTTAGTTTTACTCCCTGTCTTGAAATGCCCTACTATTTTATCTTCTCAATAGTTCAAACTTACGTCGTATATTCTATTTCTAGTAAATTGTCCCTATTTATGCTTTTCATACTATCGTCCTTTATTATGAAGTTCCATTCTTCGTGCCTTTTGTCTTGAAAATCTTTTGATGTCATTTGGAGCCATTTTCTACTCTATTTTTCTTTTAATGTTTTATTGTTTATTATACTGTTATTATTTCTATTCATTTCGGTTGTTGGCGTTCTTTTGATTAACTTTCAAATTTTTTTATATTATTGTGGTTTGAGTTTTCTTTAAAATAAGTTTCATATTGATTTTCTATATAGTATTTTCTTTTCTTTGTTCATATTTATGCCAACTATCTTTTGTTTTTGTATTTACATTTACTTACGTATTCTTATGCTCCAATCGATTTAAATTTTATATTTACCGTAATATAAATTATGGTTATCTTTTATTTACTTGTACTTATATCATTATCTCGGTATTATCTTAGTTTCTTTTGTATTATATTATCCCTGCACTCTTGCAAATATAGTTTGGTTTGGTTTTTACGTTAATTGTTGATATCTAGTTGTTTACTAGCCATCTACATTTCCCTTACATTTTTCTTCTGCATTTTTACCGTATGTAAATTCTCAACCTATTATATAATTGCTTGGTTTATAGTTTTACTAAAATAGTTTTGGTTCTTAAGACCTATCCGTCAATCATTCACTATTACTTGTTATTGTCATACAATTTTTTTTCCACTCTCTCTCTATATATAGTTTATTACGATTATTTGTTATTTATTTTGACCTTACATATGATTTTTCCTGCTCTATTTTGCTTACATATAAGTGTTCGAATTTTCTAGTGGTTGCTTTTCGCATGACTTTATAACATATTGTTTATTTTAATTTCGAGGACGAAATTTTATATAAGTGGGGTATGATATAATACCCAGTCCCCTATAAATATTTTCCGTATTTTAATAAATGATTTCCCCAAATTTTTTATATTTAAATCTTTTTTTTCCAACTAATATTTCTTATATTTTCAAAATATAATTTCTATAATTTTTCCTAAACCCTAACCAATCTTTTTCTAAAACCCTCAGCCAAAACAAAGCTCTCATTTTCCCAAACCCAAGCCCAGCTCAACTAATAATCTTTCTGAGCCCGGCCCATGACCCTAACCCGACCAGACACCCAAACCCGACCCGACTCCCTCTCCCCCTTCTTCTTCTCCCCTTCTCCTCTTTTCCGGCTCGTTTCCCCTGCTGCTCGTGGCCATGCTACGAGACCCACGCCTACTTCCCCACGACCCGCGCTCGTCCCACGACCGCACTCCTCCAACGTCTCTCCCTAACGGCGGCGACGACGCGCCCTCGTCGCCAACAAACTCCCCGACGATCCCTCTCTTCTCACAATCGACCCCCTCTCTTGTTCTCATTCCCTCACTCTCTCTCTCCCCTCTTTCCTCCCACGAACCACCATCTCCTTCATCTTCCTCACCCCGAGCACCCCACTGTAAACCCACCGCCGGAGCTCCCCCATCGTCTCCACCAACCCAGCCCCATCTCGTCAACCTCACCACTAACCGAACCCCCTGGACCACCTGCTGCCGCTGCCCGTGCCCAGACCATCGCACCCACCGTGCCCTGCGCTGCGTCTAGCCAAGCACAAAGTCCAGCTGAACCCAAGCCGTGTCGTGTCCGTGCCACACCATGCTCGCCTCCGTGCCACCGCGTACCCAGACGTGTCGCGTCCCGTGCCCACTCCCCGTGCCATATTGTACTCAGTCCCCGTGCCACGTCGTGCCACCTCTCGTGCCACACCGTGCCCAATCCAGTGAACGCTCCGTGCTGCTCCCGCACCACGCACCGAGTCAAGACCGTGCCCAGTGCCGTGTCACGCCCACGTCATCACCACGCCCGCTACCGTGCCACGCCCGCGTCGCCGCGGCGCCCAGTACCGAGTCACCACGCACCACGCACCGTGTCCAGCATTGCGCCGTCTCGTGTGTCGAGACAAACTCTGCACGTTCGTCGCTTCTATATCAGTGACCGAGGCAAGTGTTCTCACTTGCTTACATGCTAGTGATATACAATCTGATTTACTGCTTAATTAGACTATATACACCGATGTGCATAATCAAGATTGATCGATATAAAGTCCTAGATAAAAACATATCTTAAAATGGTGAAACTCATGATGTTTAGACCCTAATACTGTTAACAAATGCTGTGTACAAATTTGGTGGCAAATCGATACCATTTCCACACATAAGTGACGCCCTAACTTTAATACCGAAACTTACAATTTACCGAACACTTGACACTGTAAAATTCATAATTAATTATAGAAAAATCCAATCACAGCGTGCTTGGGTTCGTTGCGAAGGGTACTGCATAATAATTAACCCTACATGCAGCTTTACTATTATATATATCCTCTGAATATCGAAAACAAGGAACTTACCTGACCTTGGACTGCTGTTCATAGCAGGAACTTACCCTTGACATGCATTTGTACCCCTGAAACCTTAATTTTTAATTGTGATAGTATGTGAAGCCAATTACCACCGAGTAGAAAATTGTTTCATCTTTCCAATGGTACTGGTTTTACTAAATTCCTGTATCTTTTGGTATTTAAATCATATTTTAAATGGATGACTTGTACGGCAGTTTTCTGTCATTTCAGTTTGCACCCTTCGTCAGTAATCTGATCGTAACTCCTAAACCACAATGAATATTGTTGATCCGTATTCTGTTCTGTAAAGTTCACTCATATACCTACAACTAGTTGTACAGTAGCGTTGCCTAATTGTGCCCCCAAGTGGGAGTAAAGCGTGTTACGAAACAGACTTCCAGTTCAGAAACTGGATTTCCAGCAGTAAACACTTAAAAGGAAATGACTATAACTAGCAAACCTGAAATCCGATTGATGCGAAACCAATTTTGATAGACTGATAATTAAACTCACTGCATACCCCTTTTATATTGTTTTGCTAAATTCTGTACGTGTGATTTATAGTAAAATTTTCAAGTTGTATGATACCGGCTGCTATATTTTATTCGTATCATGATTAATTGCATTCTCATCATATCACGTAGCATTTATACCCTCATTGAATAGTGGTCACATACATTGATAACCTAGTGATTGTGTTACATTACCCAGTGATAAATATTAGTGATTTGATTGTTGCAAGTACGTTGGTGTATAAGCGTGATAGAATAGTGAAAGTGACACATACTTGTACACAATCAGCGGAACCGGTTAATTATTGCATTGTCGACGTCTATGGGGCATATGTAAGTATAACTATAACCGGTATGGGACGGGTATGGAAGCACTTATATTTGTGTCATTGGTAAGACATCGAGTACTGTCCATTTATCTTGAATATCAGTCGAGCCATGCATGATGGAGATCTTGTCTCCAGTTCTCACGTAGACTTATCATGGAGCGACTAGTATTTGGGTTCATGGTCGGTGTTTGATGTAGACCGTGGGTGTGGGGTAGTTTGAGTGTGAGTTCGATCAACGGAATCTCGGGAGTCCCACTGCCGGCATATACAGCGATTTTGGGAGTCATATGGGTGATATTACTGATTATTAGCGAGCGTGATTCGGGCCCGTGTTCCCTTGCCCCTGGGGCCTACCCTTGGATTGGGGATACTCCTGCGGTGGTTGATGCTCACACTTGGACTGACGATAGGTTTAGCGATCTGGACAGTGAGACTTAGAGAATGGTAGGTTTAGTGACATAGATATTTCATTGATTAATGATCTGATACACTTACTTTATCGTTACCGGTACCGATTATTTCATGCTCGCGTCATCGTTCTATATTGACTGCTTCATGCTCATTATCATTGCACGTGTTTACATAATATATATATTGCTATTGTGTCGCTCTGACGACCTGAGTATGCATGCTCAGAGTGAGAAGTGGACTTAGCTCAGATCAGGATCTGTCGTGCCTCGAGGATATTGCGGATATCTAGATCAGCCACGCTAGCGCTGTCTTTTCCTTGATTTCCATCTGGTTAGTTTTGTATCTATTTTGGTAGTATTTAGTGACTGCATTTCTCTTTACGTGTGCTATGATTACTGATTACCACGTAGTGCTAGAAGCCGAAGTGTGACCACGGCAGGATATTTTCTCGACCGTAGGAGCATGGCTGGCCTTGTCACCCCTCGTATTCCGTATTTTAGGAAGCGGGGCGTGAAACTCATAGATCTCTAAAGTTAAAACCATTTATTTCAACATAGGCATATTGTATTATATTTTTTTAAATGTAATGTTAAAACAAACTATTTCAACATAGAAATTTAGATTGCAATAGAAAAGTCCAAAATGATCAGCCATATGTTAGTAATGTGCTCCATATTCATAAATATCCTAGTGATTCCAAGAATGTTAATATTTCAATAATTGAAGGAAACAAGGTTATGCGTTCAAATAAAAATCAGGTGTCTCAATAGCAGCCTACCGGAAAGAAAGTTGACATTGCGTCTGTCAAAAAAAATTCAGGTCAAATTGATATCATGTCCTCCCACACGGAGTGTGTACTTTCTACTAAAGCATGGGTATCTCAAACTTTCTTTCAAGATACACTGATCGTGCACAACTTTATTGTCATGATCCAACCAAATTTTGCGCATGAAACTGCTCCCTGTCATGATCTTACGCTCCACCTTCGTCTGGTCCAACCGAAGATGCTACTGTTCCCCTCCGAACGGCGGCCAAGACAGGGACGTCTTGCCTATGATTCGAGGCAGATGCTATTTGGTTTTATTCGTCCACCTCTCCGAAGATGCCAAGTTGATTTATGGCACCGTGTATCGGAGGTTTAGACGGATGCGGCCGAATAGCATCTGCCCGTTCGGAGGGGAACAGATTCTGGCACGCCCGGTGGGACGGTTTCCTCTTTCTACTCCACACTTCGTGTGTCGTGTTCGCGAATAAATCGCGGTTTGCTGTGGTTGCTTTTGGATTCAAGGTACTTAGATTTGGTGTCTTGCTCCGGGCAGAAAACAGAAGATCAATGGCTTTAAACTGCACTACCTGCAACTGCAACTCTCGCTCCGTCCCTGCTGGAGGAGTGACTTACGGACCCCAAGTGGCCTCTCTTTTCAAGATGCCAGTGGAGCAGGCAACTCAACCCACCACTGGACTATTCTTCGGGACCATGCTCCCACCGCTGAGCTTCAATGCCCCAATGACGTTGCAAGAAGCTCCAAAGAAGTCGGTTTTTGATCGACTTACCACTGCCGCGGCCCCTCTCAATGGGTCGCCCAACTTCAGTACCTCAGTTTTCAACAGACTGGGCCAGAACGTCTGCAAGTCCGTGATACCCGAAGCTGCCATCCCAAATCGGATAGACACCCCGGCTCAAGCGGACAAAATCATTGGAAAGGCTCCTCCTTCCAAGAAGTTAGTTTTTACAAGGCTGACCATTCCGGTTGCTGCTCCAGGCGAGGTCCTTAAAGCTACTTCCCCTGCTCAGAGGTTTGTCTTTGACAGATTAGACATTGCTTCTCAACGGGTGTCAGTCTTTGACAGGCCAACACCAATAACAGTCTCTCCTCAAAGCGAGATGCACGACGAAGTCACCCTTATAGCTGAAACAACTCCATCCGCAAGACACGCTCAACGTCGCCACTGGCGCCGAGTGAGGAAGGCTGGGGGCAACCACCCCTCTGGGATAACTCCGCCAGCTCCAATGGTGGGGATCGATGCTGCTGTTCCAACCGGGAACAGCTTTGAATTGCTGAACACGGTGCACAGAAACTCTCCTACTACGGTGTTGAAACGAACTCCTTCACCTGTGGAGAATGCTCCAGAGAAAAAGCTAGAGCAGCCCCCTTAACGGCTGTCCTCTAAAATCTACAAGGTCTGGCATCAAGTCCAAGAGTCAGTGATCGATCAAGACTACCTCCGCCGACAGAAAAAGATGAAGGTTCAGCAGGATAAGGGCTACTCTGTCAAGTCGGAAAAAGCAACAGCTGGATGGGTGCCCACTACAACGGCTCCCTCAACGTCAATCACTCAGAAGAAAAGGAGGCCGCAAAAAGCCCCTGTGAATATGGCGAACCGTAAAAGCGCTGAACACAAACGCCCAAAGTCTGGGGGCATGGTGGTGCACACTGTTTATATGGCTTCCGGAAAGGAGGAAATCCGTGCTTTGACTGGTCACCGACCGCTCACTCGATCCATGACAAAAGTCCAGGAGCAGCAACAGAAGCTTTAGGAAATGATGACTGCAATGGCTACACTTACCGAGCCAGAAGAAAGTTCGGAGGCGTCATCAGAACAGCGTCACGAACAAGAGACTGATGCTGGTTTCTTACGCAGAGTCCAAGAAAAGAAGGACAAAGAAGCCGCAGAGCAAGCGGCTAACATAAAACAAATGGCGCTCCTCTTCCAAGATATGGTAGGGATGATGTTACAGCTGGACCCTCCAGCTGATGACCCTCCAATCATTGTTGAAGACGATAGAAGGGAGACATCTAATCCTTCGCCGGCTCTTTCAGTAGCCAAGGATGAAACCATTTCTAAGGCCGCGCTCGATGATTATATTGCTCAGCAAATACGGGCTCATCAGGCGAATGAAGCGGCTGCGCAAATTGTTAGAACCGGACGACCCTATCCAAGCTGGTATGACCAAATCAGTTACCCGCCAGGATATATGATCCCTAAGTTCCATGTATATAAGGGGACGGGGAACCCACATCAGCATGTCGCTCAATTCAGGGCCTTATGCGGCAACACTGGAGGTGACGACAAGCTGCTGCTTCGCCAATTCATCGGCAGCTTAGCGGAAACAGCCTTTGAATGGTATTCAGAGCTACCTAACGACTCTGTTAAAACATTTACGGAAATGGAGCTACTGTTTACACAAAGATTCGCGAGTGCTAGTGGACGCACCCCGATAACAGCACTGATTAACTCCAGGATAAGGCCCGACGAAACGTGGGTCCGATACGCAACACGATGGCGGAACCTATGGTCAAAATGCGAACAACGCATAGAAGAGGCACCTGCGGTAGGCATGTTCGTGGGCACTCTTGATCCGCAAGCGACCATCTCACAATTTATGATGTTCTTCAGGCCGACCACCTTCCAGGTCTAGATCGATAAATTAGCCCAAATGGACCAGATGGGCCATGGACCGTCTCTTCCAAAACCAGACTCTCGAAATGAGAAAGGAAAAGGGAAGGCGATCGTCGTCGCCAATGCTCAGCAACAGCCGAGCAACTCAAAGCCGGCCGTTCGCCAAAACAACGTGCGTCCACGCCCATCCCTCGAGGAGAGACCGGGACGTCCTTACTCGTTTCCTCAGAATAAAACGAGAAGACTGTTCGAGCTGGCAGTGCGCAACAGACTCATCAATCTGCCAAGTCCAAAACGTCTGTCACAGCCAGGCGATCTCAATAATCCCAATTATTGCCCTTACCACCAAACGGTAAGTCACCCGATCGAGGATTGTTTCGTCTTTAAGGGATGGATCGAGGATCGGTACTTACAAGGCAAGTTCGCGCTGTCTGAAAACTGGAAGGTAAACCCGCCACAGTCGCACACTCCAAAGAAGACAGACATGATGGGGGCAGCTTGTTCTTTTGTTGAGGACGAAAATGATGGAGAAGACTGATCAGATGAATCCGAAGACTACGTAGCGAGTTGTCATGTGATCTCTCACTCATTGGTGGATGATAAAGAGGCTCCTTGCGCCGAGAAACCGAGGGCGGACCCTGAACCAGAAATTCTGCGGCCGTCAGACGAGTTGATCGATGCCTTCCTGAATGAGATTCGTCTGAAAGTTAAAGCCAATCAAGAGCATGAGATGGCCATACTAGAAGGAGCCAAACACCGACTACTAGACCAAAGAGTCGAGGCACTTCCGTCAAATCAAAGGTCATCCGCTGCGGATAAAAACAAATTCAAGAAGAGGAAAAGGTTCGCTAAAGCCCTATTGGTGGGAATGAAGCTACCACCCTCTGAAGAAAATACTCTCGGTGGAGTAGAGACGCATTCTAACTTCTGCTTATATCATCAGAAGATCATACATACTACTGAAGACTGTGACTCCTTTAAGTGTTGGTGGCAAGGGTATGTCGCTCAAAAGCAACACTTCAACAGGACAAAGCGTGAAGCTCGTAGACATCAGAAAAATACGATAGATGAGCGCAAAAGAGCCGCCGCCGACTGTCACAATGCCGACTCTAAGGGATTGCAAATTATCACCTTTGGAAGCGACTCTGACGAAGAAGCTGCCTTCAACCCTCTCCTCAAGGAATCCATTTCAAAAATGAAAGAATTGAGGAGTAGCGAGAACGTTCAGCTGTGCAATCGCACGCTACTCGGAAAAATTCTCGGCCCCACAAACAAAGAATCGAGCAAAAAGGATAAAGGGAAGGGAAAAACAGCCCTCGTAGCCAACACTCAATAGCAATCGAGTGGCCCTAGACCGGTTGTTTGCCGAAACAACAAGCGGCAACCCCTCCATGAAAAGTTGAAACTTCCTTACTCGTTTCCTTAAGATAAAATAAGGAGACTGCTTGAGCTGGCAGTGCGCGACAGACTCATTAATCTGCCGAGTCCAAAATGTCCGTTGCGGCCAGGCAATGTTCACGATCTCGATTATTGCCCTTACCACCAAACGGTAGGTCACCTGATCGAGAATTGCTACGTCTTCAAAAACTGGGTTGAAGATCAATACCAACAAGGCAAGTTCGTCATATCCGAAAACTGGAAGGTGAGCCCGCCACAACCGCACGCGACAGGAAAGATGGAGACGCCGGGGGTATCATGCTCATTCATAAAGAAAGCCCCATAGACCGAAAAGTCAGTAAACTAGAGATTCGCCTCGAATACGGCGACAGTGGACCGAAACGTCTTTAAACTAATAGCGGACCGCAACGTCCTTAAACTAATGGCGGACCGAAACGTCCTTAAACTAATGGCGGACCACTACGTCCTAAAACTAGCTGTTGACCGAGATGTCAATAAACTACGGTGGATTGAAACATCACAAAGCCGATATAAAAAAAAGATAAAAAAAATAAATAAACGGTATGTCCATAAGCAAAATGGGCACGGATGAAAACCTGAAAGGGCTCTGTGAGTAAAAACAGCAGGTCTACCGACGAGTGTTCGTGAAAACTCGAAAGGGCGCGACCTCGTAAAAAAAAAGAATAAAAAGAATAAAAAAAAGAAAGAAAGAAAACGGTATGTCCATAAGCAAAATGGGCACGGATGAAAACCCGAAAAAGCTCCGTGAGTAAAACCAGCAGGACTACCGGCGAGTGTTTGTGAAAACCCGAAAGGGTGCAACCTCGTTAAAAGACACTTACAGGGTCCTCTCGACCTTGTAAGGAAAAACCACCCGCGTGAGATCCTTACGACTCAGAGCAACACACTTAGGGATCCCCACGATTCCTAAGGAGAAAATACACTTGCGAGATCCTCACGACTCGTAAGGAGATCTCTCTTATGGGACCCTCACGGCTCATAAGATTTGAAAGTCTTAAATTACAGAGACCTAAACCCGTGCTTAAGCAACCCCACAACCTTCGATATTGCCCTACAAGCGGCTCAATACTGGCCCTTGTATACAATCTACGGGCGCGAATAAACATTTCCCTAACAAAGTCCCACCCGTGACTAGGGATATGCCCATATGGTGAACAACCCTAGTAAGTCCTTTCGACTTATAAGGAGAAAACCCTTTTGTAAGATCCTTATGACTTACAGGGGAACATACACTTAGGAATCCTCACGATCCCTAAGGAGAAAACACACCTACGAGATCCTCACGACTTGTAGGGAGAAATACCTTTGTGAGACCCTTACGGCTTATGAAGTCAAAAGCCTTAGTCGACAGAATCCTAACCCTGTTTACTAAGCCACCGTTGTTCAACATCGACAGAAGCAAATGATGATTTGCTCCTGGCAATATCCCAGTTGTAGCGATGCTGATGCTTAAAACCGATATCAAATTCCAAGCCCTTTCACGGCAAATGATGATTCGCTCCTGGCAATATTCCAGTTGTAGCGATGCTGATGCTGAGATTGGCGTCAGATTTCAACTTCCACACTCGCGATAAAAAAAAAATCAGCGGGCCATACATGCATACGAAACAGCCGAAATGATGGGGCAACTTGCAACAAAATCAGCAAGTAAAAATATATGCATACAAAAACAGCCGAAATGATTGGGCAATTCGCAATAAAAAGCAGCGAGTAAAAATAAAATAAATAGCCGAAATGATTGGGCAACTCGCAATAAAAAGCAGCGAGTGAAAATAAAATAAATAGCTGAAATGATTGGGCACTGCGAAAAATAGCCGAAATGATTGGGCAATCGCGGCCTTCGCGATATAAAAGCTGAAATGATAGAGCATCGCGGAAATAAAATAATAATATGAAAATGAATGAAACTTTTGCCCTACAGGTGAGATCACATCGATCCCTGTATACAATCCAGGGGCACGAACAAAGAGGGAACCATACCTTCCCAACAGGCTCCATCAGAAAGCGAAACCAAATCTCGACGGTTCATAGACAACCAAAGACAAACTCGACATTTGTCGCAATACTGCAAACACAATGTCAACAGACGAAGCAAAAGAAGATCCTTAGCTTCAGGGTCTCGACGTCGATATCGACAACTTAGAGATCACTAAAGGCGTTTCTCCGCACTCCAAATAGATGCAGACATGACGTAGACAATCGACCTCAGAGTCGCAATGAAACAGAACCATGACAAAGTCCCTAGTTCCAAATCTCAATGGCCACATCTACAGCCTGGAGATCAACAACGGTGTGCCTCCTCATTCCAGTAGGACATAGATGCAACACCATCAAACAGCGGAGCCACAGCAAAGTCCCTAGTTCTAAATCTCGACGGTTCACAGACAACCTAGAGACCGTCTCAGCATTCGTCTCGTTACCGCAGACGCAATGTCAACAACGGCGTTCCTTCACAGTCCAACAAGATGCAGAAGCGACATCAACAAAAGACCTCTTGGTCGAAATAAAGCGGAGTGACGGCAAAATCCCAACTCCACCTCAGCATTCATCTCGATACAGCAGACTCAGTCAAAGCAAACGAAGCAAAGGCCAAATTCCTAGCTTCAGGGTCTTGACGGCAAGTCATATGAAGCCTGAAAGACATTTGGAGATCATCTCGCACCAGCGCGGAGTGGTCACCACCTCGACGATCGTCTCGATACAGCAGACGAGATGTCACCCCAGCGTTCTTTCTCCAACAGGACTCGGACGCGACAAAGCAAACGAAGCGAAGGCCAAATTCCTAGCTTCAAGGTCTTAACGGCAAGTCATATAAAGCCTGAAAGACAATCGGAGATCATCTTGCACCAGTGCGGAGTAGTCACCACCTCGACGTTCGTCTCGATAACAGCAGACGAGATGTCACTTCAGCGTTCTTCCTCCAACAGGACTCAGACGTGACAAAGCAAACGAAGCGAAGGCTAAATTCCTAGCTTCGAGGTCTTAACGGCAAGTCATATAAAGCCTGAAAGACAACCGGAGATCATCCCACACCAACGTGGAATGGTCACCACCTCTATGTTCGTCTTGATACTGCAGACGTGATCATCAAACAGCGGAGCCACGGCAAAGTCCCTAGTTTCAAACCTCGACGGTTCACCAACAACCTAGAGACAACCGCGATATTCGTCTCGATACAGCAGACGCGATGCCAGCAAACGAAGCGAAGACCAAATTCTTAACTTCAAGCTCTTAACGGCAAGTCATATAAAGCCTGAAAGACAACCGGAGATCATCTCACACCAGTGCGGAATGGTCACCACCTCGACGTTCGTCTCGATACAGCAGACGCAATATCACCAAAAGGAGCCACGGCAAAATCCCTAGTTCCAAACCTCGAAGGTTCACTGGCAACCTAGAGACAACCGTGACATACGTCTCGATACAGCAGACGCAATGCCAGCAAACGAAGCGAAGGCCAAATTCCTAACTTCAGGGTCTTGACGGCAACTCACATAAAACCTGAAAGACTATCGGAGATCATCCCACACCAGCGCGGAGTGGTTATGACTCATCGGGGCTCCCCAAAATGAGCCCAACCTCAAGTAAAAAGCGGCATTGCAAAATTCCTAACGCTTGCTCTTCCGATGGTCAAACTGCCAAGGAGGATTGCTTGAAGACGTCTTGTCCAGCCCCCGAAGGGATCAGAGACACGGCAGTCGCAGGGCTACTCGAACAGCACGATTGCCTATCGAGGAATATATCAGCTTATGCGACGGTACGACGGCCAAAACCCTAAGTACCACAGACCCTAACGGACTTCTGTTGTAAAGAGCAGAGGTTAACTGTGACGTTAGGATATTCTTATGAGAAATGCTCGATTCGTCTCGACTCGTGAGGAAATTGATGTTTTTGCGAGAACTTCTCGATTCGTCTCGACTCGTAAGATAAAGCCTTAGGCAGTAAGGATTAAAAAACCTGTTTCCTAAGCACTGGGACTCTGCAAGTTGGCCCAAAACGGTCTCTTGCATACTATCCACTGGTCTCACTCTCCAAAGTCGAAACTCGATAAGGAGGGAAACAACCGCTTACGGGTCCTCTCGACTTGTAAGAGGGAAAATTCTCTTATAAGATCCTTACGACTTATAAGAGAAAATACACTTAGGAATCCTCACGATTCCTAAGGAGAAAATACACCTATGAGATCCTCTCGATTCGTAGGGAGAAAAGTCTTTATGAGACCCCCACGGCTCATAAAATTGAAAAGTCTTAGGTAGCAGATTTGAACCTGCGGCCTAAGCCATCGCTACCTCTTGAAGAAGCCAAGATAGAATGCTCGTTCTATTATCTGTCAGCCATGTTTGCTAAAGTAACATGCTGGTAATAAGAGAAAGAAGAAAGCGACAGAAAGAACATTCGATTTGCATTTGATCAAGCGCTCGAGACACACTCATTCATGCATGTGTAAAAGACTCAGAACGAGAAATAAGAAAAGCTGAAATGAAAAATTTTCCATTCATATTGCAAAGGGTTCTTACAATCATAAAGAAATAGACGAAGACATTATTCAAATGATTACAACGGCAAAACCTCAGATCCTGGACAGGGATTGAGGAACTCGAAAGTGACCTTGTACAAGACTTTCTAAGCTTGGCAAACCATCCTGGTGTGCTTCCTTTCGCGAGCACGGGCGTCGGGATCCCCACTGATGTCCTCCACCCTCCGATAGGCAGCAAGAATGGCGGACTGTTGAAAGGCCTGGTGCAAGAGATCGACAAGATTGTCTCGCCGTCTCTTCGAGATTAAGTTCATCAGGTACACCAAATGCACCTTGTCCTCGGCGGCGTCCAATGCCCTAAGCGGCATGCCGGTAAAGAATAGGGGAAGTGCTTCCCAGATGGCTCCCACAATAACCTTCAATAGAGGGGAGCGTCGAGGAAGCAGCTGACCATTATACGCGTTGAAGCGACTCATGATCTCAGCACACTCGGTATTAGTAAATTCTCGATTTTGGGAATGGCCGAGTCGGCGGATGTCCCCGTAGGAGATAATCTCATCGAGGTCGTACATGTGGGCGTCCATCACTCCTATAAAAGAAGATCGACAAAAATCAGCAACTCTTAAGAGTTCTTCTATGTGATTTAAAAGGAGCAAAGCTCCATTAATGAATCAAGAAATTATAAATGAAATCTTTCAGAGAGCAGAACTCTATTGATGGAATCCTAACAGGGTTCTCTTTAGATCCTTTTAGAGCAAAGCTCTGCTAAGTGAAACCCTAAATGGATTTTCTTTAGATCAGGGATCTATTGAGAGCAAGGCTTTGTCAATAAAAATTAATTTAATTTAATTAAAATTTTTACCTAAAAAGTGTTTTCTAAAGAAATTCTAACTCTTGAAGTTCTTGAAGGCAAGAGTAAGGCTCTGAAGTTTTGAAAGTAAAAATCTCAATATATGATGATCATCTGTGGAGGACCAAAGGTCCTATTTATAGGCATCAAATGCCCTTTCAACTTCCAAGAGTTGCCGCGACGGTTGGAATTCTGCCACCGCTGCGCTCACATTTGGAAGGCCACGTAAGCGCAACGGTGGGGGGGCATTTGTTTACCCCAATCAGAGTAAAGCTCTGTTCAAATTCCAAGGAGGGAAACGAAGCAACGCTTCGTTTCCTCCAATCAGAGCAAAGCTCTGTTTTGAAAACTAAAGTGAAAATTAAAATTAAAAATAAATGAAGCAACGCTTCAGATCCCCTGCGCTGCGCGCAGAACGCCACGTGTCAAAATCAGGCACGCCAGCGCAGCGCCCAAGGCAGCGCACTCAATCAGAGCAAGGCTCTTTAAAGGAAGCAACACTTCAGATGATCTGCGCTCTGCGCTGCGCGACACGTGGCAGCGCAGTTGCGCTAGCGCAGTTGCGCTGTGCTGTGCGCTAGCGCAGTTGAGCTGCGCTGTGCGTTGCGCGCCACGTGTCAGCGCAGTTGCGCTGCGCTCTACGCTGCGCGACACGTGTCAAGTGCATGTGCGTTTGCGCCAAACAGAATTAAAATTCCAGTAAGATTTTTCTGTTCTTATTAAAACAAGAAGATTGTCTTCTGTAAAACAGAAGCCCTTGGATCAAAGATCCAACGGTGGGGAAAATTCCCCAAATCACTCAGAGAATGATCTTTTTAACAAATTTAACAAATTAATGGGCACTATATAAAGGCCCCTAGACCCCAATTCCAAAAAAAAAGTGAATCAACACAGAGAGAACTCCTTTAAAGAAAATTTTGAGAAGAGCTCAAAGAAAGGAAAGGTAAAAACCTTAAATAAAAGAAGAATTTCTTTTAAAAAAGATCATTGATCTAAGAACAAGATCAAAGATCTTCAATAAAAATATAATAATAATAAAGGCATTGCCTTTTGATGAACCACTGGTTCTTTGAAAACAAAAAAATTTGTTTTCTTTGATCAAAATAATAAAACAATGCCTTGCACTTGTAAATCTGTACTGTTGTGCTCTTGGGTTAGCGCAAGCCACCAGAGAGCGCCACGTGTCAGCTCCAGAACAACTTGCGCTATGCGCTTTTAAAATAGAGCATTGCTCTCTGAAATTGGTTTAACTCACCAGAGCGCGCCACGTGTCAGTAGCGCAACGCACTGCGCTAACTGCGCTTGCGCTCACCAGAGCGTGACACGTGTCACCTCCATATGCGCTTGCGCTCATTAATTAGCGCAAAGCGCCTGACAGGCCACATAACCACTGTCAGACAATTAATGCGCTGCATTATTTACAGAAGGGCCAAGCCCAATTAAAAAAGGCCTAACAGGCCAAATTAAATGCAATGCATTATTTTAAAGAAGGGCAGAGCCCAAACAGATGCTCTGCATCATTTATAAAGGGACAAAGCCCAAATCAGAAAGGTCTAGCAGGCCAAATTAAAATGCAGTGCATTATTAAATAGGGGCAAAGCCCTAGCACAGGCCTAATAGGCCAAAGATAAAAATGTTTAATATTCTCAACTGGACTTAGCCCAATCATGGCCGTAAGTCCTCAAATTAAATTGACTGAGCAAGACTGCTCTCCTAAATCAATTTACATCCGGTTCAAGGGTACATCTCTGAACTCCTCTGACACCTATCGTTGTAATCCTTCAACGACGTCAGAGAGGCGACGGGTCCCGACAACCACACATTAATACGGACTGTGGGGTCCTTAAACTCATGGACTAATGCATCCTTAAACACACCCATACGGACTGTGGGGTCCTTAAACTCGTGGACCGAAACGTTCTTAAACTAATATTCGTCCCAAAATGGGAATGTTGGACCGAAACGTCCTTAAACTAATATTCATCCCAAAATGAGAATGTTGGACCGAAATGTCCTTAAACTAATGTTCGTCCCCAAATGGGAATGATGGACCACCATGTCCCTAAACTGGAAATGGACCACCATGTCCCTAAACTGGAACAATAGAGCCCCCAAACGCTCTTGTGTCGGATCTAAACGATCCTGTTTAAGTTGATTTTAGCCTCAAACATGGCTAACGTATCCTTAAACATTCAAACAGACTTCATATGCCCTAGTCAACTTTGGTTCAAGGGTACATCCCTGAACTCCTCTGACACCTGTCGTTGTAATCCTTCAACGTCGTCAGAGAGGTAACGGGCCCCGATGGCCATATGCATTAAATGGACCACCATGTCCCTAAACTGGAAATGGACCACCATGTCCCTAAACTGGAAATCGACCGTAACGTCATTAAACTAAACAACAGAGCCAATTGCTCTCTTGTCGGATCCAAACGATCCCGTTAAGTTGATCTTAGTCTGGAGATTAGGCTAACGTATCCTTAACAAAAGTTTAAGTTGATCTTAGCCTTAAATAGGGCTAACGTATCCTTAAACTAAAACACCAAACCCAAATCTAAGAAAATACGGATTTGGACTAATCTACGTCCTACAGGCGACGGCATCACTTAGTCTCCGTATACAATCCACGGGCAACCATAAACAAAACAAACACACACAACACGAAGTGAAATTTTAGAGAAGGAGAAAGTGGCTACCGCGATGTGGTAGCGTATTAACTGCAGGGGCTTGCGCCTGCAGGGAAGAGCGTCCCCACAATCAAAAACCCCTCAAGCGAGGGGGAATCTGACGAATTCTCTACATCGGCCGCATCCGTTTAAACCTCCGATACACGGTGCCATAAATCAACTTGGTATCTTCGGAGAGGTGGACGGATAAAACCAAGTAGCATCTGCCCCGAATCTCAGGCAAGACGTCTTCACGTCGCGCGGCGCGTCTTGCCTGAGATTCGGGGCAGATGCTATTTGGTTTTATCCGTCCACCTCTCCGAAGATACCAAGTTGATTTATGGCACCGTGTATCGGAGGTTTAGACGGATGCGGCCGATGTAGCAGACTTCGTCAGATTCCCCCTCGCTTGAGGGCCTTTTGATTGTGAGGACGATCTTCCCTGCAGGCGCAAGCCCCTGCAGTTAATTACGCTACCGCATCGCGGTAACAACTTTCTCCTTCTCCATAATTTCACTTCGTGTCGTGGGTATTTGTTTTGTTTGTGGTTGCCCGTTGATTGTATACGGAGACAAAGTGATGCCGTCGCCCGTAGGACGTGGATTAGTCCAAATCCGTATTTTCTTAGATTTGGGTTTGGTGTTTTAGTTTAAGGATACGTTAGCCCTATTTAAGGCTAAGATCAACTTAAACTTTTGTTAAGGATACGTTAGCCTAATCTTCAGACTAAGATCAACTTAACGGGATCGTTTGGATCCGACAAGAGAGCAATTGGCTCTGTTGTTTAGTTTAATGACGTTACGGTCGATTTCCAGTTTAGGGACATGGTGGTCCATTTCCAGTTTAGGGACATGGTGGTCCATTTAATGCATATGGCCATCGGGGCCCGTTACCTCTCTGACGACGTTGAAGGATTACAACGACAGGTGTCAGAGGAGTTCGGGGATGTACCCTTGAACCAAAGTTGACTAGGGCATATGAAGTCTGTTTGAATGTTTAAGGATACGTTAGCCATGTTTGAGGCTAAAATCAACTTAAACGGGATCGTTTAGATCCGACACAAGAGCTTTTGGGGGCTCTATTGTTCCAGTTTAGGGACATGGTGGTCCATTTCCAGTTTAGGGATATGGTTGTGATCTTGGAGAAAGGGGGGTTGAGACTTAAAAGTCTCCCCTTTTCGAGATCTGATTGGAGATCCGAGCTCCCCTTCGTGGGTTTTGTGGTGAAAAACTATTTATTTTTGAGAAAGGAAGAGTTAAACTCTTGATTTAATTCAAAAAAAAAAGGAAGAGGGTTTTAGACCCTTGAGAAAACGGAAGGAGGCACAAACCCTAGTTTTTGAGAATGAAAAGGTCTATATTTTATTCATCATCATATTGCCTTATATAGACTTACATATTTACATATAACCCCTTGGGCCTTACAAAATGGCATTTTGCCCATCCCATGGCTCATGTGTCATTTCTTTTTGCACATAAGCCAAGGGCTTTACAAAAATTTGGCTTTATGCCCATTCACGCATAAAAAATTACATAGAAATTATTTATTATATGATTTCATTTCGGGCATGGAGGAGGCTGGCCGCGGGGCTCGACTTGGGCATGGGCCCACTTGCTTGGGCTTGGGCCCGCTTACTTGGTATTGACCTTGACTTTTGACCCGGTCAATTGGGGTGCAAATTTTGACCCCAACAAAGTGCCCCTCATCAATAAATGCACACCGCGCATATGAGTTGTGTGCATGAAATTGATGGATCTTGAAGCTGGACTTCGAGGTGGAACATCATTCCGGGGGTGAAGCATCCCTCGGGGAGCATGATTCCTGGGGATCAGAGCATCATTCTGATTTGCGGAGCATAATTCCAGGGTCTTGGAGCATGATTCCGGAGGTTGGAGCATAATTCCGGAGAGCGGAGCATAATTCCGGAGAGCGGAGCATAATTCCGATGAGCGGAACATGATTCCAAAGGGTCGGAGTATAATTATGACGAGCAGCAAACATTCTGACCGAAGTATAATTTCGATGCAGAGGTTGATTCCCTAGAGAAGCATAATTTCGGGGATCGGAGTATAATTCCAAAGATCAGAGCATCATTCCGAAGAGCGGAGTATCATTCCAGGGATCGGAGCATAATTCCGATGTGCGGAGCATGATTCCAAAGGGTTGGAGCATAATTCCGACGACCAGCAGACATTCTGACCGGAGCATAATTTCGATGCAGAGGTTGATTCCCAGTAGATGCATAATTTCGGGGATTGGAGCATAATTCTAAGGATCAGAGCATCATTCCGTAGAGCGGAGCATGATTCCAGGGATCAGAGCATAATTCCGACGAGTGGCATACATTCTGACCGAAGCATAATTTCGATGCAGAGGTTGATTCCCAGGCGAAGCATAATTCCGATGGGGAAAGCAGATAATCCGAGGTGAAGCTTGATTTCGACACGGGGTGCACATTCTGAGACAAATCACGATTCCGACACAGAGCTGGCTGGTTAACTTGATTTCGAGGCGGAGCATAATTCCGACGAGGAGGTCGCTGGTTGATTTCGAGCCGAAGCATAATTCCGACAGGGAAGGCAGATACACCGAGGCGAAGCTTGATTTCGACGCGGGGTATACTCTGAGACGAAGCATGATTCCGGCGCAGAGCTTGTTGGTCGACTTGATTCCGAGGCGGAGCTTAATTCTGACGAGGAGGTCGCTGGTTGATTCCGAGCCGAAGCATAATTCCGACAGGGAAGGCAGATACACCGAGGCGAAGCTTGATTTCGACGCGGAGTACACTCTGAGACGAAGCATGCTTCCGGCGCAGAGCTTGTTGGTCGGGTTGATTCCGAGCCGAAGCATAATTCCGACAGGGAAGGCAGATACACAGAGGCGAAGCTTGATTTTGACGCGGGGTACACTCTGAGACGAAGCATGATTCTGGCGCAGAGCTTGTTGGTCGACTTGATTCTGAGGTGGAGCTTAATTCCGACGAGGAGGTCGCTGGTTGATTTCGAGCAGAAGCATAATTCCGATAGGGAAGGCAGATACTCTGAGGCGAAGCTTGATTTCGACGCGGGGTACACTCTGAGACGAAGCATGATTCCGGCGCAGAGCTTGTTGGTCGATTTGATTCTGACCCGGAGTTTAATTCCGACGAGAAGGTCGCTGGTTGATTCCGAGCCGAAGCATAATTCCGACAGGGAAGGTAGATACACCGAGGCGAAGCTTGATTTCGACGCGGGGTATACTCTGAGACGAAGCATGATTCCGACGTAGAGGTTGTTGGTTTGATTTGATTTGGGTTGATATAAGCATCGCTATACTGGAATATGGTACCAGGAGCGAATCATCATTTGCCATGAGAGGATTTGGGGATTGGTTTTCTGTCGGCATCTGCATTGCTGCACTGGAATAATGCCAGGAGCAACTCATCATTTGCCCCGGGAGGATTTGGGAATTGGTTTTTGTTTGGCATCTGCATTGCTGCACTGGAGTAATGCCAAGAGCAACTCATCACTTGCCCCGGGAGGATTTGGGAATTGGTGGCTTAGGAGACATGTTAGATCCCTATCACCTAAGGCTTTTCAATTTTATGGGCCGTAAGGATCCCATAAAAGCATTTTCTCCCTACGAGTCGAAAGGATCTTGTAGGTGTATCTTCTACTTAGGAGTCGTGGGGACTCCTAAGTGTGTTGCTCCTTTGTGAGTCGTAAGGATCTCACGCGGGAATTTTCTCCTCACAAAGTCGAAAGAACTTTGCGAGTGCATTTCATCTCTTTTTTACGAGTTTGCGCCCTTTCAGGTTTTCACAAACTCGCCGGCAGTCCTGCAGTTTTTACTCACGGAGTCCTTTCGGGTTTTCATCCGTGCCCATTTTGCTTGTGGACATACCATTTTTTATTTACTTTATATATTATTTTTTTTGATTTTTATTTTTGGTGGGACTTTGAATGTGGTCTCACCGGTAGGACTTGGGAGAGATTGGGATCATTTTACGTCCGTGGATTGTATACGGTTTTGCAGGATGTATGATCCAGACCGTACGGCCGGAAGAATTTCGGGACTTTATAGGCGTTTGCATCGCTGCACTGGAATATGGTACCAGGAACGACTCATCATTCGCCGTTGGGACATTCAGAGTTTGATTGGCGTCTGTATCGCTGCACTGGAATATGGTACCAGGAGCGACTCATCATTCGTCGTGAGGGGATCTCCCTCATTTCCAGTTTAACGACTTAGGGGTCATCTGTTCCCAGTTTAACGACTTAGAGGTCATCTATTCCCAGTTTAAAAACTTAAGGGTCTATTGGATTGGAGTTTGGAATTTTGGGGTAGGGGTCGGCATCAGCGTTGCTAACACTGAAGCACAGGTGCCAGGAGCAATTCATCATTTTCCTTTTCCTGTTGGGGAGCGATGGCTTAGGAGACAGGTTTAGGTCCCTATCACCTAAGGCTTTTCAATTTTATGAGCCGTAAGGGTCCCATAAAAGCATTTTCTCCCTACGAGTCGAAAGGATCTCGTAGGTGTACTTTCTCCTTAGGAGTCGTGGGGACTCCCAAGTGTGTTTTTTCCTTTATGAGTCGTAAGGATCTCACGAAGGTTTGTTCTCCTCATGTATCATGAGGACACATGAGTGGGTCTTCCCAATGGAGTATAATTCCAAGGGCGGAGACCGGCCGCTGGACGGGTGACTTCGGTGGGGTATGGGTATGATGAGAATTATTTGAGCCCGTGGATTGTATACGGTAGTCAATTTGGGGACTGGCCGTAGGGCCGTAAGAATTTTGGGAAATTGAATTTTGGTTGGCGTCTGCATCGCTGTACTGGAATATGGTACCAGGAGCGACTCATCATTCGCCGTTTTTTTACCGCGATTGCTCTATCATTTCAGCTTTTCTTATCGCGAAGGTTGCGATTGCCCTATCATTTCGGCTTTATTTTTCATCTTTATTTTACTCGCTGATTTTTATTGCGAGTTGCCCTATCATTTCGGCTTCTTTTTCTTTTATTTACACATTTTTTTATTTACATATTCTTACATTCCCAGTTTAACGACATAGAGGTCGATTGTTCCCAGTTTAATGACATGGTGGTCGATTATTTTCAGAGAAAGGCAGATGTGTGAGAGAATCAGTTTCATGAAGAACTTCGGTCTCCGTTTGTATGAAATTGGCGGTCGCAGCTGGACTGTTTGTTAACACGCCTTTAGACAGTTCTATCTCTCCTGCCTTGTATTGCTTTTCGACCCAATCTTTGATGACGAAGCAGTCCTCAATGGCATGACCTATCACTCTGTGATAGGGGCAGTATTTGGGGTCGTCGTTTATATTCGCTTCTTGCGGTCTTTTTGATTCCGGCAATTGTAGACCGTTCCTCAAGGCGTCTTTGAATATTTTACGGATTTTGTCCCTTCTGAAGGAATAGACCTTATCTAGCTTCTCTTTGAGTGGAGATTCTCCTCCCTCTCCGAACACTGGCTTCCGAGGCTGGTTGGCATTGGGCCCGCTCATCCCTTGTTTATTTCGGTTAGCCGAAGTGTTAAAAGATTCAAAATCGTCGAAATTTCCGCCTTTGCGATTATCGTCCTTTCGGTTTCTCCAGGACCTATTGTTATTTTTGGAATCCGAGGAGGACTCCTGCTTTGAGCGCTCCAGTATCTGAACTTCCCTTGTTAGCTCTTGGAATGTTTTGAGACCCGCAGTGCATAGAAATGGGGCCATCCAATTGTTGAGATTTCCGACGAGGAGACTGACAGATTGGTCCTGCTCTATCGGCGGTTCACATTTGACGGAGAGATTGTGCCATCGGGTTATAAAATCCGTGCTGCTTTCATTGTTCTTCGGCTTGGTCCTTACGAGATCGGCAATGGTAATCTTATCGCTGACACTCATGAACCTCTGCCGAAACAGAGACTCCATTTGGACGAAAGTTGTGATGGAGCCATCCGGTATGCTCGCGTACCAGTCGAAAGCAACTTCGGCCAGGCTATTAACGAACTGGCGGAGGAGAAGCGCATCATTGCCCCAATTATTCCTGCATGAGGCTTTATAGTGGGCGATGTGCTGATTCACATTTCCCGTCCCATCAAATCTTCCAAATTTAGGGATGACATAGCCGCTAGGAAATTCTACCAGATCATACTGAGCAGGATATGGTCTCCTGCTACTGCTAACATCTTTTTGCACTTTGGCTTCAGCTACCAATGTTTTGACTTTGTTGGCGACCAAATCCATAATTTGATCTTGAGTTAGCGGGCTACTGTCATCGGTAGCCAAGACATTTCCCGAGATAAGATGCGACTGACTTTCATGATGTCCGCCCACCTTTGGATTTGAGGGAGTAGGCGTCGGCTGGCTTAGGACACCGTTTCCCGGTTCACGAGCAGAGCCCTGCGCTTGATTGGGCGGCTGAGAGGCAAGTCGGGCCGTGAGCTGTAAGACGACGTTTGTCAAGTCGTCAATTTTTGAGTAGAGCTTGGCCATCTCCTTGTCTTTGTTTGTGAGCTGCTTTTGGAGCTCCTGGAGAAGTTGCTGCTCTGCGGTCTTAGGATGGAAAGTTGGCTCATCTTCGCTCTCCGAGCCGACTCCTCATAGATCGAAGGGTCTTTCTTCCTATCATCCTCATCGAGAGGGTTTTCATCACCCAGCGGAGGCGGCTGTTCTTGGGAAGTGGCAACCACATTCAAGCCAGATTGGATTTGAGATGTGGTGGCCCCGTCCTTGCTCTTGCTGCGCGTGCCCACCATGTAGATAGTGTGGACCACATATCCAGCCATTTCATCATCATTGGTGGGGTAACCCTGTTCTTTGAACCTCATGAGGTTCAGCCTAGCAGGAGCCCTAGCCCTTTTGTTGGCTCTATATCTGAACCTTTTCTGCCTTAGCTTCTCAATTTTAAGGGCTTGGCGGGCATCCATTTCCTGGGAAGCTACCGTGAGTCGATTAGCGGGGAGCTTAGAGAAGACACCCGATCGAGCAGTTGTCAGGGGCACCGCCGGAGCTTGCTCGAGAGGCCTTGTTGCTTTGTTGGTGTTGATGGCCTTGCCCCCAGCTGGGGCCATGGAGAGTCGTGCAGAAACGGACTTGCGCTTGGGCTGAGGTGCCCTCGCGACCATGACATTCGGCCTTTTCCCGTTTGAGGATGGTTTATCCATCACTGGGGCTTGAAGAGCAGGGACGGCGTCAGCTGGCACGAACAGAATAGAGCCAAATGGTAGCGGCGTCTCCTCCCACTGTCGCCCGAGACTGGCCGGAAGGACTGTCCCGGCGTCCATCTTCATCGTGTAGAAGATAGGAGCTGAGTTCATCTTTGGCGACATTGTTGAAAGGTGATTGCTTGAAAACCTGCATGAAAGAGCATTATTTTAGTATAAATATAGATATGTATATTGATTGAGTTCGCATGAACGTTTAACCCGAAATATGGGAGGAGAGAAAGTCCCACCGGGCATGCCAGAATCTGTAGAGTATTTTTTCGTCACCCCATTGAGATGGGAATACGCGTGCGCTGGTCAGGCGCATTACAGATTCCCCCTGTCTAGGGTAGGCTGGGGTTTATTAATTGTGGGGCTCCGAATCTCCGGCAGCCGTGGATTAAGCTGCCGTTAATTACCCCTCGCATTTGAAGCGAGAGAACCTCCGATTGACGGGTTAAACTGGTCATGCGAACTCAATGTGCAGTGTTGTGTTTTGAAGGGATTTTGGATATATCGGGGGCCCCGCAGAGTTTTTACGGGGGTCCCGCTACCCGGATAGCGGGCTGGGGGTCAAGGGGGCTAGCAGCCCCCTTGCGGGGTGTGGGTTAGCGCCCCGTTAGAAATTTTTTTCTAACGGGGGAGGTATATTTAGTGTGGAGTGCATATAAAAAAAATGGGGGGAAGCGTTTTGAAGACGCATGCGTGGCACGTGGGTGCATGGTGCCCGGGGTCACGTGCGCGCACATGGGCTCTTTAGTGCCCGGGGTCACGTGCGCGCACGTGATCATTGGGCGCCTCAGCTCCCGGGGTCACGTGGCGCACACATGACCGATGGGCGCCTCAGCGCCCCGGGTCACGTGGCGCACACGTGACCGATAGGCACCTCCGTGCCCCGGAGTCACGTGGTGCACACGTGACCACGGGAAACACCCGTGGGAAGGGGCCTGGCCCTTAGGATGGGGAGTTGAACTTACAAGGGGTTTTTGGAGTTGAACTCCTTACAGAAACTACTTTATGGAGTTAAACTCCAACAGATCTAGAAAGGAGTTAAACTCCTAGGAATTTTTGCTCTTCTTTTGAGCCTTGGATCTGTCCAAAGTTAGATTTTTGGAGATGGGTATCCTTTTTCCTTCTCTTGATCGGCGGGATCTTGGAGAAAAGGAGGGTAAGACTTAAAAGTCTCCCCTTTTCAAGATCTGATTGGAGATCCGAGCTTCCCTTCGTGGGTTTTGTGGTGAAAAACTATTTATTTTTTTAGAAAGGAAGTGTTAAACTCTTGATTTAATTCAAAAAAAGAGGAAGATGGTTTTAGACCCTTGATAAAGGGGAAAGAGGCACAAACCCTAGTTTTTGAGAATGAAAAAGTCTATATTTTATTCATCATCATGTTGCCTTATATAGGCTTACATATTTACATATAGCCCCTTGGGCTTTACAAAATGGTATTTTGCCCATCCCATGGCTCATATGCCATTTCTTTTTGCACATAAGCTATGGGCTTTACAAAAATTTGGCTTTATGCCCATTCACGCATAAAAAATTACATAAAATTATTTATTACATAATTTCATTTCGGGCATGGAGGAGGCTGGCCGTGGGGCTCGACTTGGGCATAGGCCCACTTGCTTGGGCTTGGGCCCGCTTACTTGATGTTGACCTTGACTTTTGACCCGGTCAACTGGGGTGCAAATTTTGACCCCAACAAAACCCATTTATCTAAATACCTTAGAAATACATTTTAGATATTTTGGTGAACTTGTGTAAATATCTTATTTGAAAATTCGAGGGGTTTTTATATAAAATGTTTTATTTTCAAAATAAGCTCGAGAGTGTTTTTAGTAAAAAAAAAATGTTAACTTAGAAACTCCAAGTCTTAATAAAAAAATTTAATTGATTGGTATTTTAGTGATAAAAACTAGTTTTTAAAGTTTATGATATTTTAATGAAAAAAATCCATCTTTTGGAAACTTGAGAGTATTTTCTTAAAAAATTTAATCTTTACATTTTAAGGTATTTATCTAATTTTCAAAAATTTGTTTTTCTTTGAAATTACGAATATATGATTTAAGTGTTTTCAATTTGTTCAACTTTGTTTTAATATTTCGTACTTTTTTTAAAACCGTATTTTATTCCTTTTGAGACCGAATTCTCCGTAAGAAGTTCTGCATCTCACTTTACTATACCCAGGATGTGTGATAATCCACACAATTTATAAACGGATCTCCTAAAGAGGGTTGTAGAGACGTATTAGCAAAGGAAAGAGGTTTAAACATCTTATTTTCAACTTGAGGGCATTTTAGCGAAATACGTTTCTTTCGAAAAATTATTATAAATATGGTATCGTGTTATGTTTTCCATGTGTACGTGTGGGGTAGATCATTACCCCGTGCTAGCTAAGTTAACATATCACTCTAAACATAGTAATCGAGCTAGCATAAAGAATATGGTATTTAATCGTTATATTGCGTTCTAGTTTTGTTTAGCATGGCAAGTTCCATTTTAAAACATATAAAATAGATGAGACAAGTCTTGCAAGAATGATAGATTTGAATTTGGTGTTTTCTTGTTAATATAAGGATTTCTAATAAATCGGTCAAGCTTAAATTAGCTGCCAAAAACCATATTATTATTATGTGGATGAGAGAGGATGAACAAGAGAGAGAGAGAGAGAGAGAGAGAGAGAGACTTACCCGTTCCGCTCGTACTCATATGAGCGAGGACATGAAACAAAGTAGCCTTGGTTTGAAGAACCGAAACCAATAAAGAACAGGGGAACGAGTTTGTCACGAACGAGCTTTAGCGAATCCTAGAGCTTGGCTTGGTCTTGAGAGTATATAGAGAGAGAACTTTTGAGGGAATTAGAGTATTTTTCAGAAATGAGGATAAGGCTAGGATGACTAGGTATTTATAGGAAGTGAGGAATAGGTGTATGAGGAATTAAAAGTAAATAAAAAAAAATTAAAAATACATTAAAGAGAGAGTAAAAGGGTAGATGAAAGGACTGTAGGTCTCTGGTTAATTGCAGAAATTTAAAGTATGAAAATGGGTAGTGGGGAGGCCAAATATCGCACGGGGAAAATACGGATCCCATTGGAATAATCTTGGCCGCCGGTTTTGGGAAAGTGGCGGTCCCAAGTTGGCTTATGGCCTCGGGGTTCGTGCCAGGATTTAATATGGGTATAAAAATATCATTTATATTATTTGTTTCTGTTTCAACGTTTGGTATCTCCGTGTAATACCCGTGCAGACTCTTGGGCTTCCAAAACGTCGTAAAAATAAATAAAAATATTATTGGGGCTGATGGGATTCGAACACGCAAGCTATATGACAATAGTGGAGAGTATTAATCAGTGAGCTACAAGTTGTTTCTTACTCTAATTTAACCAGAATATCTTATAACTCATAGTCAGAATAGAAATACACTTTTATATTAACATTGAATTAACAAAAGCATACCGGGATTTTAGGATCGTTACAGCTGATGGGACCTTGGTTCCTTTTCTAACGTCAGAGCACCATTGTTATCACAATATAAGGGTATTGGATCAATAATAGTTGGAACCACTCCAAGCTCTGAGATGAACTTCCGCATCCAGACCGCTTCCTTGATAGCATCGTTAGCAGCAATGTACTCAGGCTCTATCATCGAGTCCACCACGGTATCCTATTTAGAACTCTTCCAACATATCGCCCCTCCGTTGAGGGTAAATACATAACCCGAGACAGACTTACTGTCATCTATGTCACTTTGGAAGCTCGAATCGGTAAAGGCCTCCATCTGGAGGTCGATGTTACCATACACCAAGTAAATTTCTTTAGCTCTTCGCAGGCACTTAAGAATGTTCTTCACAGCTGTCCAATATTCTCCCCTAAGTTTGATTGATACCTACTTACCACACTAAGTGTATAAGCTACATCTGGTCTGGTACACAATATCGCATACATGATAGACCCTACGGCTGAAGCGTAGGCTATGCAACTCATGTGAGCCCTCTCTTTATCAGTCTTGGGAGACATCTCTTTAGAGAGGGTGATTCCGTGAAAAGCGGGTAAATTACCATACTTGGATTCTTCTATACTAAACCTCTTTAGTATGGTGTCTATATACCTGGACTGGGACAGTCCCAACATCATTTTAGATCTATCCCTATAGATCTTAATCCACAGAATGCAGGAAGAACCACCCAGGTTTTTCATGGAGAATTTCCGTGACAAGAAAAGTTTGACCGATTGTAATATAAGAATATTATTTCCTATCAGGAGAATATCATCCACGTACAATATGAGGAATACGACAGCACTCCCTACAATATTTTTATAAATACAAGGTCCATCTACGTTTTTTTATAAATTCAAACTATTTGACTGTCTCATCAAAGCATATGTTCCAACTTCATGATACTTGCTTTAATTTATAAATGTATTTAAGCAACTTACACACCTTTCCGCTGCTTCTACTGTCTACGGAACCTTCTGGCTGATCCATATAAACATACTCTTCTAAATCACCATTTAGAAAAGTGGTTTTAACGTCCATCTGCCAGATATCATAGTCATGGAAGGCATTAATGACAAACATGATCCAAATGGATTTAATCATAGCCACCAGAGATAAAGTTTCTTCAGAGACCACACCTGGTCTTTGACAAAAATTCTTTTCTACAAGCCTAGCTTTATAGGTCTCCACCTATCCATCTACACCAATCTTTTTTTTGAAAATCCACTTGCATCAAACGGGTTTTACCCTTAGAGGACCAACGTCCAAAGTCCATACTTTGTTGGTGTACATGGATTTCACTTCGGATCTCATAGCATCCATCCATTTTACTGAGTCCTTACTCGTGATGGCCTACTGAAACTAGTAGGGTCATCATCTTCTATGATGCAGTCCTTTCGATCATAGTTTATGAGAAAACCGTAGTATCTCTCGGGTGGGTGAGGACACCTACTAGATCGGCGGAGTGACCGAGGTTCGTCGGGCTCTATTGAAACTTGAGGTTCGACCAAGTCTTCAGCAGCAGTTTGTGGTTCTGGAATTACATCCAGTTCTACCGTGCTCCCACTAACTTTTTTTTGTAAAAATTCCTTTTCTAAAAAGATGGCGTGTCGAGAAACAAACACTTATTGTTTCTCGATGTAGTCGAAGATATACCATCGCGAGTGCTTGGGATATCCCACAAATTTGCAAAGAACTGCTGTACCTCTAGCTTGTCTGGATTCTTCTTCTTTATATAAGCAAGACAACCCCATATCTTAATAAATTTTAGACATGGTCTCTTCCCCTCCTATATCTCATATGGAGTGCTGGGCACGGACTTGGTCGGAACTTTATTCGATACATATGTAGCTGACTCTATCGCATATCCCCAGAATGAAAAAGGTAAGTCAGCAACACCCATCATAGAGCACACCATATCTAATAGGGCGCGATTTCTTCTCTCCGAAACATCATTGTAATATGGTGTATACGGAGGAGTGTGCTGAAAGATAATTCCATTATCTTTTAGGTACTCAAGGAACTCGGCCCTTAATTATTCTCCTCCTCGATCAGATCGAAATATCTTGATACTTTTTCCCATTTGGTCCTTCACTTTATTCTTGTATTCTTTGAACATCTCAAAGGCCTTGGACTTGTGCTTCATCATGAACACATGTCTGTACCTTGAGAAATTATCGGTAAAAGTAATGAAGTAAGAGTACCCTCCTCTTTCATGTTTAGACATTATACCACATACATCACTATGGATGAGTCCTAAGAGTTCACATGCTCTTTTTCCATGTCCAGTAAACAGAGTTTTTGTCATCTTTCCTTTGAGACAGGACTGAAAAGTTGCGTAAGATTCATATTCGAACGGATCTAAATATCCATTTTTATGTAATTTGGTTAGTCTGGTCTCATTGATATGACCAAATCTACAATGCCATAAGAAGACTTCATTCATTTCTGAACTCTTTCTCTTGTGTGTGTGTTGGATGTTAAAAACTGTATGTTAATTTAGAACTATATACCGTTATTTAGTATACCCGACCTAATTAGCTTTTGATTAAGGTGAATGTTCATAACATTACTTTTTAATGCAAACTTATATTCTTCTTTATCTAACAAAGCAACTGATATAATATTACATAGCATGGATGGTATATAATAACAGTTCTGCAAAATCAAAATTTTGCTGCTCGGCAATCCAAGATGATAATTCCCAACAGCAACAGCGTCAACACTTGTGTCATTTCCAACTTTGAGGGTCATATCTTCTTTCTTCAGCACCCTACAGCTTCTCAGTACCTGTAGACAATTACAGATATGAGATCCTGATCCGGTATCCAATACCTAGGAAGTAGAGTTCACTGAAATATAGTTTTCGATTACAAACACACCCGAGGTTGAAGCATCACCATGCTTCTTGTCCTTTAGAGTAGCTAGATAAGTTTTGCAACTCCTGAAAGTGTACCCTAGCACCACCACAAGGTTTATACCGACATCAAGCATGCAATTTTCAAAAATCTTGGTGCTAAGCTACACTATCCAAAGATCTAACTAGATTATTAGGGTTTTAGCATGATATATATAAACTTTAACACTAAGTGAAGGAGGCAAAAACCTTTGAAGACCGAGTCCTTCACTTCAATAGCTCCGGGTTGTAGTCCCTACGACTCCTCGTAGCTCCACTTGAAGAAGTGCAAAAACTTGCTTCGCGATATTTCATGTCGAAGATGATCCACCCGAAGTTTCTCTAATACAAGCTACCTCTTCACTAATCTTTCTTTAGTGAAGAAAACACCATAATCTCTAGTGCTAATCAAGTGTAGGATGGTGAAGTAGGGGTGTTAAGCTCACTAGGTTTGTCCAAAACCCTATGGTTCACATCACATGTGAGGGTTAGGGCTTGGAGAGGGAGGAAGAAGAAGATGGAGAGAACTAAGGAAATGAACTCAAGAAAATGAACAAGTGTAGAATGGCTTACAAAGAACTCACTTATTTAAGCATACAATGTATCACAATACATATATTGAACCATGCTTCAATAGTGCAAACAAATGAATAATATAATGAACAAAGCCATGCTTCACCCATTCCTCAAAAATCTCCCCATTTTCCACCTCTTTTTCTATTTTCCAAAAAATAGAAAATCCATCCATTCTACATAATTCACATACACACACACACACACACACACACACACATATATCATATATCATATATATATATATATTAAGAGTAGAAAATAATTAGTGAGCAATAATATTAGTTAATATATAATATATCAAATATAAATATATATCATATTATTAAATCAACACTTGATTCAATAATCCTGTTATATCACATATAACCGACTAATATCATTTATCTGTATATCACATTATCAAATCAACACTTGATTCAATAATCCGGTTATATCACATATAACCTAACCGATATCAAATAACCGCCAGATTAGAATACGGTATCACATACTCATATTTAATCAGGCCTTCCGCACATATCAACATATGTGCCCTACTTCGTTTCGCTTGAACTATGAAACCTCTGTGTGAGACTCTAAAGACTTGTCAATACGCCAGCAGTAGGTAATGATCACATCAGTTACCCATAAGCCGTCAGTGGTACTAGCTGGACGTAACGGCTACCTAGGTATTGAGCGATTAGAAGATCAACAAGCAAACTTGTCCAAACTCCCATGAAGCTTATAAGTAACACTTACCGTACAGTCCGGTCTCTTCGTCTGATATGTCGCATATCAAGTCTAGGGGTGGAATCGTCAGACCCCAGTAACTTGATAAGTCATGCCGATGTATGGCTCATAACGGTTCGAGAAACTACTGATAACACTTACCAGTAAATCTCATCAGCCCTGGCCAGAGACTTACTGTTATAGCCAATCGAGCATAGCGCAACATCAACTCACAATACCGGGAGAGACGAAACACCTCTTATCGCTCACTGCCTCCATGTGACTTGGGACTGTTCCCAAAATCCATCTGTTTGCACGACTCCTTTGAGCTGTGGTAGGGAGGAAATCGAAGCACAGTGGGAACCACACAAGACTCTATAATGATCTCGGGTTTACAGACTAAAATGTACTAGTATCACCAGATAACTGCTATCTGACGATAGGTATGGTACCATCTAGGAGTTCTCAGCGAGTCCTATTCGGTGTACCCATTCTCTAATGAGCACATATGCATAATCTTTGATGTCAAACACTAATGGTTATGGGATCAACCATCGCCCCATACATGGTCAAGAAACGTACACACTAGTCTACTCTGGAATATCGATGCCCTGTCTCGATATCCCCTCGACTAGGAGCAATTAAAGGATGTGCTTGTGGACTACACAAGTTCCAGTAATATGATCCGCATCATAGTCCTGGTTGTCAAGCAAACATCCTAAGGGCTTTATCAACATGTATCAGAGAGACAGTATAATAATATAAGTGTACATGTTAAGATAAAAAGCAACCAGATAGCATACTATCATATCGAGCAAGAAAGTCCTCCATATATATGACCAAGCATCCACTATATCATACAATAATGGCCTCTAGGGCATACATATTCCTAACAACTCCTCTTCCAATGCCCGGTCTTGTGACAATAAAAGCATTCTCCTTTTCCTACTTCTGCAACCCCAGTCTTGTCCCCGCCCTTCACCTTTTTGACACCTCCTTTAGGCATGGTAGGATTCTTCTTCTTCATACCCTTAGCCTTAGCTTTAGACTTAGCAGAAGAAGATTGTTCAACAAGCAGAACGGGTGCCTTGTTCTATTTCAAGGTGCTCTCAGCAGTCCTCAACATGTTGAGGAGCTCTGAAAGACCACATTCCAGTTTGTTTATATTGAAGTTCACTATGAACTGAGTATGGGTGGAGGGAAGGGACTGCAGAATTAAATCGATGTATAATTCATTGTCCAACGTACATCCCAGGTCCACGAGCTCTTCAATAAGACTAATTATTTTCAGGACGTGGTCACCAACAGATAATCCGGCAGCCAATCTCGATTGAAACAATTTCTTTGAGATCTCATATCTTACGATACGAGATTGCTCTCCATACAGGTCTTGGCAATGGAGGAAGATGCATTGAATATCCATCTTCTCGTGCTGCATCTGTAACTCATTTCTCATCGAAGCCATCATGAGATACTTGGCCGTCGCGCAATCTTGATCCTACGTTTTGCGGATCTCAACATTCGCAATCGAGGAATCTGGTCCGGGAGTGGGGGTACATTAGCGGTGAGGACATATGCAACCTTATCATATGTAAGGGCAATGATGACATTTCTCAGCCATCCTTTATAATTCGGTCCGGTTAATTTATTCTTTTCTAGTAATAACTTAAGTCCCGTCATGGTTGCTGCCTGGAGAGAGAGAAAAGAAACACTCAGCATGCGCTCTTACAAGATTAGATTGGTTAATTAATTTATCTAATCAGGATGGCTCCTACAGTTTCGTCGAATTCTCCTTCAACCCATAAAAGAAGAACTAACCGGGATTATGAACACCCCATAAGTTCGCTAACCATTCGGCCATGCCAGTGTAAGTATTTCGAGAGAGGCTCCCTGTGCTTTCTTACGGACTTAATTAAATAACCCCATTTCCTTAGCGGCAAAACCTCGTAAACACCTTTCTAAACATCTAATAGGTTGGCTAATTACGAAGTGAAAATCTTCCGGGAGTAACTATTGTTGGATTAGTGCCCTCAAGGTAATTATTGTAATTGCAGGTGGGCGATTATAATAATTGAAGGAGGACCTAAACGGGTAGAACAGTCTTACTTGAGATGATAGTATGCTATTTGGTTTGACTTTATCATCATGTACATATATTATATGGTATTACGGATTACTATTACATATTGATAGAGTCCTTAGGATTCTTACTTGACTACCAGGGTTATGATGACGATCATACAAGTAAGGCCTGGGTGGTACATAAGCAAATCCTTAAATGTCCCTGGTCGCGGGAGTATCGAGACCGGGCATCGATATTCCAAAATAAACTAGTGTATACGTTTCTTGACCCCGACGAGGGGCGATGACCGGTCTCACAGCCATTGGTGTTCGTCAGTCACCAAAGATTGTATACAGGTGCCCATTGGGTTATGAGTTACATTGGACAGACTCACTGGGAACCTGTTAGTTGGTATTATACCTACCATCAGATAGCAGTTCTCTTGTGGCATGAGTACATGTTAGTCTGTTAACCCAAGATCGTCATTTGTCTTGTGTGAGTTTCCACTTTACTTTGATTACTACCCAACCACGGATCTACTGAGTCATGCAAACAGGTTTTAGTTGGGTACAGTCCCGAACCACATGGAGACAGTGAGCGGATTGTTGGGGATTCGTCTTTCCCGGTATTGGGAGTTGATGCCGCGCTGTGGCCGGTTGGACAATACCACAAGTCCATGGCCATGGCAGATGGGATTTATTGATAGGCTGATCAGTAGTTTCTCAATTGGTATTAGGCTTGATATCGGCATGACTTATTGGGCTATTAGAGGTCTGACTTTATCCACCCCTAGATCCGGTATGCAATACTGTCAGACGAACATACCAGACTGTACGGTGAATATCACTTATAGTCTCAGTAGGGGTTCGGACAAGATTTCTTGTCGATCTTTCTTTCGAAAGATACCTGGGTAGCCGTTACATATAGCTGGTGCCATTGACATGCTTGTGAATTCTTTAGGGTTTGTTCAGGGAACTCACTGCAGACGTATTGTCGAGTCTTTAGAGTCCTACATAGAGGGTTTCCTAACTTTGGTGAAACGATATAGTTGTGGTACAAAGGTATGCGCTCGGGTTCGATTAAAACTAGTGTATTTTATACATTGACGTTAATCGGACATTTGATAATACTAGCCGGTCTTTTTGAAAGACGGATATAAAATCTGGTTTGATTTAATATATTAATACATATATTAGTATATGTTTTGACTAATATTATGTCACTTTATATTTATCTCACTTTTGAATTAAGAATAAAGAAAAGATTATGTTAAGTAGTTATTTACTTTCTTTTCTTTATTTCCTTTTCCTTTTGAGTTCACTTTAGGTTATGTTGTTTCATTGGGATGACATATACCATATCACTCTCTTTGTGGTGATAAGTGGAGGGGAGAGAAAGAGGGTGGACACTTGGAGATTTGATAAAATCTTATGGTTGAGATTGTTTCTAAGTTATGTTAAGTAATTCTATTATTTGAATTTCCTCTCATAACTTTTACAATCTCTCTCTCTCATCTCCTTTCTCTAGCCCTCTTCATCTTCCACCTCTTTTGAAAGTGAAAAAGGAAAATAATTAAGTGAGAAAAATAATTAGAGTGAAAAACTACATCTCTAGCTAACTTGATTAGCAAACAAGTTACTTGGGTTAAGTTTTATTGAAATTTGAAGCCATTGGAGGGAGCTCTCAAGGTCGATCATCTATGATGAAGGGGATCTTCAATCAAGCTTGTTCACACCATCTAGGAGCCAAGCAAGGAGTTCAACTCAATTGGAGCAATTGAAGATGCTACAAGGGTAGCTTAATTCGAACCTTGAATGTCCAGTGCTTGTTTATCGCATGGTTAGATCCTAGGTTGAGTTCTTGCTCTAAACTTTTTTTAAAAACCCATTTCCTTCTTCTAAAATTCATACTTGAGAGTGCATAAAACCCAGCAACTATTACTCACAGTGGGTATCGGAATCCAATTATCACATAGACAATATGCAATCACATTGCAAGTTTCAACAATTGAAAGTCCCGATATGGTTTTTACCCCTAACGACTTATGAACTTGACAGAGGCCAATAAACCATAAGCCGCTAGTCAAGTTCTACCCGTTATTTCATGATTAATTCAAACTCATCCGCACGTGCCCTTGACGGAGGCCAACAAAGCCGTGCGACTATCCTGACTAATCACATCATATGCAGCAGACAAGTATCACTTAGCTACCGTACACTACGTCTTGACGAAGACCAACAAACTTAGCACGAATACTAAGTACTCAATTTATCTGAAATGACGGAAGGCTACATCTGGTTTTGAGAAAAACCTTTAACGTAATGAACTTGATATGGTTTTGGAAACGAGTGGTTTTGAAAACGAATGGTTTTGAAAAACCGATTGGTTCCTGCAACATCATTTTAGGTTTATTTTCTTTACATTAATCATATAGTCCCATCATTTACCACCTAGCATACCAAAAAACAATCAAAATAGAATGCATTTATATGCCATCAGCATCGCCACGGGGCATCGGGTTTTCACTGTAAGATTACTTAACTTACGGAAGGGTGGACGGAGGGCTAGCATGGATGAAAAACATATAGAAGCATTTATTTATATAATATACACATACATACATACATCACAGGGTTATAAACATCACAGAAAATGGAATAGCCGAATTTTTTATGAATTTCGTGTTTCGTTTGAGCCGCAAACGAAACGCGACATTTCATGGTTGCGTGAATTGCCTGTACATAAGTAAACTATGCCCTCTATGAGCACAGCGAGCCACCCGCCAATCCTAAAAATGAGGCAACACGGCCTCAACACCATGATAGGGCCATCCAACGCTTTTTAGAACCCGGTGACTCAAGCACTCCTCTGTGGGGCAATCCTAAACCCCTACAAGTGCGATAGCAACCTTCCAATCTAGAACGAGACGGCCCGGTCTCAAATCCTTGAGATGGCCATCCACCATATTCTAAAACCCGACGGCTCGAGCACTTCACCTCGGGGTACACATCAAATGAAAAATATACATACAATGGCAATGGCGGTCTCAACCCGACCGCGTCCAAAATAAAAGAATATACATTTATCATTGAATCGAATACATGAATTACATACAACACATTTGTACATACACAATCACACGAGGGTCTATTCATCGCGAAAATCCGGACCAAACCATTACACATCACACCAACAACACAAATAACTAATGTGCAACCTCGTCGAATTGATCACACATCAATTCGGCGACATTTACCAACTTATGTTCTTATCCGTGTCCGAGCTGACTTGATCAAACACTTTGATCAGGTCACTTTGAAGCCATGAATTTAGAATTTCATCACCCACGAGGTCGAACACTTAAAATTTCCAAACAATGAAATTCAAACGCACCCCGGCACCCGAAAGCTCATCATTTTGCCAATTTTCGAATCCCGAAGGACCCAAAATGTGCCCGAGAACCCGATGGGGCATTCGGGCACACCCCAAAAGATCCCTAAGGGGAAACCCCCAACCCAAGCCCACACTAGGTGGTCTCGGGTTGGGGGCAGAACCCGAGACAACCAATTGGGTGGTCTCGGGTTCAACCCTAAACCCGAGACCACCTAGTGGTGGTCTTAGGTTTGGGGCCCCACCTTAAGCCCTCAGGGACCCCCTAGGTAACCCTGATCCCTTCGGCGGGTCTTGGTTTGAACCAAGACCTCGCGGGGATTGGGTTGTTGAAATAAGTTAGATTTTTAGGACTGTTTTTAAAAGCAGTTTTTAAAACATGGGTTTTCGATGAATTCTAACGTCATGAAAGGTATTTCTAGTGTATGGATCGGCTTTGATACCATGTTAGTGGGTTTTGCTTGGGTCGCAACACTTGCAGACCGGTACGGAATGTATAACAATAATTTTAGAGGAAAGCAAAACCAACCACAACCCATAAATCTTCCATAAACTACAAATAGAAAAAACTAGAGAACAACGAGAGGATTTTTAGTAATTACAATCTTTGAAGCATGCTTGTAAGATTGTAGAGGACCCTTGCTAATACCTGATTGGTATGAAAAAGTGCGTGTAGTTTAACCGGAATTAATAACGGTGTCGCGCATAGCTAGACCGAGATGAGTACGGGTCGTCCTCAGGGAAACGTGGAACCTTTTACTCTTACTTTAGATGTGTTGAAAAAGAGAGGAGGAAATAAGAATTTTGTGAAAAGTTTCTAGATCTACGTTAAGCAAGAATGCAAAAATATAGATCTAGATTATTTTAGAGATGTAGATAATATAATAAGAGGGCTTGTAGGGTTCGTAAGGATTTAGTAGTCATGGACGATTAATTAAAAGTTATCCTTTTTATCCTTTAATAGATTTAAAACTAGAACGACGGTGATGCATGTAGATTAGGGTTTCTGGAGGGAAAAGAAATCCCACTCTTAACCCTTATCTCGACACGGAACTCCGTTCAAATCTAGCCTTTACCAAAACAATCATTAATCTAAACTCTAATCGCGGTTGGAACTAGCAAAGAATTGCTAGCGCACCCGATTAGGATGTTAATGATTCTATTGATAAAGTTCATAAACTTTATAGGACTTAAAAAGGGTTTAGGGATCTTTATTGTCCATTAGCCTACCCTAATCCTACGAACCCTAACAAGCGGAGAATTACTCGCGCATGTTGGGAGAAGAAGATGAAAAGACAGAGAGGGAAAACATAATGTAAAATGCAAAAGAATTAAATAAAATAGCTACCTTTATTAATCAACTTGAACAATCTACACTTTATTCCGTAGAAAATGATTATAAACTAGTTGCTTCTCGATCTTTCCTAAGGAGGTAGACGAACAGTTGATGATCAGTCTGGATGCGTGAGCGTCTGGGGCTTCATGATCGCGTCGGCTTGATGATTTTTCCAAGAGGCTCTCGGTGCCTTTTTATAGTGCAAAGCCAGAATCCTTTGTTTCTAAATTAGGTAATATTCATCAGAGATTCACCCAAAATTTTCTCAACCCCTAAATCCATAATATTGCCGTGGATCCGCGGCTCAAGGAGGGGTACGGCCGCGGATCCGCGGCCGTTTAATCTCATCCCTACATTAATTTTTAGGGGCTTTGTTCTTTGTGACATGTGTACTTCTCTGGAACCTTTGCATCTTTGAAATCTTCTCGTGGTTGCTGCCAGACTTGGTCTCCAAGTTTTGATTCTTAATTAGGCAAGTCTTCTTCAACAACTTGATTTCCTTGATTCTAGTCTTGAAAGATTCTGCACAACTTGGAAAAATTCTGCACAACAACTCAAATAAGATTTAGTAGACTTTGTTCTACTAGGATTAGGTCAATGAATTTATTTGCACACATTTTCCTACCAAATGCTAATTAAAATATATTAAGACATGGAAAATAGTATTTTTTAACATAAACCCTCATATGTATAATATATTATAATAAAGTCCTTTTTTAATATTAAAATGGTAGGAAAAATGTAATACAAATGTGCAGTTTTATCAACTGAACAAATACCCCCAAACTTATCTTTGATCGTCCTGAGCAAACTAGTTTATTCACGAGAAGAAGAAAAAAGAAAGGATAAAACTAGACACACTTTCGTAGGCAAACACGATTGCACTGAGCACGTGCAATAAGCCGTTAAACCTCTAGGTGTCCCTAGTAGGAGGAGTGTTGTCTCCTGAGGGTTTTCAGCGGATTACACCCACAAAATCCCATAACAAAAGAGAGATGGTGAAATTTACATATAAAGATAAGAACTATAAAAGAAAGACTTTGAAAATAAGAGTTTCCAACTACACTAGCTTTTCAGTTGTCATGAGCCCTATCTTAATAGTCATGAAAAAATGTTAGAAATCACATCATCCCTCAATAAAACATCATCTTTATTCTTCATTCCTGCCTTTCATCCAAACATTGATCATATACCCCTACGTGTGTGAAATGGACATCTCTACACTCGGAGAATTCAATTCAAGCTATCATACTCTTGTCCATCTACCTCAGTACTTTTTAATTTGATGAATATTTAGATTTGCTCACACATTTTCATGCGACCGTTAATACTTCTTGAGGTACTAACCGACTGATTACTCATGTGCTTGCTGATTAGGTGATAATATTTTCCTCGTCTTGCACCACCTAAGACTTAGCAGTGACTCCCAGACCAGTTGGCCTTAGGGCACTAGGTGAAGAGGCACCCTCGCTATATTTTTTTATTGCTGCCTTGGCGATAACAAAACCAGTGTTCATTTTTTTTTTCCACCATTTTTATATTTTCTTCATCATTTTTTTTATTTCCTTCATACTTTGGCTTTTAGACAAGAGCATTTCATGGTATCCTCTACTATCCCAAGTTTCAAGACGTGTGTAAGTGCATATAGTAGGGTATCAACATTCAAATGTTTGGCTTCCATAATAGGAACTATTTTTCAGACTTATTTTTATTCTCAGATTAGTGACTTCCTTCATCTTACTAACCCTTGGGACAACAGCTCATAACTACTTATTACTAGTTCGTTTAAGAAAACTTCTAATTTTCTTGGTTTTCTTAAACTATTCCTATCTTTTGGATGTAATTTTTCACTTTCTACTCTTTTTTTATAAAAGAATTTAAAAAAATTTTTTTTTTTGAAAATGTTGTGCTTATGCAAAGTATAATGCAAATTGATGCGTAAATAAGCACAAACTTCCCCCAAACCTGTTTACAGCAATGTCCTCACTGATGTCATCCGTTAAGCTCAAAACCTGTAGACTTGGGAGGAAATTATTAATGGGGGCAAGAATATATGAAAGTGAAAATTCTCCCCCAAACTTGTTTTTGGCTCACAATTTTGTAAAAATCATTTTCTTTCAAGAGCCCAAAATATACCCCCCCAAACTTGAGTTAAACAATTTTAATCATTAAAATCACACGAGGGGGTCAAGGTTATTGGTCAATGCCAAGCTTTGCAAAAACCGAAGGTCAACACCAACCATTCAAAAATTTTATCGATGGAGCACCAAGGTTGGTGGAAGAACATGTCACCTTTCGACAAGAAGAAGTGGCGAGGTGATAAGAGGTGTAATGGAAAAGGATTGCGTCTCAATTTGGAGAGACGGCACAGTGACAGAATGATGGATTACTCGCATTATCATGATTATCCAAAAGAAGGGATGGAGGTCCAATTTCTTCATCTTGGAGTTGATTCATCTTAACACCCGTGTCTTGTAAAAATGCGAGTTCATCAGCGAAAATTTCCTTAAAGCTTTCATCGATACCCCGAAAAATAATGTCATCAGAAAAAATGGGGTGATCATCAGACTCTATAAAAAGTTCCTTATCAGCGTTAGATGTTGACCCGAACAACTCGGTGGAAGAGTCCGTGTCAAACAACATATGAAAAGAGTCAGAATTATGAGGTTGATCAAATTCGCTGCTATCGACATCCATTAATTCGAAAGAACACACATGAGTATAGGGTTCGGAGGGTTCACTTCCCAATTTGTAAATGTTAAGCTCAATTGACTTCTTTCAAAGGATAGGGTCATAGAGCCGTTTCTACAATTGATTACTGCGTTGGAAGTGGTAAAAAAGGGTCGACCGAGTATCACCGGGATTTGATTGCGTGGGTTTGCTACAGGTTGTGTATCTATAACGATAAAGTCCACAGGGAATATGAATTCCCCGACTTTGATTAACACATCCTCTAGCTCACCCCTAGGTTGGGTAATAGATCGATCGGCCATCTGAAGAGTGCAATGCGCAGGTTTTAACTCTCCGATCCCTAATTGCTCATAAACAGAATACGGAAGCAAGTTAACACTAGCACCTAGATCGAGTAGAGCATGATTGATATTTTTACCCCCAATAGAAATTGAAATTGTAGGACTTCCGGGGTCCTTTCGTTTCTTCGGTAGTTTGTAAAAGCTGTGCTCACATTACTCACAAGGAAAACTTTTTTAGGTACTTGAACTTTTCTCTTCCTAGTGCACAAGTCCTTTAAGATTTTTGCATATGACGGAACTTGTTGAATAGCATCAAGGAGAGGAATGTTTATGTTAACTTGCTTAAAAATTTCCACAATCTTCTCCATTTGTGGACTTGGTCTTTTGCCCCTTAACTTGTTTGGATAAGGTGTTTTATCAATAAGGGTTTGGTCCAACATTGGAGAGGATTGTGGGGATGGAGTGGATCCTAGAATTGGAGTGGGGATCGTCTTAGAAAGATCTGGCGAAATGTTCGAGCCTTGGGGAAAACGGAGAATAGGCTCGGATGAAGATGGGAGACTCGACGAATTAGGGGAAGAAGAAGAAGCTGGGGTATCATTGGTGTCACTATCATCACATTGCTTACCCACTCGGTTATTCAGCACTTTTCCCGATCTCAACGTGGTAACAACACTCACATTATAACTTTGTGAGTGGCCAGGATTAGGTATGGGTTGAGATGGGAGTTTCCCTTTTTCTCTCGTACTCATTGCGGCGTTTAACTGTGCGATTTGGTTTTCTAATGATTTAATACTCTCACCATGGGAGGTAGAGTTTTTCGTTATGGTATCAATAGAAGACCTCATCTCAGCCGAAATTTGCATGGATTGTTTCATGAACATATCCAAAGTTTGAGCAAGTGAGTTGTCAGTACCGGCCACTTGTGGTGTAGAAATGTTGGCCGGATTTTGGAAATTCTGTGACTGAAAGGGAGGCTGATTCTATGGTTGTGGTTGCTGTGGAGGAGGTCTTTGATAATTGCTTTGTTGGTTTTGGTTCCAAGCAAAGTTAGGATGATTCTTCTATCCTTGATTGTACGTGGAAGAATAAGGATCGTTTTTAGGTCGCTGCTGAATAGCAGCATTAGCTTGAAACGATGCATTCATAGGACATTCTTCCGTTAAGTGTGAAGGATCCGAACAGCAACCACAGACGGTCTTAGGAAGTGTGACCTGATTTAGGGAGAATGATGAGAACTTGTTTTCAATAGCATCGAGTTTCTTCTGAATTGCTACCATTTCGGCTTTTACTGCGATAGAAACATCGAGCTGGTGAACACTTCCCCTAGATGATGGCGGTCTTACGCTTTCCCACTGCAAAGTGTGTTCAGCGAGGTCTTCCAGATACTTCCAAGCTTCACCGTCATCTTTAGACATGAAATTGCATTGACACATTGTTTCAAGCATCTGCTTTGTCGCTGGATTAATGCCCTCATAAATAATTCGGCATAAATCCCATCTATTGATTCCATGATGAGGACATTGGACAGGCAGATCTTTGAAACGTTCAAAGCACTTCTAAAATGGTTCATTGGGAAGCTGGGTGAACTGGTCGATCTCGCTTCTAACACGGGCGGTCTTATAGTTTGGGTAAAACTTCTTAAGAAATGCTATAACGAATTCATCCCAATTAGTGATAGAGTGTGCAGCAGTATTGTAAAGCCATTTTTCTGTCAAATCGTACAGTGTGAATGGGAGAAGACGTAAGCGCATAGCATCTAAAATCAACTGTGAAGTACCCATCATTGCGCATACGTTTTCGAATTTGGTGATGAAACTGTTAGTTATATGTATGCCCTAGAGGCCATTGCTATACATAGGATGTATATTGCAGTGGATGCTGGGACATATATAGGGAGGACTTTCTTGCTCGACATGATAGTATGCTATCTGGTTGCTCTTCACCTTAACGTGTACACTGATTGTCTCTCTGTTACATGTTGGTAAAGCCCTTAGGATGTGTACTTGACTACCTGGACTATGATGCGGATCATACTAGTGGGGACATGGTAGTCCATAAGTACATCCTTCAAAGTCCCTAGTCGTGGGTATATCGAGACGGGGCATCGATATACCAGAGTAGACTAGCGTATACCTTCTCGACCCATACAGATGGGCGATGGATGATCCCATATCCATTGGTGTTTGACATCAGAGATGATATACGGGTGCTCAGTAGAGACTGGGTACACTGGACGGACTCGCCGAGAACTCCCAGATGGTACTATACCTTACATCAGATGGCGGTTCTCTGGTGACACTGGTACAGAGTAGTCTGTTGACCCGAGATCGTCATAGAGTCTTGTGTGGTTCCCACTGTGCTTTGATTTCCATCTTACCACGTCCAAGAGGGCGTGCAAAACGGTGGTTTTTGGGTACAGTCCCGAGTCACATGGAGGCAATGAGCGATAGGAGGGGATTCGTCTCTCCCGGTATAGGGGGTTGATGTTGCGCTGTGTTCGATTGGCTATAACAGGAAATCCCTGGCCAGGGTTGCTGAGATTTACTGGTAAGTGTTACCAGTAGTTTCTCGAATTGTTATAGACCTCATATCGACACGACTTATCGAGCTATTGGGGTCTGACGTTTACCACCCCTAGGCGAGATATGCGACATATCAGACGATCAGACCGGACTGTACGGTAGTGTTACTGGTTGGATTCACTGGAGTGTGAGCGGGCTTGCTCGTCGATCTTCTGATCGCTCAATACCCGGGTGGCCGTTACGTTTAGCAGACCGCTTGCGGCTTGTGGGTGTTTGATATGATCATCACCTGCTGCCGGCGTATTGACGAGTCTTTAGAGTCCTACACAGAGGTTTCCTGGCTCAAGCAAAACGAAATAGGAGCGCATATGAGATATGTGCGGGACCGAGAATAATGCGTGTATGTGATACCGTATTTCATTCTCGCGATGAATGTGTCGAAAGGTTGTATGCGATATAACCTAGTTATCGAATCGAGAATTGATTCGATAAGCCGATACATTGGATACTAGTCGATTATATGCGATATGACCGGATCGTTAAATCAAGTGTTGATTTAATGATTTAATGTATAATTATATATTTGATATATTACTTTGCATTAACTAGTATTGGTTCACTTTAAATGGATTTTCTCACTTGTTTGTGCACATTGTATATGTGATATATTTTTGTGCACAAGTTTGTATCATGTTTGATGATACTTGCTTCTTTGGTTAAGTGTATAGAATTAAACCATGATTAAGATGATGATTAGGGTTTTTCATAATCTTTTATTTATTTATTGATTTATTTGGAAAAGATTTTGAAGAGAATGGTGGCTTTCTTTGTTTCTAGTCAAAGCTTCATGAAGCTTTGACTTTGTAACCATTCTTGTCTCCATGCTTAACCCTAACCATTCCTTTAACCTTGGTCAATTCTCTACACATAACTATAGTTAAAATTATGATAAGTATTGATTTTCTATTCTATTAAAAAACTTATCATAATATTCTTTCTTCATCTTCTTCTTCTTCTTCAAGATGAAGAAGCTTCACTTCATCAATGGTGGATTGATGAAATGAGTGAGAAATCCAATTCTAAAGTCTACCCACTTCCTATTTCTTCATCCTCTATCTCTTGCCAAGTAGTAGAGTGTGTTTCCTTCACAAGTTTTCTTGACTTGGTGAAGTTGGAGCTTGATCTAGCGATGCCTCGACGTAGATCATCTTCGGCACGTCGTCGATGACCTAGCCCGCTCTTTCTCCGATGAAGCCGACGCTAGAGCCCGGGATTTGATTTGGACAGCGGAGAGGACTTCATCACGGAGCCGTGGAGGTGGAGGACCGGATCTACAAAGGTTGTATTTCCGTATTCTTGTAGTTAAGTGTTAACTAGTTTGTTTTTCGCCTAAACATCTAGCCAACGATCTAGTCTAGGGTTTCTCGGCACCGGATAAATTTTAGAAATTGGCATGGTTGATGCCTTGTGAGACCTCTTGAGAGTGCCTAGGAACCCTACAGTGGTATCAGAGCCTAGCTAGAGCCTTAGGCGAAGTCTAGACGATGTTTGAAACCCGATCGAACCGAAAACCCAACCCGGAAAATGCTCTCTGTACTTTTTCTAAAATCGTGGTTTTTTCCAAATTAAAAATATGCAGAAAAACCAGTAGGGATATCTAAGAGTTACGGTAAATTTTGATGACCTAATTCCATCATTACGCCGCGGATCCACGGCACGAGCATGGCTCGTGCGGCTGATCCGCGGCCGTTTTGTCGTATTGTTCATCGAAATTTGCACCATAATCAATAATAGTCAGTGCTGGTTTTCCTGGGAATATTTTAATATTTATTCCAGAGTTTTATTTTCTGGGTTGTTTTTGGGGATTCGGTGTTTCGATCGGAGTATCAGATTTTGTCTATAAGGCTTTCCGGATAAATTTTAGAATATGTTAAAAAGTTCGACCGGATATAAATACCTAATTTTTCCCCTGTCGGGAAATTTCCAAGTGTTGGATTTTTCCATGGTTTAAAGACGTTCTAAGTAGTGCAAGTAACGCGATGGACCCTCTAGAAGACAACAAACCTTAACTCGATTATGTGACCGTCTTGAACTGCCCTTTGAACCTTCGGGTTTGGGGCAGTACGGCGTGCCACATGTGAGGCGTTGGCTTGACCCTTCTACGGCTGGACCGTTGGTACTGAGGCACGAACTGAATGTTTTTAGACTTGCTTCATGTGTTGATCTGTATTGGGAAACCTTGGGTGTTCGAATGTTCAATCGAAAAGTTTAACATTTTCTGTTTATCCGGAATCTGATACAACAATTGGAATTCACAAAAGTTATGTGATAACTGAATGAATGTTATAAACATAGCAGTTTAGTCTCACTTGATCGGTTGCCACGGAATTTTGATGTGATCAAAAGTCCGTCGCAATCACGTAGCGTACGCGGATACTCGCCGGGTAAACTTAATAGACAGCCTCACTCCATAGCCCCGACCAAGTGACTGTAGGAGAACCCCGTCGCCGAAAGCATCCGTTTTGGTGCTCGCGGTAGCGGTGTTCCGCCTTGGTGCACTTCGTCGACGGTATCGGGGGTGCGGCCGCCTACTAAAGTTTGCGACGAGCATTCGATCAGGATGTCGGGAATCTTGTTGAATTGCCCGACTTGATATTGAAAAGAGTTTTCGATTTTGAGACTAAAATGCGGAGTTTATAGTTGTTAGGCATGCGATGTCTAAGAAATTCATTTGGTCAGGCATGCGATGTCTGAGGTGGTTGCGGATTCCAACTGTTGTAGTTTTACACTTTCTTTTCTATGACCGTAAGTGTAATATGTGATATCGCCGGTTTCGTTGCTATATGTCAACGACAATTGGGATGCGCATATTTACTTACGTTGATGACATGTGATGTTATGTGTTGCTGGATATGTTATATTGGATCGTCGTGTATGAATAGCCGGGGGTTTTTATGTGAGATGAGTGTTTTTCATTTTCATTCATGTAAAAACTTGTATGTAATATTCTTTTATTGGGGCACTTCCAGGTTGCGGAAGATGTCACCGTTTGTATATTATTTACTTTTCCGCACTAGGATAGACCCAAGGAGGAGGGCACAAGTAACCGGGTTCTGGAGTCCAGTGGGAGACCAACTCGAGGAGTCGGGTTCGGGTCTTCTAACTCCAGAATTGGTAGGGTTGCTTGCCGCTCTCGTAGGGGTCTAGGGGTGTGGGTTTGGCTATTCATCGCGACCGTGGAATCCGTGTTTTATACTGGCTCGTATTGAAAACACGGATGCCCTAGTATATCCAATATTTCATATGTTTCTTCTGCTGCGATATCTGTGATGTGATCATGTGATGTTCTGTGATGGATACAGTATATAGTATATATGATATATTATATAGGCGTTACTTATGTTTTACACCCGCGCTAGCCTTGCCCCGCTCTGCCGTTAGTTACCTAACCTAACGGTGCACGAGGGGACATCGAGGCGAATGCGGATGGCATGAGTGTACGTCGTATTTATCTGTGATGTTTAGGTACTTAAATGATGGGACTTCATTAATGTGATTAATGAAATAAAAGAAACCTAATATGTTGTAGAATCGAATTTCAAAATAAAACAGGTAGCTACAGTTCTTGCTTTGCACAGCGGTATATATGATATATCCTGCACCTTATTCGATGAGGAAAGGACCGAGATCCCTTCACCGGGAGTGACTCCTTTAGCAATAACTGGCAGATGCTACACACTCGGTTTGTCTTTTGATTGCTTTTAAGTGTTTTTTGCTTTGCACAGTGATATATATGATATATCCCGCACCTCATTCGACGAGGAAAGGACCGACGATCCCTTCACCGGGAGTGACTCCTTTAGCAAAACTAGAAAAGCCTCAAAGACACTCCATTTCAAAATTCATTCGATCCTACAATGATATCAAGTTCATTACGCAATAGGTTTTCAGAAAAACCTGTCGTAGCCCTCCGTCATTTCAGATACGTACTAGTTAGTATTCGTGCTGCGGTTGTTTGGCCTCCGTCAAGACGTAGTGTACGGTAGCTAACTAGTGCTTATCTGCTAGCATATGATGCGATTGGATTAGGGTATTCGTACGGCGTTGTTTGGCCTCCATCAAGGGTCGTGCAAGTGGGTTTAATTCAATCAGGAAATGACGGGTTGAACTTGACTAGCGCTCTATGGTTTGTTGGCCTGCGTCAAGGTCATAGGACGCTAGGGGCAAAATATTATCGGGAATTTCAAGTGTTGAAATTTGCAATGAGATTGCATACCTTCTATGAGATAGTTGGATCCCGATACCCGCTGCGAGTAAGAGTTACTCCTGGGAGAGTTTTACACATTACAATTAGCCGATCAAGTAGGTGTCTAGAAAGGTGTTAACGGGGTTACGCCTTTGGGAAAACGAGGTTTACATTAATTAGGTTCGTGCGAAAGCACGGGGGACCTCCCTCAAAGTACCGACACTGGCCTGGCTGAAAGATTGGCGAACTTGTAGTGTGTAATTAATCCCGGCTAGTCTTTCCTTTTAGGGTTTGAAGGAAGATTTGATAAAAAGCAGTAGGAGCCATCCTGATTAGATAAAATAAAAACCAATCTATTCTTGCAAGAGCGCACGCTGAGTGTTTTCTTCTCTCTCTCTCCAAGTAGCGACCATATCACGCCTTAATCAAGATAATAATACGGATTATTGACCGAACCCGCTTGTTATGCTGAGCTGGGGAACGTTGGTCCCGCTCCAACTTATAATTGTTATAAGACAGAGCAGGAAATTGGGGATTACCAGAATTCCCGTACCGCCCAAACGAAGAGAGTGCATGCTGATGCATCATCTTCGGGTTTGTTCATTACAGATAACCGTTTCTCTGTATCCTCCACATCCTGGGTATATGATACTGGATCAGGATCCCAGATATGTAATCTGTTACATAGGGCTACAGAAAGGTAGAGGACTGAGAACGGGTGATAAGTTTCATGAGACAGAAACCGGGGCAAGTGTTGCAGCCAACTCTGTTGGTCACTGTCACCCTGTATTACCAGTACATTGATTCTGAACAAATGTTATTAGATACCGAACCTGATATACAAAATCATATCAGTCTCTTTATTAGTAAAGAAATGATAAAATTCTGTATTGTTGGATAATGTTTTGAACATTTCCTATATCAAAAGTTGATCGTTTCAGGCACGTTATCTAAAAGCGTTGATGTTCTAAATCAAACTATAGTTCTTTAGTATACAGAACACACACAAGAGGAAGAGTTCAGAAATGAACGAATTCTTCTTAAGGCATTGTTGACTAGGTCATATCAATGTGACCCGACTAGCTGAAGTTACATAAAGATGCATATTTAAATGAGTTTGAATTTACATCTTGTGAAACTTGCCAGTCATGTCACAGAGATAAAATGACCACAGCTCTGTTTATTGGAAACAGAGAAAGAGTTAGTGAACTCTTGGGATGATACATGTTGATGTATGTAGGTCCCCTATCTACACATGCCAAGACCAGTTCTTTATACTTCATTACATTCTCTGATGATCTCTCAAGATTCAGACATATGTTCCTGTTGAAACACAAGTCCGAACCTTTTGAGATATTCACAGAATATAAGTTAGAAGTAGAGAACCAAAATACGGGTATAAGTATTTTGTCCTATGATGTGATCAAGGAGGAGAATACTTGAGCACGAAAATCCTGGATTATTCTAAAGGAGAATAAGATTCTCTCTCAGCATTACTCCTCCGAATACACCATAGCACGATGGTATATCAGGGCGGAGCAATCACACCCTATATGATAAGGTGTGCTCTATGATGAGTACCGCTGAGTTACCTATTTCCTTTTTGGGAGTTATGCACTTATGAAGTTGCATACCTATTGAATTAGGTTCGAATCAAATCAGTGCCTACCACTTCATATGTGATATGGAAAGGGAAGAGCCCATGTCTAAAGCTAGTTAAGATTTGGGGTTGACCGGCCTATGTCTAAAAATCAAAATCCGGACAAGCTCGAGGCAAGGTCAGTTATGTACAACTGGAAAGGTTCCAGCTATACAAATTACAGCAGATGACTTGGTAGAACCAAAGGATTCAATAGTAACCAACGAACCTCAGCCTCTCCGCCGATCTAGTAGGGTTCCTCACCCACCTGAGAGATACATCTGTTTCTCTATGACAGTGGGAGCGAGGATTGCATCATGAAATGATGACCCAACTAGTTTCGAGCAGGCCATCGAGAGTAGGGACTCTGTAAGAATGGCTGGATGCTTAGTGATCTGAGATGGAATCCTTATACACCAGCAAAGTATGGACTTTGGCTGCTATATCTGAAGGGTTAAATCCCCATCAGGAGCAAGTATATCTTGAGAAGATTACTTGGTGTAGATGGAAAAGTTGAGACTTTCAAAGCTAGACTTGTTAAAGGTTTTCGTCATTGACCAGGCGTGGATAATGATGAAACCTTTTTCCAGTGACTATGCTTAAGTCCATCCAGATCCTACTTGCCACGGCTTCATACCATAACTACGATATCTGGTGGTTGGGTGTCATGACTGCTTTTCTAAATGATGTTTTAGAAGAGAACGTCTATAAGTACACAGCCAGAGGGCTTCGTAAACAGTGGGAGCAGCGGAAACATGTGCAAGATGCTTTATAGGATAAAGCAGGCATCGCGGAGTTGGAACTTCTGTTTTGATGAATTAGTCAAAGAGTTTGACATCATCAAAATGGTAGATGAACCTTGTATAAACAGAAAGGTAGTAGGGAGTATGGTGACAATCCTCGTAGAGTACGTGGATGACATACTCTTGATAGGGAAAGAGTTTCCTATGCTACGCTCGATCAATCTCCGCTTATCACAATGATTCTCCACATAGGATCAAAGTGATACCTCCTAAATCCTGGGTTTTGGATCTATGAGATAGATCTAAATGGATGTTAGGATTCTCACTAGTTGTAGTGAGAAAGTATCAACCGATCCTGGGGAGAATCACTGGAAGGGTTCCAGGGTGATAAAGACGACTGAATGTCAGTCACAGGCATTGTCTTTACCCTCAGTGGAGGGACGGTATGTTGGAAGAGTTCCAAGCTAAATACCGTGACATACTAGACGATAAAGGCAGGATACATCGCTACTTAAGATGCTACCAAAGAGGCTGTTTGGGTGTATATTGGTTCATAAGATGAACTACGTTCCAACCATTGTGAGACAATGGAGTTGTGGCTTGTGCCAAGAAACGTCCGTCCCATCAGTGATCCAGACATATTCTAAGGCAGTATCACCTGATCATGGAGATTGTTGATCTCTAAGGGATCGAGGTTAGGAGAGTAGACTCAGAGGACAACACAGCGGATCCACTCACAAAGGCCTGTTCCCAGAGAGAGACTTTTATGGGATGGTTGAGTATGAGATACTATAACCACTGCTATCAGATGGCCCTAGTGCAAGTGGGAGATTGTTAGTTATATGTATGCCCTAGAGGCCATTGCTATACATAGGATGTATATTGCAGTGGATGCTGGGACATATATAGGGAGGACTTTCTTGCTCGACATGATAGTATGCTATCTGGTTGCTCTTTACCTTAACGTGTACACTGATTGTCTCTCTGTTACATGTTGGTAGAGCCCTTAGGATGTGTACTTGACTACCTGGACTATGATGCGGATCATACTAGTGGGGACATGGTAGTCCATAAGTACACCCTTCAAAGTCCCTAGTCGTGGGTATATCGAGACGGGGCATCGATATACCAGAGTAGACTAGCGTATACCTTCTCGACCCATACAGATGGGCGATGGATGATCCCATATCCATTGGTGTTTGACATCAGAGATGATATACGGGTGCTCAGTAGAGACTGGGTACACTGGACGGACTCGCCGAGAACTCCCAGATGGTATTATACCTTACGTCAGATGGCAGTTCTCTGGTGACACTAGTACAGAGTAGTCTGTTGACCCGAGATCGTCATAGAGTCTTGTGTGGTTCCCACTGTGCTTTGATTTCCATCTTACCACGTCCAAGAGGGCGTGCAAAACGGTGGTTTTTGGGTACAGTCCCGAGTCACATGGAGGCAATGAGCGATAGGAGGGGATTCGTCTCTCCCGGTATAGGGGGTTGATGTTGCGCTGTGTTCGATTGGCTATAACAGGAAATCCCTGGCCAGGGTTGCTGAGATTTACTGGTAAGTGTTACCAGTAGTTTCTCGAATTGTTATAGACCTCATATCGACACGACTTATCGAGCTATTGGGGTCTGACGTTTACCACCCCTAGGCGAGATATGCGACATATCAGATGATCGGACCGGACTGTACGGTAGTGTTACTGGTTGGATTCACTGGAGTGTGAGCGGGCTTGCTCGTCGATCTTCTGATCGCTCAATACCCGAGTGGCCGTTACGTTTAGCAGACCGCTTGCGGCTTGTGGGTGTTTGATATGATCATCACCTGCTGCCGGCGTATTGACGAGTCTTTAGAGTCCTACACAGAGGTTTCCTGGCTCAAGCAAAACGAAATAGGAGCGCATATGAGATATGTGCGGGACCGAGAATAATGCGTGTATGTGATACCGTATTTCATTCTCGCGATGAATGTGTCGAAAGGTTGTATGCGATATAACCTAGTTATCGAATCGAGGATTGATTCGATAAGCCGATACATTGGATACTAGTCGGTTATATGCGATATGACCGGATCGTTAAATCAAGTGTTGATTTAATGATTTAATGTATAATTATATATTTGATATATTACTTTGCATTAACTAGTATTGGTTCACTTTAAATGGATTTTCTCACTTGTTTGTGCACATTGTATATGTGATACATTTTTGTGCACAAGTTTGTATCATGTTTGATGATACTTGCTTCTTTGGTTAAGTGTATAGAATTAAACCATGATTAAGATGATGATTAGGGTTTTGCATAATCTTTTATTTATTTATTGATTTATTTGGAAAAGATTTTGGAGAGAATGGTGGCTTTCTTTGTTTCTAGTCAAAGCTTCATGAAGCTTTGACTTTGTAACCATTCTTGTCTCCATGCTTAACCCTAACCATTCCTTTAACCTTGGTCAATTCTCTACACATAACTATAGTTAAAATTATGATAAGTATTGATTTTCTATTCTATTAAAAAACTTATCATAATATTCTTTCTTCATCTTCTTCTTCTTCTTCAAGATGAAGAAGCTTCACTTCATCAATGGTGGATTGATGAAATGAGTGAGAAATCCAATTCTAAAGTCTACCCACTTCCTATTTCTTCATCCTCTATCTCTTGCCAAGTAGTAGAGTGTTTTTCCTTCACAAGTTTTCTTGACTTGGTGAAGTTGGAGCTTGATCTAGCGATGCCTCGACGTAGATCATTTTCGGCACGTCGTCGATGACCTAGCCCGCTCTTTCTCCGATGAAGCCGACGCTAGAGCCCGGGATTTGATTTGGACAGCGGAGAGGACTTCATCACGGAGCCGTGGAGGTGGAGGACCGGATCTACAAAGGTTGTATTTCCGTATTCTTGTAGTTAAGTGTTAACTAGTTTGTTTTTCGCCTAAACATCTAGCCAACGATCTAGTCTAGGGTTTCTCGGCACCGGATAAATTTTAGAAATTGGCATGGTTGATGCCTTGTGAGACCTCTTGAGAGTGCCTAGGAACCCTACAGAAACGTACGCGTCTTCCGACTTAAGCCCGTGAAATTTAGGCAGCAGATTGATGTAGTAGGGTTTAATTTCGAAATTATCCCCGTTAGGTGGTGGAAGAGATAGACAAGTGGGAAGAGGACCACGGATAGGATAGCATCTCTCTTGGAGAGAGATGCGCGGTGGATTCTACGCACCTTCGGGCGGTGGCAGCGTAGTGTTATAATTTGATGGAGTGCCGTCCATCTCGGTTGATGTGGTGTGTGGTGGGGGAAAAGAAGATGAAGAAGTACCGACTTCGGCGTCGATAGCAGGAACGCGGACAAGACGGGCACTAGGATCCCGTGTCCAGCCGAGCATGCACTAAGCTGGTTTAGTGCAAGTGGCAGCATGTGTGTGATTTAAAATTGGCTTGTTTTGAAAAAGTGGGACTCAAGACAAATCTCCCTAAGATGCACAAGCAACCCTAGAACTAAGCTCACCTAGGTCCAGTCTGTAGACCTCTCCTAGACTTCCAAAGGACAAGCCGCAGGATCAATCCTCTACCGCTTCCGTACTACCCTTGTAGCCAGGTAAGTGCCAGGTAAGTGGGAAGGAACCACAGTAGTGGGCCTAATTAAAAACCACTAGCCTTTGACACACTTGCCTAGGCACTACAAAAGTAATGCGGATAAACGATAGATTATCCACGACCTTCCTCTGTCCTTATTGAGCGCGATAGTCCTTAGAGTCTGGTCTAGATATTTTTTAAATTAATGAAGGGTTGATCTATATGCTCAGTTTGTGATTTGTGGGGCTTAGGAAGGATGATGAAATCCCCACCTAATCTTGATTTGGTCTTTTGCCCCTTAGAGTCCGTATTAAAATATGCAAAACAAAACCAATCATAAAACTTTTGCAAAAAGATTTTTGAGCGGCGCTATTTTGCAAAGAATCCTGCAGAAGATAGATTTTATTGGATTTGAGAGGAGAGAGAAGGAGTTAATAAAGATACCAGAGAGTTTTGTAGCCCTAACCCTTCTAACCTGCCGTGATTCCACCGCAAAAAGCCCCTTTGCGCCGCGGTTCCGCTGCGTTGTGGAGAGAACTGTTGATGAAATTTTTTCTGTGGCCTCCTTTGCTCCTCTGGATCTCTAAAAATGTGTCTGTTTCCTGTTTTCCTTAATTCTGTGACTCCAGATCTCCTTGTAAAATTCACGCACAAATCGTTAAATATGCAATTTGCAGTTTTGTGTCAATAATGATATAAATTCGTCTAAGAATTCAACACAAATAGTAAAAATAAAAAATTACGCACGTATCGCCGGCAACGACGCCATTTGATTGGTACGAAAAAGTGTGTGTAGTTTAACCGCAATCAATAACGGTGTCGCGCGTAGCTAGACCGAGATGAGTACAGGTCATCCTCAGGGAAACGTGGAACCTTTTACTCTTAGTTTAGATGTGTTGAGAAAGAGAGGAGGAAATAAGAATTTTGTGAAAAGTTTCTAGATCTACGTTAAGCAAGAATGCAAAAATATAGATCTAAATTATTTTAGAGATGTAGATAATATAATAAGAGGGCTTGTAGGGTTCGTAAGGATTTAGTAGTCATAGACGATTAATTAAAAGTTACCATTTTTATCCTTTAATAGATTTAAAATTAGAACGACGATGATGTGTGTAGATTAGGGTTTCTGGAGGGAAAAGGAATCCCACTCTTAACCCTTATCTCGACACGGAACTCTGTTCAAATCTAGCCTTTACCAAAATAATCATTAATCTAAACTCTAATCGCGGTCGGAACTAGCAAAGAATTGCTAGCGCGCCCGATTAGGATGTTAATGATTCTTTTGATAAAGTTCATAAACTTTATAGGACTTAAAAAGGGTTTAGGGATCTTTATCGTCCATTAGCCTACCCTAATCCTACGAATCCTAACAAGCGGAGAATTACTCGCGCATGTTGGGAGAAGAAGATGAAAAGATAGAGAGGAAAAACATAATGTAAAATGCAAAAGAATTAAATAAAATAACTACCTTTAATAATCAACTTGAACAATCTACACTTTATTCCGTAGAAAATGATTACAAACTAGTTGCTTCTCGATCTTTCCTAAAGAGGTAGACGAACAGTTGATGATCAGCCTGGATGCGTGAGCGTCTGGGGCTTCGTGATCGCGTCGGCTTGATGATTTTTCCAAGAGTCTCTCGGTGCCTTTTTATAGTGCAAACCCAGAATCCTTTGTTTCCAAATTAGGTAATATTCATCAGAGATTCACCCAAAATTTTCTCAACCCCTAAATCCATAATATTGCCGCGGATCCGCGGCCCAAGGGGGGGTACGGCCGCGGATCCGCGGCCGTTTAATCTCATCCCTACATCAATTTTTAGGGGCTTTGTTCTTTGTGACATGTGCACTTCTCTGGAACCTTTGCATCTTTGAAATCTTCTCGTGGTTGCTGCCAGACTTGGTCTCCAAGTTTTGATTCTTAATTAGGCAAGTCTTCTTCAACAACTTGATTTTCTTGATTCTAGTCTTGAAAGATTCTACACAACTTGGAAAAATTCTGCACAACAACTCAAATAAGATTTAGTAGACTTTGTTCTACTAGGATTAGGTCAATGAATTTATTTGCACACATTTTCCTACCAAATGCTAATTAAAATATATTAACACATGGAAAATAGTGTTTTTACACATAAACCCTCATATTATATTATAATAAAGTCCTTTTTTAATATGAAAATGGTAGGAAAAATGTAATACAAATGTGCAGTTTTATCAACTGAATAATACCCAAGTGCTCCACAACAAGCTTGGTCGTCGATCTTTCTTGCCGAAGATGATCCATTGATGGAAACCCAACCCATGCTCCATTTCACAAAAAAGCTCTAAAGTGAAGCTACTAGCTCTCACTTTTGCTAGAAGATGTAGACTATGTGTTCACTCTCTTTTTCTTTTGCTTTTCTCTCTCTCTCTCTCTCTCTCTCTCTCTCTCTCTCAAGAATAAAGAAGGAGGAGGAGAGAGAATGGGAACGGTAGAATGGCTCGAAAAATCATTTTGCAACTATACTTTAATAGTAAATCAATTTTGAATAAAATAAACACCTTACCTCCAAACCCATACCTCACTACACACTTCATTTTAATTTTCTTTAAAGAAAAAGAAAAAGGAAATGAGGTGTCTCCTTCTAGAAGTATTATTGTATCAAATATATAATATAAACTAGTATATGTATCGTATACATATACACGCATTCGTATCATATACGAATAACAAATGAGAGAGAAATAGAAAATGAACATAATACTAGAATATATATATAATTTTATTATTAAATCAACACTTGATTTAATAATTCAGCTTTATCATAAGCCGGCTAATATTAATCAAAAGTCCGATTAATGTACGCGTATCAAATACACGTGTTTAATCGAACTCCCGAACGTATTACCATACGTACTCTACATCGTTTTACCTGAGCAGAAAAACATCTATGTGGGTCTCTAAAGACTCAACAATATGCTGGCAGTGAGTTACTGGATCAAATCAATAGCCACAAGCACGTCAGCGGCACTAGCTATGTGTAACGGCTACCTAGGTATCCGTCGAAAGGAAGATCGACAAGCAAGCTCGTCTGTACCCTACAGAGCCTATCAGTGACAGTCACCGTACGGTCTGGTATTTTTGTCAGAGAGTGTCACATACCGGGTATAAGGGGTGGAAACCATCAGACCCCCTATAACCCAATAAGTCAAGCCGATATCAAGCTCATAACCAACTAAGATACTACTGATAACACTTATCAGTATATCTTATTGAAAATTTTCCATTAATCTCATTAATGAAGTCCCATCATTTATGTTTCCCTAAACATCACAGAAAAAACAAAAATAGAACGTACGCTTATGTCATCCGCATTCGCCATGGGGCTCCGTCATGCACCGTTAGGTTACTTAACTAACGGCAGAACGGGGGCTGGACTAGCGCGGGTGCAAAACATAAACAACGTTAATTATATATATCATATAAATATAGCATTCATCTCATGCAGTTATATGATCACATCATAGAACTCAAGTAGCAGAAGTCAACATATGAAATATTGGATATACTAGGAGGTCCGTATTTTAAATTCAGCCAGTAATGAAAAACACGGATTCCACGGTTGTGATGAATAGCCCCACCCACATCCCTAGACCCCTACGAGAGCGGCAAGCAACCCTGCCAATTCTAGAGTTAGGAGATCCGGTCTCGACTCCTCGAGATGGTCTCCCACTAGACTCTAGAACCTGGTTACTTATGCTCCCTTTCTTGGGTCTATCCTAATGTGGAAAAGTAAATAATATACATCAATGGTGACATTATTCTCAACCCGGAAGTGCCCCAATAGAAGAATATTACATACAATTTTACATGAATGAAAATTAAAAAACTCCCATCTCATGCAAAAAACCCCCGGCTATTCAATCACGACGATCCAATATAACATATCACAGCAACACATAACATCGCATGTCATCAACGTAAGTAAATACGCGTATCCCGAATTCCGTTGACATATAGCAACGAGATCGGGGATACCCCACATATTACACTTACGGTCGCAGAAAAGAAATGAAAAACTACAATATTTAGAATCCGCAAATTCCTTAGACATCATAAACCCGGAATATCACATGTTCCGAATTTCATGCTTAACCTATAAACCTTGCATTTTAGTCTCAAATCGAAAACACTTTTCAATGACTTAGTCGGGTAATTCAACAAGATTCCCGACTACCTAATCGAATGCTCGTCGGGAACTTTAGTAGATGGCCGCACCCCGATACCGTCGACGAAGTGCTCTTATGCAGAACACCGTGGCCGCAAGCACCTGAATGGATGCTTTTGGCAATGGGGTTCTCTTAAAGTCACTTGGTCGGGGCTATGAGGCATGGCTATCTAGTAATGTTACCCGGCGAGTGTTCGTGTACTGTACGAGATTGCGACGGAGTTTTGATCCAAATCAAAACTCCGTGGCAATCGATCAAACGAGACTAAAATGCTAGATTTACAAGACACTAACTAGTTTTCACAGAACTAATTATTGTGGATTCCAAATATTGTATCCCATATCAAACTTAAACCCGAAACGATGCACAATTGCGACTTCGAAACACTCCGAATTTCCCCTTAACAAAGATAACATCACATGCAATCTTGGCAAAATCAAACAGTAAGCTGAAACCCTAATCCAAACACACCAGAACACCAAACCAAAAACGAGCCCAAACTCCATGGCAAAACCGGACAGGCCGGCTAAAACTTGAATCTCGCCGGTTAAAATATTGAGTTTGGTTATCGTTTTTCTCTGGTATTCTATTTACATCATATGTAACATTCTGCACTTGTTTAAAATTTTTCCAGTGGACTTTTTAAAAACGACAGAAACTAGGGTTTTTGGTTTACAGTTTCGCAGTTGTTTCGGTTTCGCAATTGTACATTCAACATCTAATACTCTAGCTTGGCTCTGATACCATGAAAGTGTATCCTAGCACCACCACAAGGTTTTAACCGGCATCAAGCATGCAATTTAAAAAAATTCATGGTGCTAAGCTACACTAACCTAGAATCTAACTAGATCATTAGGGTTTAAAGCATGATATATAAAGAACTACACTAAATGAAAGAGATTACAACCTTTGTAGATCGTATCCTTCACTTCAATAGCTCCGGGTAGTAGTCCCCACGACTCCTCTAGGCTCCACTTGAACAAGGAACAAGCTTGCTTCGCGATCTTCATGTCGAAGATGATCCACCCGAAGTTCCTGTAGGTGAAGCTACCTCTTCACTAATCTAGTATTAGTGAAGTAAATATCCTAGTCTAAAGTGCTAATCTAGACTAGGGTTTTTTTTAGCTCACTAAGAATTTTCTCAAGCCCTTGGATTCACAACTCATGTGAGGGTTAGGGCTTGGATGAGGAAGAAAAAGAGAATGGAGAGAGTGTAAGAAAAATGAGCTAAAGAAAAAACTCAAGTGAGTGAAGAATGAAGAATAGCTCACATATCATTGAAGCATGAATAAAATTGCAATAATAAATTGCAACCATGATTGTATAGTGTAAATCAAATGAATAAAGAATTGATTAAGCCATGTTTCACCCATTCCATAAATATCTCCCCATTTTCCACTTCATTTCTATTTTCTCAAAATAGAAATTCAACCATGCTTCATAACACACACACACATATATCATACATATATACATATATATATATATATATTAATATATATATTAAGAGAAGAAAATAATTAGTGAGCAATAATATTAGTTAATATATAATTATATAAAATATAATATATATCATATTATTAAATCAACACTTGATTCAATAATCTGGTTATATCATATATAACCGACTAATATCATTTATCTGCAGATTAGTATACGGTATCCCATACTCGTATTTAATCAGGCCCCCGCACATATTATCATATGTGCCCTACTTCGTTTCTCTTGAACTAGAAAATCTCTGTGTGAGACTCTAAAGACTTGTAAATACGCCAGCAGTAGGTAATGATTATATCAGTTAGCTACAAGCCGTCAGTGGTACTAGCTGGACTTAACGACCACCCAGGTATTGAGCGATTAGAAGATCAACAAGCAAGCTTGTCCAAACTCCCATGAAGCCTATTGTTCCCCTCCGAAAGACGGCGCGACGGACGTCTTGCCTAAAATTCGGGGCAGATGCTAATAGGTGCTATCCGTCCACCTCTCCGAAGATGCCAAGTTGATTTATGGCACCGTATATCGGAGGTTTAAATGGATGCGGCCGATGTAGCAGACTTCGTCAGATTCCCCCTAGTTTGAGGGGTTTTTAATTGTGGGGACGCTCTTCGCTGCAGGCGCAAGCCCCTGCAGTTAATTACGATGCCGCGTTGCGGTAACAACTTTCTCCTTCTCCAGGTGGTCACTTCGTGTCTTGTGTGTTTAATTTGTGTTTGGTTGCCCGTGGATTGTATACGGAGATTGAGTTATGTCCACGCCCATAGGGCGTGGACTAGTCCAAATCCGTATTATCTTAGATTTGGGTTTGGGGGTTGTGTTTAAGGATACGTGAGCCTCATTTGAGACTAAGATCAACTTAAACATTTGTTAAGGATACGTTAGTCCAGTTTGAGACTAAGATCAACTTAATGAGATCGTTTAGATCCGACAAAAGAGCATTTGGGGGCTCTATTGTTCCAGTCTAGGAACATAGTGGTCCTTGTTTAATGTATAGCTGTTGGGACCCGTCACCTCTCTGACGTCGTTGAAGAATTACAACGACAGGTGTCAGAGGAGTTCAGAGATGTACCCTTGAACCAAAGTCGATTGGGGGATCTATAGTCCAATTTGGAACTAAAGTCTGTTTGAAGGTTTAAGGATACGTTAGCCGTATTTGAGGCTAAGATCAACTTAAACGGGATCGTTTAGATCCGACAAAAGAGCATTTGGGGGCTCTATTGTTCCAGTTTAGGGACATAGTGGTCCATCTCCAGTTTAGGGACATAGTGGTCCATATTCCAGTTTAGGGACATAGTGGTCCATTGCCAGTTTAGGGACATGGTGGTCCAACATTCCCATTTTGGGGACGGATGTTAGTTTAAGGACGCATTAGTCCATGAGTTTAAGGACCCTACAGTCCGTATTACCAGTTTAGGGACATGGTGGTCCAACATTCCCATTTTGGGGACGGATGTTAGTTTAAGGACGCATTAGTCCCTGAGTTTAAGGACCCTACAGTCCGTATTACCAGTTTAGGGACATGGTGGTCCAACATTCCCATTTTAGGGATGGATGTTGGTTTAAGGACGCATTAGTCCATGAGTTTAAGGACCCCACAGTCCGTATTAATGTGTGGTTGTCGGGACCCGTCACCTCTCTGACGTCGTTGAAGGATTACAACGATAGGTGTTAGAGGAGTTCAGAGATGTACCCATGAACCAATGAGTTGGTTGAAAGAGCAGATGTGATTAGTACAAGATGATTTGAGGACTTATGGCCAGCTTGGGCTAAGTCCAGTTATGTTTGAAATATTGGTCCTCTGTTGGTCCATTGAAGGAGAGGCTTTGCCTCTAGAAACTTAGCCAATTGGGCTAAAGCTAGTGTTAAACACTAAAGACCAACAGTGTTGAACACTGGGAATAAGATTAGCAAGTTAGTGTTAAACACTAAAAGATAACCAGTGTTAAACACTAGCAACAGGGCTTTCAAATCAGTGTTAAACACCAAAACAAATCAGTGTTAAACATTGGTAATCAGAGATTTCAAATTAGTGTTAAACACTAAAGCAAATCAGTGTTAAACACTGGGAACAAAGTCTTCAGATTAGTGTTAAACACTAAGGAGAGAGGGGTCACGTGTGGACACGTGAGAGCGCCCTGATTTCCCTTATTTTATTCTGCAGATCAGTGTTTAACTCTTTTAATTCTGACGGCCATCACGTGTGAGCACGTGATGGAGGCCCCCGCTCTGGTCTGTTAGAATGCTCATTAGAGGTCATGTGGTGACACGTGAGGGCGCCCTAAATGTGGAGCCAGATCTCCTTTGTTTTATCCTCAAATCTGCGAATAAGTGTTAAACACTTTTCATCTTTATTTTTAGAGCATCACGTGTTGGCACGTGATGGGGATTTATGCATCGATAATTACAGCACTTGTTGAGGGGTCACGTGGGGACACGTGAGAGCGCCCAAAGCTTCTTTTCTTTTGTTTTTTCTTTCTGCGTTTTGGGAGTCACGTGGGAGCACGTGAGGCATTGCCTCGAAGCTTCTTTTCTTCAGGGATCTTTTCAAGGGTCACGTGGGGGCACGTGACCCTAGTTCTTTTCATGAACAGAGATCTTTTAAGTCTCCTTATTTTAAGAATTGAATTCTTTGTAGGGTTAAACCCTAATTATGATTTTGGAGGAATTAAATTCCTATTGTGAAAGAATTAAATTCTTATTTAGGATAAAACCCTGATTTCTTTTTAAAGGAATTAAATTCCCAGATATGTAAAAGAATTAAATTCTTGATTAGGGTTAGACCCTAGTTTTGTTTTAGGAGAATTAAATTCTCAAAACTCAATTCCCCTTCTAAGTTTAGGATCTGCATGGCAGGATCTCGACCCGATGAGAATTAAATTCTCAACTTATGGGGAGATGTGCTCTGTGCAGATCTTCAACCAGAAGAAGAACTAAGTTCTTTTTTGTATAAGAGTTAAACTCTTGGATTTTGGGAATTAAATTCTCTGTTTGAAGTTTTGATTCCCTTTCTTTTCTCACCTAGGGTTTTCTTTGTTGAGAATTAAATTCTCCTTTCTTTTCTTCCCTCTTGAGAATTAAATTCTCCTCTCTCTCTTTTTCTCTCCAAAAGGGTTTATCCCTCTTCTTTTCTTGGCTCCTATTTATAGGAGAAGGAAAAGAATCAATTTGTTTAGCAAATCTCTCATTGAAAGATTTGATTTGTTTTCATATTTAATATGATCCTTTAGATCATTCAGTGAATTTTTTTCGCCGTTGGATTTTAAATCCAAAGATATTCTGTTTGTTATTTCGGTGAGATTTGGGGAAATCTTTTCTTGTCTAAGATTTTTCCATAAATTGGTGATATTTAATCACCCTTGGATCTTTAATCCAACGGTCCCCATAATCCTTTTCCATTTGGAATGATTTAGAAGCTTTTAGAATTTAATTCTATTAACTGTAAGGCTTTCGAAACCAGTCGCGTGCTGACACGTGACCCCCAATTGAGTTCGTTAACGGCCGCTTGTTTATGCTTCAGTTTTAACCATCATGTGTCAACACGTGACCATTGGTCACGTATGAGCACGTGATACCTCATTGAGGTAACTTCTGATTTTTAATCAGGGAACAGATTTTAGAATTTAATTCTATTCATTATTTTAGAGGCCTTAAGAGCCCATCACGTGTCTGCACGTGACCCATGGTCACGTGTGAGCACGTGATGCCCCATCAGGGTCTTTTTGAGTTTTTATTATATCTTTTAACTTCTCCAGCGGGTTCTTAAAGGTCCATCACGTGTAGACACGTGATGCCTCATAATTTTTGATCCCGGATGAATTATGAGGCCCATAATATATCAAATCGAAGGATTTTTCGAGATGCTTCCAATAACGTCAGAATTTAGCTGTTCTTCCTTCAGGAGTTTATCAAAATATAGGCCGAAAGATACTGGTTCGCATTTCCTTAAGCGTATCGCTGCCATTTGATACCTTGGGCTCTTTTGCGCAGAAATTTTTGGCGGGAACACCTATAAGTTACACTTACCGTACAGTTCGGTCTCTTCGTCTGATATGTCGCATATCGAGTCCAGGGGTCGTGAGGGTCTCACAAAGACTTTTCTCCCTACGGATCGAGAGGATCTCGTAGGTGTATTTTCCTCTTAGGGGTCGTGAGGACTCCTAAGTGTGTTTTCTCTCATAAGTCGTAAGAATCTTATAAGAGAATTTTCCCTTTTGCGAGTCGAGAGGACCCGTAAGCGGTTGTTTCCCTCCTTGCCGAGATTCGACTTTGGAGAGTGAGATCCGTGGATAGTATGCAAGAGACCGTTTTGGGCCGACTTGCAGGGCCCCAGTGCTTAGGAAACAGGTTTTTTAATCCCTACTGCCTAAGGGTTTTCCTCACGAGTCGAGACGAATCGATCAGTTCTCGCAAAGACATCAATTTCCTCACGAGTCGATACGAATCGAGCATTTCTCGCAAGAGTATCCTAACGTCACTGTTAACATCTGTTCTTTACGACAGAAGTCTGTTAGGGTCTATGGTACTTAGTGTTTTGGCCGTCGTACCATCGCATCAGCTGATATATTTCTCGATAGGCAATCATGCTGTTCGAGTAGCCCTGCGACTGCCGTGTCTCTGATCCCTTCGGGGGCTGGACAAGACGTCTTCAAGCAATCCTCCTTGGCAGTTTGACCGTTGGAAGAGCAAGCATTAGGAATTTGCCATGCCTCTTTTTACTTGAGGTTAGGCTCATTTTGGAGAGTCTCGATGAGTCATAACCACTCCGCGCTGGTGTGGGATGATCTCCGATAGTTTTTCAGGCTTTATATGACTTGCCGTTAAGACCCTGAAACTAGGAATTTGTCCTTTGCTTCATTTGCTGGCATTGCGTCCTCTGTATCGAGACGACTGTCAAGGTTGTCTCTAGGTTGCTGGTGAACCGTCGAGGTTTGGAACTAGGGATTTTGCCGTGGCTCCTTTTGGTGATGTTGCGTCTGCTGTGTCGAGACGAACATCGAGGTGTTGACCACTCCGCATTGGTGCGAGATAATCTCCGATTGTCTTTCAGGCTTTATATGACTTGCCGTTAAGACGCGTGAAGCTAGGAATTTGGCCTTCGCTTCGTTTGCTTTGGCGCGTTCGAATCCTGCTGGGGGAAGAACGCTGGGGTGACATTTCATCTGCTGTATCGAGACGATCGTCGAGGTGGTGATCACTTCGCGCCGGTGCGAGATGATCTCCAAATGTCTTTCAGGCTTTATATGACTTGCCGTCAAGACCCTGAAGCTAGGAATTTGGCCTTTGCTTCATTTGCTTTAGCGCGTCCGAATCCTGCTGGGGGAAGAACGCTGGGGTGACATTTCATCTGCTGTATCGAGACGATCGTCGAGGCGGTGATCACTCCGCGCTGGTGCGAGATGATCTCCAATTGTCTTTCAGGCTTTATATGACTTGCCGTCAAGACCCTGAAGCTAGGAATTTGGCCTTTTGCTTCATTTGGCGGCATTGCGTCTGCTGTATCGAGACGAGTGTCGCAGCTATTTCTAGGTTTCTGGTGAACCTTCGAGGTTTGGAACTAGGGATTTTGCCGTGGCTCCGTTGTTTGATTGTCGCGTCTGAACCCTGTTGGAGGAAGAACGCTGTAGTGACATCTCGTCCGGTGTATCGAACGTCGAGGTGGTGATCACTCTATGCTGGTGTGAGATGATCTCCGATTGTCTTTCAGGCTTTATATGATTTGCCGTCAAGACCCTGAAGCTAGGAATTTGGCCTTTGCTTCATTTGCTTTGGCGCGTCCGAATCCTGTTGGGGGAAGAACGCTGGGGTGACATTTCATCCGCTGTATCGAGACGATCGTCGAGGTGGTGACCACTCTGCGCTAGTACGAGATGATCTCCGATTATCTTTTAGGCTTTATATGACTTGCCGTCAAGACCCTGAAGCTATGAATTTGGCCTTTGCTTCATCTACTTTAGTGTGTCCGGATCCTGTTGGAGGAAGGACGCTGTAGTGACATCTCGTCTGCTGTATCGAGACGATCGTTAAGGTGGAGCTGGGATTTTGCCGTCACTCCGCTTTACTGACCATGGGGTCTTTAGTTGACGTTGCATCTACATCCTGCTGGACTGCGAAGGAACGCCGTTGTTGACATTGCGTTTGCTGTAACGAGACGAACGCTGAGGTGAAGCTGGGATTTTGCCATCGCTTCGCTTGATGGTGTAACATCTGTGTCCTGCTGGAATGAGGAGGCCCACAGTTGTTGGTCTTCGGGCTACAGATGTGGCCATTGAGATTTGGAACTAGGGACTTTGCCATGGTTCCATTTCGTTGCGACTCTGAGGTCGATTGTTGACGTCATGTTTGTATCTGGTTGGAGTGAGGAGAAACACCGTTTGTGATCTCTAAGTTGTCGATGTTGACGTCGAGACCCTAAAGCTAGGGATCTTCTTTTGCTTCATTTGTTGACATTGTGTCTGCAATATTGCGATAAATATCGAGGTTGTCTCTAGGTTTTCTATGAACCGTCGAGATTTGGCTTCGCTTTCTGATGGAGCCTGTTGGGAAGGTATGGTTCCCTCTTTGTTTGTACCCCTGGATTGTATACAGGGATCGATGTGATCTCACCTGTAGGGCAAAATGTTTCATTCTTTCATCATTTTTTATTCTTTCCGCGATGCTCTATCATTTCAGCCTTTTATATCGCGAAAATAGCTATTGCCCAATCATTTCGGCTATTTTTCGCGGTGCCCAATCATTTCAGCTATTTTTCTTTTTACTCGCTGCTTTTTATTGCGAGTTGCCCAATCATTTCGGCTGTCTTTGTATGCATACATTTTTACTTGCTGCTTTTTATTGCAAGTTGCCCCATCATTTCGGCTATTTCATATGCATTTTTGGCTCGCTGATTTTTTTCGCGAGTAGGGGATTTGGGATCTGATACCAATCTCAGCATCAACATCGCTACAACTGGAATATTGCCAGAAGCGAATCATCATTTGCCGTGAAAGGGCTCGGAATTTGATATCGGTTTTAGGCATCAGCATCGCTACAACTGAGATATTGCCAGGAGCGAATCATCATTTGCCTCTGTCGATGTCGAAACAAAGGTGGCTTAGCGAACAGGGTTAAGATCCTGTCGACTAAGGCTTTTGACTTCATGAGCCGTAAAGGTCTCATAAAGGTATTTCTCCCTACAAGTCGTGAGGATCTTGTAGGTGTGTTTTCTCCTTAGGAATCGTGGGGATTCTTAAGTGCATGTTCCTCTGTAAGTCGTAAGGATCTTACAAAAGGATTTTCTCCTTATAAGTCGAGAGGACTTATAAGTGTTGTTTGCTGTACGAGCATATCCCTAGTCGTTGGTGGGACTTTGTTAGGGAAATGTTTATTCGTGCCCGTGGATTGTATACAAGGGTCAGCATTGAACCGCTTGTAGGGTTTCTGTAACTTAAGACTTTCAAATCTTATGAGCCGTGAGGGTCCCATAAGAGAGTTCTCCTTACGAGTCATGAGGATATCGCAAGTGTATTTTCTCCTTAGGAATCGTGAGGATCCCTAAGTGTGTTTCTCCCTTGTGAGTCGTAAGGATCTCATGCGGGTGGTTTCTCCTTACAAGGTCGAGAGGACCCTGTAAGTGTCTTTTAACGAGGTTGCGCCCTTTCGGGTTTTCACAAATACTCGCCGGTAGCCCTGCTGTTTTTACTCACGGAGCCCTTTCGGGTTTTGATCCGTGCCCATTTTGCTTATGGACATACCGTTTTTTTATTCTTTTTATTCTTTTTTCTAACGAGGTTGCGCCCTTTCGGGTTTTCACAAACACTTGCCGGTAGCCCTGCTGTTTTTACTCATAGAGCCCTTTCGGGTTTTCACTCGTGCCCATTTTGCTTATGGACATACCGTTTTTTTTGTTTTTTTTACCACGTCAGCCTGAGGATGCCGCGGGTTGGTAGTAGTTTAACGACGTTTAGGTCATTATCCAGTTTTAGGACATAGTGGTCCATTATTAGTTTAAGCACGTTTCGGTCCACAGCCAGTTTTAGGACATAGTGGTCCATCATTAGTATAAGGACGTTTCAGTCCGCCGTCGCCGTATTTGAGGCGAATCTTTAGTTTACTGACTTTTCGGTCTATGGGGCTTTCCCTATGAATGAGCATGATGCCCCCGGCATATCCATCTTTCTCGGAGTATGTGGTTGTGGCGGGCTCACCTTCCAGTTTTCGGACAACGCGAGTTTGCCTTGTTGGTATTGGTCTTCAACCCAGTTTTTGAAGACGAAGCAATCTTCGATCGGATGACTTACTGCTCCATGGTAAGGGCAATAATTGGGACTATTAGCCTCGCCGGGTTGGAATAGTCGTTTTGGATTCGGGAGATTGATGAGCCCGTTGCGCACCGCTAGCTCGAACAATCTCCTTTTTTTGTCCTGAGGAAATGAGTAAGGACGTCCCAGTCTTTCCTCGAGGGATGGGCGTGGACGCATATTGTTTTGGCAAACAATCGGCTTTAAGTTGCTCGGCCATGGTTGAGTATTGTCAACGAAGGTTGCCTTCCCTTTGCCCTTTTCATTCCAAGGCTCTGTCTTTGAAGAAGAAGGCCTATGGCCCATCTGGTCCATTTGGGCCAGCTTGTCAATCAAGGCCTGGAAGGTGGTCGGCTTGAAAAACATCATGAACTGAGAGATGGCCGCTTGAGGGTCAAGAGTGCCCACAAACATGCCCACCGCCGGCGCTTCTTCGATCCGCTGCTCGCACTTCGACCATAAGTTTCACCACCGTAATGCGTATTGGACCCACGTTTCGCCTGGCCTTACCCTAGCGTTGATCATTGCTGTTATCGGGGCACGCTCGGTGGTGCTGGCAAACCTTTGTGTAAACAGCAACTCCATTTCCGGAAATGTTTTGACAGAGTCGTTAGGTAGCTCCGAATACCATTCGAATGCCGTTTCCGCTAAGCTGCCGACAAATTGTCGAAGCAACAGTTTGTTATCGCCTCCAGTGTTGCCGCATGAGGCCCTGAATTGAGCGACATGCTGATGTGGATTCCCTGTCCTCTTGTACACATGGAATTTAGGGATCGTATATCCCGACGGGTAACTGATTTGGTCATATCAGCCCGGGTAGGGTCGTCCAGTTCTAACAATTTGACCGGCTGCTTCATTTTCCTGGTGAACTCATATTTGTTGAGCAATGTAGTCATCCAGGGCAGCTTTGGAGATTGTTTCTTCTTTAGCTGTTGAAAGAGCCGGAGGTAGATTTGACGTTTCCCCTCTGTCATCTTCGAGGACAATCGGAGGATCTTCCGCCGGGGGATCCTGCTGGATCATCATACCCACCATGTCCTGGAACAAAAGGGCCATTCGCTTTATATTGGCTGCTTGTTCCACAGCCTCTTTGTCCTTCTTTTCAAGTATCCTACGAAGGAATTCAGCGTCAGTTTCTTGCTCCCGGCATTGATCCGAGGACGCTTCTGGGCTTTCTTTTGGCCCAGTGAGTGCGGCCATCGCATTCATCATTTCTTGTTGCTTCTGCTGCTGCTCCTGAGCTTTAGTCACCGATCGCGTAAGCGGTCTATGACCTGTAGATGTACGGCTGTCCTCTTTCCCGGACGCCATGTAGACTGTATGCACCACCATGCCCCCAGACTTAGGGTGTTCAGGCTTACTGTCTTTGACATTTGCTGCAGGCGTGGGACCTTCTCCGGCCTTCCTCTCTTTTGAGTAGTCAATGTGGAGGGAGCCGTTGCAGCAGGCACCCAAGCGGTTGTCGTCCTTTGTTGTCTGACATGTCGGTTCTTTTCTCCCTGCACCTTCACCTTTTTAGGCTGACGAAAGTGATTTTGGTCGATTACTGAGTCTTGGACCCGCCGCCAGACCTTATAAATCTTGGAGGACAGCCGTTGAGGAGGCTGTTCCGGCTTTGCTTCTGTAACACTCTCCGCAGGTGGAGGAGATCTTTTCAACGTGGCAGTCGGAGAGTTCTTGCGCACCCTCCTTACCAATTCAAAGTTGTTCCCAGTTGGAACAACAGCATTAACTTCCACTATTGGAGCCGGTGGAGTTAGCCCTGAAGGGGAGTTGCCCCCGACCTTCCTTACTCGGCGCCAGTGGCGACGTCGAGCGTGTCGTGTGGATGGGGTTGTTTCAGCTATAAGGGTGACTTCATCATGCCCCCTCTGGGTAGGGGAAGCTTCTTTAAGGACCTCGCCTGGAGCAGAAACCGGAATGGCCAGCCTTGTGAAAACCGACTTCTTAGAAGGAGAAGCCTTATCAATAATCTCTTTCGCTTGAGCTGGAATAGCTATCCACTTTGGGATGGCAGATTCGGGTATCGCGGGCTTGTAAACGTTCTGGCCCAGTCTGTTGAAAACCGAGGTACTGAAGTTGGGTGACCCGTTGAGAGGGGCCGCGGCAGTGGTAAGTCGATCAAAGACCGACTACTTTGGGGCTTCTTGCAACGTCATTGGGGCATTGAAGCTCAGCGATGGGAGTATGGTCCCGAAGAATAGTCCAGTGGTGGCATGAGTTACCTGCTCCACTGGCATCTTGAAAAGAGAGGCCGCTTGGGGTCCGTAAGTCACTCCTCCAGCAGGGACGGAGAGAGAGTTGCAGTTGCAGGTAGTGCAGTTTGAAGCCATTGATCTTCTGTTTTCTGTACGGAGCAAGACACCAAATCTAAGTACCTTGAATCCAAAGGCAATCACAGCAAACCGCGATTTGTTCGCGAACACGACACACGAAGTGTGGAGTGGAAAGAGGAAAAGGTCCCACCAGGCGTGCCAGAATCTGTTCCCCTCCGAAAGACGGCGCGACGGACGTCTTGCCTGAAATTCGGGGCAGATGCTAATAGGTGCTATCTGTCCACCTCTCCGAAGATGCCAAGTTGATTTATGGCACCGTGTATCGGAGGTTTAAACGGATGCGGCCGATGTAGCAGACTTCGTCAGATTCCCCCTCGTTTGAGGGGTTTTTGATTGTGGGGACGCTCTTCCCTGCAGGCGTAAGCCCCTGCAGTTAATTACGCTGCCGCGTTGCGGTAACAACTTTCTCCTTCTCCAGGTGGTCACTTCGTGTCGTGTGTGTTTAATTTGTGTTTGGTTGCCCGTGGATTGTATACGGAGACTGAGTTATGTTGTCTCCCGTAGGGCGTTGACTAGTCTAAATCCGTATTATCTTAGATTTGGGTTTGGGGGTTGTGTTTAAGGATACGTTAGCCTCAGTTGAGACTAAGATCAACTTAAACATTTGTTAAGGATACGTTAGTCCAGTTTGAGACTAAGATCAACTTAACGGAATTGTTTAGATCCGACAAAAGACCATTTGGGGGCTCTATTGTTCCAGTTTAGGGACATAGTGGTCCTTGTTTAATGTATAGCCGTCGGGACCCGTCACCTCTCTGACGTCGTTGAAGAATTACAACGACAGGTGTCAGAGGAGTTCAGAGATGTACCTTTGAACCAAAGTCGATTGGGGGATCTATAGTCCAATTTGGGACTAAAGTCTGTTTGAAGGTTTAAAGATACGTTAGCCGTATTTGAGGCTAAGATCAACTTAAACGGGATCGTTTAGATCCGACAAAAGAGCATTTGGAGGTTCTATTGTTCCAGTTTAGGGACATAGTGGTCCATCTCCAGTTTAGGGACATAGTGGTCCATGTTCCAGTTTAGGGACATAGGGGTCCATTGCCAGTTTAGGGACATGGTGGTCCAACATTCCCATTTTGGGGACGGATGTTAGTTTAAGGACGCATTAGTCCATGAGTTTAAGGACCCCACAGTCCGTATTACCAGTTTAGGGACATGGTGGTCCAACATTCCCATTTTGGGGACGGATGTTAGTTTAAGGACGCATTAGTCCATGAGTTTAAGGACCCCATAGTCCGTATTACCAGTTTAGGGACATGGTGGTCCAACATTCCCATTTTGGGGACGAATGTTGGTTTAAGGACACATTAGTCCATGAGTTTAAGGACCCCACAGTCCGTATTAATGTGTGGTTGTCGAGACCCGTCACCTCTCTGACGTCGTTGAAAGATTACAACGATAGGTGTCAGAGCAGTTCAGAGATGTACCCTTGAACCAATGAGTTGGTTGAAAGAGTAGATGTGCTTAGTACAAGATGATTTGAGGACTTATGGCCAGTTTGGGCTAAGTCCAGTTATGTTTGAAATATTGGCCCTCTGTTGGTCCATTGAAGGAGAGGCTTTGCCTCTAGAAACTTAGCCAATTGGGCTAAAGCTAGTGTTAAACACTAAAGATCAACAGTGTTGAACACTGGGAATAAGATTAGCAAGTTAGTGTTAAACACTAAAAGATAACCAGTGTTAAACACTAGCAACAGGGCTTTCAAATTAGTGTTAACCACTAAAGTAAATCAGTGTTAAACACTGGTAATCAAAGATTTTAAATTAGTGTTAAACATTAAAGGAAATTAGTGTTAAACACTGGGAATAAAGTCTTCAGATTAGTGTTAAACACTAAGGAGAGAGGGGTCACGTGTGGACACGTGAGAGCGCCCTGATTTCCCTTATTTTATTCTGCAGATCAGTGTTTAACTCTTTTAATTCTGACGGCCATCACGTGTGAGCACGTGATGGAGGCCCCCGCTCTGGTCTGTTAGAATGGTCATTAGGGTCACGCGGTGACACGTGAGGGCACCCTAAATGTGGAGCCAGATTTCTTTTGTATTATCCTCAAATCTGCGAATAAATGTTAAACACTTTTCATCTTTATTTTAGAGCGTCACGTGTTGGCACGTGATGGGGATTTATGCATCGATAATTACAGCACTTGCTGAGGGGTCACGTGAGAGCGCCCAAAGCTTCTTTTCTTTTGTTTTTTCTTTCTGCGTTTTGGGAGTCATGTGGGAGAACGTGAGGCATTGCCTCGAAGCTTCTTTTTTTCAGGGATCTTTTCAATGGTCATGTGGGGGCACGTGACCCTAGTTCTTTTCATGAACAGAGATCTTTTAAGTCTCCTTATTTTAAGAATTGAATTCTCTGTAGGGTTAAACCCTAATTATGATTTTGGAGGAATTAAATTCCTATTGTGAAAGAATTAAATTCTTATTTAGGATAAAACCCTGATTTCTTTTTAAAGGAATTAAATTTCCCAGATATGTAAAAGAATTAAATTCTTGATTAGAGTTAGACCCTAGTTTTGTTTTAGGAGAATTAAATTCTCAAAATTCAATTCCCCTTCTAAGTTTAGGATCTGCATGGCAGGATCTCGACCCGATGAGAATTAAATTCTCAACTTATGGGGAGATGTGCTCTGTGCAGATCTTCAACCAGAAGAAGAACTAAGTTCTTTTTTGTATAAGAGTTAAACTCTTGGATTTTGAGAATTAAATTCTCTGTTTGAAGTTTTGATTCCCTTTCTTTTCTCACCTAGGGTTTTCTTTGTTGAGAATTAAATTCTCCTTTCTTTTCTTCCCTCTTGAGAATTAAATTCTCCTCTCTATCTTTTTCTCTCCAAAAGGGTCCATCCCTCTTCTTTTCTTGACTCCTATTTATAGGAGAAGGAAAAGAATCAATTTGTTTAGCAAATCACTCATTAAAAGATTTGATTTGTTTTCATATTTAATATGATCTTTTAGATCATTCAGTGAATTTTATTCGCCGTTGGATTTTAAATCCAAAGATATTCTGTTTGTTATTTCGGTGAGATTTGGGGAAATCTTTCCTTGTCTAAGATTTTTCCATAAATTGGTGATATTTAATCACCCTTGGATCTTTAATCCAACGGTCCCCATAATCCTTTTCCATTTGGAAAGATTTAGAAGCTTTTAGAATTTAATTCTATTAACTGTAAGGCTTTCGAAACCAGTCGCGTGCTGACACGTGACCCTTGGTCACGTGTGAGCACGTGACCCCCAATTGAGTTCGTTAACAGCCGCTTGTTTATGCTTCAGTTTTAACCATCACGTATCAACACGTGACCATTGGTCACGTGTGAGCACGTGATACCTCATTGAGGTAACTTTTGATTTTTAATCAGGGAACAGATTTTAGAATTTAATTCTATTTATTATTTTAGAGGCCTTAAGAGCCCATCACGTGTCTGCACGTGACCCATGGTCACGTGTGAGCACGTGATGCCCCATTGGGGTCTTTTTGAGTTTTTATTATATCTTTTAACTCCTCCAGCGGGTTCTTAAAGGATACCTCATAACTTTTGATCTCGGATGAATTATGAGGCCCATAATATATCAAATCGAAGAGTTTTTCGTGATGCTTCCAATAACATCAGAATTTAGCTGTTCCTCCTTCGTGAGTTTATCAAAATATAGGCCGGAAGATATTGGTTCGCATTTCCTTAAGCGTATCGCTGCCATTTGATATCTTGGGCTCTTTTGCACAAAAATTTTTGGCGGGAACACCTATAAGTAAAACTTACTGTACAGTCCGGTCTCTTCGTCTGATATGTCGCATATCGAGTCTAGGGGTGGAACCGTCAGACCCCAATAACTTGATAAGTCATGCCGATGTATAGCTCATAATGGTTCGAGAAACTACTGATAACACTTACCAGTAAATCGCATCAGCCCTGGCCAGGGACTTACTGTTATAGCTAATCGAGCATAGCGCAACATCAACTCCTAATACCAGGAGAGACGAAACCCCTCCTATCGCTCACTGCCTCTATGTGACTCGGGACTGTACCCAAAATCCACCTATTTGCATGACTCCTCTGAGCCGCGGTAGGGAGGAAATCAAAGTACAGTGGGAATCAGATAAGACACTATGACGATCTCTGGTCTATAGACTAATCTGTACAAATGTCACTAGAGAACTGCTATCTGACGATATGTATAGTACCATCTAGGAGTTCTCGGCGAGTCCTGTTTAGTGTACTCATTCTCTAATGAGCACCTGTGTATAATCTTTGATGTCAAACACCAATGGTTATGGGATCAACCATCGCCCCTTACAGGGTCAAGAAACGTACACATTAGTCTACTCTGGAATATCGATGCCATGTCTCAATACTCCCTCGACTAGGAACAGTTAAAGGATGTGCTTATGGACTACACAAGTCCCAGTAGTATGATCCGCATCATAGTCCTGATAGTCAAGCAAACATCCTAAGGGCTTTATCAACATGTATCAGAGAGACAGTATAATAATACAAGTGTACATGTTAAGATAAAGAGCAACCAGATAACATACTATCATATCGAGCAAGAAAGTCCTCCATATATATGTCTAATCATCCACTATATCATACAATAATGGCCTCTAGGGCATACATATTCCTAACAGCAACTCACCCCCGTTGTGCCATAGTTTTCTTGTAGATTCGACCGCTTGGATTAGTAGCGGTATTGCTGGCAAACAACTTTCTTCAGGGTGTTTTGGTTTGGTAGGTGGGACACATGATCAGTCGAAAATAATGTATTTTTAACACGTCAATTTCCCTATCATTTGCATTCATCTAAAGGTAATCAGGTTAAGTATAGCACATATTAGCAAAACACCCCTAAAATACCGAATTACCTGTGTTGTATACTAAAACCAGTATTTTTAAGGAAATTGACCGTTTTTCATGGCATCACATCATCCTTGTATAGCGCAACACTTGTTTCGAAGTCTGTGCAGGAAATTTCAGGAACCGAGCCAAAAAAATTGTCAAAGTGCTGATCAAAATTACGCCAAGTCTAATATGTTTGATCTGGCATTAATACAGAGGGAATTATACAATTCAACATATCAGATAAATACCCCAAAGTCAGTATAAAGCAACAGAAGAATTCTCAAGCATTGAGGCCCTCACGTGACTGCGGATCCGCCGCCGGAGCAGGCACGTGCCGCGGATCCGTGGCAAGATATTGACTTCAGCTCTAGAAATTTTGACAAGTGGCTTCCTATAACCAACAAGGCTTCCAGAACACTCCAGATTGTCTACGTGGCTTCATCTAGAAGGCTCGGTCTAACAACCTAGTTCTAGAAGCATCCCTCCAACAAACTACTTCTAGAAGCCTCTCTCTATAACAAACTTTTGGAGGGAAATTTGAATTTTGAATCCTAGATCTAGGGTTACAAGGCCTATAAAAGGAACCTAGTTCTAGGGTTAAAAGGTTGTTCATAAAATTGGGTTCAACAATTCTATCATCTTCCCCACAAGTTGAGTGACACAACTTGTGCCTCAAAACCCTAACCCTAATTCCAATTACAAAAGCCAAGATCAAGAATTCCGAGTACCAAATGAAGCTTGAAGCCTTCGATCCTTTAGAGAGCAACACCGGACTTCATCGGAGCAAGTGATCCAAGCCGATCCGCGACTCAAGGAGCCGAGCGACGGCAAATTCAACGATCAAGTTCCTTCCTCTTGTAGTTCTTGAGAGTTGTAACTAATTGTTGATAGAAATAAAGGTGACAATTCTATATTCTTGCTTATCTTTTGAATTCAAGCATTATGATTCAATCTAGATTCTTGAATGTTTGCTTTGTGATAATGTTTGAGTAAAACTTCGCTCGTAAAGGAGTCGAGACGATTGATAAAATGATGATGATTTAGATTCTTTTACAATTCTTAAATCCTTTAACGTTTGTAAATTCTTGAAAATCGAATGATCGATGACCTAGTTTCGATGCGATACTTTCTTAATTGTGTTCGCTCGAAACTAGAGATCAACGATCGATCATTTGATTTACTTGAAACTAGTTTGTGAATGAGATTCATTGAAAGGACAAAGGATGAGATGAGGAAACCCTAGTTTCTTCGCAAAGATCCTTAACCTCGATAAATCGTCATCGATCTAGTATCAATTCATTAATAGATAAGAATATGTAATCATTAGATCTCATCTTATCTAACGGTTCAATCGACTCCTACGAGCCACACTTCGAATCTTGATTGTTGGTTTGGAAATCATCACATCTCAATTCTTAATTTTAATGTTTTCTTAGATCTAGATTTTTCTAATTCTTGAAATTCAATTTTATAAATCATGAATTGTTTCTTTTCTTTTCTTTAAAGTTTCAACTCATCTAAATCGAAACACGAACGATTACACTTTCCCTGTGGACGATCCGCACTTACTAACGCGCTACAAATCGACACCGTTATTGATTGCGGTCAAATATTTTTGGTTGTGATTTCTATATACATTTTCTAAAACGACACAAACAGGAATTTATTCAATCAAATGGCGCCGTTGCCGGGGATTGTGCGCTAATTGTTCGTTTTTGAAATTTGAGTTGAAAAGTTTATTCCATTATAATTTTGAGATAAAAATTCGCGCAAACTCTAAACGTGTTGTTGTGATTTGTTGCGAGAAAATCTGGACTCTGTGGAGCTTGAGAAATTTTTTTCAGAGAATTCCAGAGAACTGAGGAGGTGAATAGGAACAGTGTCAAGAAATTTTCGCAGTTATCTCTCTACAGGACCGCGCTTCCGCGGCATTAGCTTGTATCTGCGGCGGAACCGCGGTGCTACAGTAGCATCACTGCACAATTTTCACTCAGGTCCTCTATAACCTTCTTATATCTCTCTCAATCTGCTCCAATTAACAATTTGCTGCAGATTTCTTTGCAAATAAATCGCAGCGCCGCAAAAAGCAATAAAAATTGTGCGTGTTTTTGGTTTTTGGTTGTTTGCATATTAATACGGAATTTAAGGGGCACGGCCAAATCCAGATTAGGTGGGGAGTTCATTACCCTTCCTAAGCCCCAAAAATCACAAACTTACATCCGCATTTACCCTCATTAACTAAAACAGATCTAGAGATGACTCTAAGGACCGTCGCGCTCACTTAGGACAAGAGAAGGCCGTGGGTAATCCATTGTTTATCCGCGTTTCTTTTGTGGTGTCTAAGGCAAGTGTGTCTAAGGCAAGTGGTTACTTAATTAGGCCCACTATTTACGTAGTGGAGAACCTCCCACTTACCTGGCCACAGGGGAGACAAAGAGGCAGTGGAGGATTGATCCTGCGACTTGTCTTTTGGCAGTTAGGAGCGGTCTAGAGCTTTGACCTAGGCGACAACTAGAATTAGGGTTTTGCTTGTTGCATTTGTTGTGATCGCATCATTTTTTCAAAAATCCGTATCTTTTTCAAAACAAACACCAATCATTCATTCATTTCCCCTAATTATATCCACGCTGCCACTTGTACTAACCCTTTTTAGTGCAAGATAGGCTGGACACGGGATTCTAGTGCCCGTTTAGTCCGCGTCCTCCCGATCGACTCCGTAGTCGGTATTTCTACATTTACTTCTTCTTTACCCACCACCACACCCACTTCGATGGATCCTTCTCCATCGAACTTCTTTACTACTAATCTGCCGCCGTTCGTAGGTGCGCAGAATCCACCCCGCATCTCTCTCCAAGAGAGATGTTATCCTACACGAGGTCCTCTTTCGACCTGTCTCTCCATTCCACCAGCCAACGGGACAATTTTCAAATTAAACCCCAATACACCAACCTTCTACCCAAATATCACAGTCTCGAGTCTGAAGACGCATATGTCTTTATCACCAAATTTGAAAATGTATGCGCAATGATGGGTACGTCACAACTTTCTGTGGATGCAATGCGTCTCCGTCTTCTTCCATTTACCTTGTGCGATATAGCCGAGAAGTGGATTTATAACACTACCGCACACTCCATTTCAAACTGGGGAGAATTCGTCAAAGCATTCCTTAAGAAATTCTACCCTAATCACAAGACAGCTCGAGTCCATAGCGAAATCAATCAGTTCACCCAGCTTCCAAATGAACCATTTTCAAAATGTCTTGACCGCTTCAAGGATCTGTTGGTTCAATGTCCACATCACGGAATCCCTATATAGGATCTGTGCTGAATCATATATGAGGGCCGTAACCCTACCACTAAATAGAGCGTTGAAAACATGTGTCAAGGCAATTTTATGACCAAAGACGATGAGGAAGCTTGGAAATACTTAGAAGATTTCACTGAAAAGTCTTTACAGTGGGAGAGTCTATCGTTTAGGGGTGGCAATAACCAATCGGATGTTTCCATAGGAGTTAGAGCTGAAATTTCAGCTTTACACAAGAAATTCGACGCTATGGAAAACAAATTTTTAGCTGCCGCCCTAAATCAAATGTCACTCTCCAAAACTGTATGTGGATGTTGTTCTGATCTTTCTCATTTGACGGAAGAATGTCCACTAAATTCTCAGTTTCAAGGTCATGAGCATACTAATGCCGCATTTCAAAGACCTAAAAACGATCCATTTTCTTCCACATATAATCAGGGTTGGAGGAATCACCCTAACTTTGCTTGGAACCAATCACAAACTCAAAACACGGTTCCAAATCAAAACAACTTTCAAAGGGCTCCTCCACCACAACAGCAACCACTTCAATTGAGTCAGCACCCTTACCAAGCACAAACTTCCAAAATCTGGCCAACACTTTTGCACCATATGAAAACTCTTTGCAATTGACCGGTACAGATAATACCTCTACACTAGCACAAACCTTGGATACTTTCATGAAACAATCCATCCAAGGGTCGGCAAAAATGCAATCTTCTTTCGATAATGTGATGAAGATCATGGTCTCTCAAAATGAGACTATAAAATCGATGGAAGAACAAATTGCACAATTAAAAGCCGAAATGAGTGCAAGAGAGAAAGGGAAACTTCCAGCTCAACCTTTACCCAATCCTGGCTATTCACATCATGTGAATGCAATCACGTTGAGATCTGGAAGAGTGCTTGACAATCACGTTGGGGAAGAGATTGATGACACTGAAAAATCTATCGATGATACCCCGGCTGAGACCTTTCCTTCCACTTCTACTTCTTATTCTGATCCCAGTTCTTCTACCCCACCACCTTCTTCCGAGCCTATTCTCCGTTTTTCCCAAGGCTCGACACCTCAGCACAGCTCTTCTAGTTCACCGAAAACGATCCCCACTCCTATTCTTAGATCGTTCCCATCCACACGATCTTCTCCAATGTTGGACCCTGATCTTATTTCTCAAGCTCCTTATCAGAATCGGTTAAGGGGAAACACACCGAGTCCACAAATGGAGAAGTTCACTGAAATCTTGAAACAGGTTAATATCAACATCCCTCTTCTAGATGCTATCCAACAAGTCCCTGCATATGCGAAAGTTCTTAAAGACTTGTGCACTAGAAAGAGGAAGACTCAAGTGCCCAAGAAGATATTCATGGCAAAGACAGTAGACACAACCTTCCCCCAACAATTACCGAGGAAACGTAAGGATCCTGACTATCCTACTATTTCCATTTCTATTGGGGAGAAACACATTAACCGTGCTCTACTTGACCTTGGCGCAAGTGTTAACCTGCTTCCTTTCTCGGTTTACGAGCAGTTAGGGATTGGAGAGTTGAAACCAGCCCATTGCACTCTCCAAATGGCTGACCGATCAAGCACCAAACCTAGGGGTGAACTGGAGGATGTGTTAATAAAAATCGGAGAATTTGTATTCCCTGTGGACTTTATTTTAATTGATACACAGCCTGTAGCGAACCCATGGAATCAAATTCCGGTGATTTTAGGTCGCCCCTTTTTGGCCACTTCCAATGCTATCATCAACTGTCGTAATGGTTCTATGACCCTATCCTTCGGGAATAGGTAATTGAGCTGAACATTTACAAGTTGGGAAGTGTACCCTCCGAACCTACTGCTCAGGTCTGTTCTGTCGAATTAATGGATGTCGACAGCAGCGAATTCGATTATCCTCATGATACCGATCTAGACTCTTTTCATATGTTGTTGTCTGACCCAACTATGTATCATACACATACGGACTTTTCCACCGAGACGTCCGGGTCAACAACTAACACTGATTATGAACCATTTTTGGAGTCTGAAGATCACCCCGCGCTTTGTGATGACATTATTCTCCGGGGTATTGATGAGACTTTTGAGGAGATCTTCGCTGATGAACTCGCATTTTTGAAAAGCATGGGTGTTGAGATGAATCATCTCCCAAATAATGAAATTGAACCTCCACCCCTTCTTCTGAACTGTAAAAAGAATGCGAGCAATCCATCACATTCACTGCATCGTCTCTCTAAAATGAGACGCACACACATTCTATTCCACCACTTACCCTTTCCCTACTTCTTCTTCCACCAACCAGAGCACTGCATTGATAAAATCTTCGAATGATTGGTGTTAACTTTCGGTCTTTGCAAAGCTTGGCATCGACCAATGATTTTTCTTAACCCCCTCATGTGATTTTCAAAGATTAACATTGTTTAACTCAAGTTTGGGGGGGGGGTAAATCGGGCTCTTGAAAAGAAAATTTTTACAAAATTTTGAGCTAAAAATAAGTTTGGGGGAGGATCTTCACTTAAATATTTTTCCCATGTTAATAAATTTCCTCCCAAGCTTACAGGTTTTTTGAGATTTAGCGGATGGCAACAGTGAGGACACTGTTGAAAATAAGTTTGGGGGAGGTTTGTGCTTATTTTCGCATCATTTGCATCATACGTCGCATAAGCACAAAACATTTGAAAACCTATAAAAATTTAAAAATTTTCAAAAAAATAAATATTTTTGTACATAAGTAAGATAATAAAAGATTAGATAGTGAAAAATTACATCCATGAGATTAGAAAAATTTAAGAAAACCAAGAAAATTAGAAGTTTTCTTAAACGAACTAGTAATAAGTAGTTATGAGCCGTTGTCCCAAGGGTTAGTAAGATAAAGGAAGCCACTAATCTGAGGATAAAAATAAGTCTGAAAAATAGTTTCTATTCTGGAAGCCAAACATTTTGAACGTTGATACCCTATTATTCGCACTTACACACGTCTTGAAACTCGGGATAGTAGAGGATACCTTGAAATGCTTTTGTCTTAAAGCCGATGTATGAAGGAAATAAAAAAGAAAATGAAGAAAATATAAAATGGTGAGAAAAATGGACACTGGTTTTGTTATCGCCAAGGCAGCAATAAAAAAATATAGCGAGGGTGCCTCTTCATCTAGTGTCCTAAGGCCAACTGGTCTGCGAGTCACTGCTAAGCCTTAGGTGGAGCAAGACGAGGAAAATACACCAAATAAGCAAGCACATGAGTAATCGGTCGGTTAGTATCTCAAGAAGTATTAACGGTCGCATGAAAGTGTGTGAGCAATCTCATCTAAATATTCATTAATTAAAAAGTACTGAGGCTGATGGGCAAGAGTATGATAGCTTGAATTGAATTCTCCGGGTGTAGGGATGTCTTTATACACACGTAGGGTTATATGATCGATGTTTGTAAGAAAGATAGGAATGAAAAATAGGACGATGTTTTATTGAGGGGTTATGTGATTTCTAACATCTTTTCATGACTATTAAGATAGGGCTCATGACAACCGAAAAGCTAGCTTAGTTGGAAACCCTAATTTTCAAAGTTTTTCTTTTACAATTCTTATCTTTAAATGTAATATTCACGGTCTTCCTTTTATTATTGGATTTTGTGGGTGCAATCCGCTGAAAACCCTCAGGAGACAATACTCCTCCTACTAGGGACACCTAGAGGTTTAAAGGCTTGTTGCACATGCTCAGTGCAATCGTGTTGCCTACGAAAGTATGCTAGTTAGTTTTTCTCTTTCTTTATTTTCTCATTCTCTTTTTAATAAAACAGTTCGCTCTAGACGATCGAAAATAAGTTTGGGGGAATTTGATCAGTCGAAAATAATGTATTTTTAACACATCAATTTCCCTATCATTTGCATTCATCTAAAGGTAATCAGGTTAAGTATAGCATATATTAGCAAAACACCCCTAAAATACCGAATTACCTGTGTTGTATACTAAAACCAGCATTTTTAGGGAAATTGACTGTTCTTCATGGAATCGCATCATCCTTGTATAGCGCAACACTTGTTTCGAAGTCTGTGCAGGAAATTTCAGGAACCTAGCCAAAAAAATTGTCAAAGTGCTGATCAAAATTATGCCAAGTCTAAGATGTTTGATCTGGCATTAATACAGAAGGAATTATACAATTCAACATATTAGATAAATACCCCAAAGTCAGTATAAAGCAACAGAAGAATTCTCAAGCATTGAGGCCCTCACATGACCGCGGATCCGCGGCCGGAGCAGGCACATGCCGCGGATCCGCGGCAAGATATTGACTTCAGCTCTAGAAATTTTGACAAGTGGCTTCCTATAACCAACAAGGCTTCCAGAACACTCCAGATTGTCTACGTGGCTTCATCTAGAAGGCTCGGCCTAACAACCTAGTTCTAGAAGCATCCCTCCAACAAACTACTTCTAGAAGCCTCTCTCTATAACAAACTTTTGGAGGGAAATTTGAATTTTGAATCCTAGATCTAGGGTTACAAGGCCTATAAAAGGAAACCTAGATCTAGGGTTAAAAGGTTGTTCATAAAATTGGGTTCAACAATTCTATCATCTTCCCCACAAGTTGAGTGACACAACTTGTGCCTCAAAACCCTAACCCTAATTCCAATTCCAAAAGCCAAGATCAAGAATTCCGAGTACCAAATGAAGCTTGAAGCCTTCGATCCTTTAGAGAGCAACACCGGACTTCATCGAAGCAAGTGATCCAAGCCGATCCGCGACTCAAGGAGCCGAGCGATGCCAAATTCAATGATCAAGTTCCTTCCTCTTGTAGTTCTTGAGAGTTGTAACTAATTGTTGATAGAAATAAAGGTGACAATTCTATATTCTTTCTTATCTTTTGAATTCAAGCATTATGATTCAATCTAGATTCTTGAATGTTTGCTTTGTGATAATGTTTGAGTAAAACTCCGCTCGTAAAGGAGTCGAGACGATCGATAGAATGATGATGATTTAGATTCTTTTACAATTCTTAAATCCTATAACATTTGTAAATTCTTGAAAATTGAATGATCGATGACCTAGTTTCGATGCGATGCTTTCTTGATTTTGTTCGCTCGAAACTAAAGATCAACGATCGAACATTTGATTTACTTGAAGCTAGTTTGTGAATGAGATTCATCGAAAGGACAAAGGATGAGATGAGGAAACCCTAGTTTCTTCGCAAAGATCCTTAACCTCGATAAATCGTCATCGATCTAGTATCAATTCATTAATGGATAAGAATATGTAATCATTAGATCTCATCACATCTAACGGTTCAATCGACTCCTACGAGCCCCACTTCGAATCTTGATTGTTGGTTTGGAAATCATCACATCTTAATTCTTGATTTTAATGTTTTCTTAGATCTAGATTTTTCTAATTCTTGAAATTCAATTTTATAAATCATGAATTCTTTCTTTTCTTTTCTTTAAAGTTTCAACTCATCTAAATTGAAACACGAACGATTACACTTTTCCTGTGGACGATCCGCACTTACCAACGCGCTACAAATCGACACCGTTATTGATTGTGGTCAAATATTTTTGGTTGTGATTTCTATATACATTTTCTAAAACGACACAAACAGGAATTTATTCAATCAACACACATTTGGATCGTGACCACTCTTGTACCTATTTTTCTATTGTATCTAGATAAGCTTCATCAATCAGAAACTAGACTTTGTATATTGGTAGACCCAGAAAGACTTGTATATTTGCGAGACTTAGAGAGAGATGGGTGTTTGTTCGCTTTTGAGCTGATGATGTCTTACTTTACTTATTACTCTTTCTGTGATTGATCTTCGCCGTAAGGTGTCGTATTTATGGTTATTGCGTGGTTGTGATTCCGCCAATTGGCGAAGAGCTAGCTTCTAGTTGGGGATGCCTTTTATTTGCTTGTATATGGTTTGGATCAAAATATACAAGGGAGGTGCTGCCCAAATTTTTAAGGACGATTTTTTTTCCAACTATAGTATATAATCCACTTGTATTTTCATATATTATTATTTATGCATTTAAAAAAGAACTTGATTTCATTATACCTTTATTTCAAAACCGCACCTCCACTATTTTCCGCAAAAAGGTTTAGATTTCCGGTCTTTGGCTTACTTGAATTACGTTATGCCTTTAGACGTTGCGTGATTTTAGTGCTGGTCACGTGCCAATTTCCGGTTCGTGACACTAACCTGACGATGAAGTCCTCGGACCCCGTGGTGAATCCGGGTGGCATATACGTACATTCTATTTTCGTTATTTTTGTGATGCTTAGAAACATAGAATGAAGGGACCGCATTATAGATTTAATGCAAGGAAAATAAACCTAAAAGATGTTGGAATCAAATTTCAAAACCACTCGGTTCTTTTCAAAACTACTCGGTTTTTCACAAAACCAATTGTTTTCAAAATTAAGCTTGAATCACTCGTTTCGAAATCACTAGATTCCTTTAATGATATTAAGTTCATCACTTTAATTGTTTTCGCCAAATACCACCCGTAGCCCTCCATCATTTCCTACAAGTAGTGCTTAGTATTTGGGCTGCGTATGTTGATCGTGTCAAAACGTAGTGTACGGTAGTTAAGTGGTGCTTGTTTGTAGTATGCGATGCAATTGGTTAGGACAGTCGTGTAACCATTTTGACTGTATCAAGGGTTATGCGGATGGGTCTAATGCAATCAAGATAATGACGAGTTGAACTTGAATAGGACCCTTTGATATGTTGACTGTGTCAAGGTCACTAAGGTCTTAAGGGTAAAAACCATATCGGGGGTTTCAAATATAAGGGAAACTTGCTAAGTTTGCTCATATTTTCTGGAGTGTGGTAATTTTTGTCGACTTCCATCAAGATTATCACACGATAATAGTTGGGTCCCGATTCCCACTTATGAGTAGGTATTACTCCTTGGGAAATTTTCACTTCATAATTAGCTAACCTATTAGGTGTCTAGAAAGTGTTAACAAGATTACACCTCTGCGGAAATGGGCTTATTTAATTAGGTCCGTGTGAAAGCATGGGGTGCCTCCCTCGGAGTACCAACACTGGCCCGGCTGAACGGTTAGCGAACTCGTAAGGTGTAAATGATCCCGACTAGTCTCCTTTTAGGCTTTGAAGGAGAATTCGAGAAAATAGTGGGAGCCATCCTGATTAGATAAAATGATTAACCAATTTGATCTTGATAGAGTGCACGCCGAGTGTTTCTTTTCTCTCTCTCTCTCTCTCTCTCTGTGGCAGCGACCATGATTGGCCTTAAACTAAAACTCATAAACCAAGTTGACCGAACCTTTTTTACAAACCTGGCTTTGTTTTGTCACGATTCAATACAAAGTCACATATATCCATGCCACACTTGCTTTACCCTTTGCTTTCTCCAGACCATTCAGTATCAGTAAGAAGATCCACATAGAATGGATAAAACTATCTCGTATAGTTACATACCAACTCGCAGAAATTTATTTCAGTTCGAGGATGAATTCCGGTTATGGGGAATTGAATAAGATTATTCGATTGTCTTTTCTCTTTACCTTCTCTCAGGTTGCGAGGGCTCCTAATATTAGGAGAGTATACCTATTACGCTTATTGAATAGTCTTCTTCCAAACCTTAGGCTGGTGTTGAAAGGTACGAAAAGAAGAAAACCAATTAGCCTAAGTATGGTGTACAGAAGGTAAGAAGTAAAGACATATAAAGAGATTAGAGTAAGGGCAATGGAAATTGTAACCGATGTCATGAGTCTGGTATTGGAAGAGGCATTACTAGGAATACTTGCCCGGCCCCTCGAAACAATTTCATGTTTCAATTTTACTGTGCGGTGTTACTTGAAAACCGCTTTTCCAATTAGATTTTGACTCCAGGATATGTAATTACTGGACTTGATTGTCATGCCCCGCTTCCCAGTGTACGGCGAAGGGGACGCGACGAGGTCCGCTACGTATGTACTCAGAAATACATACGCTAAGCGTAGCTAAGCAATATAAAATAAATCACAAGAGACGAAAGATATTGAAATAACAACAACTTTATTAATAACATTCTTTGTACAATACATGAAAAGGAAATACAACTGAAATAAAGATGCCAAAACAGTGGCATAACAGGAAATGTAAAGTACTGGAAAGAAAAGTGTACAATGAAATTATACTGCAGGGTCTTGAGTAAACTGCTCCAAGTCTTCTGGTGATGGCTCAACTTCTGCCGGGTCCAAGTCACCTGACGACATTCAAAGAAGAGAGAAACAGAATGTCGTCAGCGAACAGATCGCTCGGTAAGTCCCAAAGGTAAGAGGGAGAAATAGACAAGAGTAGGAGAGAGAGAGAGCGCTTTTAATATTGTATTGCATTGTTGTAATGTTGTAATGTTATATTAACGATGTTGTTTGTAGCTTGGTACAGAAAAATGCCAGTGTATACGAGAGGGGTCTCTATATGCTAGAGACCAGGGCAAACAGAAATAGAGTACAAGGCTCCGTTATACAACCCGGAACAACGGCAATTGGATTCAGGTTAAGTATCTTAAATCTAACCGTCTCGTGCCACTTTTAACACCTTCTGTACCAATCTACCCCTTAAACCCCGCGATGTCTTGTTTGTATTGTTATCATGTAAAGTTGTATTGATTGCATGATTGACTGACTGACTGACCGAAACCATGATATCAGGAAACGGTTATAACCGTAGAGTCATGTAAATAGAATACTGGGAAACATGTAAAAGGAATATATCCATGGTTCGGTTCAGTCAAGTTGTAATGATTGTTAACAGGATTCTGGGATTCATGTGTTCATATTGAGTTGGAATATTAAAGAATATAGATTGACTTGAATCATATTCAAGTCAGAAATAGTCAGACTCAAACCCGAGTCAGACTAAAAGAAAGGTAATTTGATGTTCTATAATTGTTAGGGTCCTTATTGTAATTTATAGAACTTGAGGGGGTTTTATGTAAAAAGTACTTTTGTATAGTTTTCAAATACACCTCAAGAATTTATTATTCGTCTTTATAGTTATAATGAGTATGGATTTTATTTGTGTTATTCTAGTGAATATATCCTAATAAAAGTATTAATATATAATATTGATTTATTTGAAATTTATGGTATTTTAATGTAACTTTTAATCTTGTAATTTTTTAGAAAACGTGGAAACATTATCTTATAATAAAATAGGTGTTTAAATGATAAATATACATATGTTAATACAAGAATAATTTTATATAAATATTTTATTTTCCAAAAATCTCATTTTCCTTAAATGTCGTATTTCAAACCCTTCGAGACCGAATGCTCCTTGCGGAGGTCTGAATCTCGCACTACTAGCCCGTGGGTGCACGATGAAACGTACTATTCCTAACGGGTTCCCCAAAAGTGGGTTGTAGTGGCGCTTTGCTTAGGTTTAATAAATACTATTCATTTAGAGAAAAAAACGGTTTTATAAATATAAGGTATTTATTCGTAAAGGGGTATAGATTTCCGTATTTTAGTTTCTAGGGTTTCCTAAGCCAACTATCCTATTTCTAAGGTCTAAATGATAAGTCATTAGAAGGCTCAAATCGCCTCTTCACCGCCAATTGCGGCCAGGTAAGTGCCAGGTAAGTGGGAAGGAACCACAATAGTGGGCCTAATTAAAAACCACTAGCCTTGACACACTTGCCTAGACACCACAAAGTCAGTTTAGATAAACGATCGATGTCCATGACAAATCGTACTTTCTTTTTAAAAGATTTTATTTAGAATTGTGTACAATTTAAAGTTTCCAAGAACGGTTTATAAAGAAAATGGTATTTTAGTGAAAAGTCTTGTATTTTCGTATTCTATGTTTTGACGTTATCAACTAGGGTTATATTTGTGTGTGTGTAGAGGTAGGTCATTACCTCGTGACTTATTTTAAGGTTTAGTGATGTTTAGAGGTTAAATATGATATATTAAACATGAAGGTATTTAAGTGTAAGAATACGGTATTTGTAAACGTTATCATTTCATGTGTGAAAACTCATTCAAATTGATTTCTACAAGTTTAGTGATCAAGATGAACATGTTTAGGAATGAGGGAATTGATTAGAAGAAGAAAAAAAATAAACTTTATGGTATTATTGTGAAAAGAATACGATATTACAAGAAAGTTATCATTTCATGTGAGAAACTTTGTTTAAATTGGTTTTTATGTGATTAATAGTCATCATGAATATGTTTAGGTATTATGGATTAGGTGACAAGTGGAATTTTGTAAAAAACCGAACCGGAAATCGGTTTATTCCGATTTCCGTCGGGTTCTAAAAAGTCGTATTTTCTTTCAAAGAAAAGGAAGATAGAAAGAGTGGGACTTACAAGTTTGGACAAGCTAGGGAGGCTAAGAAAGCAGTAGGTTGTCGGTGCGTCGAAACGTCGCGAAGGGTCCTAGTACGGTCGCCGGAATTCGTCGTCGGTTTCGGCAGCGCTTCGCTTTTCGCTCTTTTTCTAACGTACCGAGTTCTCTTGAGAATTTTAGAGAGTGGATTTAGAATTGTAGGGTGAAATGGTAGAGGGTAGGGGTGTTTATATAGGGCTAGGCTAGGGTTAGGGTTTTAATTAAAAATATATAAAAAAACATTAAAAATCAATAAATTTTGTAATGAAAGTGATTTATTGAAAATCTGGCAACCGATACAAAAAAATAAAGTATACAGGGAGGTTGACCAGGTCAACACGGAGAAATTCCGTGTTGACGACTCGGCCGTCCGGCCGGTCCGCCGGCCGACTCGGCCGAGTCGGGCCGAGTCGAAGTGGCGTCGGGTGGGGTTTCTACTGGGGGGAATTTTGGTGTATCTAACTTTTTGGGTTCAGTATAAATTTAAAGAGTTATGGCTGTTTGACTGTTGACCTTCCCAAAAAAATTAAAACAAAATGATATAAAAAATATGTGGGGCATGGGATTCGAACTCTGGTGGCTTGGTTCAGCAGTGCAAGGTATTACCAATGAGCTACAAGCTCCTTCTTGTAATTATTGTGTTATTTAATTACTTAAAATGATAGCAGCAAGAGTAAATACTCCAAGTATACATTAAATTTTAAAGTGATTTCTTGTACACTAAAAATGGAGTTATTTCATTCTTGTAGCTTGTAATTAAAAACAAAAATAATTACCTAAATCTTGTGCTCAGGCTAAAATACCCCTTTGTGGATTTTAAAAATATTTTGAAAAAAATTTGTATAGGAAAAAGTGTATAAGAAAATTAGGGTTGTTACATTCTACCCTCCTTATAAAAATTTCGTCCTCGAAATTTGTAAAAGGAAAGTGTAACAGTGCAAAGAAGTTTGGTGGTTGTAGTATAGATAGTGTATAAATAACAAAGAGATACAAGGGTGAAAAAGGCTTACCGGTGTTACCTTGACCTACAGTCTCGGTTTCTACGGCTTCTAATGTGAAGGTCTGTCGCCGTGGTATATTCCTTCTAGCTGAGGCACATTCTGCCTTTGAGGCCTATTTCTCTGCCCTCTAGGCATGTCCCTCATTGCCTGTTGGAATTGGCGAGTAGGCTGTGCAGGTGGTGGGGCAGGTAGTGCAAGACGAGTTGCGGGATCCTGGATGGTTGGCCGCTGCGGTTGGTTGGTGTGTGTGTGAGATGAGTTGCTGTTGTAAGGACAGTTTCCAATGCCGTGGTTGGATACGCCACAAATTAGACATAGGACTTTTGCGCGCCTACAGTCCTTCCACAAATGTCCCTTTCTATGGTAGTAATGGCAAATTTCTTCAGTCCTCCTGGGTTCAAACGATGGCCTGGAAGAGGCCCCACCTGCCATCTGGTTGGCAGGGTGCTTGACTCCTGCAGACTGAGGTCTGCCCCTCTCTTTTATCACTGCCTCATAGCTGCGGCCAGCTTCCAGAGCATCCTCATAAGTCAAGAACTTTCCTGTGGCTAGAGCAGCCTTAATCTTGGTGTCCAAACCTTGTTGAAAGCGACGGGCTCTGATATCGTCCGTCGGTATCAAGTGTGCCGCGAATCGGCTTAACATGGTGAATTCAGCATCGTATTCATCTACTGATTTGTCCCACATTGAACGCTGTTGTAGATGAATAAACTGCTGCTCCATTGCAAACCTGGCAGTCACGGGGAAGTATTTCGCGTCGAACTTCTTACGAAAGGTCTTCCATTCAATCGGCTGTACTAGACGGCTTTCTTCCGCCTTCCACCAGTTGCGAGCATTATCCGTGAGCTGTAGTTTTGCTACACGGACCCAAGCGTTGTCTGGCACTTGAGCTGCTGCCAGATCGTCTTCGATGCTTTGTGCCCATTCTTCCGCTTCAAGAGGGCTTCCTTTACCAGAGAACTGCTTAGGATGTAAAGCCCTGAATTGCTTTACTCCCGGCGTATCGGTCTCAGGACGGTTCAGAAGTTATTGCTGTCTCTCGAGAAGACTGCGGATCGCCTTAAATAGCATCGTTTGCTCAGTAGGTGGTGCAGGAACAGCTGGTGTGAGAGGTAGTGTTGAAGGAGTGTTGTTGACGTTGGTGCTGGTGTTGTTCGGGGAATCCATAACTCTGAAGAAAAATTCGGGTTAGGACAGATTCAAATACATGAAATGATAAGATTCAAGGAATAGAAATTTGCAAGATTCAAGAAATATGAATTGTAAAGAATGTTTTAGTTGCTGTTTCTTGTGTTATATTGCTTAGGTTGTTCACGCAGACCAGAACTGCATGACAGGGATTCATACAGCTCTGACCTGCATGGGCCACCAACAAAACCTGTTACGCCCCGCTTCCCAGTGTACGGCGAAGGGGACGCGACGAGGTCCGCTACGTATGTACTCAGAAATACATACGCTAAGCGTAGCTAAGCAATATAAAATAAATCACAAGAGACGAAAGATATAGATATAACAACAACTTTATTAATAACATTCTTTGTACAATACATGAAAAGGAAATACAACTGAAATAAAGATGCCTAAACAGTGGCATAACAGGAAATGTAAAGTACTGGAAAGAAAAGTGTACAATGAAATTATACTGCAGGGTCTTGAGTAAACTGCTCCAAGTCTTCTGGTGATGGCTCAACTTCTGCCGGGTCCAAGTCACCTGACGACATTCAAAGAAGAGAGAAACAGAATGTCGTCAGCGAACAGATCGCTCGGTAAGTCCCAAAGGTAAGAGGGAGAAATAGACAAGAGTAGGAGAGAGAGAGCTTTTAATATTGTATTGTATTGTTGTAATGTTATATTAACGATGTTGTTTGTACAGAAGAATGCCAGTGTATACGAGAGGGGTCTCTATATGCTAGAGACCAGGGTAAACAGAAATAGAGTACAAGGCTCCGTTATACAACCCAGAACAACGGCAATTGGATTCAGGTTAGGTGTCTTAAATCTGACCGTCTCGTGCCACTTTTAACACCTTCCGTACCAATCTACCCCTTAAACCCCGCGATGTCTTGTTTGTATTGTTATCATGTAAAATTGTATTGGTTGCATGATTGACTGACTGACTGACCGAAACCAAGATATCAGGAAACGGTTATAACCGTAGAGTCATGTAAATGGAATACTGGAAAACATGTAAAAGGAATATATCCATGGTTCGGTTCAGTCAAGTTGTAATGATTGTTAACAAGATTCTGGGATTCATGTGTTCATATTGAGTTAGAATATTAAAGATTATAGATTGACTTGAATCATATTCAAGTCAGAAATAGTCAGACTCAAAGCCGAATCAGACTAAAAGAAAGGTAATTTGAAGTTCTATAATTGTTAGGGTCCTTATTGTAATTTATAGAACTTGAGGGGGTTTTATGTAAAAAGTACTTTTGTATAGTTTTCAAATACACCTCAAGAATTTATTATTCGTCTTTATAGTTATAATGAGTGTGGATTTTATTTGTGTTATTCTAGTGAATATATCCTAATAAAAGTATTAATTTATAATATTGATTTATTTGAAATTCATGGTATTTTAATGTAACTTTTAATCTTGTAATTTTTTAGAAAACGTGGAAACTTTATCTTATAATAAATTAGGTGTTTAAATAATAAATATACATATGTTAATACAAGAATAATTTTATATAAATATTTTATTTTCCAAAAATCTCATTTTCCTTAAATGTCGTATTTCAAACCCTTCGAGACCGAATGCTCCTTGCGGAGGTCTGAATCTCGCACTACTAGCCCGCGGATGCACGATGAACCGTACTATCCCTAACGGGTTCCCCAAAAGTGGGTTGTAGTGGCGCTTTGCTTAGCTTTAATAAATACTATTCATTTAGAAATAAAAACGGTTTTTTAAATATAAGGTATTTATTCGTAAAAGGGTATAGATTTCCGTATTTTAGTTTCTAGGGTTTCCTAAGCCAACTAGCCTATTTCTAAGGTCTAAACGATAAGTCATTAGAAGCCTCAAATTGCCTCTTCACCGCCAATTGCGGCCAGGTAAGTGCCAGGTAAGTAGGAAGGAACCACAATAGTGGGCCTAATTAAAAACCACTAGCCTTGACACACTTGCCTAGACACCACAAAATCAGTTTAGATAAACGATCGATGTCCATGACAAATCGTACTTTCTTTTTAAAAGATTTTATTTAGAATTGTGTACAATTTAAAGTTTCCAAGAACGGTTTATAAAGAAAATGGTATTTTAGTGAAAAGTCTTGTATTTTCGTATTCTATGTTTTGACGTTATCAACTAGAGTTATATTTGTGTGTGTGTAGAGGTAGGTCATTGCCTCGTGACTTATTTTAAGGTTTAGTGAGATTTAGAGGTTAAATATGATATATTAAACATGAAGGTATTTAAGTGTAAGAATACGGTATTTGTAAACGTTATCATTTCATGTGTGAAAACTCATTCAAATTGATTTCTACAAGTTTAGTGATCAAGATGAACATGTTTAGGAATGAGGGAATTGCTTAGAAGAAGAAAAAAAAATAAACTTTATGGTATTATTGTGAAAAGAATACGATATTAATAGAAAGTTATCATTTCATGTGAGAAACTTTGTTTAAATTGGTTTTTATGTGATTAATAGTCATCATGAATATGTTTAGGTATTATGGATTAGGTGACAAGTGGAATTTTGTAAAAAACCGAACCGGAAATCGGTTTATTCCGATTTCCGTCGGGTTCTAAAAAGTCGTATTTTCTTTCAAAGAAAAGGAAGATAGAAAGAGTGGGACTTACAAGTTTGGACAAGCTAGGGAGGCTAAGAAAGCAGTAGGTTGTCGGTGCGTCGAAACGTCGCGAAGGGTTCTAGTACGGTCACCGGAATTCGTCGTCGGTTTCGGCAGCGCTTCGCTTTTCGCTCTTTTTCTAACGTACCGAGTTCTCTTGAGAATTTTAGAGAGTGGACTTAGAATTGTAGGATGAAATGGTAGAGGGTAGGGGTGTTTATATAGGGCTAGGCTAGGGTTAGGGTTTTAATTAGAAAAATATAAAAATATATAAAAAAAACATTGAAAATCATTAAATTTTGTAATGAAAGTGATTTATTGAAAATCTGGTAACCGATACAAAAAAATAAAGTATACAGGGAGGTTGACCAGGTCAACCCGGAGAAATTCCGTGTTGACGATTCGGCCGGTCCGCCGGCCGACTCGGCCGAGTCGGGCCGAGTCGAAGTGGCGTCGGGTGGGGTTTCTCCTGAGGGGAATTTTGGTGTATCTAACTTTTTGGGTTCAGTATAAATTTTAAGAGGTATGGCTGTTTGACTGTTGACCTTCCCAAAAAAAAATTAAAATAAAATGATATAAAAAAATATGTGGGGCATGGGATTCGAACTCTGGTGGCTTGGTTCAGCAGTGCAAGGTATTACCAATGAGCTACAAGCTCTTTCTTGTAATTATTGTGTTATTTAATTACTTAAAATGATAGCAGTAAGAGTAAATACTCCAAGTATACATTAAATTTTAAAGTGATTTCTTATACACTAAAAATGGAGTTATTTCATTCTTGTAGCTTGTAATTAAAAACAAAAATAATTACCTAAATCTTGTGCTCAGGCTAAAATACCCCTTTGTAGATTTTAAAAATATTTTGAAAAAAATTTGTATAGGAAAAAGTGTATAAGAAAATTAGGGTTGTTACATTGATTCTCATATTTATATGACATTACAGATACTGAGTGGGAGTAGAATATTGAGAATTGGGTGATTAGATCCTCAATATCAGAATTCTTTGCAATTGGTAAATTTTGAGGAAATCATCTGGGTTTTGCCTCATGACAAATATTTAGTTTTGAATATCCGTTGTTATGCACCAATTTCAAACTGATATATCTGTATGTTTATTTTATAAAGTGTGATATAACTTTTTTAAATTATGTTTATAACATTATCCTTATCAGTTGATGATTAGGTAAGGTGTATTCAATAACGGTGTAATTCTTCTTAACCATAATACAGTTTTCAACCTACGACACACAGGGTTTGAGTTACTAAACTCAGAGGACTCATACAAAATATTGTAAGTTGTTCGATATCCATTAGGACAAGGGGTTGGTACTCGTACTATATTCCGTTTACTTATGAATTCTCTGGTTTTAGACACGCATTTCGTTGAAATACAAGGTCCAAATTGTGAGAAGTTATAGGTATAAGAATAAAGTAGAGAACCATACGTTGGAAGTATCAGGATTCTTCGAGGTGATCGAAGATATAGATACTTATACTAGGTATTCCTTCGTAAGTAATATATTTGAGAACTTTCTTCTCTCTCAGGTTACTCATCCGTGGATGCGCTCCTTGATGAGTAATGCTGCATGGACTTTTTCATTTAGTCGATATGCACTGGAAACAGATGCATAATTTTTGAATCTGATTCCAATTAAATTAGTGTCTTTGTTTCTATATTGGATATAGAATGGATTCATATCTTAACGATGTTAAGGTATATGGAGTTGTCTGGTTTATGCTTAAAATCAGAATCTGGATAAACTCAAGGCATATTTCAGTAATGGCAGTTTGTAGGTTATCCCGGGTTTTGACGATGGTTAATATTCTACCATTTGCAAGATCAATAGTTATATTGTTCTTGACTCGTCACCTTTTTAGTATAATGGATTCTTTTTAACATTGGTGGGAGTATGGTAAAATTGGAAATGATTCCAAAACCATAAACAGTTACTGAATATTTAGTAGAACATAAGAATTCAATTCGATTCAACAATCCATTAACCACACCGCAGATTTAGGAAGTAACTTCAGCCCACCGAGAGGTACTTTGGTTTTCTCGTAGACGGTGATAAGGATGTCAGCATCATATCGATGCTGACCCTTGCTTGTCACTATTGTTGTCCTTGGCTATAAGATCTGGTAGGTGGATGACTATAACGTCATTCTAAATTGAATTTAGAAGTGCACGTGTATATGACTTTGCTAGAGAGTTGTTGTAGTCAGTGGGAGTGGCGAAAGCGTGGTGGGAAAGATGCTTATGTCTATTTATAGACTAAAGCAAGGAGAGCAGAGATGGGTCATCTATTTTTGATGTGAAAGTCATAGTGTTTGACTTCATCAAGAATGACTAATAGACCTGGTAAGAAGGTTGAGTAGGGAGTACTGTCCTGGTTTTTGGATGACATACTTCTGATAGGAAGTGTTGTTCCTATACTACGATCGGTTAAACTGTGGTTGTCATAGATGTTTCTTCACAAAGAATATGGATAAAATATCAGCTATTCTGATAACTAGATCTATGGTTTTATATCTAGATTTGGAAAGTTTCCCAATTCGGGTATTTTGACATTATTCTAAAGTGTTTTAGAATGGATGACTCCTGGCGTGGTGGTATACCCACAGGTGACAGAGTCACCCTCTCTAAAGAGATGTATTCTGGACTGATGAAGTGAGAGATTTGCATGATTGACATATTACTTGCTTAGACAATTAAGTCAATCATGAGATATCAAGTACCACACCAGATATTGCTTTTGCACTAGTTGCAATAAACAGATATTAATCCAATCCTGAAGAAACATTAGGAAGCAGTTATGAACATGAGAGAATGTTCTTAGTATATGGTAACCACAGCCTTCTTTAGGAGGCAATTATCATTTCATGCTTCCAAGATGACCTAGATGATAGAGTGGCTGTTAGAGTTAAAGTTTACCATCTTCTGAGGGGCAATGTGTTGGACAATGATCCAAGTGGATACTATGGTAGGTATGGCGCATGATAGTGATAAAATTCAGTGGGAGATACATTTTAAGAATTTTATTGGATTTGGAGTTAATTTATGAACTTGGTCCCATCAAATATCCATACAAGTTCTAAGACAGGTATTACTCATTTCGGAAGATAGTCGTTCTCTGCGAAGTTTAGATATAGAGAGATAAAGATAGAAACATTGGAGCGGATCCACTCACTGAGGTTATTTCTCGAACGTGAATGTTTCACAAACATGATTGGTGAAACTGATTAGTAGTGAAGTTGGATGTTCAGCATCACTCGGGCTGTGAGTATGCGACACCGCAATAATTATCCTTAAGTGCAAGTGGGAGATTATTGGCTGTAGTGCCCTCAAGGCAATTATTGTAATCGCAGGCTGGCAATTATGATGATTGAGGGAGGACCTATATAGGTAGAACAGTCTTACTCGAGATGATAGTATACTATCTGGTTTAACTTTATCATCATGTACATACATTATGTGGTATTATGGATCACTATTACAGGTTGATAGAGCCTATGGGATTCATGCTTGACTACCAGGATTATGATGGCGATCTTACAAGTGAGACCAGGTAGTCTATAAGCAAATCCTTAAGTGTCCCTAGTCGTAGGAATATCCAGACTAGGCATCAATATTCCAGAATAGATTGGTGTATACGTTTCTTGACCCCAACAAGGGGCGATAGCCGGTCTCACGGCCATTGGTGTTAGTTAGTCACCTAAGATTGTATATAGGTGCTAATTAGGTTATGAGTTACACTGGATGGACTTGCCGGGAACATGCTAGATTGTATTATACCTATTGTCAGGTAGCAGTTCTCTGGTAGCATGAGTACATGTTAGTCCGTTGATCTGAGATCGTCATTTGTCTCATGTGAGTTCCCATTGTGCTTTGATTACCAACCTATCACGGCTCAAATGAGTCATGCAAATAGGTTTTAGTTAGGTACAGTCCCGAGCCACATGGGTGCAGTGAGTGGATGGTCAGGGATTCATCTCTTCCAGTATTCGGGGTAGATGTCGTATAGTACACGGGTGGCCATCACCGGAAATCCTTGGCTAAGGTGGACGAGATATACTGATTTGGATCAGCAGTTTCTTTGTGGGTGATGGGCTTCACACCGACATGACTTATCGCATTATTAGGGGTCTGACGTTTTCCACCCCCTAGACCCGGTATGCGACACTCTCAGACGAAGATACTGGATTGTACAAAGATTGTCACTTTCAGGCTTAGTAGGGATACGGACGAGTTTGCTTATCGACCTTCCTTTCATTCAATATCTGGGTTGCTGTTACGTACAGCTAGTGCCGCTGACGTGCTTGTAGTTAAAACCACTGCCATCATATTGTCGAGTCTTTAGAGTCCCACACAGATGGTTTCCTAGCTCAGGCGAAACGATGTAGTGCGTGTATTTTGATACATATTTAGGTTCGATTCAATACATGTTTTTGTATACGTACTTTTAATCAGACATTTTGTTAATACTAACCGATTTGAAAGATAGCCAGATTATCACATTTGGATGAAATGTGAGCTAGTATTATATATATATATATATATATATCTTTTGGTATTTGTATCTTAATACAAATATGGGTATTCATATTTTATACGAATACGGGTGTACATTTTGATACGAATACGGGTGCATGTATTTGTAGCATATACTTGTATTAGTGTGTGTGTGTGTGTGTGTGTGTCTACAAATAAGCTGGCTTCTCTTATTCTCTCATCTCTTCTTGAATGTTTTAAGAAGTGTGTGTACTTGTGACTTATACCTGTGAGTCACAAATACACTCACTTGAATTAAAAACATAAAAGAAGAGAAAAGAAATAAGAGAGAACCATGCTAGCTTCCTTCTCCTATTCTCTTGATAATTTCTAAGTTGAGAAAGAAGAAAGAAAACGAGAGAAAACTTAGATATTAACCATTACTATATCTTTAGCGATCAATTCCTAGCAAGTTTTGTTCACTAGTTACTTCACTTAGTTTTTTAGTATAAAGCAAGAGCCTAGATTAGGGTTCTTTCGGGTGGATTATCTTCGACAAGGAAGACCGACTCCGAAACTCGTTCCCGGCGGATTTAGGAGCTTAAGAAGTGGAAAGAAGACGAAGGACACGACTACAAAGGTAGCTAATGCTAACCGAGTAGTTAAACTCCTTCTATGTTACTAGTTTAGTGTTTGGTATCAGATCGTAGTAGTTCATGCTCTTGCATTTGAAATTTTTGTTTTGTATTTGTTAGGAATATGTATACCCTAGAGACCATTATTGTATGATATAGTGGATGCTTGAACATATATATATAGGACTTTCTTGCTCGACATGATAGCATGCTATCTGGTTGCTCTTTATTTTAATATGTACACTTGTATTATTATACTGTCTCTATGATACATGTTGATAAAGCCCTTAGGATGTTTGCTTGACTACCAGGACTATAATGCGGATCATACTACTGGGACTTGTGTATTCCACAAGCACATCCTTTAATAGTTCCTAATCGAGGGAGTATCGAGACAGGGCATCGATATTCCAGAGTAGACTAGTATGTACGTTTCTTGACCCTGTAGGGGGCGATGGTTGATCCCATAACCATTGGTGTTTGATATCAAAGATTTTGCACAGGTGTTCATAAGAGAATGGGTACACTGAACATGACTCGCCGAGAACTCCTAGATGGTACTATACCTATCGTCAGATAGTAGTTCTTTGGTGACACTGATACAGGTTAGTATGTAGACCCGAGATCGTCATAATGTTTTGTGTGGTTCCCATTGTGCTTTGATTTCCTCCCTACCACGGCTCAAAGGAGTCATGCAAATAGGTGGATTTTGGGTACAGTCCCGAGTCATATGGAGGTAGTGAGCGATAGGAGGGGTTTCGTCTCTCCCGGTATTGGGAGTTGATGTTGCACTATGCTCGATTGGCTATAACAGTAAGTCCCTGGCCAGAGCTGATGAGATATACTGGTGTCATGCCCCACTTCCCGGTGTACGGATAAGGAGACGTGACTAGGCCCGCGACGTATTTACTCAGAAGTAAACACGTTAAGCGTAAATAAGCAATTTAATATACATATATACAAGGAAGACATGAGATGTAAATGAACATCAACTTTTTATTTATTAAACATTCTTTACAATACAACTGAAAAGTAAATACAATGTGGAAATCAATACCTAAACAATGGCATGAACTGAAAGTAAAAATATATACAAGTGACTAGAGCTTCGGGTCCTCGATGAACTGCTCCAAGTCTTCTGAGCTGGTCTCGGTCTCCAGAGAGTTGGGTCCTCCTGACAACATTCCAAGGAAAGAATAGAAAAGGAATGTCGTCAGCAAAAAATCGCTCGGTAAGTCCTAAGAGGTAGAGAAGAATAGACAGATAATAGAACATGTAAAGTATAAAAGATTATGTTTGCTATACTAACGTAGTTGTTTGTAGATTGGTACAGAAGATATTAGTGTTTACGAGAGGAGTCTATCTATCCCGTGGACTAAGGTAACCCGTAGTACAAGGTTCCGTCAAACTCCACGGAACAACGACAATGGATATTTAGTTACATCTTTTAATGACCATCTCGTGCCACTTTTAACATATTTCGTACCAGTTTACCCCTTTAACCCCGTAATGTATATTGTGTTGTTTTATAGATGTAAGACTTGCCGAAACCATGATATCAATTGTTCATGTAAACGGATAAGGATGTAAACGTATAGTCATGTAATCAAGTCCATGTATATCCATGGTTCGGTCAGTTCAAGTTATGTTGATATTGTATAGCATTCTGGTATTCATGTTCAAGTTCCAGTATATAAGGATTTATGTTGTATTGGAGTTATATTTGGATTTTATGTAGATTGGAATTGTATTCAGATTAGACTGAGACTCTGTCTGAGTTAGACACTTAAACAGAATTGGATTCCCGAATTAGGTTTTGGAGTTATCGGTAACTGCTGCATATGGACGGCAGGATTTGTGACTTTTTCCAAGCCAATTACCATTGATAACCCCGTTTTAGTTTCCTACCTTAAATAGGCAAGCACCCACTTTCTCCGGCTCCGTGAGGCTCAAGAGAATTGGTCCCGCTTAAACCTATATTGACTAAAGCCCTTATTGTAAATTAATAAACTAGAGGGTGTTTTATGAAAATAGTTTTAGTATACTTTTAAAATAATCCTCAAGTATTTATTTATCATATTTAGGGTTTTCATGGATGTAATTTTTATATGATGAGGTATTCTAGTGAATATAAACCTAAATTGAATAGTATATGGTATTTTTGTGTAAATTGGAATTGTATGGATTTGTGATGGTATATTCATGAAATTTGGGATTCCTTTGTTTAGAAAACATGGAATTTATTATAAATATAAAATAGATATTTTGATAATATTTATATATATATAATTATTAAAAATAGAATTTATTTATTAAATAGAAAATCACATTATTCTTAAAAATTGTATTAAAAAATTCCATTGAGATCGGATGCTCCGTGAGGAGGTCTGCATATCACTCTACTAGTCCCGAGGATGTGCGATAATCCGCACCATCCAAATCGGGTTCCCCAAAATGGGTTGTAGAGAATTAATTGCAAGGAATTTAATTAAAATAATTTAAAGAATACGGTTTTTAATAGTTTAGGGTATTTAAATGTAAATACGTATTTGTCCCAAAAATATTGTTTTCAAGAAATCGTGCTATGTCATGATGAGTGTTGTGATGAGGTAGGTCATTAGCTCGTGAGTTTTCCAAAAGTAATATGAGCAAATATGATGAAATGATGCTGTAAGTAAACTTTGTGGTATTTAACCGTAAAATTGAAATAAAAGTTGTATAATATTGTATTTTTAAATTTAAACTTGTTCTCAATGTTGGTTTATGGTTGCTAAACAATATATAAAAAAAATGGTTGATTTGTTATTAAGAAAAGTTGGGGTTTTTTGACAAATTTAGAATCGGATGTCGGATTAACTCCACTTCCGACGAGTTTTGAAAAGAGAACTTTTTAGAATAGGAAGAGAGAGAAGGAGATGGGACTTACTAGTTTAGGGTAGAGAGGAGAGGTGGATGAACGGTTTGAGAGCTTCTTGTAGTCGCGGTGTCGCCGGATTTGTCCCGAGTCGTCGCCGGAAGATGACCTTGGGCTAACTCCACTTGTACAACTAATTTGACTTGGAAAAATTTAAGAGTTTTGATAATAGATTTCATAATAGAGAGGCCTAGAGTGTGGGATAGTATTTATAGGATAGAATTAGGGTTTAGGGAATTAAAATGTATTAAAACATTGGATTAATGGGTGTTTTTAATTATGTGTTAAATTTCAAGAAAAACAAATAGAAAAGGAGTAGGGGGGAGGCCAAGGGGTGTTGGGGAAAAATTTGGGAGCATTCCCCACGGGGTGGCCCGGCAGCGCCGGCCATACACCCGATCTCGCCGGTCGTTTCAAGGGGGTTCGGGCTTGGATTTGTGCCATGTATCCCTATCTGTTCATATAACATTTCCCACATGTTTAATTTCCGAGACTTTTTATTTTTACGTGTATTGCACGTGTAAACTTTTGGGCTTCCAAAAAATTTAAAAGAAAAATCATTAAAAATAATATGTGGCTAATGGGATTCGAACACAAGGGCTATGTCACAGTAGTGCAAAGGTTTACCAATGAGTTACAAGTTGTTGCTTGCTGTTCTAAAACAAATTAAATTTATAACTTGTGCTCAGGCTAAGGTATTCCTTTCTGTACTTTACAAAAATTTTGTACAGAAAGTTTAGGGTTATTATAACTGGTAAGTATTATCAGTAGTTTCTCGAACCGTTATGAGCCATACATCGGCATGACTTATCAAGTTACTGGGGTCTGACGATTCCACCCCTAGACTCGATATGCGACATATCATACGAAGAGATCGGACTGTACGGTAAGTGTTACTTATAGGCTTTATGGGAGTTTGGACAAACTTGCTTGTTGATATTCTAATCACTCAATACCTAGGTAGCCGTTACGTCCAGCTAGTACCGCTGACGGCTTGTGGGTAACTAATGTGATTATTACCTACTGCTGGCGTATTGACGAGTCTTTAGAGTCCCACACAGAGGTTTCATAGTTAAAACGAAACGAAGTAGGGCACATATGCTGATATGTGCGGGAGCTTGATTAAATACGAGTATGTGATACCGTATTCTAATATGGCAATATTTGATATCGGTTAGGTTATATGTGATATAACGGATTATTGAATCAAGTGTTGATTTAATAATGTGATATACAGATTAATTATATTAGTCGGTTATATGTGATATAACAGGATTATTAAATCAAGTGTTGATTTAATAATTTGATATATATTTATATTTGATATAATTATATATTAACAAATATTATGCTCACTAATTATTTTCTTCTATTAATATATATATATATATGTGTGTGTGTGTGTGTGTGTGTGTGTGTGTGTGTGTGTGTGAACATGGATTTTTCTATTTTGAGAAAATAGAAAATGAGATGGAAAATAGGGAGATATTTGAGGAATGAGTAAAGCATGGCTTTGTTCATTATTTTATTCATTTGCATTCACTATTGAAGCATGGTTGGATTTTATTATTGTGAATAAATCCATGCTTCAATATGTGAGATGAATAGAGAGCCATTCTTCACTTGATCATTTTGATACTAGCTCATTTAGCAAGCTCACTCTCTTGCTCTCCATTTATCTTCTTCTTCCTCCTCCAAGCTCTAACCCTCACATGAGTTGTGAATCCTAGAGCTTGTGAGAATTCTAAGTGAGCTATAACACCTACTTCATCATCCTAATCTAGATTAGCCATTTAGATTAGGGTGTTCCCTTCACTAATAGTAGATTAGTGAAGATGTAGCTTGAACTAGAGAAGCTTCAAGGTGGAGCATCTTCGGCCTCGAAGATCGTGAAGCAAGCTCGTACATTTCTTCAAGTGGAGCCAAGAGGAAACGTAGGGATTACTACCCGGAGCTTTAGAAGAGAAGGACTTGGTCTACAAAAGTTGTAGTCTCTTTCTCTTAGCATAGTTCTTGTTATATTATCATATAAACCCTAATACTCTAATTAGATTCTAGGTTAGTGTAGCTTAGCACCCCAAATTTTTTAAAATTGCATGCTTGATGCCGGTGTAAACCTTGTGATGGTGCAAGGAAACACTTTCAGTATTCCACCTTGGCGGCATGTTAGCGGCAAGAGCATGGGCGTCTACTAACATTTAGTTCTAAATTATAACAACTAGTTTATGCAAATCATTATATGTGATATAACGAGTTATGGTTTTGATGTGATCATATGCCTGCAACGTGTTCTATTTATTTTTGTGCTTATGATATGCAATGGTTAGATTAGTATATTGGAATGGATTTGGACAAACCTTCCGTGATTTACGTTGTAAATTTTTATAGTGGCCTGCGATTCACTTGGTGATGATTTAATTAAATGGGGCCTGCGAGCCTCAATTTATTTACGCATTAGTTTGTGAGTTTCATGAGAGCAAAGAATTGAAGCAAGAGCTAGACGTGATTGAAGGAGTTCAATGGAGCGTTCAAGCGGTTCAAAGCTTTTTCTTTTATTTTTAGTTTATATATATGTGATGTAAAATCCTAAAGTGAATTATTGTATTTTAATTCTTTCGCTCAAATTAAAGCACGATAAATCACACCCATCCAATCCATTCCAGTATAAGCCCATTTTTATGATATACATACATGTAATGCCTTAGAAACCGTTTTTGTGGATTTGCATGTCTGTGATGCCTTTAAAAGATGTTTTATTCTCATTAAACGTTTTTCAAAAAACAAGATTTTGTTAAAATGAGTTTTTCTAAAACGATCATAAAAACAGTTAAAAGAAGTTTTAACAAGAAAACGATGAGATGATTAATAATGAGATTGTTAAGTATAACAAACCACATAAAATTGAAAAACAATTTTTAAAATGAATAGGAGAGTTAGGAATAACTCAAAAACATAGTTTTTCTAAAAACGTTTTTCAATTTAAATAAAGTAAAAAACACTAAGAGTATTTTTCAATACTATACGTTACCCTCCACCATTTCAATCAAATAGAGTATCTAATATTTATGCAATGATTGTTGGAGAGTTTTCAAGCCATAGTGTGTGGTATTTGGATGATATTTGGTTGCTAATACATGTGATGTGGAGTAGGTGAACCAATAATGAGGCTTTATTGTTGGTGAGTTGCCAAGGGTCATATTATTGATCCAACTGCTCAAGAAATGTGTGGGTACGACTTGATGATTGGTGTAATTTATTGCATATTTTTCTAACCCATTTATCATTTTATTGTCATATTTTATACTTGTACAGGTATCTTTTATGAATTATTACAGATAACAGGGTTTAAATGCAAAAGGACGAAAAATTGTGCTAAAATGAGGATTACGTATGTATAATGGAGACTTAAGGGAATTATTCTGAAAATCAAAGACAATTTGCAAATTTTCAAATTTGGAGCAAATTTTCAAATTTGGAACAAATTTGGGAATATCATTATAAATCAGCAAAGATAGCAACAAATAGAGGCAGATCAATTATCATAACAACAAATTAACCTGCCTAATTATATGCCAAATTTGGGAACAATTCGGAGATCGACGCAACTACAAAGATATAGCGAGATATTCAAGATTTTATGTGCTCAAAATCATCTAAACTGACGATAAAGCCACAGAAAAAATCTGGAGCCACGAAGCCAAAAAAACGGCGGCGGATCAGTGGTCAATTTTGGGCCGTTCGATGAGAATTTTTATAGGCACGATCGTTTTTCTACATAGATTAATATGAGATGTAGGGTTTCGTCTTTTAAATATTCTAAATGCTCGCAACAACGTTCAACAGAGCAATTAAATTAGATTATCAGTAAGTAGATTCTCTTGTATCTTCTATCACTTGTTCTCCAATTTTCCTTAGCCCTATATAAGCACTTGTATAGACTTAGGGTTTCATATCCCCCTTTTAGCAATAAACTCTCGAGTTTTCTTTTGAGAGATCAACTCCATTGTAAGTTATTTTTTCTATGAATAAATTTTTGCTTTTTATTAATATGAAGCGTAACTAAATTATTTTCTAGGTTTTTGTATGTATTTACTTTATTTGGTTGGATGTTATGCTTTCTTTTCTTGCGCTTAAATATTAATCTTTTATTATTTAAATTCTTCTTATTAAGTTTATCATCTAAAAAGGTAATCTTTTTAATGATAGTTGACGCCTAAAATGAAGAATAAGAAAAGATGATAACACCAAGAAACTTATTGGGTTAAATGATAAGTTGACGCCCTAGAGATCTAATAAGGGAAGAAAAGTGACGAGTTTAATTAAAAGAAATTAAAACTAGGTAGTTAAGAGTGATTTAAGTTATTCGATAAGATGATAGAAGTATATTGATCACCTACTGCTATTAATTGAAGATTAAACGTAGATTATTTTTAATTAACTAGAAAAAGTGTTTTAAGATTGCTATCTAAATGATATTTTTATAATTGATTGGTTAACTTTAATAACATTAAATTAACATATACTTTTGTAGGATTAATAGAAAACATATTAAATATAGATTTAGAAAAGAAGTGTCATCTTTTAAACCAACCAATAGAGATAAATAAATACAAGACCCTAGATTCTTCTATATTCATAAAAAGCCCAATTTTAATTGCACTTTTAAAAAAAATTCTAACTCTTTAACTTAATTTAAAAGTAGTTAACACACCTCTCTGTAGGAACGATCCTCAAGCACAACTGCGATAAGTTGTATACTTGCGGTTAAAATTGGAGGACTGATAAAATCCACATCAAGTTTTTGATGTCGTTGCCGGGGAGGTATTGTTTAATTATATTTAAATTTAAATTTTAGATTAAATTAAATTTAGTTTACTTGATTCTGGGAATTCTCTATTTTATATTTCAGGAATCGAGACAAACTTACCAGAATAGAAGATCAAGACGAACATAGGTAAATCTAGATAAGATCCCGTTCTTCCCCAAACCTCGATTTGATTCCAATTAAAAGATTTTTGCAGGATTCTTTGCGCTAAAAAAAATTAGTTTAGATTTTAGATCTTTGATTGTTTTAGACTGCATTGCATATTTTAAAAGATTTTAAGAGGCAACAACCCAAATCCAGATTAGGTGGGGATGTTATCATCCTTCGTAGGCCCCACAAATCACAACCGAGCATCCGTATTGACCTACAGTAATTTAAAAAATATCTAGACTTCAGCCCTTAAGGACATATCGTGCTCAATAGGACAAGAGGAGTTTGTAGGTAATCTAACAATTATCCGATTCAATTTTGAGGTGTCTAGTGATGTGTGACTAGTTGTGCTTATTTAATTAAGGCCCGCTATTTCGGTGATTCGTATAGCGGAATTCCCCACTTAACCGGAACCGATCTTGCTTGAAGGTTGTTATCTAGGTTTGTTTGCGCACTGTGTTGGTGATTTGTTAGAATCTCTAGTCATCTTAGTTTTTGCATTAAAAAAAACTTTTACGTACGGTGTATGCACATGTGGGGTCGAGACGAAACAAAATGTTTGACTTGTCTTGATTTTATAGACACTATGACTGAAATCGTCCCCGCTACACCTACCTTATAGGATAGATGCTATCCTGTCCATACATCACTGCCATCTTGTATAGTATTACCATTAGCAGCCGATGACTATGAAATAAAACCCGCTTTCATAAACTCACTTCCTAAGTTTCATGGTTTAGAATCCGAAAACGCCTATTTTTCATAAAGGAGTTTGAGAATTTATGTCAAATGTTTAAACTTAATCATTTGAACCAAGATGCAGTTAAGCTTTTACTTATTCCCTTTGCCCTCACTGATAAAGCTAAGCATTGGCTTTACAGTGTGCCAGCCAATACAATTAGGACATGGGATGAGTTTACGAAGAAATTTCTTAAAAAGTTCTACCTACATTTTAAAACCGCCAAATTTTGAAACGAAATTAGGACCTTTTCGCAAAAACAGGGAGAATCTTTTTGGAAATATTTCGAACGTTTCAAGGATCTTCTCATAAAATGCCCCTATCATGGTATGACTAAGTGGGAGCTATGTCAAATAGTCTATGATGGTATGGAATCCAAATTTATGATTGAGTCCATATGTCAAGTGAATTTTATGATGAAGTAAAAGGATGAGGCATGGGACTTTTTAGAAGAATTGTCCGATAAGACCATGCAGTAGGAGAGTTCTAGTGAGAGAGGGTCAACTAATTCTAAGGGTGAGATCCACGTAGTTGAAGCTACAATTGGAATTCAAGACCAGTTGGCTGCCATTCAGAAATCAATAGAAAAGCTATCAACTACCCCCGCCCCCGTTGCTCAAGTCAGTCAACGTTCTCTTTGTCTTAACTGTCAAGACTCTTTCCACCTTTTAGAAAAATGTCCTCGTTTAAATGGTCCTCAAGGTCAAGAGACCACTAATACTATCTATCAACGTAACAACAATAATAATTCTTGTTCTCAAACGTACAACCAAGGATGGAGTAACCATCCTAAGTTACAATGGAATCAAGCCAACACTAGCCAACAATTCCAAAATATAAGACAAGGTCCTCCACCCAACCCATCCCAACCCAACACACAATAAGGGTATGCGGATGAGAATACTAGACTTAATATGGTTGAAAAACAGCTGGAAAATATTGAAAAGTAAATTGGCCAGCGAGTTGCAGCATTAGGAGGACGAGAAATATGTACCTTACCTAGTCAATCTGTAACAAATCCAAAAGATCCACATGCAAATCCCGCACAAGAAAATGCTATAATTACTTTGCGATCGGGTAAACAGGTTGATAATCAGGTTAGGATGCCCGAAAATTCGGAAGAGATACCGGCTAATGAGGAGCAGCAGTCTCCTACCCTACTTATACAGCCGACATCTATTGATACACCCATATTCCATCCATCTTCTATGGATACCCTTCTTGAGCATAGAGCACCTTATCCAAAACGTTTAAAGGCCAAGAAACAAGATGCTAAAGTGGCGAAAACGAAGGAGATGTTTAAAAAAGACAAGGTCAACGTCCCTCTTTTGGACATGATTGACCAAGTTCCTTCCTATGCTAAATTTCTTAAAGACCTATGCAATAAAAAGAGGTAAACACAAGTGCCTAAAATGCTTTTTCTAGCCGACAATGTTAGTGACGTCATCCGTAACACAATACCAATAAAGTATAAGAACCCCGATTGTTCTACTATTTCTTGCATTATAGGTGTCAAGGTCATAAACTGAGATTTACTTGATCTAGGAGCTAGTGTGACCTTCTACCATTTTCGGTCTATGAACAGCTAGGATTGAGTGATTTTCAACCCACGAAAATTACTTTATAATTGGCCGACCGATCCATTAAGAAACCGAAGGGTAAAATTAAGGATGTGTTACTTAAGATAGGGGAATTTATATTTCCTGTAGAATTTATTGTTCTAGAAACACAACCCGTATCTAACCCTAGGAACCAAATTCCAGTGATCTTGGGTCGACCATTCTTATCCACCTCAAACGCGTTGATCAACTGTCGTAATGGTTCTATGCAGCTTACCTTTGGAAATATAAAAATGGAATTGAATATTTTTAACCTAGGAAGACAACAAAACAACATATATGATCAAAATAGCGAAGTCAATATGATTTAAGGAGTTTCTCACGGTAAGGCGTTTAACTTTGAGAATGGTGGGTTGAAAGAGCTAAAAGAAATATCTAGAGAGGATGTATTTAATAGTGATGACGATGAGAGCGATTCTTCGGTTGTTGATACACATGATCAATTTAATGATATTTCTCCTGGTCTTCATCATCAGCTTAATGCGGTAATGTCTTGAAATAGTTTCCTTGAAAATAAAATTTTGTTGTTAGAAAAAGAAAGAAAGGAATTGGTTTCGTTGAATGAATTTTTGAAAAGAGAAAAAAAGAATTTGATTTTGTCTCGAAATTCTTTAAAGGAAGCAAATGATGGTTTGATCGAAATTTTTACTAGCGAAATCAATATTTTAAAATCTTCTATTAGTTCACAAGAAATTTTGAGAAATGTTGTTTTGATTGATAGATTAGAAAAGGAGAAAAATAATTTTCAGGCACAAATTGATAAATTCGAGAAGGAGAAAATTGAGTTTCTTTCAAAAATTAATATTCAATAAAAAACTATTGATGTTTTAAACACTGAAAATGAAAAGTTGATTTTGTCATGTGATATTTTATGAAATGATCATGATAATTTGGTTTCGTATTTTAAAAGAGAAATTGGTTCTTTAAAATTGTCCTGTATTTCTCAAGAAAAGTTGATCGAGAAAATTGCTTCTTTCAAGAAACAAAATAATGATTTAACAGTTTCTTTTGCTAAGTTTTCAAAAAGAAAAGAAACGATTGACCCTTTACCAAGTAAAGAGAAGATATTTTTAAATAAAGGAGATGTTGATCTTAAAACTTCGAAAATTCAAAAATTCTCTTCATCTAAATTTTTCAACCGCTATTCTAAACATAAATCTAGTCTCATGGGTACATCTAATCACACTTGTCACTATTGTGGTGCACATGATAATTTTGCATATTCTTGTGAGTTGGAAAAAAATATCTTTACATACCAATTTAAAATGGGTCCCTAAAATTTACTCCCAAAAACCCAAGTTAGTTTGGGTACCAAAATACACACCCACATCTTCTTTTGTAGGTATTGAGAATTTGAAACCAGAAAGAATTCAACAAAGGTAAGCACAACTATGCGGGTGTAACAAGGTATGTACTCTAACACAATGAGAACATTGTTTGATTTAAGTGTGTGTGTGTGGGGGAGGGGGGTGGTTTTGTATAATTTTTTTCTTTTATTTTTAGGTCCTTTTAAAAAATTTAAAAAATTTTGAAAATGAAAATTGAAAAGTGAAAGATGTATATAAACGAGAGAGATTTTAAGAAAAATAATATAAAGGGATGGTTAAATGGATCTAGTAATAAGTTGTCATGAGCTCCTTCCCAAAAAGGCTAGTATTATGAAAGAGTTACTAAGTTTAAGAATATATAAGTGAAGCCAATTTTTGAGTTTCAACATTTGAATGTTGATACCCTACTATACGCACATGCACACATCTTGCAGTTTGAGATAATAGAATAGACCTGTCATGCTCTTGCCTATAATGCCCTAGTATGAAAAAAATTATAAAAAAAATGAACACTGTCTTTCAATTATCAAGGTAGCATAAGAAATTTAGCAAGGGTGCTTCATCACGTAGTGACTTAGACCAACTGGTTTGGGATCATTGCTGTGCCTTAGATGTTGCAAGATTTGGATACTGCTATTTACGCCCAATAAGTGATCACATTCGGTAATCGGTTGGTTTGTGCCTCACGAAATATTAACGGTCGCATGAAAAATGTGGGAACAAATCCATAAATTTGATATGCCAATTAAAAAAGTAATAAGGAGCTAAGAGCACGAATATGAGAGCTTGAATTGAATTCTCCGAGTGTAGGGATGATTTTTTTCCATACGCGTAAGGGTATATGATCATGTTTGGAAGTGAAATAGGTAGGAAAAATTGGAAGAATGATGAGAAAGCAATTTTCGGAATAGATCAAAGTCTTTTAAGACATGGTTCATGACGGCTGAAAATCTAGTAAAATTTAAACTCTTGTTTTTCATATTTTTCCTATCGTTGTATATAGTTTTCATTTTCTTATTTTTGTTTCCTCTATTTTTTTTTATAGGAATAGGAGTAGGAGTAGGATTTAATTAGATAGTAGTTTAGTTTAGAGTTTGAAATCCTAGATTTGCTCGAGAACTAGCAAAAGATAAGTGTGGGGGCATTTGATTGGTGTAATTTATTGCACATTTTTCTAACCCATCTATCATTTTATTGTCATATTTTATACTTATCTGGGTATCTTTTATAAATTATTATAGATAACAAGGTTTGGATGCAAAAAAATAGAAAATTATGCTAAAATGAGGATTACGTGCGTATAATGGAGATTTAAGGGAATTATTCAGAAAATCAAAAGACAATTTGAAAATTTGGAACAAATTGGGAATATCATTACAAATTAGCAAAGGTTGCAACAAATAAAGGTGAATCAATTATCACAATAACAAATTAACCTGCATAATTATATGCTAAATTTAGGAACAATTCGGAGATCGACGCAACTACAGAGATATAGCCAGATATTCAAGATTTTATGTGCTCAAAAATCATCTAAATTGACGATAAAACCACAGAAAAAATCTGGAGCCACGAAGCCAAAAAAATGGCGGCGGATCAGCAGTCGATTTTGGGCCGTTCGATGAGAATTTTTATGAGCACGATCGTCTTTCTACATAGATTAATATGAGATGTAGGGTTTTGTCTTTTGAAAATTCTAAACGCTCGCAACAGCGTTCAACAGAGCAATTAAATTATATTATTAGCAAATAGATTCTCTTGTATCTTCTATTACTTGTTCTCCAATTTTCCTTAGCCCTAAATAAGCACTTATATAGCTTTAAGGTTTCATATCTCTCTCTTGGTAATAAACTCTAGGGTTTTCTTTAAGAGACCAACTCCATTGTATGTTATTTTTTTCTATGAATTTTTTTTCTTTTTATTAATATGAAGCGTAACTAAATTATTTTATAGGTTTTTGTATTTATTTACTCTATTTGGTTGGATGTTATATTGCTTTCTTTACTTGCGCTTAAATATTGATCTCTTATTATTTAAATTCTTCTTATTAAGTTTATCATCTAAAAAGCTAATCTTTTTAATGATAGTTGATGTCTAGAAAGAAGATTAGGGAAAGATGATAACATTAAGAAACTTATTAGGTTAAATGATAGGTAGATACCCTAGAGATCTAATAAGGGAATGTAAGAGATGGGTTTAATTAAAAGAAATTAAAACTAGATAATTAAGGGTGGTTTAAGTTATTCGATAAGATGATAGAAGTAAATTGATCACCTACCGCTATTAATTGAAGATTAAACGTAGATTATTTTTAATTAACTAGAAAAATTGTTTTAATATTGCTATCTAAATGATATTTTTATAATTGATAGGTTAACTTTAATAATATTAAATTAACCTAAACTTTTATAAGATTAATAGAAAACATATTAAATATAGATCTAGAAAAGAAGTGTCATCTTTTAAACCAACCAATAGAGATAAATAAATACAAAACCCTAGATTGTTCTATATTCATAAAAAGCCCACTTTTAAAAAAAAATTCCAACTTTTTAATTTAGTTTTAAAGTAGTTAACACATCTCTCTGTGGATCGACTTTCAAGGATCACGATTGTACCACCGTATACTTGCGGTTAAAATTAGAGACAAATAAAATCTCCATCAAGTTTAAAAGTAGTTAACACACCTCTCTGTGGTTTTGTACAAAAATTTTATTTTATTTTTAGGTATTTTAAAAAAAATTTGAAAAATTTGAAAATGAAAATTAAAAAGTGAAAAATGTATATAAACGAGAGAGATTTTAAGAAAAATAAGAAAAAAGGATGGTTAAATGGATCTAGTAATAAGTTGTCATGAGCTCGTTCCCAAAAAGGCCAGTATCATGAAAGAGTTACTAGGTTTGAGAATATATAAGTGAAGCCTATTTTTGAGTCTAAACATTTCAACGTTGATACCGTACTGTACGCACATGCACATATCTTGAAGTTTAAGATAACAGACGATACCTATCATGCTCTTGTCTATAAGGCTCCAGTACGAAAAAAATTATAAAAAAAATGAACACTGTCTTGCAATTATCAAGGTAGCATAAAAAATTCAGCGAGAGTGCTTCATCACGTTGTGACTTAGACAAACTGGTTTGGGATCATTGCTGTGCCTCAGATATTGTAAGATTAGGATACTGCTATTTACGCCCAATAAGTGATCACATTCGGTAATCGGTTGGTTAGTGCCTCACGAAGCATTAACGGTCGCATGAAAAACGTGGGAACAAATCCATCAATTTGATACACCGATTAAAAAAGTAATAGGGAGTTAAGGGCAAGAGTAATTTATTGCACATTTTTCTAACTCATTTATCATTTTATTGTTATATTTTATACTTGTCCAGGTATTTTTTGTGAATTATTACAGATAACAGGGTTTGGATGCAAAAGGACGGAAAATTGTGCTAAAATGAGGATTACGTGCGTATAATGGAGACTTAAGGGAATTATTTAGAAAATCAAAAGACAATTTGCAAATTTGGAAAAATTTTGGGAATATCATTACAAATCAGTAAAAGTTGCAACAATAGAGCTGAATCAATCATCACAATAACAAATTAACCTGCCTAATTATATGCCAAATTTGGAAACAATTCGGAGCTCGACGCAACTACAGAGATATAGCTAGATATTCAAGATTTTATATGCTCAAAAATCATCTAAATTGATGATAAAACCACAAAAAAAAATTGGAGCCACGAAGCTAAAAAACGGCGGCGGATCAGCGGTCGATTTTGGGCCATTCGATGAGAATTTTTATGGACACGATCGTCTTTCTACATAAATTAATATGTGATGTAGGGTTTCGTCTTTTGAAAATTCTAAACGCTCCCAACAGCGTTCAACAGAGGAATTAGATTAGATTATCAGCAAGTAAATTCTCTTGTATTTTTTATTACTTATTTTCCAATTTTTCTTAGCCCTATATAAGCACTTGTATAGTCTTAGGGTTTCATATCTCTCTCTTGGCAATAAACTCTAGGGTTTTCTTGTAAAAGATCAACTCTATTGTAAGTTATTTTTTTCTATGAATAAATTTTTGCTTTTTATTAATATGAAGCGTAACTAAATTATTTTCTAAGTTTTTGTATTTATTTACTCTATTTGGTTAAATGTTATATTGATTTATTTTTTTGCGCTTAAATATTAATCTCTTATTATTTAAATTCTTCTTATTAAATTTATCATCTAAAAAACTAATCTTTTTAATGATAATTGATGTCTAGAAAGAAGATTAAGGAAAGATGATAATACCAAGAAACTTATTAGGTTAAATGATAGGTTGACGCCGTAGAGATCTAATAAGGGAAGATAAGAGACGAGTTTAATTAAAAGAAATTAAAACTAGATAGTTAATGGTAATTTAATTTATTCGATAAGATGATAGAAATAGATTGATCACCTATCGCTATCAATTTAAGATTAAACGTAGATTATTTTTAATTAACTAGAAAAAGTGTTTTAATATTGCTATCTAAATGATATTTTTATAATTGATAGGTTAACTTTAATAGCATTAAATTAACCTATACTTTTATAGGATTAATAGAAAACATATTAAACATAGATCTGAAAAGATGTCTCATCTTTTAAATCAACCAATAGAAATAAATAAATACAAAACCCTAGATTCTTCTAAATTCATAAAAAGCCCACTTTTAATTGCACATTTAAAAAAAATTCTAACTCTTTAATTTAATTTAAAAGTAGTTAACACACCTCTCTGTGGGAACAATTCTCAAGTACAACTATGATAAACTGTATACTTACGGTTAAAATTGGAGAAATAATAAAATCCACATCACTTGACTAGATTTATATGAGTTATGGTTGGCTTGTTGTTAAGTTTATAATTAAATTTAGGGGTAAAACTGATAATCAAAAGTCACAAATATGATCGACAAAAGAGTTTTGTCCACATTCTATGGTGTATGGTGACTTGTTGGCTAGTTTTCAAGGTCACTGTACCATGATAGTTAGATTTCGATTCCCGTTTTAAAATTTTAGAAAGTTTACGATTTTCAAATGTTGTGGTTTTCATTGAAATGCGCTAAAAATAGTAGGAGCTATCTAATAGTTAAATTACTTTATTTAACAATCTATTTTGATGTTAAGAACGTCTGCTAAAATATTTTTCTTATACTACTCTCTGATTTACTGTTGTTAATCATGACCGGATTAAAACTGATAACTGAATAAAACAAATTGACGGAACACAACTATAAAGACTGGTTATACAAGATCAAAATCACCCTCACTTATGAAAAAGTGATTTTCGTTCTCACTTTCCCACCGCATCCCCTCTTGGTGATAATCCTAGAGATATGGATCGAGATATCTACGCTCAGTGGAAGTTCGATTATGATCGGGCCCATTTTCTCACTCTGGCCTCTATAAATAATGATTTACGGAGGCAACATAAGAAAATGAATATTCAGACTGTATTCACTTGTCTTCAAGGACTGCATGAAGAACAATCTCGAATAGCTAAATTCGAGATATCGAATGAATTTTTTGATCTGAAGATGAAGCCTAGTACACCCGAGCAGGACCATATCCTCAAAATGATTGATTTGATCAATTGACTTGAGGGTTTGGGTTTTCCTTTACCTAAGGAGTTTTATGTTGATAAAATCCTTAGCTCTCTACCGAATACTTTTTCTCCGTTCATAATGCAGTTCAATATGAACAAAATAGAAGTTGGACTTCCAGAACTACTCAATATGTTACTGCAAGCTGAGATATTTTTAAAGAAGGAGAAGTCATCTGTTATGCTTGTGGGGAGTTTTTCTTCCTCTACTAAGCCTAAACCAAAGGAAAGGGAATGAAGAACCCAAACAAGCCTACCGGAGGTATAAAGAAGGCTAAAGGTAAAGGCAAGGCAAAGGAAACAAAGCCTGCACAAGAAGAATGTTTTCACTGTCATAAAATGGGACACTGGAAGAGAAATTGCACTAGCTATCTAGAGGAGTTGAAAATGAAGAAGCTTGATGAAGTTTCATCTTCAGGGACTGAGAAGAAGTAGGGAACTGGTATAAGGAGAGATGATTCTCAGAGTTGCTGTTCACACCAGAATATTGCATTTAATATTGCTAATTCTTCTGCTCGTTTATTTATAGGTAAGTGCTTTTGATCCATGTTTGCTAAATATTTATAGGTTACAGGTTCCCAGTCCAAAATAACGCAAATTATGCAAAATCTCCACAGTTATGCCAAAATCCAGAACATCCGCCAAAAACAGATAAAATCCGGGTTCCGGTCATCTACACCCGTCCAGTGCCGCTTACCAGCTCAAGAGACAAGACAAAGAACATCGGTCATTCATGTCTCGGAAAAGCACAGAGCACGAGAGGGGCAGCACAAAGATCAAGAGGTGCGCGGAGTTCGAGGAAGATAAAGGTCAAATAGAATAAAAGTGTGGCCATTTTGGACTGTTGAAAATCTGAAGATATTTTGGAACTATTTTGCAATTTTGGACCTGTAAAATAGATGAACAAAGCAACAGGAGGAAGCACAAAAAGACGAGACCCCAATTCCACAAAACGGCGGCGGAACCGCGGCAAAATGTGGGTTTTGGCGGCGGTTCCGCGGCCATGTCGTGTCATCACTTGACCGTCTTTTGGGGGTAGTTTTGTAATAATGTAATGGGTCAGAATATTGCCCTAGGGTTTCAGTTCTCTGCCTATAAATACTCCGGTTTTGAGCCAAACTCAGAAGGCCTTTTTTTTACTAGATTTACTGTAGTTTAGTTTGTATCTTCTTCTTCTTCTTCATCCATCCTCCATGAAATTGTAGTGAGAGTTTTTGAATGAAAGATCAATGAAGATGAGGGTTTTTATTATGTTGTATCTTTAAATTTCTTGTATTGTAATTTTAATTCCTAATATAACTTTATTTGTATTGTTAAGTAGTTGTTGTTATTTGTTGTTCTTTCTTTTCTTCTTATCCATATTTTTCAAGTCATGATACTCAATGGAGTCTCTTGCTTAGGAGAGAGCCCAAGTAGTTCGCTTGCTACCATTTGTACAACCGTATTATCCTTTCTTTCTTTTCTTCCTTCTTATTTTATTTTTCATTTAAATATGTGAATAATTTCCACACTATTTAAGGGTAAGGAAGGTTAGTATGAGGGACGGAAAAATTATTTGTGCTTCTCTTCGCCAAATATCTTAAAACGAACCTAGACCAAACTAACACAACCCCCTGACTTAGGCGCGCTATACGTGATATATAGCTGCAACCTAAGTCAAGAATTCCTTTGGATGCCCTACAACATGACATGTAGTTACGACTTAATTGGATACATGGTTGCGTGTGTTTGGCATCGGGTTGGAAATAAGCGCATGTTGCGGACGGACAAGGGGCACTATGAATGGATTTAGCGTTGGAAAGCTTGCTTAAACTCGCAAATCCCATTCCTATGTCCTCCTAATCCCGCTACTTCCGATTATACCAACATCATTTTAAGAGTGGCAAAAGACAAGCATAAGACTAATCCTAACTCTACTAACCAACCTTAACCCTAACAAGTTTACTTGAACATAAAATACGAACACTAGGATAGATTTGAACATACACATATACATTCTTTAATTGACTCGTTTAAAGCAAGAACGAATATACAACCATCTCCCTGCGGACGATCCGTGCTCAACCGACTAGCTGCAAAGCGACACTGTCTTGATTGCGGTAAGTAGAACAAATAGAACAAAGTGGAACGTATATCATAACCTATCATAGCGTAGTTCCGCTCATTCAATCAGTTGCAAATGGAACAAGTATTGCAGTAAGAGATTATCATCTATTACTGCCAGATGGAAAGACTTTAGTTTAAATAACTATTTTTATATTCCTATCATGTTATGCAACATTATCTTTATTTCTTTATTAAATAAGGACGGATATTCTTTTGTTACGTTTAATAGTATTACGGATATTCATTGTAATAACGAATTAATTGTTTTTCGGAATTTATTTAATGGTCATTATATATTGAATCTTGCTGATGTTTCTAATATACACAATACTTGTAAAAGAACAAGTTCAGAAATGAACAAAACTCTTTTATGGCACCATAGACTTGGCCATATAAATGAGACGGGGCTTAAGCAATTACAAAAGAATGGTTACCTATATTCGTTTAACTTTGATTCATATGATAATTGTTGTTTCATTAATCCCTGTAGCCCGGATCCCGTGTTTGGTGATCTTTTCCCCATGGAATAAAATGTTTATTTAAATGACTTTTTTAGGTACTATGGCAGTCATTTGTATGACATCGAGGAGATTGTTTCCTACGAAGAGATTCGCATTCAAGGCCGCCTTCAAGGTCAGGAGTATACTGCCGCCTAACGCGATGATGTGATGCGTCGCTTCTATGATCACAACTGCCGATTTCTCCCTGTCGCTTCGCCATTTTGAAGATTGTAGTTGGGTCGATCTGGGAAGCTTTACCTGGGCGTCTTGAGACTATGCTGCTCCAGGCACTCGATGATGCTGAAAATAAGGTGCATTCAATATATCTGATGGGCCTGATATCGAAGAAACGGAGAGACGATCTCGTCACTATCTTGCGCCGCGTCATCCAAAAAATAGTAATAGTGTCATCGTATCAGAGGACAGAGGACATCAGCGGTGATCCTGAAGCTTGCATCCGAGAGAAGATGCACAAGAAGATGGTCGATGAAGCTGAAGGCGCGTTGCTCAAACTTGCTTTTGAGTTTGAGAATCCGTGTACAGAATTTAGCGTCTTGCTGCTATAGATCCTGGATGATGCGGTAGCATTTTTTTTAATTTTGTCTCTTTTCTATTTCCTTTGTATTCGTCCTCATCATCAATATGTAATTTTTTTCTAAAGTATGAATGACAAGCCTCTTTCCCTTTCATATCCGCACTTTTCTTTTCTTGATTGTCGCGGCCTGGCATGGATTAGTTTATTTACTAATTTCGGAGTTTCTAATTTATTCACTCATTTCGGGTTTCTAGTTTATTCACTCATTTCGGAGTTTTTAGTTTACCTTTCCTTTAGATTTACAGGCAAACTCGCACTAACGTTGAATATAGATAACCCCCAACTTTTTTATAACAGGGGTTCGTTAGGTTTTTAGTACTAGGTTAAGTCCATCGTGCCGTCACGTTGGCTGATATATTCTTGATATGAAATCCCTTGGGTTGCGGCTCGAGTAGCCACGCGACTGTCGTGTCTGTGATCCATTCTGAGGCTGGACAAGACGTCTTCAAGTAATCTTTTTAGGTTGGAATATCCATATTACCATTGGAAGATCAAGCGTTAGGTACTGTCGTGGCGCTTTACTTGATGTTAGACTTAATTTGAAGCCCTAATGAGTCATAACCTCACCCTTCTGGGGTGAGATGACATCCGATGGTCTTTAGGCTTGCTGTCAAGACCTGAAGCTAGGAATATTCCGTCACTTCGTTTTTTTTGTTTTGGTGTCGTACCGATTCTTCGCTGAAGTAGGGTAGACATTCGTATGACCTCTATGCTGTATGTATTGCAATCGATATCTGGAGGCAGGAATATGCCATTGCTCCGATTTTATTTGACTGTTGCATCTGCATCCTGCTGGAATGAAGAGGAACATTGAGATGATCTTTAGGCTGTAGATGTGCCATCGAGATCTGTAGCTAGGAATATACCGTCACTCCACTTTCGTTTGACCCTTGGGTCTTTGTTGACATCACGTCTGCAATGAGAAGGAACATCGAGCTGGAGCTAGGATTTTGCCGTTACTCCATTTTGATTTGGCTTCTTGGAGCTTTGTCAACACCACGTCTGTACTTTGTTGGAGTAAGAGGGACGTCCAAATAGTCTCTAGGCTGTAGATGTGCCATCAAGACTCGTTTCTTCTTTCGACGAAATATGGTGGGAAATATGGTTCCCTTTCTTTCATTGGCGCCCATGGATTGTATACAAGAGTCAGTATGGACCTACTTGTAGGGTAAAAAGTTTTATTTTATTATTATATTTTTATTTCTGCGATGCTCTATCATTTCAGTTTTTTTATCGCGAAAGTCGCGATTGCCCAATCATTTCGGCTATTTTATTCATGGTGCCCAATCATTTAGGCTATATTATTTTTTTTTACTCGCTACTTTTTATTGCGAGTTGCTCAAGCATTTCAGCTGTTTCATATGCATATATTTTTTTGCTCGTTGATTTTTATTGTGAGTTGCCCTATCATTTCGGCTATTTCATATGCATATTTTTCCTTGCTCGCCGATTTTATTACGAGTTGGGAGTTTGGAATCCGATACCAATTTTGGCATTAGCATCGCTACAACTGGAATGTTGCCAGGAGCAAAGCATCATATGCCATGAGAAGATTTGGAGTTCGACACCTGTTCAGGCATCAACATCGCTACAACCGGGATATTGGCAGGAGCAAATCATCATTTTCCTTTGTTGATTTGAACAAAGGTGGCTTAACAAACATGGTTAGGATCCTGTCGACTAAGGCTTTTGACTTTATGAGCCGTAAGGGTCTTATAAAGGTATTTCTCCCTACAAGTCGTGAGGATCTCACAGGTGTGTTCTTACCTTAGAAGTCATGAGGGTTCCTAAGTAGTATTTTCTCTTGCGAGTCGTAAGGACTCGCAAGTGCCGTTCACCATATTGAACGATATTCCTCATTCTCGGCGGAACTTGGTCAAGGATACATTTATTTACGCCCGTGGATTGTATACAAGGGTCAATATTGGACCGCCTGTAGGGCATAAATTTGTGGGGTTTTAGTGGCTTAAGAACATGTTCGGGTCCTTATAACTTAAGGCTTTTGAATTCTATAAGCCGTTAGGGTTTTATAGAGGGTATATTCTCCTTACGAGTCATGAGGATCTCGCAAGTGCATTTTCTCCTTAGGGATCGTATGGATTCCCAAGTGTGTTGCTTATTTGTGAGTCGTAAGGATCTCACGCTGGTGTTTTCTCCTTACGAAGCCGTGAGGACTTCATACGTGCATCTTTTCCTTTTTTAAACGAGTTTGCGCCCTCTTGGGTTTTCACAAGCTCGCCGGTAGCCCTACTGTTTTTACTCACGGTGCTCTTTCGGGTTTTCATCCGTGCCCATTCACGCAGGTGTTTTCATCCGGCAGTCCCGAATCATCGTAGGCCAGTAATAGCCTATCCTTGTTATCTTCAACTTCATTTTTGGCCCTACTTGATGAAAGCCACAAAGTCCATCGTGTACTTCTTGGATGACTTTCCTTGCTTCTTTTGGCCCTATACATCTTAACCATATGAAGTCGAAGGATGGGACACGTTCGATTGAGGATCTATCATCCCAATAAACATTCCTACAACTGGAGACTACTCAATGCGTTGTTCGCATTTGGACCATAGGTTCCGCCACCGGATCGCATATTGGACCTATGTTTCTCCCAGCTTGACCCTGGCATTGATTAGCGCCGTGATCGGAGTGCGTTCACTTGCGCTGGCGAATAGTTACGTGAATAGCAGCTCCATTTCAGAGAAGGTTTTCAAGGAGTCATTTTGGGAGCTCTGAATACCATTCTAAAGTTGTTTCCGATAAGCTTTCGACGAATTGGTGAAGTGTTCACACCAGAATATTGCATTTAATATCGCCCATTCTTTTACTCGTTTGTATATAGGTAGATGCTTTAGATTCGAGTTTGCTACATGATTACAGGTTACAGGTTCCCAGTCCAAAATAACGCAAATCACGCAAAATCTCCACAGTTATGACAAAATCCAGAACATCTACCTAAAACAAATAAAATCCGGGTTCCGGTAATCCACACCCGTCAAGTGCCGCTTACCAGTTCAAAAAACAAGACGAATACAATGGTCATTCATGTCTGGGACAAGCACAGAGCACGAGAGAGGCATCACAAAGATCAAGAGGTGCGCGGAGCTCGAGAGAGATCAAGGCCAAAAAGATTAAAAGAGTAGCCATTTTGGACTGTTGAAAATCTGAAGATATTTTGGAACCATTATGCAATTGTGAACCTGTCAAATAGAAGAACAAAGTAATACGAGGAAGCCCAAGAAAAACGATGCGCCAACTCCTCCAAAAGACCGCGGAACCGCGACAAATAGGTTTATGGGCGGCAGAACCGCGGCTTTGCCATGTTGTCTCCCGACCAAATTTTGGGGGGTAGTTTTGTAATTCTACATGGGCTCAGAATATGGTCATAGGGTTTTACTCCTTTGCCTATAAATACTCAAGTTTTGAGCCAAACTAAGGATGCTTTTCTTTACTTAGATTTGGTGTAGTTTAGTGTGTAGTTTCTTCTTCTTCTTCATCTATTCTCCATGAAAATTGTAGTGAGAGCCTTTTGAGTGGAAATTAACGAAGATGAGTTTTTTTTGTTATATCTTGTATCTTTAATTTTTTGCATTGTAATTTTAATTTCTAGTGTAACTTTTATTTGTTGTTGTTAAGTAGTTGTTGGTTTTCTTTTCTTGTTTTATTTTTCTTCTCTTTTAATCCGTATTTTCAAGCCATAAAACTCAATGGAGTCCCTTGCTTAGGTGAGAGTCTAAATAGTTAGCTTGTTATCTTTGTAAAACCGTATTTTCCATTCTTTCTTCTCTTCTTTCTTGTTTTATTTTTCTTTTAATGTGTGAATAATTTACACACTTGTTAGGGCTAAGGAAGGTTAGTACGAGAGATGGAAAAATCTCTTTTGCTTCTTTTCGCCAAACATCTTAAAATGAATCTAGACCAAAAAAATACAACCCCCTCACTTAAGCGCGCTATAAGTGACATATAGTCGCGACCTAAGTCGAGAATTTCTTTAGGCGCACTACAACGTAACATGTAGTTGTGGCCTAATTGGAGACTAGGTTGTGTATGTTTGGCCTAGGGTTGGAAATAAGAGCATGTAGCGGACAGACAAGGGGCACTAGGAATGGATTTAGCATTGGAAAGTTTGCTTAAACCCCTAAATTCTATTCCTACGTCCTCCTAATCTCCACTATTTCCGATTATCCCAACATCATTTCAAGAATGGCAAAACACAAGCACAAGACTAATTCTAACTTTACTAAACAACCCTAACCCTAACAAGTTTACTTGAACATAAAATACAAACACTCAGGATAGAATTAAACATATATATACATTCTTTAATTGACTCGTCTAAAACAAGAATGAAAACATACCATCTCCCAGTAGACGACCCGTACTCAACCGGCTAGCTACACGCGACGTTGTCTTGATTGCGGTAAGTAAAACAAATAGAACTTAAAGAACGCATAGCATAATTCTTTCAATCATGAAGCAACAATTTATCATCGCCTCCAGTATTGCCGTACAAAACTCTGAATTGTGCGACATGCTAGTGTGGATTACTTGTTTGTTTATATACGTGGAAACTCGGGAACGTATATCCGGGTGGGTACTTTATCTGGTCATATCAGGCCAGATAGGGTCGCCCGGTTTTGACCAGTTGGTTGGCAGCTTCATTAGCTTAGTGAGCTCTAATTTGTTGAGCAATGCAGTCATCAAATGCTTCCTCGAAGATTGTTTCCTTCCTGGTCGTTCATAAGGATTAGGGAGGATTTGATTTCTCCTCTGTCATCTTTGATAATCAACGGAGGATCTTCAGCTGGTGATTCTAGTTGGATCATCATTCCAACCATGTCTTGGAATAAAAGAGCTATCTTCTTTATGTTGGGCACCTGATCTGCAGCTTTTTTGACTTTTTTCTCCAGCACTCGTCGCAAGAACTCTGTATCGGTTTCTTGCTCTTGCGTTGTTCAGCTTCTTTGTCCGGAATTTCTTTTGATCCGGTGAGCGTTGCCATTTTGGTCAGCATCTCTTGGTGTTTTTGCTGTTGCTCCTAAGCTTTTGTCAACGACCGAGTATGTGGCTTGTGACTCACAGAAGCATGGCTCACTTCTTTTCTATTAGCCATGTAGACCGTATGGAAAGTTATGCCCCCAGACTTGGGGTGTTTGGAGCATTTGCCATTGGATTTTGCCGCTGGGGGTAGCATTGTTTCTGGTCTCATTCTTTTATTAGAGGTTGGATCACGAGGAGCCGTTATGATAAGCGCTTCTTTACGAGAAGTCTCCCGTTGTACGGCGGAGGAGCAATCCCTTTCTTGTCGGACCTTAGATTTTTAGGGTCGACGAGAGTAGCTTTCATCGAGTACGGAGTCTTGGACTTTCCGTCGACTCTATGAATTTGCGAGGAGAGCCGCTGATAAGGCTGCTCCGTCTTTACCTGCATTATAGCTTCTGTATATGGAGGTAATTTCTTTAGCACCGCCGTTGGGGAGTTTTTGCGCACCCTCTTAAGCGGTTCAAAACTATTCTCAGTTAGAACAACAACATCAACATCCACCATAGGAGCCGGTGGGGTAAGCCCAGAGGGAGAGTTGCCCCCAGCCTGTCTCACTCGGCGCCAGTGGCAACGTCGAGTATGTCGTGTAGTAGAAATTGCCTCAGTATTAGAGGCGTCTTCATCATGCCCCCAGCGTTGCTGAGGAGCTTCGCTTGCTGTCAGCCTTTGGAAGACTGATATTCTTGGTGGGGCTGGCACAAAATCAATTAGCCAGCCTGTCGAAGACTGACCGCCTTGGAGATGGAGCGCTTTTGCTAGCTTCACAGGTAGCAGGAGTAGAGAGTGCTAACCGTTTTGGGGTAGCTCCCTTAGGGATCATGTGCTTCTTTACGAGCCCCTTCGAGTTCTCCACCAGCCTGTTGAAGACGGAGACTTTAAAGTTGGACGGCTTGCTGATAGGAGCCGTCACAGTCGCCGGCCGATCAAAGACCGTCCTTTGGAGAGCTTCTTCTTGAGGCGTTGAAGCGCCAAAGCTCGCTGTTGGGAGCATCGTCCCGAAGAATAGACCGGTACTAGCCTGTATGACCTGCCCTACCGGCATTGAGAAGATGGAGGCCGCGTTAGGCCTGTAAACCACCCCTCCAGATGGGACTACGTACGAGTTGCTTTTGCAGAAAGTGTTGGGTTTCCTAGCGCCCTGGCTATCTACTGCGGCCGTTGCGGGACGGAAAACTTTAACTTTTAAAAATCCGACGCTAGAAAACACATCCTCGAATCTAACCATAAATCGAAAATAGCTAATTACAAAGAGTTTAACTACTGTGATAGAGTTGTTTTACCAAAAGATCTAAAAACTCGACAGTACGCTGGCAGTGAGTTACTGGATAAATCCATAACCACAAGCACGTCAGCGGCACTAGCTGTATGTAACAGCTACCTAGGTACCTGTCGAAAAAGGAAGGTCGACGAGAAAACTCATCTGGATCCCTACTGAGCCTATTTGTGATAATCTCCGTACAGTCCGGTCTCTTCGTCTAAGAGTATCGCATACTGGGTCTAGGGGGTAGTAACCGTCAAACCCTAATAATCCGATAATGCGTGCCGATGTGGCTCAGGACTAATCCGAGAAACTACTGATCTAACTATCAATAAATCCCAACTGCCTTGGCCAAGGTCTTATAGTGCTGGCCAATCGAACACAATGAGATATCGACTCCCTGTACTGGGAGAGACGAATTTCCAACAATCGCTCACTGCCTCCATGTGGCTCGGGACTGTACTCAACTAAAACCTGTTTTCATGACTCAGTAGAGCCGTGGTAGGGTAGTAATCTAAGTACAGTGGGAACTCACACGAGAAAAATGACGATCTTAGTTCTGAAGACTAACCTGTACTCATGTTACCTGAGAAATTCTATCCGAGGATAGGTATAATACCATCTAGAAGTTCTCGGCGAATCCGTCCAGTGTACTCACCCCTAGTGAGCACTTGTATACGATCTTAGATGCGAAAGATCAATGGCTGTGGGACCAACCATCACCCCTCATCGGGGTTTAGAAATGTATACACCAGTCTACTCCGGAATATCGATGCCCAGTCTCGATACTACCATGACTAGGGACATTTAAAGGATGTGCTTATCGACTACCCAGCTCTCACAAGTATGATCGCCATCATAACGCCAGTAGTTAAGAAATAATCTTACGGGCTTTATCAACATGTATAAATGATACATAATAACAAGTAAAATATATGTACATGTTAAGATAAAGACAAATCAAATAGCATACTATCATATCGAGCGAGATTGTCCTATACATACATATGTCCAAGCATCCACATGTATACATATACAATAATGGCCTCTAGGGCATACATATCCAACAATCACCCACTTGCACTAAGGACATATATATTTGCGTATCGAGCACCCAACGTCTATACTAGGTCCAGTTGTTGGTGTATAGCATACCCAACATCTCAAATAGTCTCTCGAACTGTGCTTGAGGAAGGGCCCCGGTGAATGGATCCGCCGTGTTGTCTTTGGTGTCTACTCTCCGCATCTCGATCTCTCGGCGATCTACGATCTCCCTGATCAGGTGATACCGCCTCAAGATGTGTCTGGATTTCTAATAGGACCGTGGTTCCTTCGCTAAAGCCATAGTCCCATTGTTGTCGTAATACAAAGGTATTAGATTAACAATGGATGGAACCACCTCAAATTCAGTAATGAACTTCTTAATCCAGATCGCTTCCTTTGCGGCATCGTTGGCAGCAATGTATTCAGGTTCCATCGTCGAGTCTGCGACGATGTCCTGTTTGGAGCTGTTCCAATAGACCGCCCCTCTGTTGAGGGTAAACACAAAACCCGAGACAGAATTTCTGTCATCCTTGTCACTCTGGAAGATCAAGTTGGTAAAGGACTCCACCTGGAGGTCCCCATCACCGAATACCAGGAACAGTTCCTTAGTCCTTCTCAGGTACTTAAGAATGTTCTTTACTGTTGTCCAGTGGTTCTCTCCTGGGTTTGACTGATACCGGCTCACCACGCTAAGTGCGTAAGCTACATCTGGTCTAATACACAGCATCGCATACATTATAGATCCTACTGCCGAAGCGTAGGGTATAATGCTCATGCGAACCCTCTTGTCATCAGTCTTGGATGACATCTCTTTGGAGAGGGTGATTCCGTGCAATGCGGGTATATTACCGCGCTTGGAATCTTTCATACTAAATCTCTTTAGTATGGACTCTATGAACCTAGACTGTGAAAGTCCTAACAATCTCTTGGATCTATCTCTGTAGATCTTAATCCCTATACGAGGCATCACCCAGGTCTTTCATGGAGAACCTTTGTGACAAGAACAACTTGACCGATTGTAGAATAGGAATATCATTTCCTATCAAAAGAATATCGTCCACGTAAAAGACTAAGAATACGACAGTTCGTCCTACAATCTTCTTATATATACAAGGCTCATCCTCATTTTTTATGAAGTCAAATTCCTTGATTGTTTTATCAAAACAGACGTTCCAACTCCGCGATGCCTGCTTTAATCCATAAATGGATTTAAGAAAATTGCACACCTTCCCGCTGCTCCTACTGTCTACGAATCCCTCTGGCTGATTCATATAAACACACTCTTTCAAACTTCCGTTTAGAAAAGCCGTTTTTACGTCCATCTGCCAGATTTTATAGTCATGGAAGGAAGCAATGGCAAGTAGGATCCGAATGGATTTGAGCATAGCCACAGGAGAAAAGGTTTCATCATAATCCACATCTGGTCTTTGACGAAAAACTTTTACAACAAGTTTAGCCTTAAAAGTTTCTACCTGTCCATCTACACTAATCTTCTTTTTGTAAACCCATTTGCATCCAACGGGTTTTACCTCAGGTGGAGCAATATCCAAGGTCCAAATTTTATTGGTGTACATGGACTCCATTTCGGATCGCATAGCATCCAACCATTTATCAGAGTCCCTATTGGTAATGGCCTGCTTGAAACTAGTAGGATCATCTTTTTCCAAGATGCAATCCTCTCGATCCCCGTCTATGAGAAAACCGTATTATCACTCGGGCGGATGAGAAATCCTAATAGATCTGCGGAGTGGCTGAGGTTCGTCCTGGGTTATTGAATCTTGAGATTCCACCAATTCTTCAGTTTCAGTTTGTGGTTCCAAAATTTCATCCAGTTCTACCGTGCTCCCACTAATTTCTTTTGCAAGAAATTGCCATTCTAAAAAGGTAGCGTGGCGAGCAACAAACACCTTCCATTCCTCGGTGTGGTAGAATAGATATCCTATCGAATGTTCTGGATATCCCACAAACTTACATAAAACTAAACGTGCTTGAAGTTTGTCCGGATTTTGTACTTTAATATAGGCCGGACAACCCTATATCTTAATACGTTTAAGATAAAGTCTTTTTATGCTCTATATTTCATATGGAGTCTTAGGCACAGACTTGGATGGAATATCATTCAATAGGTATGCCATTGTCTGTAGCGCATAACCCCAGAATGAAAGAGATAACTCAGCATTACTCATCATTGAGCGAACCAAATCCAATAGGGTACGATTCCTCCTCTCTGATACACCGTTGTGCTGTGGTGTATACGGAGGAGTAAGCTGAGAGAGAATACCATTCTCTTTTAGGTATTCTAGGAATTCCGTGCTTAAGTACTCCCCTCCTTTGTCAGATCTGAGGATCTTGATACTTTTTCCAGTCTGGTTCTCTAATTCGTCCTTATATTCTTTGAATTTGTCAAAAGCATCAGATTTGTGTTTCAAAAGATACACATATCCGAACATAGAGAGATCGTCAGTGAATGTAATGAAGTATGAGAACCCACCCTTCGCATGTATAGATATCAGACCACATACATCACTGTGTATGAGTCCCAAGAGCTCTGTAGCTCTTTCTCCATGTCCGGTGAACGGAGACTTGGTCATCTTTCCTTTGAGATAAGACTGACAAGTTTCATAAGATGAAAATTCAAACGTATTCAAATATCCATCCTTATGCAACTTACTTAATCTTTTCTCACCGATATGACCAAGTCTACAATGCCACAAGTAGGATTCGTTCATTTCTGAACTCTTCCTCTTGCGTGTGTTTTGTATATTGAAAACTGTGTTTTGATTTAGAACATAGATACCATTGCACAGTGTACCTTCTGCAACCAATACTTGATTAAGGTAAAATGTTCATGATATTTATATCTAGAACAAAATTATATCCATCTTTATCAAGTAAAGAAACTGATATGATGTTGCAAAGTATAGAAGGTACATAGTAGCAGTTGTTCAAAATCATAGTATTACCGCTTGTCAATAATAGGTGATATTCACTGACGGCAGCAGTATCAACTTGTGCTCCATTCCCTACTCTGAAGGACATATCACTAGGTCCAACCATCCTACTTTTTCTCAGTCCCTGCAATAAATTACAGATATAAGATCCTGATTCCGGTATCTAGTACCCAGGAGGTAGGACTGACCAAAAAACAGTTCTCAATAACAAGAACACCTGAAGGAGACGCAATACTATGTTTCTTCTTCGTTAGGGTCATCAAGGAATTCATGCAATCCTCTTTCCTTTGCTCATACTCATGACAGTTGTCATAAGTTAGAGCCGAACTGACATTCCCCAGCCTTAAATAAGAATCCGGATCGGTCAAGTCATACATTTTATTAACTTGATTAAGGCATGAATTGGTTGCTATCTGGAGAGAGAGAAAAGAAACACTCAGTGTGTGCTCTTGCAAGATTAGATTGGTTATTAATTTATCTAATCAGGATGGCTCCTACTATTTCCTTGAATTCTCCTTCAAACCTTAAAAGGAGAACTAGCTGGGATCATTAACACCTTACAAGTTTGCTAACCGTTTAGCCAGGTTGGTGTTGGTACTCCGAGGAAGGTTCCCCGTACTCTTGCACGGACTTAATTAAAATAAACCTCGTTTTCGCAGAGGCGTAGCCCCGTTAACACCTTTCTAGACATCTAATAGGTCAGCTAATTGTGAAGTGAAAAATATCTCCCAAGAGTAATCCTACTCATCAGTGGGATCGGGATCCAACTATCATCGCGTGATAACCTAGATGGAAACCACTATAGTTACCACACTCTAGAAGGTATACAACACTAGCAAGTTTCCTGTATATTTGAAACCCCTGATGCGGTTTTTGCCCCTAGGACCCAAGTGACCTTGATGGAGCTAACATATCAAAGGGTCCTAGTCAAGTTCAACCCGTCATTATCTTGATTGCATTAAACCCATCCGTACGAGTTCTTGATTGAGTCAAAATGACCGTACGACTGTCCTAACCAATTGTAAGGTTCCACAGTGCCCACGGTGCAGTGGAAGCGCGGATGGTGAAATTTTTTTCAAGCAAACACGAAGGAACCCCAAACCTAGAATCGATCCAAACTCCTAAACTAGAAAACCAAGCATGCAAAGATACGGAATAGTACCTTCGACGCGTGTCCACCTAATCATGGAAGACCCCTCCAAGCTCTGTGTATGCTGTCCGGATCGTGCTTGAGTAGCCACCGCCTTTGCCGAAGAAGATCCATCCGAGAGAAACCGATCCAAGCTCCGGCTTCACCTAGTGAAGCGACCACCACTCCAAGTTTGCTACGAATGAAGAGTGAGGATGTAGAAATATTCTCACTATCATTTTCTCTCTTTTCTAAGCTCAAGTGATCTACCTAGAAGAAAGAGGAGGAGGTGAAGAAGAAGAAGCCATGGAAAATGGCTAAGTCTTCAAGTGAAGAAAAACTATCAAGCATAGAAAAGAATGGCTTGATTATTTGCAACCATGCCACAATAGTAAATCTAAATGATTATACTATATAATAATCAACCCATACCTCTCTACCATGCTACAAAACACCTCATCCTCCACCTCATTTTTGATTTTCAATAAAAGAAAAATCAAGAAATGAAGTGTCTATCTTCTAGAACAAATTCCGTATAAATACGAAATACAACCCGGTATACGTATTGAAATACATATACGCGTATTCGTACAAAAAATACGAATAGCCAAGAGAGAGAAAACGAATAGTGAACAATAATACTAGAATATACATATTAAATATATATATATATATATATATATATATTATTAAATCAAAACCTGATTCAATAATCCGGCTTAATCCTAAACCGCTAGTATTATCAACCGTCCGATTAAAGTCCGTGTAGCCTGTACACGTATTTAATCGGACACCCTTATGCACCAACATACGTCATCTACATCATATCGCCTGAACCGGGAAAAGCCTCTGTGTGGGACTCTAAGGACTTGACAATACGCTGGCAGTGATTTACTGGATAAATCCAAAAACTATAAGCACGTCAGTGAAAATAGCTGTATTAACGGCTACTCAGGTATCTGTTGAAAGGGAAGTTGACAATCAAGTCCGTCCGTAACCTACTGAGCCTGAATGTGACAATCTCTGCACAGTCCGGTCTCTTCGTCTAAGAGTATCGCATACCGGGTCTAGGGGTGGAAACATCAGATCCCTAATAAGCTGATAAGTCGTGTCAGAGTCAAGCTCATCACCAACCGAGAAACTACTGAACTCATATCAGTAAATCTCATCCACCGTAGCCATGGATTTAAGGTGATAGCCAACTGAACACAGCGCGATATCGACTCCTAATATCAGGAGAGACGAATCCCCGACAACCGCTCACTGCCTCCATGTGGCTCGGGACTGTACCCAACTAAAATCTGTTTGCATGACTCCTTTAAGCTGTGGTAGGGTAGTAATCAAAGTGCAGTAGGAAGTCACACGAGACAAATGACGATCTCAGGTCCAAAGACTAACTTTTACTAATGCCACTCGAGAACTTCTATCTGACGATAGATATAATACCATCTAGAAGTTCTCGACGAATCTGTCCAGTGTACTCACCTCCCGTGAGCACCAGTATACCATCTTAGGTGACATACCACCAATGGCTTGTGAGAATGGCCAACGACCCTCGTCGGGGTCTCGAAACGTATATACTAGTCTATTCCGGAATATCGATGTCCAGTCTCGATACTCCTACGACTAAGGACATTTAAGGATGTGCTTATAGACTACCCAGCTCTCACGTATATGATCGCCATCATAATGCTGGTAGTCAAGCAAGAATTCTACGTGCTTCATCATTATGTATTAGCGACACGTAATAACAAGTAAAACATGTACACATCAATGATAAAGACAAACCAGATAACATACTATCATTTCGAGTAAGATTGTTCTACCTGTATAGGTCTTTCCTCAATTATCATAATCGTGTGCATGTAATTATAATAATTGCCTTGAGGGCACTATATCCAACAATCTCCTAGTTGCACTTAAGGCTAATTATTGCGGTATCACATACCCACATCCAGTATGCTATCGAATACCTAATTTCTCTACTAATCAGTTTCTCAAATCTCGTTTGAGGAATATCCGTGTTCGAGAAATAGCCTCAGTGAGTGGATCCGCTATAATGTTTCAACTTCCTCTCTCTATATCTCAACTTCGCGGAGATAAACAATCTTCCGAACTGAGCGATACCCCGCCTCAAGAATTTTTTCTGGATACAAGATGGGACCAAGTTCATAACTGAACAACCTTATGCTACAAACTTCTTGGGCTGTATTCTCTGTTGAGTCATAATCAGCATCATAAACCATGCTTACCTCAGTATCCCTATTGGAACCCTATCCAATATACTGATCCTCTGAAGAGGCAAAACTTAAAACTTTGACAGCATCTCTGTCATCCAGGTCATCTTAGAAGCCTAAACTGATAACCGCCTGCCGGAGGAGGCTGCCGTTACCAAATACCAAGAACATCCTCTAATGTTCATAACTGCTTCCCTTTGTTTCTCCAGAATTGTATTAATATCTGCGTACTATAACAAGTGTATAAGCAACATTTGGTTTTGTATTAGACATTGCATGATTGACTCATTTGCTTAAGCAAATGATATGTCATTCATGCCAGTCCCCCTCCTCATCAGTTTGAAAGACATCTCTTAAGAGAGGGTGACTCCATCACCTGCGTGTACACCACCGCGCCAGGAGTCGTCTATTCTAAAATACTTTTAGAATGCAGTATAAGTACCTGGATTGGGACACTTCCCAAATCTAAATCTAAAACCATAGATCTAGTCACCAGAATCCCTGATATTATATCCATATCCAACATGGAGAAAACACTATGTGACAACCAAAGTTTGACCGATTGTAGTATATGAATATCACTTCCTATCTGGAGTATGTCATCCAAATCCCAGGACAGTACTCCCTACACCCTTCTTACTAGGTTCATCTATTGTTTTGATGAAGTCAATCACCTTGACTGTCACATCAAAAACAGATGATCCGTCTCCGTTATACATGCTTTAGTCTACGAATAGACATATGCAACTTGCACACCTTCCGCTGCTCCCACTGACTACGATATCCCTCTGGTAGAGTCTTACAGACGTGCACTTCCAAATTCCTATTTGGAAAGACGTTATAGTCATCCTCTTACCAGATATCATAGAGCAGCAGCAGTGCAAAGTCATATCCATATGGACTTTAGCGTAGACACTGAAGTAAAAGTCTTATTATAATCCACAACGGGTATTTGATGAGAATAATTACAACAAGTCTAGCCTTATTAGGTTAATACCTTTCTACTTGCACAGATCTGGAAAGATCTACTTGCTCCTAATGGGTTTTACCCCTTTAGTAGCACCTAACAAAGTCCAAAATCTAATATTTGTTAAAGTACGTGGAGTCCAACTTGGATATGAAGCATCTGGTCACCTGGAAGTTACCACTTCCTATGACCTACAGATAACTAGTAGGGCCATCATAACCATGATGCTGACCTCTCTGTCACCGTCTCCAAGAAAACTGAAGTATCTCTCGAGTGGCTAAGGTCACCTATTAAAATCTGCGGAGTGGCTAATGAATTGTCAAGTCCAATTGAATTCTTAGGTTCTACTAAATTTTCGGTAACCGTTTGTGGTTGTGGAATCACTTTCAGTTCTACCATATACCTGCTAGTTTTTTTGCAAAAAGATTCCTTTTATAAAAAGGTGGCGAGTCAAGAACAATGTAACCATTGATCTTGAAAATGATAGAAGCAAAACCCTAGCGAATGCTTGGGATAATCCACAAACAGCTATTATCAAAGCTTGCCTTGAGTTTGTCCGGATTCTGCATTTAAATAGGAATCAGATAACTCCATATCTTTATAATCTCAAAATATGTAACCAATCTATGTCCATATAGAATCAAAGGAACTAATTTAGATGGAACCGGATTCAAATATCATGCAGTTATTTCCAGTGCATATAACCTATGGAAAAAGGACAATACAACATTACTTATCAAGGAGCGAACCCGCAGATGTGTAACCTGAGAGTGAATCAAGTTCCTAATATTACTATAAAGGAATACCTAGCACAAGTATCTATATCTTCGATCACTTTGAAGAATCTTAATACTTCCAACGTATGGTCTCTACTTTATTCTTATACCTATAAACTTCTCAAAATCTTTGGACCTTGCATTACAACGAATGCATGTCTAAAACCAGAGAACTCATAGGTATACCTAAATGAAATAAGAGTACCAACCCGTTGTCCAGAAGGACACTGGACAACATACATTTTCATGTATAAGTCGCAAGAGTATACTAACTCCAATTCTATGTGTTGTAAGTTGAAAATTGTATTTTGGTTGAGAATGTCTTATATCGTTATTCAATGCACCTTACCTTATCCTCAACTGATAAAGATAAATGTTTGGAACACAATTTTCAAAATTTATATCTCACTTTATTAAATAAAGATACAGATATTTCATTTTAAAAATTGGTGCATAACAACGGTTATTCGAAACCAAATATTCTGCCGTTAGGCAAAACTAGACGATTTAATCCAATATCACCAATTACAACGAATTCCGATATCGAGGATCAGATCGCCCATTTCCCAATATTCTACTCTTTCTCAGCATCTGTAACACCATACAGATGTGAGATCCAAATATGTTAAATACATACCCTGGAGTGAGAATTAATTGGGAAAAAGTTTTCATTTACAAGTACACAGAAAATCTGAAATATAAATGTTTCAAGTGGGTGGCCGGGTATTCCTAGTAATGCCCTTTCCTTATCCAGATTCATGACAGTAGTCACAATTTCCTTTTCTCTTACTTCAATCCCTTTATATGTCTTTACATCTTACCTTCTGAACACCGCAGTTACGCTAACTGGTTTTCTTCTTTTCCTACCTTTCGGCACCTGCCTAAGGTTTGGAAGAAAACTATCCAATAAGCGCAATAGGTGTACTCTCCTAATATAAGGAGCTCTCGCAACCTGAGAGAAGGTAAAAAGGAAGAAACAACCGAATAACACAATCTAAATTCTTCCGAACCAGTAGCCATCCTCGACTGAAATAATTTCTTCGAGTTCGTATGTAACTATACGATGGCCATTTCCATGAAATATGGATCATTGTAGTGATACAGAGTGTTATGGAGAAATGCAAAGGGAAAGTAGGAGTAGCATGGATATTTGCGACTTTGTCGTGAATCATGACAATCTATAGCCAACGTGTGTAAGAAAGTTCAGTTAACTTGGTTATTGAGTTTTAGGTAAGTCATGGGTCGCTGTACCAGAGAGAAAAGAAACACTCAGCGTGCACTTTATCAAGATTAGATTGGTTATCACTTTATCTAATCTGGATGGCTCCCATTGTTTCCTTGAATTATCCTTCAAACTCTAAAAGGAGAACTAGTCGGTATCATATACACCTTACAAGTTCGCTAACCGTTCAGCCAGATCGGTGTTGGTACTCCGAGGGAGGTCCCCCGTGCTTTCGCACGGACCCAATTAATAACCCTATTTCAGTAGAAGCGTAATCTCGTTAACACTTTCTAGAAACCTAATAGGTTAGCTAATTGTGAAGTGAAAAATCTCCTGAAGAGTAATATCTACTCATTAGTGGGAATCGGGACCCAACTATCATCGTATGATAACTTTGACGGAAGGAGACCAAAATTACCACACTCCAGAAGGTATGCGCATGCCTGGCAAGTTTCCTTTATATTTGAAACCCCCTATATAGTTTTTCCCCAAGAGCTTATGACCTTGACGGAGGTCAAAATATCATAAATCGCAAGTCAAGTCCAACCCGTCATTCTCATTATTAATCTACACCCATTTGTACAAGTTCTTAACGAAGGCCAAAACAGTTGTACGCCTGTCCTAGATTAATACATCTACTTTTTCTACAAACAAGTATCTCCTAGCTACCAAACACTATGCCTTGGCGAAGGTCAAAACATATAGCATGAATAATAGTTGATACTCATCTGAAATGACTGAGGGCTACAACTGGTTTTGGCGAAAAACTTTTAACATAATGAACTTGATATCGTTGAAGGAACTCTAGTGGCTTTGAAATGGAGTGGTTCAGGCTCCGCATTTTAAAACTAGTAACATAAACTTTTGCTTAAGAGCGAACTCCCCGTGAAGGGATCAAGGCTCTTCTCTCATAGAATGAGGTGCATGATATTCCTAACCGAATACCTCAATACAAAGCAAAAGAATACAATAGTTGTTTTGAAGAAAACCGAATAGTTTTAAAAATTGGTTCCGACAACATCAATTAGGTTTATTTTATTTTGCATTAAAGATATAATGTAGTCCCAACAAATCTAGTTTCTAAGCCACAACATAACAACCAAAATAGCATGCTTTTATATGCCATCCGCATTTGCCATGGGATCCCGGGTCTTCACCATAAGGTTACTTAACTTACGACAGGACGGGGACAGGGCTAGCATGGATGCAAAACATATAGAAGCATCTACTAATATATATATCAACATCGCAGGCAGATAATAGTCATCACATGCAGATAAGAATCATCACAGGCATGCGAACAACAATATGGAATAGCAGATAAACTTGGAGCCCCGCGTTTCATCTGAGCCGTAAATGAAACGCGACGTTCTCTGGTTGTGTGGATAGCCCATACATAGTCGATCCTAGACCCCTACGAGTACGGCAAGCTACCTGCCAATTCTAGAAACTGGATAACATGCCCTCAATAAAATGAGTCGATCACCCGCCACTTTCTAGAATCCGGTAGCTTGTGCACCCCTCCGCGGGTCGAATCCTATAACCCCTACAAGCGCGACGAACAAACCGTCAATTCTAGAGCGAGGTGGCCCGGTCTCAACTCCATGAGATAGCCACCTGCTACACTCCAAAACCCGGCTACTTGAGCACTTCTCCTGGGTTAATCCTAGTACAGAAATGAAATATATACAATGGTGACATCAACCGCATCATGGTCGAGCCCCAATAAAAGAATATACATAATACAGAAATGGCGTCCTAATTTGTACGAAAGAGTGTGTTTGTAGTGTAACCACAATCAATAACGGTGTCGCTTGTAGCTAGCCGAGATGAGTACGGGTCGTCCTCACGGAAACGTTGAATCTTTTACTCTTACTTTAGATGTGTTGAAAAAGAGAGGAGGGATAAAGAATATTGTAGAATGGTTTCTAAATCTACTTTAAGCACTAATGCAAAATATAGATCTAGATTATTTATGGATGTAGTTAATATAAGAAGGGGCTTGTAGGGTTCGTTAGGATTTTGTAGTTATGGATGATTAATTAAAAGTTACCCTTTTTATCCTTTAATAGATTTAAAACTAGAACAATGGTGATGAAGTGTAGATTAGGGTTTCTGGAGGGAAAAGGAATCCCACTCTTAACTCTTATCTCGACACGGAACTCCGTTCATATAGCCTTTACCAAAACAATCATTAATCTAATCTCTAATCGCGGTCGGGACTAACAAAGAATTGTTAGCGCGCCCGATTAGGATGTTAATGATTCTTTTAATAAAGTTCATAAACTTTATAGGACTTAAAAAGGGTTTAGGGATGTTCATCATCCATTAGCCTACCCTAATCCTACAAACCCTAACAAGCAGAGAATTATTCGTGCATGTTGGGAGAAAAAGAGATGGAAAGAAATTGCATAATTAAACTACGAAGAAATAGAATAAGAAAAAGAAAGCTACTTTTATTAATCAACAATATTCATTACACTTGAATTCTTAGAAAATGATTACAATTTCTAGTTGCTTCTCGATCTCTTTTAAGGAGGTAGACGAACAATTGATGATCAGCCTGGATGCGTGAGCCGTTTTGGACTTCGTGATCTCGTCGACTTGATGATTTTTCCAAGAGGCTCTCGGTCTTTATTTATAGTCCCAAAGACAGAAACCTTGCTTCCAAATATGGAGGTTAACTGTAAAGATTCACCCTAGAAAATTGCATCCTCCAACTCCTCAATCTTGCCGCGGATCCGCGGCCCAAAGGGGGTATAGCCGCGGATCCGTGGCCATTTGATCTTATCCCTTGATCAATTTCCTATGGGTTGCTCCTTGTGACATGTGGCAATCTCTGGAAGCTTTGGAACTTGGAAATCTTCTCGTAGTTGCTGCCAAACTTGATTTCTTAATTTTGATTTCTTAATTAGACAGGTTTGCTTTAACAACTTGATTTCCTTGATTTTAGACCTGAAAATTTTGCACAACAACTCAAATAATATTTAGTAGATTAAGATTTGGTCAATGATATTATTTGCATACAATTTCCTACCAAATGCTAATTATAATATATCAACACATGGAAAATGTTATTTTTACAGATAAGCCCTCATATGTATGATATATTATAATAAAGACCTTTTTTAATATGGAATTAGTAGGAAAAATATAATAACAAATGTGCAGTTTTATCAACTGAACAAATACCCCCAAACTTATCTTTGATCGTCCCGAGAAAACTAGTTTATTAAAGAGAAGGAGAAAAAGAAAGGAGAAAACTAAGCACACTTTCGTAGGCAAACACGATTGCACTGGGCACGCGCAACAAGCCGTTAAACCTCTTGGTGTCCCTAGTAGGAGGAGTGTTGTCTCCTGAGCGCTTTCAGCGGATTACACCCACAAAATCCTATAATAAAAGAGAGATGGTGAAATTTACATATAAAGATAAGAACCATAAAAGAGAGACTTTGAAAATAAGAGTTTCCAACTACACTAGCTTTTCAGTTATTATGAGCCCTATCTTAATAGTCATGAAAAGATATTAGAAATCACATCATCCCTCAATAAAACATTGTCTTTATTCTTCATTCCTACCTTTCATCCAAACATCGATCATATATCCCTACGTGTGTGAATAGAACATCCCTACACTCGGAGAATTCAATTCAAGCTATCATACTCTTGTCCATCTACCTCAGTACTTTTTAATTGATGAATATTTGGTTGGATTTGCTCGCACATTTTCATGCGACCGTTAATACTTCTTGAGGTACTAACCGACCGATTACTTATGTGCTTGCTGATTAGGTATAGTATTTTCCTCGTCTTGCACCGCCTAAGGCTTAGCAGTGACTCCCAAACCAGTTGGTCTAAGACACTAGGTGATGAAGCACCATCGCTATATTTTTTTTATTGCTACCTTGGCGATAACAAAACCAGTGTTCATTTTTTTTCTTTTCACCATTTTTATATTTTCTTCATTTTTTTTTATTTCCTTCATACTTTGGCTTTTAGACAAGAGTATTTCAAGGTATCCTCTACTATCCCGAGTTTCAAGACGTGTGTAAGTGCATATAGTAGGGTATCAACATTCAAATGTTTCGCTTCCAGAATAGAAACTATTTTTCAGATTTATTCTTATCCTCAGATTAGTGACTTCCTTCATCTTACTAACCCTTGGGACAACAGCTCATAACTACTTATTACTAGTTCGTTTAAGAAAACTTCAAATTTTCTTGGTTTTCTTAAACTATTCCTATCTTTTGGATGTAATTTTTCACTTTCTACTTCTTTGTTATAAAAAAAAATTTAAATTTTTTGAAAATGTTGTGCTTATGCAAAATATGATGCAAATTGATGTGTAAATAAGCACAAACCTCCCCCTAACCTGTTTACAGCAGTGTCCTCACTGATATCATCCGTTAAGCTCAAAAACCTGTAGACTTGGGAGGAAAAAGGGGACAAGAAATAATGCAAGTGAAATCCTCTCCCAAACTTATTTTTGGCTCACAATCTTATAAAAATTCTTTTTCAAGAGCCAAAATATCCCCCAAACTTGAGATAAATAATATTAATCTTTTAAAATCACACGAGGTGGTCAAGATTATTGGTCAATGCCAAACTTTGCAAAGATCGAAGGTCAACACCAACCATTCAAAAATTTTATCGATGAAGCACCAAGGTTGGTGGAAGAACATGTCACCTTTCGACGTGAAGAAGTGAGGAGGTGATAAGAGGTGTAATGGAAAAGGATTGCGTCTCAATTTGGAGAGACAACACATTGATAGTAATGATGGATTACTCGCATTATCATGATTGTCCAGAAGAAAGGGTGGAGGTTCAATTTCTTTATCTTGGAGTTGATTCATCTCAACACCCGTATCTTTTAAAAATGCGAGTTCATCAGCGAAAATTTCCTCAAAGCTTTCATCGATACCCCGAAAAATAATGTCATCAGGAAAAACAGGGTGATCGTCAGACTCTATAAAAAGTTCCCCATCAGCATTAGATGTTGACCCGGACAACTCGGTGGAAGAGTCCGTGTCAAGCAACAACATATGAAAAGAATCAGTATCATGAGGTTGATCAAATTCGCCGCTGTCGACATCTATTAATTCGACAGAACACACATGAGCATAGGGTTGGGAGGGCTCACTTCCCAACTTGTAAATTTTAAGCTCAATTGACTTCTTTCCAAAGGATAGGGTCATAGAGCCGTTACGACAGTTGATTACTGCGTTGGAAGTGGCCAAAAAGGGTCGACCAAGGATCACCGGAATTTGATTCCGTGGGTTCGCTACAGGCTGTGTATCTATAACAATAAAGTCCACAGGGAATATGAATTCCCCGACTTTGATTAACACATCCTCTAACTCACCCCTAGGTTGGGTGATAGATCGATCAACCATCTGAAGAGTGCAATGCGCAGGTTTTAACTCTCCGATCCCTAATTGCTCATAAACAGAATACGGAAGCAAGTTAACAATAGCACCTAAATCGAGTAGAGCACGATTGATATTTTTACCCCCAATAGAAATAGAAATTGTAGGACTTCCGGGGTCCTTTCGTTTCTTGGGTAGTTGTTGTATAAAAGCAGTGCTCACATTACTCGTAAGGAAAACTTTTTTAGGTACTTGAATTTTTCTCTTCCTAGTACACAACTCCTTTAGGATTTTCGCATATGACGGAACTTGTTGAATAGCATCTAGGAGAGGAATGTTTATGTTAATTTGCTTAAAAATTTCCACAATCTTCTCCATTTGTAGACTTGTTCTATTGCTCCTTAACCTGTTTGGATAAGGTGCTTTATCAATAAGGGTTTGGTCCAACATTGGAGAGGATTATGGGGATGGAGTGGATCCCAGAATTGGAGTGGGGATCGTTTTAGGTATATTCGAGGAAATGGGAGAAGTGTTCGAGCCTTGTGGAAAACGGAGAATAGGCTCGGATGAAGGTGGGAGACTAGACGAATTAGGGGACGAAGAAGAAGCTGGGGTATCTTTGGTGTCACTAACATTATCACATTGCTCACCCACTCGGTTATTCAGCACTTTTCCCGATCTCAACGTAGTAACGGCACTCACATTATAACTTTGTGAGTGGCCAGGATTAGGTATGGGTTGAGATGGGAGTTTCCCTTTCTCTCTCGCACTCATTGCGGCGTTCAACTGTGCAATTTGGTTTTCTATTTATTTAATACTCTCACTGTGGGTGGCAGAGTTTTTCTGTATGGTATCAATAGAAGACTTCATATCAGCCGACATTTAAATGGTATGTTTCATAAACATATCCAAAGTTTGTGCGAGTGAAGAGTTATCAGTACCGGCCACTTGTGGTGTAGAAGTGTTGGTAGGATTTTGGAAATTTTGTGACTGAAAGGGGAGCTGACTTTGTGGTTGTGGTTGCTGTGGAGGAGGTCTTTGATAATTGCTTTGTTGGTTTTGGTTCCAAGCAAAGTTAGGATGATTCCTCCATCCTTGATTGTACGTGGAAGAATAAGGATCGTTTCTAGGTCGCTGCTGAAAAGCAGCATTAGTTTGCTCGTGACCTTGAAACGATGCATTCATAGGACATTCTTCCGTCAAGTGTGAAGGATCTGAACAGCAACCACAGACGGTCTTGGGTAGCGTGACCTGATTTAGGGAGACTGATGAGAATCTGTTCTCAATAGCATCGAGTTTCTTCTGCATCGCTGCCATTTCGGCTTTCACTGCGATGGAAACATCGAGCTGGTGAATACCTCCCCTAGATGAAGGTGGTCTTACGCTTTCCCACTGCAAAGTATTTTCAGCGAGATCTTCCAGATACTTCCAAGCTTCACCGTCGTCTTTGGACATGAAATTGCATTGACACATTGTTTCAAGCATCTGCTTTGTCGCTGGATTAATGCCCTCATATATTATTCGACATAAATCCCATCTTTGTATTCCATGATGAGGACATTGGACAAGCAGATCCTTAAAACGTTCAAAGCAATTCCAAAATAGTTCATTGGGAAGCTGTGTGAACTGGTTGATCTCGCTCCTAATATGGGCAGTCTTATGGTTTGGGTAAAACTTCTTAAGAAATGCTATTACGAATTCATCCCAATTAGTGATAGAGTGTGCGGCAGTATTATAAAGCCATTTTTCTGCCAAGTCGCACAGAGTGAATGGGAGAAGACGCAAGCGCATAGCATCCACAGTCAATTGTGAAGTACCCATCATTGCGCATACGTTTTCGAATTTGGTGATGAAAACGTACGCGTCTTCCGACTCAAGCCCGTGAAATTTGGGCAACAGATTGATGTAGTGGGGTTTAATTTCAAAATTATCCCCGTTAGCTGGTGCAATAGATAGACAAGTGGGAAGTGGACCACGGATAGGATAGCATCTCTCTTAGAGAGAGATGCGCGGTGGATTCTGCGCACCTACGGGCGGTGGCAGCGTGGTGTTATAATCTGATGGAGTACCGTCCATCTCGGTTGATGTGGTGTGTGGTGGGGGAAAAGAAGATGAAGAAGTACCGACTTCGGTGTTGATAGCAGGAACGCGGACAAGACGGGCACTAGAATCCTGTATCCAGCCAAGCATGCACTAAGAGGGTTTAGTGCAAGTGGCAGCGTGTGTATGCTTTAAAATTGGTCTGTTTTGAAAAAAAAAGTGGGACTTAAGAAAAATCACACAATAATGCACAAACAACCCTAGAACTAAGGTTACCTAGGTCAGTCTCTAGACCGCTCCTAGACTTCCAAAAGACAAGCCACAGGATCAATCCTCTACCACCTCTTTACTACTCTTGTGGCCAGGTAAGTGCCAGGTAAGTGGGAGGTATCCGCTATACGAATCACCGAAAATAGCGGGCGTTAATTAAGTAACCACTTGCCTTAGACACACTTGCCTAGGCACCACAAAAGTAATGCGGATAAGCGATAGATTACCCACGACCTTCCTCTTTCCTTATTGAGCACGACAGTCCTTAGATTCTGGTCTAGATATTTTTTAAATTAATGTAGGATTGATGAAGATGCTCGGTTTGTGATTTGTGGGGCTTAGGATGGGTGATAAAATCCCCACCTAATCTGGATTTGGTCTTTACCCCTTAAAGTCCGTATTAAAATATGCAAAACAAAACCAATCACAAAACTTTTTGCAAAAAGATTTTTGAGCGGCGATATTTTTGCAAAGAATCCTGCAGAAAAGAGATTTTATTGGATTTCAGAGGAGGGAGAAAGAGGTTAGAATCTTACCAGAGAAGATTGAAGCCCTAACTCAGTTGTGCCGCGTTTCCGCCGCCATAAGGGTCTTCTCGCCGCGGATCCGCCGCGTGGCAGAGGGTTCAGGTGATGATTTTAGCTACGTGGCCTTCTGTTCTTCTCTGGATCTCAATGAATGTCTCTTTCTCATGTTTCCTCAAGTCTGTGACTCCAGATCTCCTTGCAAAAATTTCACACACTTCGTTAAATATACGATTTGCAGTTTTGTTTTAATTATGATATAGATCGAATAAGAATTCAACACAAATAGTAAGAATAAAAAATTACGCACGTATCCCCGGCAACGGCGCCATTTGATTTGTACGAAAGAGTGTGTTTGTAGTGTAACCGCAATCAATAACGGTGTCGCTTGTAGCTAGTCGAGATGAGTATGGGTCGTCCTCACGGAAACGTTGAATTTTTTACTCTTACTTTAGATGTGTTGAAAAAGAGAGGAGGGATAAAGAATATTGTAGAATGGTTTCTAGATCTACTTTAAGCACTAATGCAAAATATAGATCTAGATTATTTATGGATGTAGTTAATATAAGAAGGGGCTTGTAGGGTTCGTTAGGATTTAGTAGTTATGGATGATTAATTAAAAGTTACCCTTTTTATCCTTTAATGGATTTAGAACTAGAACGACGGTGATGCGTGTAGATTAGGGTTTCTGGAGGGAAAAGGAATCCCACTCTTAACCCTTATCTCGACACGGAACTCCGTTCATATAGCCTTTACCAAAACAATCATTAATCTAATCTCTAATCGCGGTCGGGACTAACAAAGAATTGTTAGCGCGCCCGATTAGGATGTTAATGATTCTTTTGATAAAGTTCATAAACTTTATAGGACTTAAAAAGGTTTAGGGATGTTCATCATCCATTAGCCTACCCTAATCCTACGAACCCTAACAAGCGGAGAATTATTCGCTCATGTTGGGAGAAAAAGAAATGGAAAGAAATTGCATAATTAAACTACGAAGAAATAGAATAAGAAAAAGAAAGCTACCTTTATTAATCAACAATATTCATTACACTTGAATCCTTAGAAAATGATTACAATTTCTAGTTGCTTCTCGATCTCTTCTAAGGAGGTAGACGAACAGTTGATGATCAGCCTGGATGCGTGAGCCGTCTTGGACATCATGATCTCGTCGACTTGATGATTTTTCCAAGAGGCTCTCGGTCTTTATTTATAGTCCCAAAACCAGAAACCTTGCTTCCAAATATGGAGGTTAACTGTAAAGATTCACCCTAGAAAATTGCATCCTCTAACTCCTCAATCTTGCCGCGGATCCGCGGCCCAAGGGAGGGTATGGTCGCGGATCCGCGAGCATTCGATCTTATCCCTTGATCAATTTTCTATGGGTTGCTCCTTGTGACATGTGGCAATGTCTGGAAGCTTTGGAACTTGGAAATCTTCTCGTAGTTGCTGCCAGACTTGATTTCTTAATTAGGCAGGTTTGCTTTAACAACTTGATTTCCTTGATTTTAGACCTGAAAATTCTGCACAACAACTCAAATAATATTTAGTAGAGTTAAGATTTGGTCAATGATATTATTTGCATACAATTTCCTACCAAATGCTAATTATAATATATCAACACATCGAAATTGTTATTTTTACAGATAAGCCCTCATATGTATGATATATTATAATAAAAACCTTTTTTAATATGGAATTAGTAGGAAAAATATAATAACAAATGTGCAGTTTCATCAACTGAACACGTCCACATGTTGAAGCTCATCCTGAACAAATGAATACATCATAATAAATAAAAACTGTATAAGCACCGCACGAGGGGCTATCCGACACGACAATCCGACTAAACCATAATCAAGATATATATATATATATATATATATATATATATATATATATATATATCACCAGAAACAAGTAACCCAAACAAGTGTGTAACCCCGTCTAATTGAGCATATAGCAATTAGACAACGTTAACAATTAGCGCACATCCTAAATTTACCAAGGATAAAAAACCAAGTGCATTAAACATCCAAAAAAGTCGAGTTTTGAGCCAATTCAGAAGTCCGAATTAAAACGAAATGCGCCCGAACCTTCACAGGGAGTTAGAGCACGAAATTAACTTCGAGTCGGGGGGAATAGATTAGGTACCCCACCCTGAGGTGGCCACAGGGTAAGGCAGAACCGAAACTGCCAATGGGTGGCAGTTTCGGGTCCCCACCACCAAGACCACCTTGTGGTGGTCTTGGGGAGTGGGCTCAGCCATTCGGTCCCCCCGGGGTGACCACACACCACCCCGAGGATTCTCGGTTCAAACCAAGAGCCCGCGGGATGTACAAACATCTCAAAACTCAAAAATTCGGGACTGGTTTTTCGACAGTTTTCGATGCCCGAAAAAAACGCGAATTCTAATGTCGTAACTAGCTAGTTTAAGGTGTTTGGGAGGCTCTGATACCACTGTAGGGTTCCCCAGTGCCCATGGTGCAACGGAAGCGCGGATGGCAAACAAAAATTTCAAGTAAACACGAAGGAACCCCAAACCTAGAATCGATCCAAACTCCTAAACTAGAAAACCAAGAATGCAAAGATACAAAATACTACTTTCGACGCGTGTCCACCCAATCGTGGAAGACTCCTCCAAGCTCCGTGTATGCTGTCCGGATCGTGCTTGAGTGGCGACCGCCCTTACCGAAGAAGATCCACCTGAGGGAAACTGATCCAAGCTCTGGCTTCACCTAGTGAAGCGACCAATGCTCCAAGCTCGCTACGAATGGAGAGTGGGGATGTAGTAATATTCTCACTATCATTTTCTCTCTTTTATAATCTCAAGTGAGCTACCTAGACGAAGGAGGAGGAGGTGAAGAAGAAGAAGCCATGAAAAACGGCTAAGTCCTCAAGTGAAGAAAAACTATCAAGAAGAATGGCTTGTTTATTTACAACCATGCCACAATAGTAAATCCAAATGATAATACTATATAATAATCAACCCATACCTCTCTACCATGCTACAAAACACCTCATCCTCCACTTCATTTTTGATTTTCAATAAAAGAAAAATCAAGAAATGAAGTGTCCATTTTCTAGAACAAATTCCGTATAAATACGGAATACAACCCGGTATACCTATCGAAATATATATATATATACACGTATTCGTACAAAAAATATGAATAGCCAAGAGAGAGAAAATGAATAGTGAACAATAATACTAGAATATACATATTAAATATATATATATAAATTATTAAATCAAAACCTGATTTAATAATCCGGTTTAATCCTAAATCGCTAGTATTATCAACCGTCCGATTAAAGTCCATGTATCCTGTACACGTATTTAATCGGACACCCTATATGCACCAATATACGTCATCTACATCATATCGCCTGAATCGGGAAAACCCTCTGTGTGGGACTCTAAAGACTCGATAATACGCTGGCAGTGATTTACTGGATAAATCCAAAAACCATAAGCACGTCAGGGGCCCTGGCTATACGTAACGGCTACCCAAGTATCTGTCGAAAGGGAGGTTGAAAATTAAGTCCGTCCGTGCTCTACTGAGCCTGAATATGATAATCTCCGTACAGTCCGGTCTCTTCTTCTAAGAGTATCGCATACCGGGTCTAAGGGGTGGAAACGCCAGCCACCTAATAATCCGATAAGTTATGTCGGAGTCAAGTTCATCACCAACCGAGAAATTACTGAACTCATATCAGTAAATCTCATCCACCATTTCTACGGATTTAAGGTGATAGCTAACTGAACACAGTGCGACATCGACTCTTAATATCAGGAGAGACGAATCCCCGACAATCGCTTACTGCCTCCATGTGGCTCGGGACTTGTTCAGTCGAAAATATCGCGCATTGATATAACATTTCCTTACTTTTCTTAAATATCTAAAGGTGTTTATTACAAATATGACACATGTCACACACCGCTTCCTGGTGTACGGTAAGGAGACGTGACGGGTAATTTATAGATGGAATGTGTAACATTCTACCCTCCTTACAAAAATTTCGTCCTCGAAATTTATAAAAGGAAAGTGTAACAGATTCAAAGAAATTAAGTGATAGAACTATTGATAGTTCATGAAAAATATTGGAAGAACGAAAGAATGCGAAAGTTTTGGTAAGATTGAAAAAGAGGTGAAGGAATTACCAGGGTTATCTTGGTCTACAGTTTCGGCTTCTACGGCTGCTAATTTGAAAGCCTAGCGCCGGGGTATATTCCTCCTAGCTGGAGGCACATTCCTCTGTCCTTAGGGCATGTTTCTCTGCCCTCGAGGCATGTTCCTTAGTGCCTGATGGAATTGACGATTAGGCTGTGCAGGAGGTCCACGTGGAGGTGGAGCTGGAAGAGCAAGATGAGGTGTAGGAGCCTGAATAGCTGGCCGCTGCGGATAGTGGGTGTGTGTTGGAGCTGAATTGCGTCTATAAGGATATGTTCCAATTCCATGATTGGATGCGCCACAATCTAAGCACAGGCCTTTTGCGTGTCTACAGTCCTTCCACAAGTGTTCATCCCTCTTGCAGTAGAAGCAAAAATCTGGACTTGACTGGTTATCTGTTACTTTCGGTCTCCTCGGTTCAACAGTTGGCCTTGAAGAGGCTCCTTCTGCCATCTGAGTGGCAGGGCACTTCACTCTGGCAGATTGGGGTCTGCCCTTCCTCTTCACTACTTCCTCATATCGGCGGGAAGCTTTCAAAGCCAGGTCATGGGTTGGGAAATCCCCTGTAGCTATAAGGCAGCTTGGATTTCCTGGTCCAACCCTTGCTGAAATCTTCTAGCCCTGATCTCAGCAGTTGGTATGAGATAGGCCGCAAACCTGTTACGGTCTTGTGTTAGCTGTGTAATATGTGATATTAGAAAATCGAATATTGAGACATATCTTACCTATTGAGCATGGTAAACTCAGCATCATACTCATCTACTGACTTGGTCCACATTGAACCCTGTTATAGATGAATAAATTGCTGCTCCATGTCGAATCGGGCAGTCTCTAGGAAGTATTTCGCATCGAACATGTCGCGAAAAGTCCTCCATTCGATCGGTTGGTCAAGACGGTTTTCTTCCGCCTTCCACCAGACTCGTGCATTGTTAGTGAGTTGCAGTTTCGCAACTCGAACCCAAGCGATCTCTGGCACTTGTGCTGCTGCCAGATCGTCCTTAATGCTTTGAGCCCATTCCTCAGCTTCTAGAGGGCTCTCTTTTCCAGAAAATTGTTTTAGGTGCAATGCCTGGAATTGCTTTACCCCAGGTGCTTTCGCTTCTGGACGGTTCATCAAAATAGCAGTCTGCTGCTGCTGTCTCTCCAGGAGGCTGCAGATCGCCTCAAGCAGTACTGTCTGCTCATTGATCGGAGCAGTGACGGTAGGTATAAGCGGTAGAGGTGGTGGTGTGTTGTTGAAATTGGTGCTAGTGTTGTTTGGAGAATCCATAACCTTGAAAGAAAAATTTAGGTTAGGATAGATTCAAAATATAAGAAATTGTAAGATTTAAGAATTATGAATTGTAAAGAATGTTTTTAGTTGCTGATTCTTGTGTTATATTACTTAGGACTTCATGCAGAATTGACCTGCATGTCCATGCAAAACTGACCTGCATGGGTCGCCAACAAAACCTGTCACGCCCTGCTTCCCGGTGTACGGTAAGGAGACGCGATGGGTCACACGACGTATTTACTCAGAAGTAAACACGCTAAGCGTATCTAAGAAATATAAAGTAAAGTATACAAGAGACAGGAATGTAAAAGAACAACAACTTTATTTATTTAACATTGTTTTTACAATACAACTGAAATGTAAATACATGGAATGAAAGCAATGCCTAAACAATGGCTAATAGAAATGGAAATAGTATGTACAAGTATCTAAAACTCTGGGTCAAATGCTAACTGTTCCAAGTCCTCAGTGCTGGGCTCGATCTCCAGTGAGTCCGATCCACTTGACAACATTCCAAAGAAAGAAGAAACGGAATGTCGTCAGCGAACAATCGCTCGGTAAGTCCCAAAGATGAGTAGAGATAGAATAGACAGAAGGAGAGTATAAGTTTTAATGTTTTATTATATTGTTAACGCTGTTATTTGTAGCTTGGTACAGAAAATGCCAGTGTATACGAGAGGAGTCCCACTATTCCGGAGACTAAGGTATACGGAGTACAAGAAACTGTCTAGCCATGGTACAACGGCAATGGATATTCAGGTTAGGTGTATTACAGTTACAGTCTCGTGCCACTTTTAACACCTTCCGTACCAATCTACCCCTTATAAACCCCGTGATGTCTTTATTGTATTGTATTGTCTTGTATTGTAAATTGTATATGGATGACTTGCCGGAACCATGATATCAGTAGATGAAACGGATATAATGGATGTACATGTAGATGGAGTATGTTCATGGTTCGGTTCGGTCAATATAGATTGATATAGATTGAATAGACAGATTCATGTTGAATTATAGTTTATACTTGAATCACATTCAAGTCAGTTTAATTAGATTGAGACTCATTCTGAGTCAGAAACTTTAAAAAGAACTTGAAATCCTGAATTAGTTTTGATGTTATCGGTAATTGCTGCACATGGACGGCAGGATTTGTGTCTTTTTCCAAAACAATTACCGTGTTGATAACACCGTTATTTAGATTGTCTACCTTAGATAGGCAAGCACCCATATCTCCGTCTCCCTGAGGCTCAAAAGACTGGTCCCGCTTAAACCTATGTTTACTAGGGTCCTTATTGTTATTTAGTATAACTTGAGGTGGTTTTATGTAAAAATAGTTTTGGTATAATTTACAAAATACACCTCAAGCATTTAGTTATCGTCTTTAGGGTTTTCATAGATGTATATTTTATAAAGGTGAAATTTCTAGTGAGTAAAACCTAATTTTCATAGTATAGGGTATTTTATTGAAATATCGGTATTGTTTTATATTTGGATGGTATTTTCATGTAATGGTGAATCCTTTGATTTATAAAACTTGGAATATTTATATAACTAAAATAGATATTTTGATAATAGATATATATATATATATATATATATATATATATATATTTAAAACTAAATTTTATTTATTTTCTTGTAGAAATCTCATTTTCTAAGGAAAAATGTATTAAAATTCCATCGAGATCGAATGCTTCTTCGGAGGTCTGCATCTCGCTCTACTAGGCCCGAGGATGTGCGATAATCCATACCATCCCGAACGGGGTCCCCAAAAGTGGGTTGTAGAGCCGCAATTGCAAGGAATTGTTTAATACATCTTTTTATAGAAATGGTTTTATAAGTTGATGGTATTTATTTTTAAAGTCGTGTTATCCTATGAATATATTTCCAAAACTTCATCGTGCTATGTCAAAGATGCGTGTTGTGATGAGGTAGGTCATTACCTTGTGAGTTATCTAAAGGTAATACAAATTTTATGTTGTTTTGTGTCGAAACTAAAGCTTATGGTATTTTACTGTAAAAATACGATAAAAGTTGTAATAAAGATTCTTTTGGAATGAAACTTGTTTAAATATGTTTGTTAATGTTTGTTAAACATTATATGAGAGTATGGTATTAATTGTTTAAGAAAAATAACCTTTTTAAAGAAAAACCGAATTGGAAGTCGGATTAACTCCGCTTCCGCCGGGTTTTAGAAGTGAAGGGTTTTAGAAGTGAAGATGAGCGGGGGAGGGGGACTTACTGGCTTGTGGACAAGGGAAGGGAGAGGGGAAGCTAAAGAAGGTTCGGGACGTCGTTTCGTCGCCGGAATCACCTTGGATCGTCGTCGGAACTTCACCCTTCGCTAACTCCACTTGCACACTATTAGGACTTGGGAATTTGGTGGAGTTTTGATAATGAAATTCTGAGTGAGAAGGGATGAATTGGGGTGTGGTATTTATGGGGAAAAATAGGGTTTGGTGTTTTGAATAGGTGAATTAAAATTTGTATTAAAAATGGATTTAAAGAGGTATTTTAAATTCTCTGGTTAATTGCAGTGTAATCAAGCAGCATGGGGGTAGTGGGGGGAGTCCAAAAGGTGTGGGGTTAAAATCTCAAAGCAATCCCGACGGTCTAAACCGGCGGTGCCGGTCCCCTAAGTAAATCTCGCCGGTTCAATCCGGTGAGATGGGGCTCGGATTCACGCCATGTGTCCCCATCTGTGTGTGCAACATTTTCCACATGTTTGTTTTATTTGTGTCTCTTCAGTTTACGTGTAGTGCACGTGTAAACTCTTGGGCTTCTTAAAGATTAAAAGAAAAGAAAATAAAAAGATAATGTGGCTGGGGGGATTCAATCACAGGGGCTACGTCGCAGCCGTGCAAGGCTTTACCAATGTGATACAAGTATTTTCTTGCTGTTCAAAAGCAAATCAAATACTTATAGTTTACACAGGATTGTTAATACTTCATTTGTACATTAACTTTTAAACAATTTTCTGTACCTTGAAATTAGAGTTGTTACAACACATATGAGGGTTTATCTGTAAAAATACTATTTTCATATGTGTGTATAATATAATTAACATTATGAAGGAAAATGTATGCATATAATATTTATATAATATTTTGATAATTTAAATATGCATATCATATCAAATATCCTTAATCAATATTCTTAAAATATATTATCATATAAAATGGTTAGGATAATATCTCAAAAATACCAAATATTACTAACATTATTCTTTGAGATATTGTGCAAGCTTTAGCTCAGGTCAGGAGATCGAGATATTAAGTTGTCGGAAATCAAAAATCTGCCGATGAAGTTAGATAAAATCGAAAAATCAATATTGGCAGAGACTCAGAAAAGATATGAAGATTCCAGACATCAAATAAATCTCCATGTGTCACAACGAAGCAGACCCAAAATTTTGAAGCAATGATCCAACCAAATGGCCGCGGTTCCGCGGCCAAACCATGCAATATGCGGCGGATCCGCGGCCGAGTTAGCGAGTTAGGATTTGGGATTTTATGGTTTGGATCTTCACAACAAACCCTAATTCTGGGGATCTTTGGTTTATGGTTTTGGGACTATATAAAGGACCGAGGGCTAAACTTAGAAATAATCAACCTTTTTCACGAAGCAAATCACTGTCAAAGATCAAGTAATCCATGACAAGTCCGCGATTCGACGTGATAAGGCGACGTGCGATTCGACGGAGCATCTACTTCCTACGAGGCAGAGATCGAGAGCAATTTCTTCTTCCTCTTGTAATCTAAACTCGAAGGTTTTGTAATTGTGAAGTTGATTAATAAAGGTAGATCATTAGATTAATTAGATCACATTTAATTTCTGTATTTGCATTATGAATTCCTTATCTATTCTTTCTTCTTCTATCTCCATGCGCGAGTAATTCTCCGCTTGATAGGGTTCGTAGGATTAGGGTAAAACAATGGATGAGAAAATACTTTAACTTCTTTTAAGTCTTATGAAGTTTATAAACTTTAGCAAAAGAATCGTTAACATCCTTATTGGGCGCGCTACCAATTTATTTCTAGTCTCGACCGCGATTTGGGATCCGATTAACAATTGTTTTATTAAGGGCTAGACATGAATAGAGATCAATGAAAGGACAAGGGTCAATAGTGGCGAAACCCTGGTTTCTTCCAAGAACCCTAATTATCATTCATCACTATCTATCTAGTTTTAAATCTATCAATAGATAAAAGGAGTCATCTTTATTAGTCATCCATGACTACTAAATCCTAACGAACCCTACAAACATTCTTCTTATATATTCTATATCCGAATTTAAACTAGATCTAAAAATATAAATTCTACATCCGTATTTCGACGTAGATCTAGAAACTATTCTTCACTATTCTCCTTCCTCTTTTCTAATCAACACGTCTAAAGTAAGATTAAAAGATTCCACATATCTCTGAGGAAGACCCGTACTCATCTCGGCTAGCTACACGTGACACCGTTATTGATTGCGGTTATTACTACACACTCTAAAATAGAATCAATGAAATAGCGCCGTTGCCGGGGATACGTGTGTAATTTTTTTTTCTTACTATTCGTGTTGAATTCTTATTCGATCTATATCATAAAAAAAATGAAACAGTATCTTGCATATTTAACGATTAGTGTGCGATTTTTGCGAGGGAGACATAAGAACAAAGAAATCAAGATTCAGAGACTTTCTGAGAGGTCCAGAAGAGCTAGGCAGGCACTGTAGATTTTTTTTACAAAGAGCCCTCCCTCTTGCGATGGAACCGCTGCCAAAGCACCACATTTGCGGCGGAACCGCGGTGGAGTTGGGGACTTAGGGTTCCAAACTTCTCTGGTAACTTTCCTATCTCTTTCTCTCTCCTATGAAAATCTTATAATATAGTTTTCTGCAGGATTCTTTGCAAAATATCGCCGCTCAAAAATCTTTTTGCATGTTTTGTTTTGCGATTTGTTGTTGCATATTTTTAATACGGACTTTAAGGGGCAAGATCACAATTCAGATTAGGTGGGGATTTCATCACCCTTCCTAGGCCCCACAAATCACTAAACGTGCATCTGCATCACCCTACATTAATTAAAAAAATATATAGACCAAGACTTTAAGGACCGTCGTGCTCAATAAGGACAGAGGAAGGTCGTGGGTAATCTATCACTTATCCCCATTTCTTTTGTGGTGTCTAGGCAAGCGTGACTAAGGCAAGTGGTTACTTAATTAGACCTGCTATTTTCGGTGATTCGTATAGCGGATACCTCCCACTTACCTGGCACTTACCTGGCCATAAGAGTGATAAAGAGGTGGTAGAGGATTGATCCCGCGGCTTGTCCTTTGGAAGTGTATGAGCGGTCTAATGACTTGACCTAGGTAACCTTAGTTCTAGGGTTGCTTGTGCATTTTGTGATTTGTCAAGTCAACCCTCAAGTCCCACTTTCAAAGCAAAACAATCCAACTAGAGATTAAATCTTTTCACCCTCTTTTCTTTTCACCTTCTTCTAATGGGTAACCCAAATAAAAGAACTCTTGCCGAGCTTTGCTATCCAGAACCAGATATTTCTTGTTATCGTAATCGCTTTGGTATACCATCCGACTCTACCATGTCTTTAAGAGATCGGATAGAGCAAGCGGAAAGAAACAGTTGGCCGCCTCACTCCAGGTCCTATCAACAACATCAAAATTCTACATCTTCTTATGTTGATACTCCATCTAACGCGTGTGAGGGAACTCCTAAACGCATGTCCATCGCTGAGTATACAGCGAGGACTAACGACCAAAGTTTCAATCCGGTCAAACCATTAGGAAAATGAACACCACCACTTTCTAAAGAAGATTTTATTACTCGGTTTGTGGCGTATATGACATCTGTTGACAGTCGCCAACCAACCAACCAATACCAATATTCTTCTTATCACAATGTTGATCCTTCTCCTTCCCAATTTTCACAACCATTCGATTCCTATCAATCCTATCTGACTTTTAAACCTTCTCTAGACATTCCTTCTAATCAGTCATTTGGGAGTTTTACTTATCCACAAGAATTTCAATCTTATGCTTAAACCCCTTACCGACCCATGTCTAGTCTTGAATGGACCGTGGAAGAATATCGGGTAGCGTCGTGCCGTCACATAGAGGAATTGATGGCGTCCATGGCCGTCCTCAATAAACAATACGAATGAGCTACTAATTTCGAACCTGCTCAAAATTTTCCAACGTATGATACGACCATAGGACAAATCGAGAATTCGGGTAGTGAGAGAGAGAGCGGTACACCCTTCCAAATCAAACCTCCCCATCCCAAATTGAAATCCATAACTCCAGTTTCACAGATCTATCGAGTACACCAAATGATTCAACAATAGAAGATATAATGTCTGGTGAGTTGTGTGACTTTGTAGTGTTTGATTTACCCGATCGTGAAGGGTCCATTTCAAGTGAAACCACACCAAATCTTTGTGATCTCTACACCTCCACTCTAGAACCTAAATTGATTGAAAACCCTGCTTTTAATGAGGTGTCTGAGAATTTTAACATTCACTTGATTGAGAAGATTGACGTTGGGGATATATTGGATGATGAACCCGAAATTTTGGATGAGTTTGTCCAACCAACTCATCAGGTCATTTCACTTCCCTGTGGGTATCATCTCAAACCTTTAACTATTATTCCTGAACCCCATATGTGTCTTGAAATTGATGATAAATGTATGACCGAAAAGCAAAACAAAATTCATCCTTCATTTCCCACATCTGGTTCAGCAATACTCGACACACCAATTTGTTTACCCATTTCATCTCCTTCTTTCTCTAGTTCTTCTTCTATTCTTCCTTTAATTTTAGAGAGTGTTGATGAATCACAATCCGATATTTCGAGTTCGATAATTCTAGAAAGACAACTTGATTTAGCCTCTTTTGAGAATGAGGGAGATGAGCTTTTCGAGTCTCCTACCTCCATAATTTTTGACAAATCAAGTGTGTTAAATTCTGGCGCGACACTTATTGACATTGAAACATTCAATCAGACCATCGATGAAAGTTTCAAAGATATTTTCACCGACGAACTCGCATTCCTAAACGACACGGATTTTGTGATTAATCAACCTCCACCCGAGGAAGTTGAACCACCACCGTTTCTTCTTCTCCCATACGAGAATGTGATTATTCTTCACATTCCTAATCATCCACATTCTCGTTTCCGTTCACCATTATTGTTTCGTCTCTATCAACCGAGATGTAAACCATACCGCCTCCTATCTCCCCACTTCTTCAAATCCCTAATTTTCTACCAACCAGTGCGTTACATCGATAAAATATTTGAATGGTTGGTGTTGACTTTTGGTCTTTGTAAAGCTTTGCATAGACCAATAACTTTAACCCCCCTCATAATTTTAAATGTTTAATACAATTTTACTCAAGTTTGGGGGGGATATATTTTGGCTCTTGAACGAAAAGAAAATTTTTACTAAATTGTGAGCCAAAAATAAGTTTAGGGGAGAATTTCACTGTCATTATTTCTTATCCCCGTTACTAACTTTTCCTCCCAAGTCTACAGGTTTTTTAAGCATAACAAATGAGATCAGTGAGGACACTGCTGTAAATAGGTTTGGAGGAGGTTTATGCTTATTCACGCATCATTGCATTATACTATATATACGCACAAATTTTTTTTTGATAATGAAACTTTGAAAGTGAAAAATTACATATGAAAAATAGGAAAAGTTTAAGAAAAGCAAGAAAGTTAGATGTTTTTTTAAACGAAACTAGTAATTAGTAGTTATGAGCCGTTGTCCTAAGGGTTAGTAAGATGAAAGAAATTACTAATTAAGTCTGAAAAATAGTCCGTATTCTTGAGGCCAAACATTTGAACGTTGATACCCTACTATATGCACTGTCACACATCTTGAAACTTGGGATAGTAGAGCATACCTTGAAATGCTCTTGTCTAAAAGCCTTAGTATAAAAATATAAAAAATAAGCGGTGAAGAAAAAAAATGAACACTGGTTTTGTTATTACTTAAGGCAGCATAAAAAATATAGCGAGGGTGCTTTATCACCTAGTGCCTTAGACCAACTGGTTTGGGAGCCACTGCTAAGCCTTAGGTGTTGTAAAACAAGGATAATTACGCTTAAATGCGTGAGCACATTTTGTAATCGGTTGGTTAGTATCTCAAGAAATATTAACAGTCGTATGAAGGATGTGTGAGCAATTCCATCTAAAAATTCACCGATTATAAAGTACTTTGGAAGATGGACAAGAGTATGATAGCTTGAATTGAATTCTCTAAGTGTAGAGATGTCTTTTACACACACGTATGGGTATATGATCAATATTTGGAAGAAAGATGGGGAGGAAGAATAAAGACGATGTTTTATTGAGGGATGATGTGATTTCTAACATCTTTTCACGACCATTAAGATATGGCTCATACCAACTGGAAAGCTAGTATAGTTGGAAACTCTTATTTTCAACTTCTTTCTCTTATAGTTCTTATCTTTGTATGTAACTTTCACCTTCTTTCTTTAATTATAAGATTTTGTGGGTGTAATTCGCTGCAAACCCTCAGGAGACAACACTCCTCCTACTAGGGACACCTAGAGATTTAACGGCTTGTTTCACGTGTTCAGTGCAATCATGTTGCCTACGAAAGTGTGCTACTTAGGTTTTTCTTTTCTTTTTTTCTCCCTCTCTTGAATAACAAGTTTGTCCGGGACGATCAAAGTTAAGTTTGGGGGTATTTGTTCAGTCGAAAATATCGCGCATTTGATATAATATTTTACTTACTTTTCTTAAATATCTAGAGGTGTTTATTATAAATATGACACATACGAGGGTTTATCTGTAAAAATACTATTTTCATATGTTTATATATTATAATTAACATTATGAAGGAAAATGTATGCATATAATATTTATATAATATTTTGATAATTTAAATATGCATATCATATCAAATATCCTTAATCAATATTTTTAAAATATAATATCATATAAAATGGCTTGGATAATATCTCAAAAATACCAAATATTACTAACATTATTCTTTGAGATATTGTGCAAGTTTTGGCTCAGGTCAGGAGATCGAGATATTGAGATGTCGGGAATCAGAAATCTGCCGATGAAATTAGATAAAATCGAAGAATCAATACTGGCTGAGACTCAGAAAAGATATGAAGATTCCAGACATCAAATAAATCTCCATGTGTCAGAACGAAGCTGATCCAGAATTTTGAAGCAATGATCCAACCAAACGGCCGCGGTTCCGCGGCCAAACCATGCAATATGCGGCGGATCTGCGGCCGAGTTGGCGAGTTAAGAGTTGAGATTTTACGGTTTGGATCTTCACAACAAACCCTAATTCTGGAGATCTTTGGTTTCTGGTTTTGGGACTATATAAAGGATCGAGGGATAAACTTAGAAATAATCTGTAATAATTCAGAAAATATAAAATATTATTTTTGGAATTTAATATTAAAATAATATATTTCGCGAAAACTACCCGATTTGCGAAATTGGGGTTTTCGTAAAAGGGTATAAATATATACCAATAATTGTGAAATAATTGGGGATTAAAATAATTTATTCATTTGAAAATATATTTATCGGATTTGGCATTTTTTATAATTAATTATATGCAGTTTAAATAAAAATTGATTAGTGCACTGCTAATCGCGATTAAGCCAAATCCGTGTTTCTATAGTTTTCCATGGTTAGTGCACCATTTCATGTTACATTTTAGTTACTTGTTGTTTTTATTGTGTTGGTGTTATTTGTGAGAAAAAGAAAAGAAAAGAGAGAAGGGTTAAAAAGGAAAATGATTGGGGAGAGAGAGAGAGAGAGAGTGAGATATGAGTGTGAGAGGGTGAGAATAAGGAGAGAGAGAAAGAGGGGCTGCCTCATTCATTTCCCCCCATCATTTTCTTCTCTTTCTTCATCTTCAAGCTCCTTCATTCTACCCTCATGACCCATCTCAAAATCTTCCTCAAAACCCTATACCCCCTTCACAAAAGTTGATCCCCACATCATGCTCTACACATTGGACCAAGCAAAGTTGCATTTTGATGACCTTGGGCATCTAGGGATTTTCTTGAGTTGCCCAAATGAGGTATAATTCCTTTCATTTAGTTAGTTTTAAGTTTCTTTGTATCCTATTTTAGATAGAAGTTGATTTGGTTAAGTTATGTGATGTACGGAAAATTCTAGAGAAGGGTTTAGGTAATTGTATGGAATTGGTGATGTTTAGGGGCTGTTACAAGACTTGAGTGGTGTCTTTACTGGCTTAGAACAGAGAATACGGACTTAGGATATTACCCGTGTCGGTTTTGTGAAGTTTGGTGTGCCTACTGGGAATCTGGGATGTCCTTGGGTAATTTTGAGGAAAAAAAATACCAGGGATCTAGTTGGACCAATAGGAGACCACCCTGAGAATACGAACCCCAACTAAGCAGTTTGGACCGAGCTCGCTGGATTTTTAAGGCTTGTGGCCGGCCATGTGGTGGTGTTTGGTGCTGGAATTGGTCCCGTAGCTCGCACACTCCATACACCACCCCATAGTACTGTTTGTTTATCCCCATTTTACCTGAGAGAGAATCTGGGAGCTGTTTTGAGTGGTTTTTGGCTATGTTTTCCAAGTTTTGAATGCTTGGTTTTGATGTTTGGATTTGTATTTGGTTGTTGGGCGTTTGCACGTCAACAACAAGGGTTGTTTGAATGTTTTGCATGCGTAGGCTATAGGTTCTAATCTATGAGTGTACCGTGTGCCGTATTGGTTTTCCGGACTTGATGTTAATAGCGATTGTGATTTGTGTATTATTGTAGGTACTTTCGCGTGGATTCCGAAGTGACGGAGCGTGGCGTCATCGACTTTGGCAAGCAAGGATCAAGGTGAGTAGATCTATATCTACGGGAGAAGTCGGGTGGATGGCGTATAGCACTCCCGCAAATTATTAAATGGAAACCGATCTATAGGATACAGTCGTAGAAACCTAGATTAGGAAACTAGGAATATGGTTAAAAAGATAGTTTGAGATGATATGAGATGAAAGCTTAGGGATATGAAAATTTAAGGTGAATCACGACTTATAGATATGTAGTTGCACTAGAATAGGTATGAGTTTTAGAGTAGCATGACATTTGATATATAAGGTAGAATGTTTATATAAAATTGACTTGATGTAAGATGACTTAATGCGATGAACAGGATATACGATGTGATATGATGACTTAAGTGATATGTCAGTATACGGATGTGAGTCGATTGAGATGATTGATCCTTTGCCGATCCCCCAATATGAGATTGTTATGGATGCGACCTGAGATATAGGTATATATATATATATATAATGTGGTGAATCATGAATGATAGGCCGTCCGTACCCTCATTGTCATATAGGTTGATAGGATCCTTAATGGTTTAATGCCGCCGTACGATGATTTACCGTACGTGATGAGTTTTATGATGATTAATCCATATCCTTGACTAGAGGATGTTGTACGATGGATTATACCGTACGTGATGTTGTGAGGCTGGATGCCGATTGATAGATTCACCAACTCAGATATGTGATAGAGACGTATACCTTATAGCATCGCGCCCACGATTTACTTTATGCTACGTTTATGTCATTCTCATTGCATTTCATATACCTGTGCTAGTACACCTACACCATTATCGATGATGCATATATTACACTTACACAGATTGGCCGGCTCACACACTTCATCATCGATAATTGCTATGTCACTACACAGTAGAATTGCTGCATCATGATATGACTCCTTGCATAATTTACTTGCTATAGTTACATATGCACCTTTATACGATATTGCATTTGACTTTGGAGAATTTGGGAACCGCAGGATATATTTTAAAACTGGATTCATTTAAAAGAGCGGTTTTCCCTCGATATGTGCATATTACTGTTCCATGTTGCATGATATACGGATATGCTTACATTTCTGTTAGACGTCGCATACATCATGCTTTATGATTATACGTATTGAGATATGCTGTTTTCATGAGATTTCTGGATTTGAGAACCGTGATGATTTCAAAAGAAAGTATGTATTGTTTTAAAAACCCGGTTTCTCTTGATATGATATTTCAGTGCGTCCACCATGTGTTTTCTCGGTTCTGAGAGTGGCATGTGAAACCCGATTCGAGGAGCGGTAGGCACCGTCTGCGGGTACATGGTGGACCTGGTGAGGCACCCCGGGGCAAGAAGACTCGTATTGTTAGACGGTGAGCCTGGCAGGGGAGAACTACCTACCAGTGATAGTATTTGGGCTCGGCGGTTATCCGGAGGATACCGACCAGAGTCGTAAGATGATATGGGCTGATCCGGACTGATGGAGCCCGTGGGCCGATCCATACTGATGGAGTCCGAGAGATATGAGGATTTACGTGTCGATACTGGACATGGGTTTCATGATGTTTCGAGTGTCGATGCTGGACACTCAGATTCCATGATTTGATGTGTCGCGAGGGACACACGTTGATTTACATCCTCATACTTCCATGCACATGCTTTTATGATATTTACATGCATGATGTTGTTGTGTCATTGGTTGAAATATGGACGAGATCCATATGCATACATACATTGATTATATTGCTGGATGATATCCACATGCATATAGACTTGATTATATGGTGGACACAGATGTAGATACGGTCACCCTAGATATCATAGTATTACATTCAAGATATAGTTGACCGAGGAATCGTTGTTTATTCGATTTCTACCTGTTGATGTTTTCTACTCACGAGTTGGCAACTCACCCCGTTGTGCCACAGTTCTTGCAGGTTGACCGCAGGGATCAGTAGCGGCATCGCTGGCATACAGTTGCATTCGGGTGTGTTTCGCCCAATCAGAGCAAAGCTCTGTTCAAATTCAAAATTCAAAATTTTGAAGCAACGCTTCAAGTCTCGGGCGCAACGCGCCACGTGTCAAGCGCTGATACGTCAGCGCAGCGCCCAAGAAGGCGCGCCCAATCAGAGCAAAGCTCTATTTTTATGAAGCAACGCTTCAGTTGCGCTGCGCTCTGCGCTGCGCGACGCGTGTCAGCGCAGATGCGCTAGTGCGCTAGCGCAGTTGCGCTGCGCTGTGCGACACGTGTCACGCGTTGGGGCATCTGCGCCAAACTAAATTAAGATTTTAAGAAATCTTTTCTGTTCTTGTTAAAACAAGAAGATTTTCTTCTGCAAAGCAGAAGCCCTTGGATCAAAGATCCAACGGTGGGGAAAATTCCCCAAATCATTCAGAGAAAGATCTCTTTAACAAATCTAACTAATTTATGGGCACTATAAAAAGGACCCTAGACCTCAATTCAAAGGCATGAAGATCTTTCTAAAAAAAAAGAGAAAGAAGAAAGCTCTGGAAAAACTCCTCAAGAACGACAGAAGGTAAAAACCTTGAGGGAGAAGAGAAAGTTCTCTTAAGGGTAGACTATTGATCTAAGAACAAGATCAATAATCTTAAATAAAATATATATATATATATATATATATATATATATATATATAAAATCAATAAGAAATAATAGTGCTTTGCACTTGTTTATGAACCTCTGGTTCTTGAAACAAACAAAGAAAAATTTATTTTTCTTTGATCTAAATGAAGATCAAGAAATTAAATAGTGCTTTGCACTCCTGATTCTTGAATCTAAAAGATTCTTAGTGCTCTGCACTTCTAAACTGCGCCGTTGCGCTCTTAAGAGAGCGCCACGTGTCAGCTATAGAACCACTTGCGCTAAGCGCTCTTAAGATAGAGCTTTGCTCTCTGGAATTGGCGCAACTCGCTGAGAGCGCGGCACGTGTCAGCAATGCAACAGCGCAGCGCGCTAGCGCAGCACACTGCGCTAGTGCGCTTGCGCTCACCAGAGCATGACACGTGTCATCACCATATGAGCTTGCACTCATTACTCGGCGCAAAGTGCCAGACAAATGCACTGCCTTGCTTACAACAGGGGCCAAGCCTAATTAAAAGGCTTAACAGGCCTAATAAACAAAATGCTGTGCATTGTTTAGAAGGGCAGAGCCCAATTGAAAGGTCCAATGGACCAAAACAGATGCTCTGCATCATAAATAAAGGGACAGAGCCCAAATCAAAAGCTTAGCAGGCCAGAATAGAATGCAGTGCATTATTAAATTTGGGCAAAGCCCTAGCACAGGCCTAATAGGCCAAAGATCAAGAAAAATGTTGAATATCCTCAACTAGACTGAACCCAATTTTGGCCATAAGTCCTTAAATTAAATTAACTGAGCAGAATGGCTCTCCTAAACCAATCCACATCCGGTTCGAGGGTACATCTCCGAACTCCTTTGATATCCATCGTTGTAATTCCTCAACGACGTCAAAGAGGTGACGGGTCCCAACGACCACACACCCATATGGACTGCGGGTTCCTTAAACTCGTGGACCGAGACGTCCCTAAACTAATATCGGACCGAGACGTCCCTAAACTAATGATGGACCACCACGTCCTTAAACTGGAATATGGACCACCACGTCTCTAAACTGGAACAATAGAGCCAATTGCTCTTCTTTCGGATCTAAACGATCCCGTTCAAGTCGATCTTAGTCCAAAATAGGATTAACGTATCCTTGGCGAACGTTTAAGTTGATCTTAGCCGCAACGCGACTAACGCATCCTTAAACTAAAAAACACCAAACCCAAATCTAAATAAATACGGATTTGGACTAATCCACGTCCTACGGGCGACGACATTACTCAGTCTCCGTATAGAATCCACGGGCAACCACAAACAAAACAAACACGCACGACACGAAGTGAAATTTTGGAGAAGGAGAAAGTTGTTACCGCGAAGCGGTAGCGTAATTAACTGCAGGGGCTTGCGCCTGTAGGGAAGAGCGTCCCCACAATCAAAAACCCCTCATGCAAGGGGGAATTTGACGAAGTCTGCTACATCGGCCGCATCCGTCTAAACTTCCGATACACGGTGTCATAAATCAACTTGGCATCTTCGGAGAGGTAGACGGATAGCACCTATTAGCATCTGCCCCGATTCTCAGGCTAGACTGATGCAAGTCGTAGGCCGTCTTTCGGAGGGGAACAGATTCTGGCACGCCCGGTGGGACCTCTTCCTCTTTCCACTCCACACTTCGTGTGTCGTCTTCGCGAACCAATCGCGGTTCGTTAAATGGTTGTCTTCGGATTTCAAGTTACTAAGATTTGGTCTTTTACCTATAGAAGAATTCAAGATTCAATGGCCTCTAGCTGTACCAACTGCTCGAAATGCCGTTGCAACGGACACTCCAACTCACCAGGAGGTGTAGCATATGGGCCCCAAGCGGCTTCCTTCCTTACTCTGCCGGTAGACCAGGTGACCCAAACCACCACCGGCTTGTTCTTCGGGACTATGATCCCACCTGCAAGCTTTTCTGCACCAATACCTGCACCGGAAGTGGGTAAAAAGTCGGTCTTCAACTGGCTCACTGTTTCGACAGCCCCTGTCAACGGGTCGCCCGCTACTAAACCGACAGCCTTCGTTTTCACCAGGCTAGGTCAGAACTATAAAGTGGCCGTCCCAAAGAGGGCAATGGCCGCTGCTTCGGAAGTCGTTAAAGCGGCTTCTCCCATCAGAGAGTCGGTCTTCACAAGATTGACGGTTCCCACTCCTCCCCCAGCTGGTCAAAAGGCATCAGTCTTCGATAGGCTGACATCGGCAGTTACCCCACACTCAAACAGGGGGCAACAAGAAACCATCTCGATTTCCGAGCCAGTCCCAACGGCTCGTCGTGCGCGACGTCGCCATTGGCGACGAGTGAGGAAAGCAGGGGGCAACTCCCCCTCAGGGATAACTCCACCCGCTCCAATGGTGGAAGTCAACGCTGTTGTTCCAACTGGGAACAGTTTTGAACTACTGAGGAGAGTGCGTAAGAACTCTCCAACCGCTACCGCGAAAAGATCTCCTCCACCTACGGAGAGAGTTCCAGAAACAAAACAAGAACAGCCCCCTCAACGGCTATCCTCAAAAGTTTATAAAGTATGGCGGAGGGTTCAAGACTCCGTGATCGATCCAGACCACTTGCGTCACCAGAAAAAGGCGAGGGTGGAAAATAACAAAAACTGCTCCATTAAACAGCAGGGGGTGACAGTTGCTAGGATGCCCACTCCAACGGCTCCTTTAACCTCGATGGCCCACAAAAGAAGGAGGCCAGAGAAAGCTCCCGCGTCAGTGGCAAAATTTAAAAGCGGTGAACCTAAACGCCCCAAGTCAGGGGGCATAATTGTTCATACGGTTTATATGGCTTCTGGAAAGGAAGAAAGCCGTACTTCTACGGGTCACCGACCGCTCACCCGATCAGTGACCAAGGCTCAGGAGCAGCAACAAAAGCTCCAGGAGATGATGACCACAATGGCTGCACTCACTGGGCCAAAAGAGAACCCTGAGGCATCCTTAGATGAGCGCCAGGAAGAAGAGACCGACGCCGAGTTCCTTCGCCGAGTACTGGAAAAGAGGGACAAAGAGGCTGCTGAACAAGCGGCCAACATACAGCGGATGGTCCTCCTCTTCCAGGACATGATAGGGATGATGATACAACAAGATCCTCCCGCTGAAGAACCCCTAACCGTCCTTGGAGATGATAAGGGAGATACATTAAATCCGCAGCCCGCTCTATTGACAGCTAAAGAGGATACAATCTCTAAGACTGATCTGGACGAATACATAGCCCAGCAAATAAAGGTTCATCATGCGGCCGAAGCAGCCGGCCACGTCGTAAAAACGGGACGGCCATATCCAGGCTGGTATGACCAAATCAAGTACCCGCCGGGTTACACAATTCCCAAGTTTTATGTCTACAAAGGGACTGGCAATCCCCATCAGCATGTCGCCCAGTTCAGGGCGCTTTGCGGTAACACCGGCGGCGATGACAAGCTTTTGCTCCCCCAGTTTGTTGGAAGTCTATCAGATACGGCGTTCGAGTGGTACTCTGAACTCCCTAATGATTCTATCAAAACCTTCACGGAAATGGAGCTGCTGTTTACCCAGCGTTTTGCAAGTGCCAGTGAACGTACCCCGATGACGGCACTGATTAACGCCAGGGTAAAACCAGGCGAGACATGGGTTCAGTACGCTATACGGTGGCGTAATCTATGGTCAAAGTGTGAGCAGCGCATAGAAGAAGCCCCTGCGGTGGGAATGTTTGTTGGAACCCTTGATCCACAGGCAACCATCTCACAGTTTATGGTGTTTTTCAAGCCGACTTCCTTCCAGGCTTTGATTGACAAACTAGCGCAAATGGACCAGATGGGTCTTAAACCCCCTCTCCCAAAGCCAGATTCCCGAAATGACAAAGGAAAGGGAAAAGTGATCATTGTCGCTAATGCTCAACAACAACCGAACGACTTGAAGCCGGTTGCTCGTCCAAACAATACGCGCCCTTACGTACCCCTTGAGGATAGGATGGGGCGTCCTTATTCCTTTCCCTGCGATAAAACGAAGAGGTTATTCGAGCTGGCATTACGCAACAGACTCATAAATCTGCCAGATCCAAAACGTCCGTTGCAACCAAGTGACGTCAACGAACCTAATTACTGCCCCTATCATCGAGTGCTAGGCCATCCGATTGAGGACTGCTACGTTTTCAAAAATTGGCTTGAAAACCAGTATAGACAGGGAAAATTTGCGTTATCTGACAAATGGAAGGTGAATCCCCCACAACCCCACACCTCTAAAGGGACGAATACGCCGGGGGCAACATGCTCTGTCATTGAAGAAACTCCGTGGGAGGTTGTATTATCATCAAAAACGAAGAAAATGCTAAATGATCTTCGGACATGTCCGGCGATCAAGTGGAAGAACCCATTGGAACCGCAGGTCGTTGAGGGGATGTTGAAGCCACGTCCAACTCCAAAGACCAATGATGGGGGTTCGAGCACTAGTAGCCAGTCGTCAAAGTCTTTGAAGAAAAAGAAGAAGGCCAAAAATCCGGTGAAGCCTAGCGATAGGCGCACGGACTTGCAAAAGCAAATTGACGCGCTGGAAGAGTACAACCAGAAGGCGCGGACTCCCATTACATTGCAAGAGTTCCTCAACCCTGTCTTCCAAGAAGAAGATGAGGGAGGTAGTTCGTCAAATGAATCTGAAGAACATGTGGCAAGTTGCCATGTGATTTCCCATTCGATCACGAACGATGAGGAGACTCCTTGCACCGAAAAGCTGGGGGCAGATCCTGAACCAAAAGTTCTGGGACCATCAGATGAAGTAATTGACGCACTCCTTAATGAAGCTCGGTTGAAAAGTAAAGCTGATCGGGAGCGCGAGGCGGCTATATTTGAAAGGGCCAAGCGCCAGCGACTTGATGAAGGAGCTGAGACGATCCCGCTGGAGCAAAACACCTCCACTACCGACAAAAGCCAACTCAGGATGAGGAAAAAGTTCGCTAAGGCCATATCAATGGGCATGAAACTACCATCCTCTGAAGGAAACATCGCCGGTGAAGTGGAAACGCACCCCTCGTATTGCTTATATCATCAGAGGATTTCGCACCCCACTCAAGAGTGCAAAGCTTTCGATAGATGGTGGCAAGGATACGTTGCTCATCGACAACGCTTTAAGCGGGAAAAACGTAAAAATCGTCGGGAGCAGAGAAATACGACCGAAGGGCTTAAAAGAACTGCTGGCGATTGTCGCATGGTTAACGCCGGTGGATCACAAGTGCCTACATTCGGGAGTGATTCTGATGAAGAGCTAGAACTTGCCCCTCTCTTTAAAGAGTCCGCTTCAGGAAAAGAAGAAGAACCGAAGGTCTGCGAAAATATCCGGCTGCGAAATCGGATGCTGCCTGAAAAGAACCTCGGACCCTCGAATAGAAAAGATAAAGGGAAAGAAAAGGTCTCTGAAGACATCGTCTTAGATGACCAAGTTCTGGAAGAGCTAAACGCCGAAAACCCGCCGAAGAGAAATAAGGCGGATTACAACGTTCTGGCGCATCTGAGGAAACTACCCTCTCAGCTCAGCATTCTTGACGCCCTTTTGCTATCAAAAGAGGCGAGAGATTCATTGATTAAGGCACTCCAAGACCCGGAACAATTCCAAGCATGCCTGGCCGAGGAAAAGATGAAGGATGAGTTAGAGGAAGTACACACGGCTGATGTTACTTTTGGCGATGAGGACCTTCTACTTGGGACTTGCGAACACAATCGCCCTCTCTATGTTTCGGGAAACTGCCATGATATAAAGATAGGTAAAATTCTGATCGATAACGGGTCGTCTGTTAATCTACTCAACGTGCGGGTGTTGAAGGAAATCTGCATGAGCGTCCAGCACCTTGCTCGGGACAAGATCACCATATCCGGGTTTGACTCCCAATCGTCAAAGACTCTTGGATCTGTGATACTGACGCTACGCTTCGGACTACTCGTCACGGACATTAAGTTCCACGTCATAGATGCCAAGACATGCTACAACGCTTTGCTCGGCCGACCATGGTTACACGAGTACAACATCATCCCTTCTACACAACATCAGTGTATGAAGTATTTTAAGGATGGTTTCGAGTATACCGTGACGGGAGAACTGAACCCGTTCTCTGTGAACGAGGTCCACAAATACAAAGATGCCAAATACTTCTTGCCGGATTTCGAAGACACGGAGAAGTGTCACAAGCCGGAAAATAAAACTAACGCCACCATCCCTGTCTTCGGCAGTGATACCGAGGAAGAAGAGGAGATCGTTTATTCGGGTCCGCCCCAACATAACAAGCCAGGACCGTCCACTCCTACATTGGTCTTTGGTAGTGACTCGGAGGATGAGGTCCATGTCGTATTCTCTGCTCGACCTTCAATACAAGCTTCCGCTGACGAAGAGCAAAGTCTGCAAGTCGCCATGGTGCCGCCTAAACATCATAAAGAACTGGACGCACTTAATATCTACAGTATAGAAGAGCTGCGGACATTCTACATCCCTCCCATGCGAGAAAACGAGAAAGCAATTCTGTTTTACCGCTCTGAAGAAACCAAGATGAAAAAAGAGATCTGGTATGGCGCAGATCCTGCGCTCGACAGGCTTCAGCCTATCCGTCTTCCCAGATATTATACAGGGTTTGAAGAAGCTGCTGAAACTCCAGGGGATATCCTTCAGACAGACCGTTAGAGAGGCCAAATTCTATGACAGGGTCTGGAATGTTCCCGGGACTCAGCGCAAACTGCCTAACGGGAGAATGGAAACAAGAGGGCTTGGATACATCCGTTCAAATAAACGAGAGTTACTACTCGGCTGCTACGTCGTATATGACCTTGATGAAGAAGCGGATGCTCAATGGGAGGACGCTAATCCTAAGCCAGTGAAAGTTCCAGATGCAAAAGCGCCCAGTCCATCATTTGAAGACCAGATGGGCAAACTTATAAGGGAAGCGGGTCAAAAAGCCCGAGATGATCACAATCGTGAAATGGCGATCTATGAGAAAGCCAAAACACAACGCCTCCTTCAACAGGCAGTAAAAGACGAAGATGCTACCCCATGTCAACCTGATACAAAAAGGGCTCGACACGGAGGCAGAAACGAGTCGAAAGGCCGAAGAGGCGCTCAACAGCAACAAAGCAGGGCTAAGAAGCCACGCAAGCAAGAATCGAGCGTTATTAACCAATCCCTCATGAAGAAAATGGGTCGAGCATACTCGTTTCCTCGAGACAAGACGAAAAAGATACTTGAGCTTGCTCTAAAACATCAAATGCTTACATTGCCGGAGTCCAAGCACCCAGAACAAGCAGGTGAAGTCTCTGATCTAAACTATTGCTCTTACCATCAAGTGATAGGGCATCCTCTTGAAGATTGCTTCACCTTTGAGAATTGGGTCGAAGATCAGTACCAGCTCGGCAAGTTCGCTCTGTCTGACAACTGGAGGGTAACGCCACCACAAAAGCACGAGCCCAAGGCCACGAAAGAAAAAACAGTTCCACATTGGGACTGGAAGCGAATTCGCACCTGTCATATGATCACAATATTAAAAGAAGAGCCCAAGGACGTAAGTGAGCTCCCTTGGTGCTTCGAAAACAGCAGCGATGAGGTAATCTCAGAATTTCCCCCAGCTCCGAAAGAACTGGAGGATGGAATACATACTACTGCAGATAACCTCAAGAAAATCGAGTTGGGGACGGTAAATGATCCGCGACTGACATTCTTCAGCGAGCTGCTGTCTGAAGAGAGGGTGGCTGCGTTAAAAGACGTCCTTGTGCAGCATAAAGATTGCTTCGCATGGAACTATTCCGAGATGCCAGGACTAGATCCAGAAGTCGCTGTACATAGACTAGCAATATCGCCAAACGTCAAACCAGTCAAACAGGCGCCGAGAAGAATGCGACTCGAGCTTGAGATGAGCATAAATACCGAAGTAAAAAAGTTAATCGACTTTGGCTTCATTCAGGAAGTTCAATACCCTGAATGGATCGCCAACATCGTCCCAGTGATGAAGAAAAATGGAACAGTGCGCATATACGTAGACTTCCGAGATCTTAATAAAGCTTGCCCGAAAGATGATTTCCCAGTGCCAGTCACTGAACTGATGATAGACAATACATCCACTCATGAGGTTTTCTCCTTCATGGACGGCTCATCGGGGTATAACCAGATAAAGATGCACCCTGAAGACCAGAAACACACCGCCTTCAGGACTCCTCTTGGTATATTTTGTTATAAAGTGATGCCCTTCAGTTTAAAGAACGCCAGTGCTACTTATCAGAGGGCCATGACAAAGATCTTCGACGACCTTATACACGAAATCGTCGAATGCTATATCGACGATCTCGTGGTTAAAAGCAAGTCATACGAAGAGCATCTTGAGCATTTGAAGACCGTATTTCAACGCCTTCGGCAATACAATTTGAAGATGAATCCTTTAAAATGTGCGTTCGGGGTTTCCTCGGGCAAATTCCTAGGATTTATCGTTCGACACCGAGGTATTGAAATAGATCCTTCTAAGATTAAAGCGATCATGGAAATGCCTCCGCCAAGAATTCTAAAACAGTTGCGATCTCTCCTAGGAAAGCTTACATACATTCGGCGGTTTATCGCTAATCTTTCAGGAAAGTGCCGTCCTTACAGTCACCTGATGAAGAAGGGAACCCCATTCATTTGGGATCACAAATGCCAAGGCGCACTGGATGAGATCAAGCAGTATCTGCAAAACCCTCCAGTGTTGGCTGCTCCAGTTAAGGGAAAGCCTCTCATTCTTTACACGACCGCCCTTGAAGGCTCTTTAGGCGCATTATGGGCACAAGAGAATGACCAGGGGAAAGAAAGAGCACTCTACTACTTAAGTCGGGTTCTGCTGGGGGTAGAAAGCAACTACTCCCCCATTGAAAAGCACTGCCTGGCGTTGATCTTCGCAATAACAAAGCTTAGACATTACGCATTAGCACATGAAGTCCGTCTTATTTCGAAGGTGGACCCTCTCAAATATCTAATGTCAAAAGCCATATTGACGGGACGACTCGCTAAATGGGCCCTGCTCTTGATGGAATTCTCGATAACATATCAACCTCTCAAGGCAGTGAAAGGTCAGGCTATCGCCGATTTCCTCGCAGAGCATCCGATACCGGCTGATTCTCCTCTCAATTGTGAGTTGCCAGATAAATATGCGTTTGACGCGGTCGACAGTGATAATACCCGATGGGAGCTTTATTTCGACGGAGCATCTTCCGTGAAGAAGCGCAAACAAAGTATCCCTACAATCAAATCGGGGGTAGGACTCATCTTTATAACTCCACGAGGAGGGATAATGCGCTACGCGTTCTCCCTGACGGAGCCGAGGACAAACAATGAAGCCGAGTATGAAGCTCTGATAGCAGGCCTCGAGATCGCCATCGACATGGGAATTGAAAACCTCCTTGTATACGGAGATTCTCAACTGGTCGTCAGTCAAGTAAATGGCGACTACCAAACGTGCAAGCCAGAGTTGGTAAAATACGGTGAAAGGGTGCAACAATTGCTAACCCAAATCCCCTCCTATACTTTGGAAAGTATACCTCGCGCAGAAAATAGCAAAGCGGACGCGTTGGCCAAACTTGCTAAAGAATTGGCTGATGAGAACCTCGATGATGTCAGAATCGTGGTACAAAGCCGTCGAGTGCTCGCCCCGGCAAAAATATCCCCGGAATCACCCGAAGAGAAGGGAATGACCGAACAAACGACCTTACAGATAAAAGACCCTGAGAAGGTTGAGGATTGGAGGGAAGTCTTTATAGACTACTTCAAGTTCCACCAAATGCTCGAAGAAGCGTCCGCAAGACATCAGCTCATGAAACGAGCTCTGTCTTTCGCCTTCGTCAATGATACTCTATACAAGAGGTCATTCGATTCTCTGTGGCTGTGATGCTTAGGACCTGACGAAGCAGAGAAAGTCGTTCAAGAAGTTCATGACGGGATCTGTGGCTCTCATCAAGCGGGCCCAAACATGAAGTTGAAAATTAAACGGATGGGCTACTACTGGCCCACGATGATACAAGATTGCCTGGAATACGCGAAGCAATGTCACTCGTGCCAGATTCATGGGGACTTCGTTCATCAGCATCCCAATCCACTGCATCCAACAGTGGCTAGTTGGCCATTCGAAATGTGGGGAACTGACATAGTTGGCCCCATCGAACCAGCATCGTCCAAGGGACATCGTTTCATCTTGGCAACAACTGATTACTTCTCCAAATGGGCGGAAGCGGTGCCGTTGAGGGAAGTGAAGACAGAGAATATCCTCCATTTCTTCAAAATGCATGTCATATACCGGTTTGGAACCCCGAGAAGGATCATCTCGGATAATGGGCCAGCCTACCGAAGTCATAAAATCATCCGCTTCGCACAGCAGCACAATATAGACTGGAGATATTCCTCAGTCTATAATCCGCGAGCTAACGGTCTCGCCGAAGCCTTCAACAAGACCTTAACAAAGATTATAAAGAAAACGGTGTCCCGAAACAAGAAGGATTGGCACGAGAGACTGCAAGAGGCTCTCTGGGCGTATCGAACTGCGTTCAAGACAGCCACGAACGCAACGCCCTACGCGTTAGTATTCGGCACGGAAGCAGTGCTACCCCTTGAAATAGAGCTACCCTCTCTGCGAGTGGTAGTTCACTACGAGCTGACAGATGAAGAAAATGCTCACCTATGGTTTGAAGAGCTTGACGGTCTTGATGAAACCCGACTCCTAGCGCAGCAAAATCTGGAAGCTTATAAAGCAAAGATGACGCGCTCATATGAGAGACTGACCCGAACAAGGACATTCCGCCAGGGCGAACTCGTGCTAGTGGTCAAAAGGCCTATGATCCCCAATCGCGCCAAGCGGGGAAAATTCGAGCCGAACTATGAAGGCCCGTACATCATAGATAAAGTTTATCAGGGTGGGGCCTATCTACTCATGGACATGCACGGTGAAAGGCCTTTCAGACCAATAAACGGTCGCTTCCTAAAGAAATACTACGCTTAATGAGCCACAGCCTAGGTCAACGATAGATGACGACGACTATGTCTGCTCGCTATCTTCCTAAGCTCAAACTGTATAAGCAGTAGCCAGCTTCTCAACAGCGGACCGAAATGTCCCTAAACTAACAGCGGACCGAAATGTCCCTAAACTAACAGCGGACCGAAATGTCTTTAAACTAATGGCAGACCGAAACGTCTTTAAACTACTACCGCAGCATCTTTAGACTGACGAGATATAAAAAAAATATATAAAAATAAAATAAAATAAAAACGGTATGTCCATAAGCAAAAAGGGGCACGGATGAAAACCCGAAAGGGCTCCGTGAGTAAAAACAGCAGGGCTACCGGCGAGTGTTCGTGAAAACCCGAAAGGGCGCGACCTCGTAAAAAAAGAAAAAAAAAGGAGAAAAAGAAAAAAAAAACGGTATGTCCATAAGCAAAAAGGCCACGGATGAAAACCCGAAAGGGCTCCGTGAGTAAAAACAGCAGGGCTACCGGCGAGTGTTCGTGAAAACCCGAAAGGGCGCGACCTCGTAAAAAAAGAAAAAAAAGGAGAAAAAGAAAAAAAAAACGGTATGTCCATAAGCAAAAAGGGCACGGATGAAAACCCGAAAGGGCTCCGTGAGTAAAAACAGCAGGACTACCGGCGAGTGTTTGTGAAAACCCGAAAGGGCGCAACCTCGTTAAAGGACACTTACAAGGTCCCCTCGACCTTGTAGGGAGAAACCACCCGCGTGAGATCCTTACGACTCATAAGGGAGCAACACACTTAGGGATCCTCACGATTCCTAGGGAGAAAATACACTCTCGAGATCCTCACGACTCGCGAGGAGAAATCTCTTATGGGACCCTCACGGCTCATAAGATTTGAAAGTCTTAAGTTATAGAGGCCTAAACCTGTGCTTAAGCGACTCCTACAACTTCCGATACTGCCCTACAAGTGGCTCAATATTGACCCTTGTATACAATCCCCGGGCGCGAATAAGCATTTCCCTAACCAAGTCTCATCCGTGACTGGGAATACGTTCGCATGGTAAATAACCCTTGTAAATCCTCTCGATTTGTAAAGAGAAAACCCTCCTGTAGGATCCTTACGACTTACAGAGGAACAAAACACTTAGGAACCCTCACGATTCCTAAGGAGAAAATACACCTATAAGATCCTCACGACTTGTAGGGAGAAATACCTTTATGAGACCCTTACGGCTCATGAAGTCAAAGCCTTAGTCGACAGGACCCTAACCCTGGTCGCTAAGCCACCTTTGTTCGACAGCGACAGAGGCAGATGATGATTCGCTCCTGGCAATATCCCAGTTGTAGCGGTGCTGATGCCGAAATCGGTGTCCAGTTTCAGGTTCACGGCGAAAAGCCAGTAGACCGTACATGCATACGAAATAGCCGAAATGATGAGGCAACTTGCAATAAAAAAAAAGCAGCAAGTAAAAAATATATGCATGAAGAAATAGACGAAATGATTGGGCAATTCGCAATAAAAAGCAGCGAGTAAAAATAAAATAAAAATCCGAAATGATTGGGCACCGAGAAAAATAGCCGAAATGATTGGGCAATCGCGACCTTCGCGATATAAAAGCCGAAATGATAGAGCATCGCGGAAATAAAACAAAAAAAATAATGATGATAAAATTTTGGCCCTACAGTTAAGATCACATCGATCCCTGTATACAATCCAAGGGCGTAAACAAAGAGGGAGCCATACTCTCCCAACAAACTCCTCGACTCACGGATACAAACACTCCTTGACGAGAGCCTCCTGATCCGCGTCGACCCGCAGAGCCACCGTGCCTCCGTAGGAATCCTCGACTCGTTTCAAACCCCAAGGAAACAAATAATCCTTGGCGTTTGGGAAACAAATAATCCCTAGCAAAACTCCTCGACTCACGGATACAAACACTCCTTGACGAGAGCCTCCTGATCCGCGTCGACCTGCAGAGCCACCAGCGCCTCCGTGGGAATCCTCGACCCGTTTCAAACCCCAAGGAAACAAATAATCCTTGGCGCTTGGGAAACAAATAATCCCTAGCAAAACTCCTCGACTCACGGATACAAACACTCCTTGACGAGAGCCCCCTGATCCGCGTCGACCTGCAGAGCCACCAGCGCCTCCGTGGGAATCCTCGACTCGTTTCAAACCCCAAGGAAACAAATAATCCTTGGCGCTTGGGAAACAAATAATCCTTGGCGAATCCCTCGACTCACGGATACAAACACTCCTTGAAGAGAGACTCCTGATCCGCGTCGACCTGCAGAGCCACCAGCGCCTCCGTGGGAATCCTCGACTCGTTTCAAACCCTAAGGAAACAAATAATCCTTGGTGCTCGGGAAACAAATAATCCCTAGCAAACTCCTCGACTCACGGATACAAACACTCCGTGATGAGAGCCTCTTAACTCATGTCAACTCGCAGAGCCATCACCCTCTCCACGAGCAAATTCCTGATTCGTCTCAATTTGTAAGAAGAAGTCTCAGACAGCAAGGATTAAAAAGCTTGCTTCTTGAGCAATGGGGCCCTGCAAGTCAATCCAAAATGGTCTCTTGCATACTATTCACGGGTCTCACTCTCCGAAGTCGAATTTCGACGAGGAGGGAAACAACCGCTTACGAATTCTCTCGACTCGTAAGAGGGAAAATTTTCTTATAAGATCCCTACGACTTATAAGAGAAAACCACACTTAGGAATCCTCACGATTCCTAAGGAGAAAATCCACCTATGAGATCCTCTCGATCCGTAGGGAGAAAAGCCTCTATGAGACCCTCACGGCTCATAGAATTGAAAAGTCTTAGACGGTAAACCTGAACCTGCGGCTTAACCCATCGCTATTTCCTGAGGAAGTCGGAATACTCGTTTTAGACATCCATCAACCATGGTTATTAAGGCAGCCTACTGACATTAAAAGAAAGAAGATGACAGAAAGAATATCCGTTCTACATTTGATCTGGCATGCGTGACGCATTCATTTATGCATGGACAGAAGACTCAGGACGAGAAATAAGACAAGCTGAAATAGAAAAGGGGAGGGTTTTCATTCATACCGCTAAAAGTTTTTACAAGCATAAGAATAATGAATAAGAAACATTGTTCAAATTATTACAACGGTATAACCTCGGATCCGGGGCACGGATTGAGGAAATCAAAAGTAAGGCCATCCAGAGTTCTTCTGGCCTTTCTAATTATTCTTATGCGCAGTCTTTCGCGCTCCTCGGTGTCGATATCATCGGCAAGCCCTTCCGGCCTTTGATAAGCAACAACGATCGTCGTCTGCTGAAACACTTGATGCAGGATGTCAACGAGGTCGTTCCGTCGTTTCTTTGAGATCAGCCCTGTCAGGTGCACTGAATGCACCTTGTCCTCAGCATCATCCAGCGCATTGAGTGGTAGGGCCTCGTGAAGACCCAGAAGTGCCCTCCATATTGCTCCCAGCACGACTTTCAAAAGAGCCGAACGCCGAGGCAACAGCCAACCACCGCTTGCGGTTCAAACGACCCATAACTTCTGCACATTCAGCGTCTGTAAACTCCTGGTTTTGTTGACGACCCTGAGCGCGGATATCATCGTAGGTAATGAACTCGTGCAGACTGTATAGATGCACCGCCGCCATTATGCCTGGAGAAAATATTATAGGAAGATCAACAATAGAAAAGCAATAATATACATGGATGACTAAATTCCTAGAGAGCAAAACTATGTTCAAAGATGAAACCCACTAGACGAGAGCTCTGCTGTTTAAAATTGATCTAAGAATCGATTTTACCTAAAGTTTTTCTAAAAAACTTTAAAAAAAGGAGCAAGGCACCGGAGTTCTTAAAGGCAAGAACAAAGCTCTGAAGTCTTCGAAAATGGAAATCTGGAAGATGATAAGTATCTGAAGGGGACCAAAGGTCCTATTTATAGGCCTCAAGTGCCTCTTCGACTTCCAAGAGTTGTCACGGCAGTTTACCCTAATTGGAGCGAATTTCTGTTCGAATTCCGAGACAGGAGATGAAGTAACGCTTCGTCCTTCCCCGATCAGAGCAAAGCTCTGTCTTGAAGAAGCGACGCTTCAGCACGGAAGCGCTAGCGCAGTTGCGTTGCGCTGCGTGCTACACGCCACGTGTCCGGCGTAAACGCATCAGCGCAACACCCCAAAGCAGCGCACCCAGTCAAAACAAAGCTCTATTTCAAGCAAAACCAAGGGAAGCGACGCTTCAACGGCGTATGCGCCGTGCGCTGCGTGACACGTAGCGGCGCAGATATGCTAGCGCAGTTGCGCTGCACCGTGCGCTGTGCGACACGTGTCACACCCTGGAGCATTTGCGCTAAACAAAAAATTAAGGTTCTGAAGAAATCTTTTCTATTATTATCTTCTGTAAAACAGAAGCCCTTGGATCAAAGATCCGATGGTGGGGGAAATCCCGCCAAATCTTTCAGAAAAGGGATTTCTTCAACAAATTGAACTTGCTTCTTAATTTGCAAGATGAGGTCTCAGGCAGTAAGGATTGAAAAGCTTGCTTCTTAAGCAATGGGGCCCTGCAAGTCAATCCAAAATGGTCTCTTGCATACTATTCACGGGTCTCACTCTCCGAAGTCGATTTTCGACAAGGAGGGAAACAACCGCTTACGAATTCTCTCGACTCGTAAGAGGGAAAATTCTCTTATAGGATTCTTACGACTTATAAGAGAAAACCACACTTAGGAATCCTCACGATTCCTAAGGAGAAAATCCACCTATGAGATCCTCTCGATCCGTAGGGAGAAAAATCTCTATGAGACCCTCACGGCTCATAGAATTGAAAAGTCTTAGGCGGCAGATCTGAACCTGCGGCCTAAGCCATCGCTATCTCTTGGAAAAATTAAGTTGTCTGCCAATCAGGTTCATCGACAACATCATGATGTAAAGGCAGAAAACAAAAGAGCATACAAGATATTGCAAAAGAAAATGTGTATCTTTATTCATTGACCTCAATCAAATACATGGTAAATCATACAAAAGAGCAAAGAACGAATACATGTTACTCAGAAAAGAAAATTTTTACAAATACATTGATACAAAGGCAGCTATTGGGAAGGAAGCGTCTTAAGTAGCTCTATCAGTTGTTCGTACACTTCCTTCCATGCCTTTTCCTAATTGGATACCACTGCCAACTCCGCCTCCACCCGGGCCCGTTGCTCTGCGATGGATGCAAGCTGATCCCTGACGGCTTGATGAGCAGCTTCACGGCCTGGAGTGCCATGCTCGGCGACGTCAAGTGCCCGCTTTAGTCTCAGCCTATTCGATATGCGCTCCAGAAGACCCTCGAAGACGGTCTTTACCTCAGCGGCGTTCGCCTCAACTTCGGCACGCAAGCGAGCAGTTCTGCTTGAAGAATCTTGGCACTCCTTTAGCCTCAAAGCCACTTCTTGTTCCAGATAACGGAAATGAGAAGCGCTTTGCTCGAGCCATGCTCCCTGTTGAGTGCTCAAGGCCAAAGTCTCGGGGGACAGGCGCATCGATTCCAGCTGATGAAGGCGAGCCTCGATCTCCCGACAATAGTTAATCCAAAAGGCGACAATGCCCTCATCATGGAAGGTGGCAAATATCGCCAACATCGGGTTAACCGTCGTGGCAAAGTCCTCAGCAGATACAGGAGCCTCGATGTCGAGTTCCTCGATGTAGTCGCTCAACATGCGCAAACTATTCGCAGCACCTTTTGAGGACGGACGTCGCTGGGAAGGGCCGCCCGGTATTGTAATGCGAGACTCGAAAGGCACCGAGACTGGAACGACAGCTGGAAAAAGACGAAATGCGATTAGATGATGATTCAATAGATATGAAGGAAGTCATTGATAAGATAGTTTACTATACCGGTGGAGACAGGTGGCAAGGCCGGAAGGGCTGGTGGCGCAGCCGATCTTTCTGCTCCCCCTTCGATTTGCAGCACTGCAGTCAGAACAAGAGAGAGTTAGAAATAATTCTACCACTGAAAAGACAAAGCTACCAATCGGGAACGGTACTCACCAGCGCCACCAGAGGGAGAGGCGAATTCAGATGGGAAAGAGAAGTGTGGGAGCAACACTTGATAGAGATGATCAAAAAGCACTCCTGGAAGATACAACAATGTGACTTTAGTACACAAATTATACATCTGGAAGATAAGATTAATAAATCGCAAACACATACCTTCCAACATCTTCGAGGGTATGAGAGAAGGCTGAGAGGTGACCACCGCCAAAGCAGTCGTTGAAGGCGTTCCCTCAAGCGGTGGAGCATCGGCACTAGCTGCACCTGCATTACGAAAAGGTGAACTTGTCAGAAAAGGTTGTAAAGTAAAGAAAAGCAGCCACTTAGGGTTTACCTGAGGAGCTCCCGGCTGAAACAGAGGCGACTCCCTCCTCTACCGACATGAGGCCACCGCCCGTGGCCTCGTCACCCGACTCGATGGGGACCGTCGTCGTGCTAGCAAGACCTGGGGACGGCGGAGGGCCATAGACGGGAAGGGCTATGATTGGAGTATTACCAGATTCCAGAGAGGGAGCGGTTGGCTCGTCCTCGGGAATCATGGCCACCTCACCCACTACTCTCTCAGGTTCAGTAGCTGCGGTTGTATCGTCTACCGTCGCCAGGGGACCGCCGACCTCGAGCGCCTCAGCCGCCACCACCCTGGACTCATCATCTGCCACCGCTTCAGGTTCGGCATCAATGACCTTCTCGGCGGTAGGCCCCTCGACTTCCACTTCAGGCTCCATGGCCTCAACGATATTACCCACTGTCGGCTCGAGTTCGGCAGGCATCGCCTCCTCCGTTCCCCTAGGATCGACGGCTTCCGCCTCTCCCTCGATCGGACTTGGCCCTGCAAAGATAAGAGATATAAGGACCAATGACATTAAAATCCTTATAACAAAAACTCCGAGAGAAATATTACCTGAAGCGGATTTACCGTTTACGCTCCGAACTGCTCGCGCCACCTCTCTGCGGGCAGTGGATAGGACGACAGGGGCCTCTTCGGAGGGAGTATCAGCTCGAGGGGCGGTGCTGGGGCCCGGTCCCATAGCCAAGGCTGCCCTGCGCGGCTTCGCCTCACGCCTCAACCGCTTCCTCTCCTCCCGAGCGGTCATGAGGGACCTCTGTGACGCCTCCTTCAAGGCATCATCGTCTTCATTCAGGGATGCCTCCAGAGCCTTTAAGGCATCTCTCATCGGCTCTTCAAGACGAACCTCCTGCGGTGGCCCAGAAGAAGCAGGAACGTCGGCAGCTGGTACAACATCTGCGTCGCTAGAAGGGAACGGCATTGAGGTTCCTGTAATTAAAAGGGAAGGATTAGATCGACCATAACACAAGGAAAATGAAAAACTTGATGAGTTGAAACTTACTAAGGCCCATAGATGCCCTGAGACGTTCCTCCTCCTGAAAAGTCCTCAGAGAAGCAGCAATGGTTTCTTCATCAGTGATGCCTGTTGAAAGAAAAGAAAGAAAAGCGTTAGTCAAAAATAATGAAGAGGATATGTTGCAATAAAGAAAAGGCGACTAGTAGTTACCTGATTGCGCAAGCTTAGCCAGCCACGCGTCACGCTTCACCAACCATGCCGAAGCTCTGAGAGCAGCCTCCAAGTCTGTATCATCCGGCGGCGGCATCACCAACCCTGCGTTAGTCCCATATTCGAGCAGACCTTCAGCATGAGGAGCATGGGGTTCCTGGCCGAACACGACATCCGCAGCGAAGAGCGACTTCTTTTTCTTTTGACCCCTGACCCTAGGCTCGCGGGGGATCGACTTCCGCTTAGCAGCCACTTTGGGACGACGTGTCCCGATGTCCGCACCCACGCCAGACTCCGGCGAGGGTACAACCACTGCCTCCGCTGAAGCACAGGATGCGGGAGGTGCGTCTGTGATATCAGGGAGCGGCAGCTCACGTGGAGGACTTTGCACACGTGATGGTCTGCCCCCAGCATCTTTTAGAGGAGGAACCACCAGGATCCTTGGCGCTAAGGGAGCGTTACGATTGGTACCGGGGGGTACTTCTTTACGGTCGATCAACACTCGCCTCTCTTCCTTTATAACAGCCCCCGTCGCATGATTGTACCACTCTTTATATACATTAAGGAGTCGTGGAGCACAGGCCGGCATGCTAATGAAAAAACGAGAACCCGTGTTCAGGTGCATGAAGTGGTGTAACGCGTTCTCCATCCCTTCTTCATTTACAGCAGGTTCCAGTAAGAAAGCTTCTAAGGGTACCCCTTGATCGTAACCCAGTTGTCGGGCAAAACGATGCGGGTTATATCTCATAAAGACTGCTGCACCGCCCTGCCTGAAGACTAGGAAACCTGGTCTAATAGAATACAAATGAAGGATCTCCCGGGCTGTTAACACCGAAACTCCATCCTTGAAGGAGTCCTGTAGTGGTCGCACCGCAGTGGTGGACGCTTTTCCAATGGTTAACACCTTATCAATAAAGGACATCCCGACTCCAACGGTGTGAGGGCGAAGCAGTAAACCTCTGGCGTCCCGTGGTGAAGGGGTCATGATTGATGAGCCAATCAGCTGTAAAATGCGAGGAAAACCGCACTTGTCAAAGAATGAAGGCCTTTTATGCATACCGAAGACACCCGCCGTGTGTAGCTCGAGCCATGATGCAAAGTAGTGCATCGGGAAGACCACGTGCAGTACCTCGGGCTCGTTGGCATCCGCTGCTCGGCTGAGGCCATGATATAGGTGCGCCAGGCCGGCAATCCCCACGGCCACCTTTACCCCGATGACCATGCGGTGGGCTGGATAAAAGACAGAGGGCCGCATGCGATGATAATACATTGGGATCGCGAACCAACTCAGCCACAGCCCGAGAAATCCTAAGAAAAAGGCCTCCTCATCCATCCCAGGGGCTGCAATTTCCGTGAAAGATATGGTAGGGAGGTCTGGGAGGAAGAAAGCCTTTTGGTCTATCTCCTTCGTCGGCAGGTTATCCAAACCTAGGCCAAAAGGATCATCCAGGATGGCAGATTTGACGGCTCCTGGCGAAATAACGCTCGGACGGAGGAAGTGAGCAATGAAGTCCTCAAAATTAACTCCTCGGCTCCCGTGTTCGATGAAGAGGGACTCGTAGATGTTTAACACCTTGATCAGGCTCGGGAATTGGTGTTGAACGGCATTTTCCGGCGTAATCCCCCTTGCCATCGGCTTAGCACCGAAGATGTACTCATCTGTCGGGAGCAGCTCTTCATAGTGTTCCCCCATGACCGGTAGGCCGGATACCTTCGCGAATTCCTCCAAAGAAATAGACACTTCCCGATCCATGGCAAAGAAAGTGTGGGTGGGAATATTCCATTGCTCCAAGAAAGCCTTGAACCACCAGGTGGGAAGCGTAGGGTATTGGAAGAGAGAGACGTAGACCGCGGTATACAGTCCTAGTCTTATCAACTGCGACTTCTTTGTCGACAGGATGTACCGGGCCCACGGCAGATAGCCAATCGGGTGACGGGGAATCAAACCAAGATTATATGATTGCCCCCAGGGCCGTGCTTCCCCCTGACAGATACGGCGTCCTAGGATATCCAAAACCATAGGACGCTGAACCGAAACCGCATCCATAGCGGGATGAAGAAAGCTGTTCGCGGTCCAGTCTATCATCTCCATGGCATACTGCACTGGAGGTGGGTTAGCGTAGTGAATTGCCGTGAAAGGTTCTGACGGCATCGCGCAGGTGAAGCTGCGTCGACCCATAATAATCTGGTTATACCAAGACCCCCAAAGGTGGAGTTTCTTGTACTCAGGGTCGTACTCTCTAATCATGGTTAGGGCTTCACGGTCCAAGGGCGCCTCGGGAAATTCCTCCTCCGAGCGGACGAACGGGAATGAAGTGTCTTCAGACATGATCGCTGCAAAAGAACAATGTAGCCGTTAGTGTTGTAATCCCAACGTTTGGCATTGAAAGAAGAAAATGCATTAATTAAATTAAAATCAAAATTAATTAATTACACCGCACCACAGTGCAGTGAGACCAAAGAAGGACCCACAAAATCTAAATGACAATACGTCAGTTAATAAGACAAACTCATCATTGGATGAGATTGTCACTTGTTCCCCAGGAAAACATTCCCATTAATAAAGAATCCCTAGAGACAAGGAGAAAATCTCCTCTTTCAGAGCAAAGCTCTGTCACAGAATGACACTTGTCAAATTCTGGTCTCAGAAGAATAAAATTCCTTAAAAAGAGCTTAGCTCTATAATATTCCATCAAAAAGAAAAATTTTGAAAAGAAATTTAAAATTAAAATTTCTGGAATCCTGAAAAATCCATGAAAACTTATAAAAAAAAATTCTTCATTTTTCAGATCTAAAAAAAAATAAAATCTACATTTGATTCAAGAGCAAAGCTCTGTTCATGGGTTAGAACCCATGAACAAGATCTCTGTAGATCTATGGATTCGTGAGAGCGAAGCTCTGTTGATGAAACCCCAAAGGGAATTTCTTTAGATCAAAAGATCTATGAGAGCAAAGCTCTGTTGGTTAAAATTGATTTAAATTAATTTAACTTATTTTTAAATTAATTATTACCTAAAGTTTTCTAACTTTGGGAAATGAGAGCAAAGCTCTAGAGTTCTGAAAGCAAGAGCAAAGCTCTGAAATTCTTAAGCAAGAGCAAAGCTCTGAAAATCAAAATCTAGGAAAATGGTGAGATTTTTTAAGGGTCAGAGGCCCTATTCTTAAGGCGCTTGCGCCCCTTGAGCTCGCCTCTTGATCCAACGGTCAAGGGCTTGCCACCGCTGCACTCACGTGTGCGCCACGTGAGGGCAACGGTGGGGGGGCATTTGTTTCGCCCAATCAGAGCAAAGCTCTGTTCAAATTCAAAATTCAAAATTTTGAAGCAACGCTTCAAGTCTCGGACACAACGCGCCACGTGTCAAGCGCTGATACGTCAGCGCAGCGCCCAAGAAGGCGCGCCCAATCAGAGCAAAGCTCTATTTTTATGAAGCAACGCTTCAGTTGCGCTGCGCGACGCGTGTCAGCGCAGATGCGCTAGTGCGCTAGCGCAGTTGCGCTGCGCTGTGCGCTGCGCGACACGTGTCACGCGCTGGGGCATCTGCGCCAAACTAAATTAAGATTTTAAGAAATCTTTTCTGTTCTTGTTAAAACAAGAAGATTTTCTTCTGCAAAGCAGAAGCCCTTGGATCAAAGATCCAACGGTGGGGAAAATTCCCCAAATCATTCAGAGAAAGATCTCTTTAACAAATCTAACTAATTTATGGGCATTATAAAAAGGACCCTAGACCTCAATTCAAAGGCATGAAGATCTTTCTAAAAAAAAAAGAGAAAGAAGAAAGCTCTGGAAAAACTCCTCAAGAACGACAGAAGGTAAAAACCTTGAGGGAGAAGAGAAAGTTCTCTTAAGGGTAGACTATTGATCTAAGAACAAGACCAATAATCTTAAATAAAAAATATATATATATATAAAAAAATCAATAAGAAATAATAGTGCTTTGCACTTGTTTATGAACCTCTGGTTCTTGAAACAAACAAAGAAAAATTTATTTTTCTTTGATCTAAATGAAGATCAAGAAATTAAATAGTGCTTTGCACTCCTGATTCTTGAATCTAAAAGATTCTTAGTGCTCTACACTTCCAAACTGCGCCGTTGCGCTCTTAAGAGAGCGCCACGTGTCAGCTATAGAACCACTTGCGCTAAGCGCTCTTAAGATAGAGCTTTGCTCTCTGGAATTGGCGCAACTCGCTGAGAGCGCGCCACGTGTCAGCAGCGCAACAGCGCAGCGTGCTAGCGCAGCGCACTGCGCTAGTGCGCTTGCGCTCACCAGAGCATGACACGTGTCATCACCATATGAGCTTGCGCTCATTACTCGGCGCAAAGTGCCAGACAAATGCACTGCCTTGCTTACAACAGGGGCCAAGCCCAATTAAAAGGCTTAACAGGCCTAATAAACAAAATGCTGTGCATTGTTTGAAAGGGCAGAGCCCAATTGAAAGGTCCAATGGACCAAAACAGATGCTCTGCATCATAAATAAAGGGACAGAGCCCAAATCAAAAGCCTAGCAGGCCAGAATAGAATGCAGTGCATTATTAAATTTGGGCAAAGCCCTAGCACAGGCCTAATAGGCCAAAGATCAAGAAAAATGTTGAATATCCTCAACTGGACTGAACCCAATTTTGGCCATAAGTCCTTAAATTAAATTAACTGAGCAGAATGGCTCTCCTAAACCAATCCACATCCGGTTCGAGGATACATCTCTGAACTCCTTTGATATCCATTGTTGTAATTCCTCAACGACGTCAAAGAGGTGACGGGTCCCAACGACCACACACCCATATGGACTGCGGGGTCCTTAAACTCGTGGACCGAGACGTCCCTAAACTAATATCGGACCGAGACGTCCCTAAACTAATATCGGACCGAGACGTCCCTAAACTAATATCGGACCGAAATGTCCCTAAACTAATGATGGACCACCACGTCCCTAAACTGGAATATGGACCACCACGTCTCTAAACTGGAACAATAGAGCCAATTGCTCTTCTTTCGGATCTAAATGATCCCGTTCAAGTCGATCTTAGTCCAAAATAGGATTAACGTATCCTTGGCGAACGTTTAAGTTGATCTTAGCCGCAACGCGACTAACGCATCCTTAAACTAAAAAACACCAAACCCAAATCTAAATATATACGGATTTGGACTAATCCACGTCCTACGGGCGACGGCATTACTCAGTCTCCGTATACAATCCACGGGCAACCACAAACAAAACAAACACCCACGACACGAAGTGAAATTTTGGAGAAGGAGAAAGTTGTTACCGCGAAGCGGTAGCGTAATTAACTGCAGGGGCTTGCGCCTGTAGGGAAGAGCATCCCCACAATCAAAAACCCCTCATGCGAGGGGGAATCTGACGAAGTCTGCTACATCGGCCGCATCCGTCTAAACTTCCGATACACGGTGTCATAAATCAACTTGGCATCTTCGGAGAGGTAGACGGATAGCACCTATTAGCATCTGCCCCGAATCTCAGGCTAGACTGACGCAAGTCGTTGGCCGTCTTTCGGAGGGGAACAGGGTGATTTGCTTTGGTAGGTGGTACATGTTTGATCATACCCCTGTTGTATTTATTATTCATATTGTATCTAGTCAACTCCATCAATCAAAACTAGTATTTATATAAATAGTAAGACTTAGTGAGACTTGTAGTTGTGAGATTTGAGCGATGGGTTTTATGTTCGCTTATTGGGTTGATGTCTTACTTTATTCATTATCTTTTGTGTTGATCTTCGCCGTTGGGCGTCGTATACTTGTGTTATTACTTGTGTGGTTGTGAATCCGCCGTTTGGCGAAGAGCTAGCTCCCGCTTAGGGATGCCTTTTATATCTTTATGTATTTGTGGTTTTGGATCAAAATATACAAAGGAGGTGCTGCCCAAATTTTTAAAATACGAAACCTGTTTTTTACCTAGTAAAATAAACTTGCATTTTTCATGTTCCCTTTTCTATGCATTTAATAAAAAGTTTGTTTTCATTATACCTTATTTCAAAACTTCACCTCTTTTATTTCTTTAAAAGGTTTAGATTTCTGGGTTTTCGGCTTACATGAATTAGATGGGGTCTTATAGACTTCATATGATTCAAGTGCCAGTCACGAACTAAATTTCGGGTCGTGACATAATCAACCTTTTTCACGAAGCAAATTACCGTCAAAGAACAAGTGATCCACGACAGGTCCGCGATTCGACGTGACAAGACGACCTGGGATTCGACGGAGCATCTACTTTCTACGAGGCAGAGATCGAGAGCAACTTCTTCTTCCTCTTGTAATCTAAACTCGAAGGTTTTGTAATTGTGAAGTTGATTAATAAAGTTAGATCGTTAGATTAATTAGATCGCATTTAATTTCTGTATTTGCATTATGAATTCTATCTCTATTCTTTCTTCTTCTATCTCCATCATGCGCGAGTAATTCTTCGCTTGATAGGGTTCGTAGGATTAGGATAGAACAATGGATGAGAAAATACTTTAACTTCTTTTAAGTCTTATAAAGTTTATAAACTTTAGCAAAAGAATCGTTAACATCCTTATCGGGCGCGCTACCAATTTATTGCTAGTCTCGACCGCGATTTGAGATCCGATTAACAATTGTTTTGTTAAGGGCTAGAGATGAATAGAGATCAATGAAAGGACAAGGGTCAATAGTAGCGAAACCCTAGTTTCTTCCAGGAATCCTAATCCTCATTCATCACTATCTATCTAGTTTTAAATCTATCAATAGATAAAAGGAGTCATCTTTATTAGTCATCCATGAGTACTAAATCCTAGCGAACCCTACACGCCTTCTTCTTATATATTCTATATCCATATTTAAACTAGATCTAAAAATATAAATTCTACATCCGTATTTCGACGTAGATCCAGAAACTATTCTTCACTATTCTCCTTCCTCTTTTCCAATCAACACGTCTAAAGCAAGATTAAAAGATTCCACATATTCCTGAGGACGACCCGTACTCATCTCGGCTAGCTACACACAATACCGGTATTGATTGCAGTTATTACTACAAACTCTAAAATAGAATCAATTAGGACTATACACAATTAAAATCTGTTTGCACGACTCCTTTAAACCATGATAGGATAATAATTAAAGTACAGTGGGAACTTACACGAGAAAAATGATGATCTCAGGTCAAAAGACTAACCTGTACTAATGCCACTCAAGAACTTTCATCTGACGATAGATATATTACCATTTAGAAGTTCTCAACGAGTCCGTCCAGTGTACTCACCTCCCGTGAGCACCTGTATACTATCTTAGGTGACATAACACCAATGGCTTATGAGACCGGCCACCGCCCCTCGTCGAGGTCTCGAAACATATGCACTAGTCTACTCCAGAATATTGATTCCCAGTCTCGATACACTTATGACTAGAGACATTTAAGGATGTGCTTATAGACTATCCAGCTCTCACGTATATGATCGCCATCATAATATTGGTAGTCAAGTAAGAATCCTACGGGTTTCATCATTATGTATTAGCGACGCGTAATAACAACTAAAATGTGTACACATCAATGATAAAGACAAACCAGATAGTATACTATCATTTCAAGTAAGATTGTTCTACCTGTATAGGTCCTCTCTCAATTATCATAATCGCGTGCCTGCAATTACAATAATTGCCTTGAGGGCACTATATCCAACACCAATCACATCTAATACTACAGAAAAGTACTACATAGCTACCAAACACTACACCTCGGCTGAGCACGACATACGTAGCACGAATACTAAGCAATACTAATTTGAAATGATGGAAGGCCACGGCTGGTTTTTGGTGAAAAAAACTTTAACGTAATGAATTTGATATCGTTGAAGGAACCGAGGAGTTTTGAAAAGGAGTGGTTTAGGCCCCGCATTTTGAAAACCGAGTAATATATAGTAACATAAACTTTTGCTCAAGAGGTCACTCCCCACGAAGGGATCTAGGCTCTTGCCTCCTCGAATGAGGTGCTGGATATTCCTAACCGAATACTACTATGCAAAGCGAAAGAGTATGACTATAGTTTTGCAAAATTTGTTCCAACAATATCTTTTAGGTTTCTTTTCCTTGCATTAATCAAAATTAATGCGGTCCCATCAATTAATTCTTATCACATCAGAAAAGAACGAAAATACAATGTACGTATATGCCATCCACATTCGCCACGGGGCCCCTTCATGCACCGTTAGGTTACTTTACTAACGGCAGAGCGGGGGCTGGACTAGCGTGGGTGCAAAACTTATACAATATCTACTAGTATATATATAAATATATAATCATTCGTCCCAGGCATGATATAAGCAATATCACAGAACATCAATAAGCAACATGGAATGACGGATAATCTTGGAGTCTCAAGTTTCATTTGAGCCGCCAATGAGACCCGATGTTCCCGGTTGTGTGGATAGCCCGTGCAATGAAAAACTTAGACCCCTACAAGCGCGACAAGTTACCCGCCAATCCCGGAAGTGAGGCAACCCCAATCAACAAAGTGAATGAGCCACCTAGCACTTCACAGAATCCGGTAACATGAACACCCCTCCAAGGGTCATCCTATTCCCCCTACGAGTATGGCGAATAACCGGCGAATTCTAGAGCAAGGCCCCCTCCGTCTCAACACCATGAGATGCTGGCCCGTTGCCCTCTAGAACCCGGCTATTCGAGTACTCCTCCACGGGGTAATCCTAGTAAAGAAAAGAAAAATATGTATACAACGGTGACATCGACTTCAACCCGGTCATGCCCCAATAAAAGAATATACAATCTGGCAGAAACGACAATTCACAAGTCGGACGCCCGCCCCGCATTAATGAATATACAAATGAATCTGAACTGTACAACTACCATTTCACTATAGGCTATGCACCATGACAATCCATCCACAATATCAGTGCAAAACAGAACATCAACGTGAATACCATGTTCGTAAACCCGTCTGATTGTACATACAGCAATCAGTTGGGTTATACCACTTAATGATATTCACGGTCGCAGAAATAAATACACAGAAAAGCAAGAATTTAGAGTTTCGATCGCTTAAAACTTTCCGCATTTGCCGCATGTACAAACCAGTACACAAACAAATTTGGGCAGAAACCAAACATACAAAAAATCACATTTCCATAAATAAGAACCCCTGAAAAAATTTGGAGCCTTTTTGCCACAAGTTGGCCGCGGATCCGCAGCCAAATTAGCTATTTGGCCACGGATTAGCGGTCGAACTTGGTGACTAAAATCTCAAAATATTTTCTTGGCTCAGAAAATGTCACGCTCCACTTCTCAGTGTATAGGGAAGGAGACGTGGCGGACACGCGACGTATTTACTCAGAAGTAAACACGTTAAGCGTAAATAAGCAATATATATAAAATGCACAAGAAAAGACAAGAGATGTAAAATAAATAGCAACTTTTATTAACATTCATCTTTACAATACATTGCTTCGAAAAGGAAAGTATAAGGATATAAAGCAATGCCTAAACAGCAGCATATAAATGAAAAGTAAGTACAAGAAAAAGCTAGAAGTATGGCTGCTCTGTGAACTGTTCCAAGTCGTCCTGACTAGGCTCGATCTCTTGAAAGTTCGGTCCTCATGACGAACATTCCAAAGAAAGAAAGAGACAGGAATGTCGTCAGTGAACTAACGCTCAGTAATTCCCAAAAGAAAGGAAGGAATATAACAAGTAAAAAGAAACAACTGGTAATTATACATGTATATGTTTGTTATCCTAACGTAGTTGTTTGTACCTTGGTACAAAATGTATCAGTGTATACGAGAGGAGTCCAACTATCCCGTGGACTATGGTAACATGTAAGTATAAAGCCCCGTTAAAACCCATGGGACAACGGTATGAGAGTTTATGTAGGTTTCTTTTAGTGTCCATTATCGTGCCACTTTCAATACATTCCGTACCAATCTACCCCTTTAAACCCCGTAATGTATTGTATTGAATTATAGTTATCAGACTTGCCGAGACCATGGATACAAGTTGTTCATGTAATCAGGTTCAGGATGTAAACAAGTAGGCATGTAATCAAGTCAAGTTATAGCCATGGGTCGATCAAGTCAAGTCATGTTTGCATGTTGTTATTGTTTTGGTATTCAAGTTCAGGTTCAAGTATACATGTTAGAGTTTGGATTCATGTTTGAATTGTATTCTGGTTTGAGTTGCATTCAATCTTGATTTAGACCCAGACTTGAGTTAGACATTTAGAACTGATTTGGATCCTGAGTTAGGTTCGGGTGTTATTGGTAACTGCTGCACAAGAACGGTAAGATTTGTGTATTTTTCCAAGACAATTACCATTGATAACTCCGGTAACTACTCACTTTCTCCGGCTCCATGAGGCTCAAGAGAATTGATCCCGCTTAAACCTATATTTACGAAAGTCCTTAAATGTAATTTTATGTAACTCGAGGGGGTTTTATGAATTTTTTATATGCTTTCAAAATAAACCTCGAGTATTTATTTATATTATTTAGGCTTTCCATAATTGTGAATTTTAAGAATATGAAGTATTTTAGTGATAATAGTTTAGCTTGGATAGTTCATGGTATTTTAGTGTAAAACTTGTCTTTTGGATAACTTGAGGGTATTTTGGTGAAACTTGTCATTCTTTTATTTTTTAGAAAACATGGAATTTTATTATATCTTGAAAATATGTGGTTTAATAATATTTATATATTTATTAAAAATTAATTTTATTATTAAGTAGAAAATATTTTTTTTCTTAAAAATCGTATTAAAAATCTTTCGAGACCGAATGCTCCGTGATGAGGTCTACATCTCGCTCTATTAGCCCAAGAATGTGCGATAATCCGCACCATCCAATAGTGGGTCTCCTAAATAGGATTGTAGATGCGTATTTTCAAAGAGTTTTGATAATACAATTCAAAAGAAAACCGAGTTTTTATAGTTCATGGTATTTTGGTGAAATATTGTAATTGTAACCAAGAATATGCTAAAAGGGTATCGTGCTATGGAAACCATGTATGTTTGTGAGGGGTAAGTCATTACCCTGTGAAGTTTTCTAAAGGTATAGTTATTAAAAGAACTAAAAGATGAATATATGAAGTTCATGGTATTTTCATGTAAAAGCTAGATTAAAGTTATTTAGCATGATATTTTGGAGTGAAAGTTGGTTCTAAATATTAGTTTTATGGTTATAGACATAGGGTAAGAATATGGATGAGGAATGATTAAGAAAAAGTGTGATTTCAAGGTTTTAGAATCAAAAGTCGGTGTTAACTCCACTTACCGACATGTTTTGAAAAAAGAGATTTTTAGAGAAAGAGAATAAGGATGGGAAGGGACTTACAAGCTAGATGGGTGAAGAGGAGGTAGAAGGAGAGGGGGTAGTTGCCGTAGCGTCGCGGGGTCGTCGGAATTGCCTCGATTCCTCACCGGAAGTTGGTCGTTGGCTAACTCCACTTGTACTCTTCTTGTACTTAAGAAAATGTGATAGTTTTGGCTAGAATTTTCAGAATGAGGAGGGGCTAGGGCATGGGATAGTATTTATAGTGTGAAATTAGAGTTTTGGAATTGAAAGAATGAATTAAAATGCATTAAAATTTGATTTTAAGGTGAAATTGAAGTCTTTGTTTAATTGCAGAAAAATCAAACAGTGCAGGGACGATAGGGGTAGGCCAAGGGTTTTGTGTGCAAAGTCTGGGGACTTCTACCCAGGTCGACCTGTCGGCGCCGGCCTAACAAGCAATCTTGCCGGTCAAATTGTGGGTAGGGGCCGGTAGATGCTGCCACGTGTTCACTTCAGTATACACAACATTTTGTACATGTTAGTTTTCTCTGACTTTTCATTTCTATGTGCAGTGTATGTGTAAACTTTTGGGCTTCCAAAAAGTTTAAAATAAAAATCAGAAAAAATATAATATGTCTGATAGGATTCGAACACAGGGACTACGTCACAGCTGTTCAAGGCTTTACCAATGAGGTACAAGTTATTTCTTTCTATTCTTAAACAAAAATAACTTATAAATTGTACTCAGGCCTGCAAGCTCCATTCTGTACATTAACTTAAAAATTTTCGTACAGTAAAATCAGAGTCGTTACAGAAAAACCCTGCATATATTTTAAGCTCACTGAAAATATTTTTTGAACAACTTTAAAATTCGAACAGCGAGTAGGGTTTTTGGAAATACGATTCGGATAATTTTGTCGATCGAAGTTCTAAATTAGTGCAAATTAGCTAGTTAAGGTTTATGGATCGGCTCTGATACTATGTTGGGTTTCCTAGCGTCGTGGCCTTCTACTGCGGCCGTTGCAGAATGAAAAACTTTAACTTTTAAAAATCCGGCGCTAGAAAACACATCCTAGAATCTAACCATAAACTGAAAATAGCTAACTACAAAGAGTTTAACTACTGCGATAGAGTTGTTTTACCAAAAGATCCATGTTCTTCGGTCTTCTATTCTCTTCCTATGCTCCTTGAGGTCTCCTCGATTGATCTTGACCGCCGGTCTTTCTCCGTCGAAGATGATCCACCTAAGAGATGTAGTTCATGGCTCTAGCTCCACACTAAAAGTCTAGTGGAGCAATTAGAGACTTTAGGTTGCTAATCTAAAGTGTTTAGGATGTAGTGAGTTGTTTTTAGTGTATATCTATCTCTCTTCCTCTCTTGATTCTCAACACATGAGATTGTAGAGAGGAACATCAAGAAGAAGGGGGGAGCTCAAGAAAGGCTAGTGAGGAGAGATAAGTAAATGGTGAGAAATGATTTCCTCCATGAGAGAGAAAAACATGAACCATAGTTTTGTAAAAACATTTTTCCAATAATAAAACACAACCATGCTTGAATAGTTTGCACAAATGAATATTCAATTCATTTGTCAACACTATTGAAGTATGGTTCTCACCATACTCACCTCACTACCTTTACACCTCATTTTCCGTTTAAATTAATAAACGGAAAAACTAAAATGAGGTGTCCACCTTCTTGAATGTTTTCTGTATAAATACGGAATACACTCTACCGTATATACATACCCGTATTCGTATCAAAATACGAATACTCAAAGAGATAGAATAACACAAAGAATATAATACTAGAATATACATATCGAAATATATATATGTAAATTATCAAATCAATACTTGATTTAATAATCCGGCTCAATTCTAAGCCGGCTCGTATTATCAACCGTCCGATCGAAAGTCCGGGTAACTGGTACAATCATTCGATCAGAACCCTGCACATATCAAAATACGGCTGCTACATCATTTCGCCTAAACTAGGGAAACCCTCTGTATGGAACTCTAAAGACTCGACAGTACGCCGGCAGTAAAACCGTGGTAGGTTAGTAATCTAAGTAAAGTGGGAACTTACATGAGACAAATGACGATCTCAGGTCTGAAGACTAACCTGTACTTATGTCACCTAAGAACTGCTATCTGACGATAGGTATTGTACCATCTAGAAGTTCTCGGCGAGTCCGTCCAGTGTACTTACCCCTACTGAGCACCTGTATACGATCTTAGGTGCGGAAATCCAATGGCTGTGAGACCAACCATCGCCCTTCGTCGGGGTCTATAAACATATACACCAGTCTACTCCGAAATATCGATGCTCGGTCTCGATACTACCATGACTAGGGACATTTTAAGGATGTGCTTATCAACTACCCAGATCCATAAGTATGATCTCCATCACAACACCGGTAGTCAAGCAATAATCCTACGGGCTTTATCAACATGTATAAATGATACGTAATAACAAGTAAAACATATGCACATGTTAAGATAAAGATAAATCAAATAGCATACTATCATATCAAGCAAAATTATCCTGTACATACATATGTCTTTTATTCCACATGTATACATATAAAATAAAGGCCTCTAGGGCATACATATCCAACATGAAGTGCTGTTGAGAGCCATTGATTTTGCACAGAAGCGAAATACCAAGTTTTAGTATCTTGAATCCAGTGGAAATCATGAATATAGCGAACCACGATTTTTTTCGCGAAACATGACACACAAAGTGTAGAGTCGAAAGAGGAAGAGGTTCTACCAGGCGTGCCAGAATCTGTTTTCTGTTGAAGACTGTACTGAGACGTTGAAGACGTCTTGCCTGAATTTAGGAGAAGATCCTATTTTGAACATTCCCATCCACCTCTCTGAAGATACCAAATTGGTTTATGGCACCTTATATCGGAGGTTTGGATAGATGCGACTGATGTAGCAGACTTTATCAGATTCCCCCTCATTTGTGAGGGGTTTTTGATTGTGGGGATGCTCTTCCCTGCAGCCGCAAGCCCCTTCAATTAATTACGTTATCGCGTTGGATAACAATTTTCTCCTGCTCCAGTAGGTCATTTCGTGTTGTGTTATATTTTGTTTCTTTTGGTTGCCCGTGGATTGTATACGGAGACTAGTTTATGTCGTCGTCCGTAGGGCACGGATTAGTCCAATTCCGTGTGTGTGTGTATGAATTTGGGTTTAAACTTAGGATGCGGATCTCGTATGAACGAGGTCCATCAGTTCGGAATATGTTACCTGAGGATCGTTAGTCATTTTTGAGACTAAGATCAACTCAGGAGTACTTAGTTTAGGCTCGTTAATCCTGTTTTGGATTAAGACCAACTTAACAAGTATGGATTAAGGATCTTTAGTCATTTTTGAGACTAAGATCACTTAGGTTTATTGATATTTTGATCAACAAAAATTTCATCATTTAATTAAACTTTGTTTAAGTGATTAAATGGTACAAGTGGCAGTTATATGTGATGCACGTGCCCGTTTATTTCATTTTGAAAGGGTGCGCACGTGTGTTGCACGTGGTTACGCACTGTTATATTTCAAGGATGTTGCGCAAGTGTGTATCACATAACGCGCATGCCTTCATAGGAAACTTCATGAAGTGCGCACACGTGGATATCACGTGATGTGCATGCCTTCACAGGAGGCTTTCGTCATATCCCCAGTGCATTATTTTCCTAAGGGCATAAAAAATTTTATCATTAAGCGCGCACTAATTTGGGTGCGTACTTGCTTTTATCAGAAAGCGCAAGAAGCTATGACTTTTATCTCTTTTTTTCTTTCTTCTCTTATTTGCAGAGAAGTAAAAACCTTGGTTTTCATTTGTCTTCTTTGAATCTTAGGATCAATCTCTAGCAAAATTATGAACTTTTATGAACGAGAGACAAACCCTAAGATCATTTTATCTTTTAATGGTGAATCCATGGATTAATAAAGAAGCAAATTCTTCTGTATAAAAGAAAAAGCTTTTTAAAAAGAGAAGTTTTTCTCTTTGTTTCTTCCTTGCGCAGTTTTTTGTTGAAAAAGGAGAAGACTTGAAATTTTTACCAGCTTATAGGAGGATTTTCCGTCCCTCGTTTCTTTATAAGAGGCTCCTATTTATAGGAGAGAAAAAATTAGAGTTTGTTTTTATCTCAATCTGATTTTAGATTGATTTAAAAAGATTTAATTGATTTATATCAATTAAGGATGACATGCACACCGTTAGATCTTTGATCCCAGATCTTTTGGTTAAGGTATTTAACTAACAGAATGTTTTACTGTTAATTAAACATTTGATACTTATCAATCAAGATTTATTCCCTTTTCAATAAGCGTCTGTTTTCATGGGATGCACATGTATTTGCACTTGTCATTGATTAAGTGTGCATTGCGCCCGTGCGTTGCACGTGCATATGCGCACCTATCATACGTGCACTTGCTTTGTGCATGCCTGTGGCTAACATGTGCGCACGCGCTTTGAATTCGCACATTGCACTAAATTAGTTTTGTTAAGTTCGAGTGTCATAATGTTTCTATCAAGTGCGCACGTCAATGTAAGTGTGCAGACTGATGACCCCTAATTTTCACTGTTATCCATATCTTTTTCAACACTTTCTTTGGTTAAACCTTGGGATTTGTTCCCATTTTAATGGCACGCAAAAATTTCTGTGCCAAGACTCGAATACTCCCCCTTATAAATTAGAAAAGTGACCCTCTTCTCTTTCACATCCACAGAGAAAAGAATATGTCTTGTGACCGCTCACACGCTTCTTGACAGCCATAAGAAGTACCCATTGAAGAGATCATTCCCCGTTTTGCAGCCCGCTTAGTGAACCCCGGTTTCATGGATGCTCAGTGTGATACCGTGATATATGAGTTGATATCCTGTAGGGGATCTCCTTTTCCCGCCGGCTCTATATGGCTTCGCATGATCTTTCTCGCCGTTCTCGACGACATTCCTCCTCACCCAGCGGAGATGAATTTAGCGATGCTCGATGTGGCGGAAGACTGCTTTCGGGAGGCAGGTATGATCACGAAGCCTTTAAGGGACCACTCCGTCCACATGTTGAGTCAGATACGGGCTCGGTGAGTTATAATGTTTTCTTTTGCCGACGAACACGGCGCTGATAGGTGGGGAGCAACTGTTCGTGAGAATCGTCACTTTGACATGGTTGAGAGGGCCGAGAGAGAGTTAGAGAATTTTGTATTTTGTTTCACTAATCTCTGTAGCCTGGATCTCGTGTTTGGTGATATTTTCTTAATGGAATAAAATGTTTATTTAAATGCCTGTTTTTTTGTTGTTTTTATCTGATAAATATTTCATCTCCAACAAATTTCCTTCTACTGATATGCCCACCTTGCATGTGCGCGCGTGCTTTTCATGTGCACATGGTGAGCGTATGCACATGTGATTTGCACGTGCACTTTGCATTTAGAAATATCTGCTAAATGCGAACGCCAATGATGCGCGCGTATGCTGCGCACGTGTTATGCATTAACCCTTGCACGCGCATATGCCTTTAGACTTATTCTTCCCTCAAGCACGCACTTGATTTGGATGCGCACTTATACAGGTGTGAAAAAATTCCCCCCACCGATTGCGTGCACGTGATCTGCATGTGGGTGTGAACGGTGCCAGGCTGCAATCCTTCGAATTCGTCTCGAGATTCACGAGGAAATGAACCGGCCTTAGGCCCCTTATAATTAGGACCCTGCCCCCTTCTTCTGAGCTGCGCCTTTTTCTTTCTTCGTCTTCAAAAATCAGTGCTTACGCACTTTTCTGAAGCTTTTGCTTCCTTTTTGAAGCCTTTGTTTTGACAAGCCAAACTTTTTCCATCAAGGTGAAGTGCGCATATTGAATCTGAAGCTTTTCCTTCTTTCAAGTAATGTGCCCCCAGCTTTTTAGGTTGCATATTCCTACTTAGAAAATCTTTTAGATTTTCATGAGATGTGCACATCTTCCAACTTAGCAGAATGCCAAGATGTGCGTAAGGTCTAACTGTTAATGTATCGATCCCTGCCTATTGGGGTTTCTTAGCTTCTGATACTAAGAACTCCAATCTTGGCCGCTACCTTACTTCTGCTGATTTTTTTTCTGTTAACCGCCGAAGACTGGACTGAGACGTTGAGAATGTCTACCTTAAATTTGGGGGAAAATACTATTTGGAACATATCCATCCACCTCTCCGAAAATACCAAGTTGATATATGGCACCGTATATCAGAGGTTTGGATAGATGCGACCGATGTAGCAAATTTTATCAGATTCCCCCTTATTTTTGAGGGGTTTTATTATTATGGGGACGCTCTTCCCAGCAGGTGCAAGCCCTTATAGTTAATTACGTTATCGCATTACGATAACAACTTTCGCCTGCTCCAGTAGGTCACTTCATGTCATGTTATATTTTGTTTTTTTGGTTGCCCGTTGATTGTATACGGAGACTAGTTTGTGTCGTTACCCGTAGGGCGCAGATTAGTCCAATTTCGTGTGTGTGTGTGTGTGTGTGTGGGTTTAAACTTAGGACGCAGATATCGTGTGAACGAGGTCCATCAGTTCGGAATATGTTGCCTAAGGTTCGGAATATATATATGGGTTTGAATATTGGAGGGACAGAGGGAGCAGACAACTCTCATACACCAAGGATTGGCTCGTCCTGAGGATGAAGCACCCGGAGTTAAGCAGTTCCATGCCTTACACCCAAAGAACTTCTCGGGTAAGAAGAGCCTGCTTGAAGCAGAAGAATGGGCTTAGGCGGTTGAGGTTGATCTGGCAGCGGCTCAAGTGCCAGATATAGTTTAGGTAAGAGTTGCTAAGTTGCAACTGACCGATAATGCTAGAGTATGGTGGAAAGCTAAGGAGAGCCATCTCGAGCAACTGATGGAATGGAGAACATTCCGAGACCTCTTCGATGAGAAGTACTTCCCAGAGACTGCCCGCTTCGACATGAAGCAGCAATTCATCCATCTATAGCAAGGCTCGATGTGGGTCAAGTCTGTGGATGAATATGATGCAGAGTTTACCATGCTCGGCAGGTAAGCTATAGTCTCATGTTGAATTTTCCTATCTCACTTACAACACTTCTAACACAAGATAGTAATAGGTTCGCTGCACACCTTATTCCCATTGCCGAGATCCGGGCACGATGATTCTAGCAGGGGTTGGACCCTGAAATCCAAGTTGCACTAGCTAAAGGGGATTTCCCAACCTACGAGCTTGCTTTGAAGGCTGCCCGACGATATGAGGCAGTTGTGAAGAAGAAGGGCAGGCCGCAGTCGGCCATGTGAAACGCCCTGTGCACTAGATCGCAGGAGGGGCCTTTTCCAAGATAGCTTTCAACAGACCATCTCGGAGGCCAGGAGGTTCGTTCACCAACAACAGGCCAGACTTTTGCAGCTATGTTCAGTTGATAAAACTGCACATTTGTTATTACATTTTTCCTACTATTTCTATATTAGAAAATGTGTTTATTATAATATATGATACATATGAGGGTTTATCTGTAAAAATACTATTTTTCATGTGTTAATATATTATAAGTAACATTTGGTAGGAAAATGTATGCAAAAATATCATTGACCAAATCTTAATGTTGAAATTAATATCTCAATAAAACAAACTCTACTAATATTATTTGTTGAGTTATTGTGCAGAATTTCAGGGCTAAAATCAAGGGAATCAAAGTTGTTAAGAGCAAACCTGCCTAATTAAGAAAGCAAACTAAGAAATCAAGGCTGGCAGCAACAAAGAAAAGATTTCCAATTTCCAGAGATTCCAGAGATCGCAACGTGTCATAAGAAGAAAAGCCCCAGAAAACCAACATGAGATCTCACCATAGGGCCACGGATCCGCGGCCAAACCCCTCTATTGGCCGCGGATCCGCCGCATGACAGGAGAATTGGGGGCTGGCATTTTTCTGTTTGGATCATAACTACTTGCTTCCAAATTAGGAAGCTATGTTTCTGGCTTTGGGACTATAAATAAAGACCGAGAGTCTCTTGGAAAAATTATCAAGTCAACGCGATCACAAAGTCCAAGACAGCTCATGCATCCAGGATGATTATCAACGGTTCATCTACCTCCTTAGAAGATATCGAGAAGCAAAACTAGGATTTGTAATCATTTTCTAAGGAATCAAAGTGTAATGAATATTGTTGATTAATAAAGGTAGCTCTTTTTTCTATTCTATTTCTTTGTAGTTTAATTATGCATTTTCTCTCCATCTCTTTTTCTCCCAACATGCGCGAGTAATTCTCCGCTTGTTAGGGTTCGTAGGATTATGGTAGGTTAATGGATGATGAAAATATATAAACTCTTTTTACGTCCTATAAAGTTTATAAACTTTATCAAAAGAATCATTAATATCCTAATCGGGCACACTACCAATTCATTGTTAGTCTCGACCATGATTAGAGATTAGATTAATGATTGTTTTGGTAAAGGCTAGATATGAACGGAGTTCCGCGTCGAGATAAAGGTTAAGAGTGGGATTCTTTTTCCCTCCAGAAACCCTAATCTACACGCATCACTGTCGTTCTAGTTTTAAATCTATTAAAGGATAGAAGAGTAATTTTTGATTAATCATCCATAACTACTAAATCCTAATGAACCCTACAAGCCCTCTACTTATATAAACTTACATCCGTAGTTAATCTAGATCTATATTTTTCATCTTTGTTTAAACGTAGATCTAGATCCTACAACTATTCTACAACATTCTTAATTCTTCCTCCTCTCCTCCTCAACACATCTAAAGTAAGAATAAAAGGTTCAACGTTTCCTTGAGGACGACCCGTACTCACCTCGGTCTAGCTACACGCAACACCGTTCTGATTGCGGTTACACTTCAAAAACAATTTTGTTAGATCAATCAAATGGAGCCGTTACCGGAGATACGTGCGTAATTTTTTATTCTTATTATTTGTGTTGAATTCTTATTCGATCTATATCATAATTAAAACAAAACTGCAAATCGTAAATTTAACGAAGTGTGTGAATTTTTTGCAAGGAGATCTGGAGTCACAGACTTGAGGAAATAGAAAGACAGAGACATTCATCGAGATCCAGAGGAATACAGGAGGCCACAGAAAATTTTCATCAACTGATCCATCTACTCCGCGGCTGATCCGCGGCGGGAACTGCACATCGGCGGCGGAAGCGCGGCCGGTTAGGTGATCTAGGGCTTCAGTCTTCTCTGGTAAGATTCTAACCTCTTCCTCTCTCCTCTCAAATCCAATAAAATCTATTTTCTGCAGGATTCTTTGCAAAATATTGCCGCTCAAAAAAAAAATCTTTTTGCAAAGTTTTGTGATTGCTTTTGTTTTGCATATTTTAATACGGACTTTAAGGGCCAAAGACCAAATCCAGATTAGGTGGGGATTTTATCACCCTTCCTAAGCCCCACAAATCACAAACCGAGCATCTGCATCAACCCTACATTAATTTAAAAAATATCTAAACCAGACTCTAAGGACTGTCGCGCTTATTAAGGACAGAGGAAGGTCATGGGTAATCTATCGCTTATCCGCATTACTTTTGTGGTGCCTAGGCAAGTGTGTCTAAGGCAAGTGGTTACTTAATTAAGGCCCGCTATTTTCAGTGATTCGTATAGCGGATACCTCCCACTTACCTGGCACTTACCTGGCCACAAGAGTAGTAAAGAGGTGGCAGAGGATTGATCCTGCGGTTTGTCCTTTGGAAGTCTAGGAGCGATCTAGAGACTGGACCTAGGTAACCTTAGTTCTAGGGTTGTTTGTGCATTTTTGTGTGATTTGACTTAATTCCCACTTTTTTCAAAACAGACCAATTTTAAATCACACACACGCTGCCACTTGCACTAAACCCGCTTAGTGCATGCTTGGCTGGACACGGGATTCTAGTGCCCGTATTGTCCGCGTTCCTGCTATCGACTCCGAAGTCGGTGCTTCTTCATCTTCTTTTTCCCCACCTCACACCACATCAACCGAGATGGATGGTACTCCATCAGATTATAAGACCACGCTGCCACCGCCCGTAGGTGAGCAAAATCTACCTCGCATCTCACTCCAAGAGAGATGCTATCCTATCCGTGGTCCACTTCCCACTTGTCTATCCATTCCACCAGCTAATGGGGATAATTTCGAAATTAAGCCGCACTACATCAATCTGCTGCCCAAATTTCACGGGCTTGAGTCGGAAGACGCGTACGTTTTCATCACCAAATTCGAAAACGTATGCGCAATGATGGGTACTTCATAATTGACTGTGGATGCTATGCGCTTGCGTCTTCTCCCATTCACTCTGTGCGACTTGGAAGAAAAATGGCTTTATAATACTGCCGCACACTCTATCACTAATTGGGATGAATTCGTAATAGAATTTCTTAAGAAGTTTTACCCAAACCATAAGACTGCCCGTGTTAGGAGCGGGATCAACCAGTTCACCCAGCTTCCCAATGAACCATTTTGGAAGTGCTTTGAACGTTTCAAGGATCTGCTTGTCCAATGTCCTCATCATGGAATCAATAGATTGGATTTGTGCCGAATTATATATGAGGGCATTAATCCAGCGACAAAGCAGATTCTTGAAACAATATGTCAATGCAATTTCATGTCTGAAGACGATGGCGAAGCTTGGACATATCTGGAAGATCTTGCTGAAAACACTTTGCAGTGGGAAAGCGTAAGACCACCTTCATTTAGGGGAGGTATTCATCAGCTCGATGTTTCCATCGCAGTAAAAGCCGAAATGGCAGCGATGCAGAAGAAACTTGACGCTATTGAGAACAAATTTTCATAAGTCTCCCTAAATCAGGTCACGCTTCCCAAGACCATCTGTGGTTGCTGTTCAGATCCTTCACACTTAACGGAAGAATGTCCTATGAATGCATCATTTCAAACTAATGCTGCTTTTCAGCAGCGACGTAGAAACGATCCTTATTCTTCCACCTGCAATCAAGGATGGCGGAATCATCCTAACTTTGCTTGGAACCAAAACCAACCCCAAAATCAAAATCAGTTCCAAAGCAATTATCAAAGACCTTCTCCACAGCAACCACAACCACAAAGTCAGCTCCCCTTTCAGTCACAAAATTTCAAAATCCGGCCAACACATCTACACCACAACCGGCCGGTATTGATAACTCTTCACTCGCACAAACTTTGGATATGTTTATGAAACATACCATTCAAATATCGGCTGATATGAAGTCTTCTATTGATACCATACAGAAAGAGTCTGCCTCCCACGGTGAGAGTATTAAATCAATAGAAAACCAAATTGCACAATTGAACGCCGCAATGAGTGCGAGAGAGAAAGGGAAACTCCCATCTCAACCCCTACCGAATTCTGGCCACTCACAAAATCATAATGTGAATGCCGTTACTACGTTGAGATCGGGGAAAGTGCTGAATAACCGAGTGGGTGAGCAATTTGATGATGTTAGTGACACCAATGATACCTCAGCTTCTTCTTCTTCCCCTAATTTGTCTAGTCTCCCACCTTCATCCGAGCCTATTCTCCATTTTCCCCAAGGCTCGAACACTTCGCCCGATCTATCTAAGTCGATTCCCACTCCAATTTTGGGATCAAATCCGTCCCCACAATCTTCTCCACAAATGTTGGACCCAAAACTTATTGATCAAGCTCCATTTCCAAACAGATTAAGGGCCAACAGACCTAACCCACAAATGGAGAAGATTGTGGAAATGTTTAAGCAAGTTAACGTGAATATTTCTCTCCTAGATGCTATTCAACAAGTCCCATCTTATTCAAGAATCCTTAAAGACTTGTGCACTAGGAAGAGAAAAACTCAAGTGCCTAAGAAGATTTTCATGACGAGTAATGTTAGCATAAATTTTACCCAGCAAATACCAAAGAAACGTAAGGACCCTGGCTGTCCTACAATCTCTATTTCTATCGGGGGTAAAAATATTAATCGTGCTTTACTCGATCTTGGCACTAGCGTTAACTTGCTTCCTTATTCAGTATACGAGCAATTAGGAATTGGAGAGTTAAAACCCGCCCATTGTACTTTCCAGATGGCAGACCGATCAATCACCAAATCTCGTGGCGAACTAGAGGATATGTTAATCAAAGTCGGGGAATTCATATTTCCCGTGGACTTTATTGTTTTAGATACACAATCTGTGGCAAACCCACACAATCAAATCCCGGTGATACTTGGTCGATCCTTCCTAGCAACTTCTAACGCTGTGATTAATTGTCGTAACGGTTCTATAAACTTAACCTTCGGGAAAATGACAATTGAGCTTAATATTTACAAGCTAGGAAGTCAACCATCAGAACCTTCTGCTCATTTACTAGATGTTTGTTCCATCCACAAGATAGCTCCCGAAAGCTGCATGGATGAGAAACTTTGCTTTGATGATCTCGACAACACTAATGAGACATCGTTTGATCTTGCACCACTTCATAGTGAGGACATGTTCAATGAGTCCATCCTTGAGTTTGAACCCGTTGACTTGTTGCAAAAGTCAGCAGCACTTTCCGAGTCAATATCTTATGCAAGTTTTGAAGCTCTTAGGGAGTCCGAATATCATTCCCTTATTGTCTCTCCGCCAATTCTTGATCTCAAACCGCTACCTTCTCATCTTAAATATGCTTATTTAGGAGAGAATGAGATTTTTCCAGTGATTATATCCGCTTCACTAGCCTTAGAGCAAGAGAACGCACTTTTGGCAGTGTTGAGATCGAATCGGCAAGCATTTGGTTGGACAATGGCTGACATCAAAGGGATTAGTCCCTTAATTGTTGAACATTACATACATATGATGGATGAAGCCAAACCAACCCGAGACCCACGAAGACGGTTAAATCCTGTTATGAAGGAGGCGGTAAAGAAAGAAATCGTCAAGTGCCTTGATAGTGGAATAATTTACCCTATATCTGATAGCCAATGGGTAAGTCCAATTCATGTGGTCCCTTAAAAGTCTGGCATCACGGTCATCACTAATGAGGCTAATGAGTTAATCCAAACACGCACCCAAACTGGGTGGCGCGTATGTATTGATTACAGGAAACTCAATGCCGCGACGAGGAAAGATCACTACCCTCTACCTTTCATTGACCAGATGTTAGAACGATTAGCTGGACACAAATACTACTGTTTCTTGGATGGATACTCTGGCTATAACCAGGTCCCCATCGCCGAAAAGGGTCAAGATAAAACCACATTTACTTGTCCTTTCGGAACTTTTGCTTATAGACGCATGCCCTTTGGGTTATGCAACGCTCCCGCTACATTTCAGCGGTGCATGATGGGGATATTTTCAGATATGGTGGAGAATTTTCTGGAAATTTTTATGGACGATTTCTCCATTTTTGGGGACTCCTTTGAGGACAGCCTTCGTAATCTTGACGCGGTTCTTACCCGCTGTAAGGATAAGAACATGACTTTGAATTGGGAAAAATGCTATTTTATGGTCCAAGAAGGTATTGTACTTGGACATATAATTTCACAAAAAGGCATTGAGGTTTACAGAGCTAAAATAGATGTCATTCATAACCTCCCTCGTCCCAATTGCGTCAAAGATATACGATCCTTCCTTGGTCATGCAGGATTTTATAGGAGATTTATTAAGGACTTTAGCAAAATTGCTAGACCCTTAAATCTTCTATTGGCCAAGAATACTACATTTCACTTCGATCGGATTGTGAGGCTGCTTTTGAATCACTTAAAGGTTCACTCACTACATCCCCTGTTTTATCATCTCCAGATTGGAACCACCCGTTCGAGCTTATGTGTGATGCATCAGATTTTGCTATTGGTGTTGTCTTAGGACAACACATTGATAAGATACCACATGTAATTTACTATGCAAGTAGGACCTTGAATGATGCACAAATAAATTACACAACTACCGAGAAAGAACTCTTGGCAGTTGTATTTGCATTAGAGAAATTCAGGCCCTACTTGATTGGCTCGCCAATTGTGGTTTACACAGATCACTCCGCTCTAGGACATCTTTTATCGAAGAAGGATGCGAAGGCCAGGCTAATACGTTGGATCCTATTGTTACAAGAATTTGATCTTGTCATCCGAGACAAAAGTGGATGTGAAAACGTTGTAGCCGACCATCTTTCACACATCACTTCTTCACCAACTTTGATCGTGCCGATAAATGACTCATTTCCTGACGAACAGCTTTTGACTGTATCCTACGAACCTTGGTTCATGGATATCGTGAACTATCTTGCGACGGGACTTATTCCTAGCGATTGGTCGAAACAAGACAAACTTCGATTTCTATCCCAAGTAAAATACTTATACTGGGATGAACCTTATCTGTTTAAGTATTGTTCCGATCAAATCATTCGCAGGTGTGTCCCTAACGATGAATTCAAGAGTGTGTTATCATTTTGTCATGATCAGGCATGTGGCAGTCATTTTGGTCCTCGAAAAACAACGGAGAAAGTTTTGCAATGTGGCTTTTATTGACCAACATTATTTAAAAATGCATATGAACATTGCAAAACTTGTCCGCAATGTCAGCATTTGGGTCGGATTTCACGAAGAAACGAGATGCCGCTCCAACCTATATTGGTTGTGGAAATATTCGATGTTTGGGGTATTGATTTTATGGGCCCTTTTCCCAACTCTTTTGGGAAATTATATATCTTGTTAGCGGTTGATTATGTCTCGAAATGGGTGGAAGCTATACCGTGTCGCACTAATGACAACAAAATTGTCATTAAGTTCCTTAAAGAAAATATCTTTTCGCGATTCGGACACACTCGCGCTATAATTAGCAACAACGGGACACATTTCTGTAATCGGTCTTTCGAGGCCTTGATGCGGAAATATTCAATCACTCACAAGCTTTCTACCCCCTATCATCCCCAAAAAAGCGGGCAGGCTCAGATCTCAAATAGGCAGATCAAACAAATTTTGGAGAAGACGGTTTCTAAAAACCGTAAAGATTGGTCAACCAAATTGACGAATGCTCTTTGGGCATTCCGCACCGCTTATAATACCGATCTTGGTATGTCTCCATACCGCCCAGTGTTTGGGAAGGCATGCCACCTTCCTGTCGAGATCGAACATAAAGCTATGTGGGCTATTAAAGAGCTTAACTTTGATTTTGATCATGCATGCAGCTATCGGAAGCTGCAATTGAATGAGCTAAGCGAACTCCGCGATGAAGCTTACGATAATGTGGTGATAGTAAAGAACGGGACTAAAGTGTTCCATAATAAAAATCTTTTTAGAAAAACCTTCACATTGGGGCAACAAGTCCTTCTTTACGATTCCCGTCTCCATCTTCATCCGGGTAAGCTTAAATCTCGTTGGAAAGGACCTTTTGTGGTGCGGTATGTACACCTGCACGGGGCAGTAGAAGTTGAAAATTTGAAAAACGGTTCAATTTTTAAAGTAAATGGGCATATATTAAAACCATATTTCTCTGCTGACCCCGCAGAGGAGCTCCTGTTTTTACAGGAGCCGCTTTATAAAAACTGAATTTCCTCCGCCTCACCTCCATGTTTTGGTAACATTTTCTCATTTTAAAGAATAGGATGTGAGTAAAAATGGATTTAATTGAATATCTGTGCGTGCCAAAGATCAAGTTTGGGGGTAGTTTTCAATTACTTATTATTTTACCCATTTTATCTCTCCCCAAGTATACAGGTCCATGCTCTCAAAAGATAACATCAGTGAGGACACTGCTGAAAACAGGTTTGGGGAGGGGGGAGGTTTGTATTCACTGAATTATTTTTGACACTGGGCATTCAAAAATATTTTTTTTTAATAACAAAAGAGTAGAAAGTGAAAAATTACATCCAAAAGATAGGAATAGTTTAAGAAAACCAAGAAAATTAGAAGTTTTCTTAAACGAACTAGTAATAAGTAGTTATGAGCTGTTGTCCCAAGGGTTAGTAAGATGAAGAAAGTCACTAATCTAAGGATAAAAATAAGTCTGAAAAATAGTTTCTATTCTGGAAGCCAAACATTTGAATTTTGATACCCTACTATATGCACTTACACACGTCTTCAAACTCGGGATAGTAGAGAATACCTTGAAATGCTCTTGTCTAAAAGCCAAAGTATGAAGGAAATAAAAAAATGAATAAAATATAAAATGGTGAAGAAAAAAATGAACACTGGTTTTCTTATGGTCAAGGCAGTAATAAAAAAATATAGCGAGAGTGTTTCATCACCTAGTGCCTTAGACCAACTGGTCTGGGAGTCACTGATAAGCCTTAGATGGTGCAAGACGAGTAAAACACCTAATAAGCAAGCACATGAGTAATCGGTCGGTTAGTACCTCAAGAAGTATTAACGGTCGCATGAAAATATGTGAGCAAATCTAAATATTCATCAAATTAAAAAGTACTGAGGTAGATGGACAAGAGTATGATAGCTTGAATTGAATTCTTCGAGTGTAGGGATGTTCTATTCACACACGTGGGGGTATATGATCGATGTTTGGATGAAAGGTAGGAATGAAGAATAAAGATGATGTTTTATTGAGGGATGATGCGATTTCTAACATCTTTTCATGACTATTAAGATAGGGCTTATGACAACTGAAAAGCTAGTGTAGTTGGAAACTCTAAATTTTCAAAGTATTTCTTTTATGGTTCTTATCTTTATATGTAAATTTTACCATCTCTCTTTTATTATAGGATTTTGTGGGTGTAATCCGCTGAAAACTCTCAGGAGACAACACTCCTCCTATTAGGGACACCTAGAGGTTTAACGGTTTGTTGCACGTGCTCAGTGCAATCGTGTTTACCTAAGAAAGTGTGCTTAGTTTTCTCCTTTCTTTTTCTCCTTCTCTTGAATAAACTAGTTTGCTCGGGACGATCAAAGATAAGTTTGGGGGTATTTGTTCAGTTGATAAAACTGCACATTTGTTATTACATTTTTCCTACTATTTCTATATTAGAAAAGGTGTTTATTATAATATATGATACATATGAGGGTTTATCTGTAAAAATACTATTTTTCATGTGTTAATATATTATAAGTAACATTTGGTAGGAAAATGTATGCAAAAATATCATTGACCAAATCTTAATGTTGAAATTAATATCTCAATAAAACAAACTCTACTAATATTATTTGTTGAGTTGTTGTGCAGAATTTCAGGGCTAAAATCAAGGGAATCAAAGTTAAGAGCAAACCTGCCTAATTAAGAAAGCAAACTAAGAAATCAAGGCTGGCAGCAACAAAGAAAAGATTTCCAATTTCCAGAGATTCCAGAGATCGCCACGTGTCATAAGAAGAAAACCCCCAGAAAACCAACATGAGATCTCACCATAGGGCCGCGGATCCACGGCCGAACCCTCCTATTGGCCGCGGATCCGCCGCATGACAGGAGAATTGGGGGCTGGCATTTTCTGTTTGGATCATAACTACTTGCTTCCAAATTAGGAAGCTAAGTTTCTGGCTTTGGGACTATAAATAAAGACCGAGAGCCCCTTGGAAAAATTATCAAGTCGACGCGATCACGAAGTCCAAGACGGCTCACGCATCCAGGCTGATCATCAACAGTTCATCTACCTCCTTAGAAGAGATCGAGAAGCAAACTAGTATTTGTAATCATTTTCTAAGGAATCAAAGTGTAATGAATATTGTTGATTAATAAAGGTAGCTCTTTTTCCTATTCTATTTTTTTGTAGTTTAATTATGCATTTTCTCTCCATCTCTTTTTCTTCCAACATGCCCGAGTAATTCTCCGCTTGTTAGGGTTCGTAGGATTAGGGTAGGTTAATGGATGATGAAAATATATAAACTCTTTTTACGTCCTATAAAGTTTATAAACTTTATCAAAAGAATCATTAACATCCTAATCGGGCGCGCTACCAATTCATTGTTAGTCTCGACCGCGATTAGAGATTAGATTAATGATTGTTTTGGTAAATGTTAGATATGAACGGAGTTCCGTGTCGAGATAAGGGTTAAGAGTGGGATTCCTTTTCCCTCCAGAAACCCTAATCTACACGCATCACTGTCGTTCTAGTTTTAAATCTATTAAAAGATAGAAAGAGTAATCTTTAATTAATCATCCATAACTACTAAATCCTAATGAACCCTACAAGCCCTCTTCTTATATAAACTTACATCCGTAGTTAATCTAGATCTATATTTTTCATCTTTGTTTAAACGTAGATCTAGATCCTACAACCATTCTACAACATTCTTAATTCTTCCTCCTTTCTTTCTCAACACATCTAAAGTAAGAATAAAAGGTTCAACGTTTCTCTGAGGACGACCCGTACCCACCTCGGTCTAGCTACACGCGACACCGTTCTGATTGCGGTTACACTACAAAAACGTTTTTTTAGATCAATCAAGCTACTGCAAAAGAATAGGGCATTTAGTGAAGAACTGCCATAGGGCAAACAACTTGTGCTTGATCTGTGGGTCTTCTACTCACGCTATCGGAATATTCCCGTAGAACCGAGTACCTAACAACCCTCCAGTTAGACCGGCGATCCAAGCTCCTCCTACCCGGTTAGCTCTACCAGCACCAGCTCACCGCACCCAGATCGCTCAAGCTCAATACCGAGTGTTTAACCAGGCACAGGGGAAGGTGTCTCAACGCTAAGCATTTATTATGTCGGTCGAAGATGTCGAAGCTACGGGTTAGGTTATCACTGGTAAATCTTTTCCTTATTCCTTTTCAAGTTATTTCATATCCTAGCCATCAATATTTGTTATACCTAAACCTATCCCATACGACTTAGGTAAAATCTTAGTAGCCACCCTACCTGCACTCGCGCTCTTCAACACTGGGGCATCGCATTCCTTCTTGTCGCAACGGTTCATAAGAACTCATGCGATCCCAGTTAAGCCGCTCGTATCTAGATGGAATGTCAGTTCAGGGAATGGCGTTCTAAAGGCAACCATGGGATATGATCTGTGTCCAGTGGTCGTCTACAGTCGAGAATTCTATGCGGACTTCAAGGTGCTAGACATACCGAATTTCGATGTAGTCTTAGGAATGGACTGGCAGGGAACTTTCTTCGGTACCATCGATTGTCGCCAAAGGAGGGTAGTGTTTGAAATACCAGATCACCCAGTATTCTATTTCAAAAGCAGACACTGGACTTTGGAGCGTAGCATATACCGAGCGAAACTAAAGAAGGCAGAGATTGCATCATTGCAAGCGGAAGGATCGAAACCAGAACTAGTTCGAGAGTTCGAGGATGTTTTCTTTGAAGATATATCAGGTTTGCCTTCCGATCGAGCTATTGAATTCGGTATTAATTTACAACCCGGCGCACAACCAGTAATAAAAGCTCCGTACCGATTAAGTCCGAAGGGATTGAAGGAGATCTGTATTCAGTTGGATGAACTACTGAAGAAAGGTTGGATCCGACCAAGTACTTCAAGTTGGGGATCTCGAGTGCTGCTGGTAAAAAAGAAGGAAGGTGCATACAAGATGTGTGTGGATTATCGAGCTCTGAACGAGGTGACAATTAAGAACAAGTATCCGCTATCTCGCATCGATGACCTTTTCAATCAGTTAAGTGGATCTTGTGTCTTTTCAACGCTAGATCTACGTTCGCGTTATCATCAGGTAAAGGTCAAGAAGTCCGACATCCCGGACACGGCGTTTAGGACTCGTTATGGTCATTATGAATATCTCGTAATGCCATTTGGGGTGACCAATGCACCTGCCATCTTTATGAACCTGATGAACCAAGTTTTCCGAGAGTACTTAGACAGATTTGTTGTTATCTTCATCGACGATATCCTGGTGTATTCAAAGAATCGGAAAGAGCACGCCGAGCACTTACGGATCGTCCTAGAAACACTAAGACAGTATCAACTCTGCGCCAAGTACAGCAAGTATGAATTTTGGCTAGATCAAGTCGGATTCTCGGACACATCGAAGCAATCTCTGTAGAGCTAAGGTGTCAGCTTTCAGCAAGTGGCCGACACCAAAACGGTGAAAGATATAAGAAGTTTTTTGGGCTTAGCAGGATATTACAGACGCTTCATCGAAGGATTTTCAAAGATCGCAGCACTCCTGACTAAGCTCACACGTAAAGACAAAGTATTCGTGTAGTCAGAAGCATGTGAGAAGGCTTTTGTAGAACTCAAGTCGAGATTAACCTCTGCACCTATTCTTGTAATACTATATAAATCTGGCGGATTCGATGTACATTGTGATGCGTCCGGTAAAGGATTAGGATGTGTTCCACAATAGCATGGAAAAGTTATGGCTTTTGCATCAAGGCAATTAAAAGTTCATGAACGCAACTATCCAACACATGATCTAGAATTGGTAGCTGTGATTTTCACACTCAAGATTTGGCGTCACTATCTTTTAGGAGAACGAGTGGATATATACACTGACCACAAAATTCTGAAGTATGTATTTACTCAGAAGAAACTCAACATGCAGCAGAGAAGATGGCTAGAACTCAAGGAGGATTTTGACACCAATCTACAGTATCATCCTCGAAGGGCGAACATAGTTCATGATGCACTTAGTCGCCAGCCATTAGCAATGAACTTCACCGCTCAGTGGAAGATACAGAAAGAATTGCACAGATTGGAGATTGAAGTAGTTATGCCAGGTGACGCCTCATCTTTGATGAACTTACAAGTCCAGTCCACTTTTGTCAATCAGATCAAGGTAGCTCAAGCAAATGATGCCAAGCTATAAAAGATCCGAGAACAAGTAGAAAGTGTACTTCGAACTGACTTCATCATCTACGAAGATGGATCCTTACGGTATGTGTCACGCCCCGCTTCCCAGTAGACGGAAATGGTGACGTGGCAAGCCCGCAACGTATTTACTATGAAACAAATACGTTAAGCGTAATTAAGCAATATAAAAATGAAAAAGAATAGCAAGAGCATTAAAATAAAACATCAACTTTATTTATATCCAACTTTATATACAACTGTCTGAAAGTAAAAGATACAATAATAAAATCAAATACCTAAACAATGGCATACAGAAAGTAAGTGCAGGCTGGATAGAGCTAGTAGTCTGGCTGAGCAGCAAGCTGGTCCAAGTCCTCCGGGCTTGGCTCTATCTCCTCAGAGTCCGGTCCTCCTGACGAACATTCCAAAGAAAGAAACAGAAATGAATGTCGTCAGCGAACTAACGCTCGGTAAGTCGCAAAAGAAGTAAGAGAAGATAGTATATAATGTGAATAGAAAACCAAAAGAACAGGGGACAGGTAAAGTTGTATATGATCATTCACAGGTATAAGATGGTTATTCTAACGTGATTATTTGTAGCTTGATAAAGAAAGTATTCATGTATACGAGAGGAGTCCATCTTACTCTGTGGACTGTAGTAACATGTAGTACAAGGCCCCATCATAATCCACGGGACAACGACACGTGAATTCATGTAGGTGCCTTTTAAAGTGACCTATCGTGCCACGATATACGTTCCGTACCAATCTACCCCTTTATCCCCGCATATTGTATTGTATAGATTAAGATTATAGGTTTTGGACAAATCCATGGATATAAAATGTACATGTTCAAGATGTATTTATGTGTTCAAGTATTCATGTTAAGTTCATGTCAAGTTATAATCATGGTTCGGTCAAGTCGAGTCAAGTATGAAAGTTTGAGTTTGATATTTGAAATCGAGTATTCAGGTTCATGATTAAGTATTCAAGTTTGTGTTTGATTTTGGATCCTGGTTTGAGTTTGGATTCAGATTGAGTTAGAAACTTGTGAACGGATTTAACTCTTGAATTTTTCTTAGGTTGGGGAGTAATCGGCAACTGCTACACATATACGGCAGGATTTGTGTTTTTTTCTAAGAAAATTGCCATTAAAAACTCTGTTAACTTGTCAAGCCTGAATAGGCAAGCCCTCACTTTATCCTGCTCCCCGAGGCTCAAGAGAAATGATACCGCTTAAGCCTATATTAATTTATAGTCCTCAAAATATTGTTTTGTATATCTTGAGGGGTTTTTATGAAAAATACTTCAATATAGTCTTTTAAAATAAACTTCGAGTGTGATTTGTAATATTTAGGGTTTTCATGAACATATATTTTAATTGTTATGGTATTTTGGTGATGAAACTTTGCTTTTTTAAAAGTTTGTGGTATTTTATTGAAAACCAGCCCTTTTGGTATTTTATAAAAAAAATTTAATCTTTAAAAAAATAATTTTATAGTTTGATTTTATTGAAAATACAGAATATAGATTTATATAATTTTTTCCAAAATTTAGTTTTGTTTAGAAAAGTTATATTTCTTAAAAACCGTATTTTTATTTCCTTTCGAGACCGAATACTCCATGAGGAGTTATGCATCTCGCTCTACTGTCCCAAGGATATATGATAATCTGCACAATCCATTAGCGGGTTCCCTAACGAGGGTTGTGTTAGGAATATGTATGCCCTAGAGGCCATTATAGTATGATATAGTGGATGCTTAGACATATATATATATAAAGGATTTTCTTGCTCGACATGATAGTATGCTTTCTGGTTGCTCTTTATCTTAACATGTACACTTGTATTGTTATACTGTCTCTCTGTTACATGTTAATAAAGCCCTTAAGATGTTGGCTTGACTACCAAGACTATGATGCGGATCATACTGGTGGGGCTTGTGTAGTTCACAAGCACATCCTTTAACAGTTCCTAATCGAGAGAGTATCGAGATAGGGCATCGATATTCCAGAGTAGGCTGATGTGTACGTTTCTTGAACCTGTATAGGGCGATGATTGATCCACAACCATTGGTGTTTGACATCAAAGATTGTACATAGGTGCTCATTAGAGAATGCGTATACCGAACAGGACTCGTCGAGAACTCCTAGATGGTACCATACCTATCGTCAGATAGCAGTTCTTTGGTGACCCTTGTACATGTTAGTCTGTAGACCCGAGATCGTCATAGTGTCTTGTGTGGTTCCCACTGTGTTTTGATTTCCTCCCTACCACGTGTTGGGGTTAAAAATTACACCCCGGTTGACTAAGTCAAGTCAAAATCAACCCCAAGTAAGCGGGCCCAAGCCCAGATCAAGTGGGTCCATGCCTAAGTAGAGCCCCACGGCCGGCCTCCCCCATGCCTAATTGAAAATTATGTAATAAATAATTTTGATGTAATTTTCATACATGAATGTAAGAAAATAGGCATAAAGCCAAATTTTTGTAAAGCCCATGCCTCATGTACAAAAGAAATGAGCACATGAAATGTGCAAAAGAAATGAGCACATGAGGCATTGGATGGTCAAAATGCCATTTTGTAAAGCCCAAGGGGTTATACGTAAATTTGTAAACCTATAAAAGGCAACATGATGATGAAATGAAATAATAATTCATTCTCCCCAAAAATTAGGTTTTTTGCGCTTTCTTCTCCTTGCTCAAGGTTCTAAAGCTTCTTCCCTTTTTTTTTGAATTAAATCAAGAGTTTCACTCTTCCTTTTCCAAAAAGAATTAGTTTTTCACTACAAAACCCTTGAAGAGGAACGCGGATCTTCCATCAAATTTCCAAAAGGGGAGATTTTTAAAATCTCACCCTCTTTTCTCCAAGATCCAGCCAATAGAGAGCAGGAAGAAGGAGACCCACCTCCAAAAGCCCCACTTTGGGGAAGATCCAGGGCTCAAGGGAGAAGAAAAGGGTCCCCTTTCATCAGCTCCAAAAATATCTTAGGAATTTAACTCCTTAAAAAAATTATATAAAATAATAAATCTTTCTTTTGGGGAGTACAACTCCCAGTGTAGGGGCTAAGCCCCCTTGTCCTCTTTGTCAGGAGTTCAACTCCAGAAGTCAAATCGAGAGCACAACTCCCAGTGCAGGGACCGAGTCTCTTTTTCCTGCTGACGTCTAGCGCCCGCGTGCCCGGCATGTGGGGCGCTGGCACCCATGCGCCATTTGGATGCTATTCTTCCCTTATATACACACACACACACACACACACACACTCCACAACACAACACTGCACATTGAGTTCGCATGACTTGTTTGACTCGTCAATCGGAGGTTCTTTCTCTCCAAAGGCGATGGGTAATTAACGGCAGCTTAGTCCGTGGCTGCCGGAGATTCGGATCCCCACAATCAATAAACTCCAACCTACCTTAAGCAAGGGGAATCTGTAATACGCCTGACAAGCGACGCGTATTCTCATCTCAATGGGGTGACGAAAAACACCCTACAGATTCTGGCACGCCCGGTGGGACTAATCCCTCCTCCCATATTTCGGGTTAAACGTTCATGTGAACTCAATCAATATACATATCGATTTCCTGTACTCAAATCATACTTCTTTGTACAGGTTAACAATTTCCAATTGCAATATTCGGACGCAGCAAAAATGTCTCCAAGGACAAGTTCAGCTCTCAACACGGCTCCTATCTCCTAAACAATGAAGATGGACGCTAGGACGGTCCTCCCGGCTAGTCTCGGGAAACAGTGGGAGGAGCCGCCGCTACCATTTGGCTCTATTCTATTCGTGCCAGCTAGCGCCATCCCAGCTTCTCAAGCTCCAGTAACAGACAGACCGGTCTCGAAAGGCAGGAGGCCAAATGTGGTGATCTCAAGGGCACCACTACCCAAACGCAAGTCGGTGTTTCAACGACTTTCCTTGGCCCCGGCTGGGGGCAAGGCCATCAACACCAACAAAGCAACAAGGCATCTCGGGCAAGCTCCAGCGACGTCCCTGATAACTGCTCAATTGGGTATCTTCTCTAAGCTTCTCGTCAGTCGACTCACGATGGCTTCCGGGATGACGGATGCCCGTTAAGCCCTCAAAATTGAGAAGCTAAGACAGAAAAGGCTCAGATACAGAGCCAACAAAAGGGCTAGGGCTTCTGCTAGGCTGAACTTCATGAGATTCCAAGAACAGGGTTACCCCGCCAAAGATAAAGAGATGGATGGATATATGGTCCACACTTTCTACATGGTAGGCACGCGCAGAAAGAGCAAGGACGGGGCCACCACATCTCAGATCCAATCTGGTATGAATGTGGCTGCCATTTCCTAAGACCAGCATCCTCTGGGAGGTAATGAAAACCCTTCAAGTGAGGCTGATAAGCAGAGAGATCCCTCGGTTCATGAGGAGTCGGGCTCGAAAAGCGAAGATGAGCCAATCTTTCATCCCAAGACCGCATAGCAGCAACTTCTCCAAGAGCTCCGAAAACAGCTCAGAAGTAAAGACAGGGAGATGGCCAAACTTTACTCCAAAATTGATGACTTGACGAGTGTCGTGATGCAGCTCACGGCCCAAGTTGCCTCTCAGCCATCCAATCAAGCGCAGGGTTCTGCTTATGAACCGGGAAACGGTGTTCCGAGACAGTCGACGCCTATTCCCTCAAATCCAAAGGTGGGCAGACCGCATGAAAATCAGTCGCATCCTATCTCGGGAAATGTCTTGGCTACCGATGACAGTAGCCCGCTAACTCAAGATCAAATCATGGATTTGGTTGCTAATAAAGTCAAAACATTGGTAGCCGTAGCCGAAGCGCAAAAAGATATCAGCAATAGTGGGAGACCATATCCTGCTCAGTATGATCTGGTAGAATTTCTTAGTGGCTATGTCATCCCCAAATTCGGAAGATTTGATGGGACGGGAAATGCGAATCAGCACCTCGCCCATTTTAAATCCTTGTGCAGGAATACTGGGGGCAATGATGTGGTTCTCCTCCGCCAGTTCGTTAATAGCTTAACCGATGTCGCTTTCGAATGGTACGCGAGCATACCAGATGGCTCTGTTACTACTTTCATCCAAATGGAATCTCTGTTCCGACAAAGGTTCATGAGTGTCAGCGATAAGATTACCATTGCCGATCTCGTAAGGACCAAGCCAAAGAACAACAAAAGCAGCACAGATTTTATAACCCGATGGCCCAATCTCTCCATCAAATGCGAACCGCCGATAGAGCAGGAACAATCTGTCAGCCTCCTTGTCGGAAATCTCAACAATAGGATGGCCCCGTTTCTATGCACCGTGGGTCTCAAAACATTCCAAGAGCTGACAGGGAAAGTTCAGATGTTGGAGCGCTCAAAGTAGGAGTCCTCTTCGGATTCCCAAAATAACAATAGGTCCTGGAGAAACCGAAAGGACGATAATCGCAAAGGCGGAAATTCTGACGATACTGAATCTTTTAACACTTCGGCTAACCGAAATAAGTAAGGGATGAGCGAGCCTAATGCCAACCGGCCTCGGAAGCCAGTGTTTGGAGAGGGAGGAGAATCTTTACTAAAAGAGAGGCTGGATAAGGTCTATTCCTTCAGAAGGGACAAAGTCCGTAAAATATTCAAAGACGCCCTAAGAAACGGTCTACAATTGCCAGAATCAAAAAGACTGCAAGAAGCGGATATGACCGACAACCCCAAATATTTCCCCTCTCACAGAGTGATAAGTCATGCCATTGAGGATTGTTTCGTTTTCAAAGATTGGGTCGAAAAGCAATACAAGGCAGGAGAGATAGAACTGTCTAAAGGCGTGTTAATAAACAGTAAAGCTGTGACCACCAATTTCAAACAAATGGAGACTGAAGTCCTTCGGGAACTTGATTCTCTCAGACATCTGCATTTCTCTAAAAAGAGCTGACCACCATGTCATTAAACTGGGAGCATACGACCTCTAAGTCGTTAAACTGGGAATAAAATGTGTGTGTAAATAAAAAAATGTGTAAATAAAAGAAAAAAAGAAAAGCCGAAATGATGGGGCAACCGCGTATAAATAGCCGAAATGATAGAGCAATCGCGACCTTCGCGATAAAAAAAGATGAAATGATGGAGCAATCGCGGTAAGAAAAAAGAAAAAAAACCTCCAAATGGCGAATGATGAGTCGCTCCTGGTACCATATTCCAGTGCAGTGATGCAGACGCCAACCAAAGTACGAACCCCCGAATGGTGAATGTTGAGTCGCTCCTGGTACTATATTCCAGTGTAGCGATGTAGACGCCAACCAAAATCCAATTTCCCAAAATTCTCACAGCCCTACGGTTGGTTCCCAAGTTGACTACCGTATACAATCCACGGGCTCAAATAATTCTCCTCACATCCATGCCCCACCGCAACCACCAGTCACCCGGCCGGTCTCCGCCCTTGGAATTGTGCTCCATTTGGGAAGACCCATTCATGTGTCTTCACGATACATGAGGAGAACAAACTTACGAGATCCTCTCGACTCGTAAGAAAACACCTTTGTGAGATTCTTACGACTCACAAAGGAAAAACACACTTCGGAGTCCCCACGATTCCTAAGGAGAAAATACACTTACGAGGTCCTCTCGACTCGTAGGGAGAAAATGCTTTTATGGGACCCTTATGGCTCATAAAATTGAAAAGTCTTAGGTGATAGGGACCTAAACCTATCTCCTGAGCTATCGCTCCCCAACAGGCAAAGGCAAATGATGAATTGCTCCTGGCACTAGTGCTTCAGTGTTAGTAATGTTGATGCCGACCCCTACCCCAAAATTCTAAACTTCCGATCCAATAGACCCCTAAGTCTTTAAACTGGGAACAAATGACCTCTAAGTCGTTAAACTGGGGACAGATGACCCTTAAGTCGTTAAACTGGGAATGAGGGAAATCCACTCACGGCAAATGATGATTTGCTCCTGGTACCATATTCCAGTGTAGCGGTGCTGAAGCCAAACCAAAACAAAAATCCCCAAATCCTCTCATGGCAGATAATGATTCGCTCCTGGTACCATATTCCAGTGTAGCGATACTGATGTCAACCCAAATCACAATCAGCAAGACAACCAACAACTTCCCTAGTGGAATCAAGCTCCACCTCGGAAACAAGTCGAATTTCTACACAACAGAAAATGGAGCAAGTCAACTTCAGCCCTAACACCACAAGAAGCGAAGCAAGTCAATTCAAGCATCGATCGTCCACGTAGCTAAAAGGGCAGCACCGACCGTCCACGTCGCTACAAGGGCAGCATCGACCGTTCAAGTCGCTAAAAGGGCAGCATCGACCATCCACATCGGTAAAAAGGCAGCATCGACCGTCCACGTCGCAAAAAGGGCAGCACCGACCGTCCACGTCGCTAAAAGGGCAGCACCGACTGTCCAAGTCGCTAAAAGGGAAGCACCGACCGTCCATGTCGCTAAAAGGGCAGTATCGACCGTCCACGTCGCTAAAAGGGTAGCATCGACTGCCCACTTCGGTAAAAGGGCAGCATCGACCGTCCACGTCGTTAAAAGGGCAGCACTGACCGTCCACATCCTAAAAAGAGCAGCATCGACCGTCCACGTCGCAAAAAGAGCAGCATCGACCGTCCACGTCGCTAAAAGGGCATCACCGACCGTCCACATCGCTAAAAGGGCAGCACCGACCGTCCAAGTCTCTAAAAGGGCAGCATCGACTGTCCACGTCGCTAAAAGGGTAGCATCGACCGTCCACGTCGCTAAAAGGGCAGCAACGGCCATCCACGTCGCAAAAAAGGCAGCACCGACCGTCCAAGTCGCAAAAAGGGCAGCAATGACCTCCTCGTCGGAATTATGCTCCGCCTTGGAATCAAGTCAACCAGACACTCCGTCTCCGAGGCACGTCAAGCATCGACCATCCATGTTGTAAAAAAGGCAGTGCCAGCTTCCCCAAAAGCGGGAACCAAATCAAGTCGCCTCCACGGGAAAGAAGATCCATCAATTTTATACACAAAACTCATATACGCGGTGTGCATATATTCATGGGGGGAACTTTGTTGGGGTCAAAAATTATAACCCGGTTGACCAAGTCAAAGTCAACCCCAAGTAAGCGGACCCAAGCCCAGATCAAGTGGGCCCATGCCCAAGTCGAGCCCCGCGGTCGGCCTCCCCCATGCCAAAATGAAAATTATGTAATAAATAATTTTGATGTAATTTTCATACATGAATGTAAGAAAATGGGCATAAAGCCAAATTTTTGTAAAGCCCATGGCTCATGCGCAAAAGAAATGAGCACATGAGATGTGCAAAAGAAATGAGCACATGAGGTATAGGATGGGCAAAATACCATTTTGTAAAGACCAAGGGGTTATATGTAAATTTGTAAGCCTATAAAAGGCAACATGATGATGAAATGAAATAATAATTCATTCTCCCCAAAAATTAGGTTTTTTGTGCCTCCTACTCCTTTCTCAATGTTCTAAATCTTCTTATCTTTTTTTGAATTAAATCAAGAGTTCCACTCTTCCTTTTCCAAAAAGAAATAGTTTTTCACCACAAAACCCTTGAAGAGGAACGCGGATCTTCCATCAAATCTCCAAAAGGGGAGATTTTTAAACTCTCACCCTCTTTTCTCCAAGATCCAGCCAATAGAGAGGAGGAAGAAAGAGACCACCTCCAAAAACTCTACTTTAGGGAAGATCCAGGGCTCAAGGGAGAAGAAAGGGGTCCCCTTTCTTCAGCTTCAAAAATATCTTAGGAGTTTAACTTCTCAAAAAAAATATAAAATAATAAATCTTTCTTTTTGGAAGTACAACTCCCAGTGCAGGGGCTAAGCCCCCTTGTCCTCTTTGTCAGGAGTTCAACTTCAGATGTTAAATCGGGAGCACAGCTCCCAATGCAAGGACCAAGTCCCTTTTTCCTGCTAACTCCCAGTGCCCGTGTGCCCGGCACGTAGGGCGCTGGCGTCCAGCACCCGCATGCCAGGTACGTGAGGCGCTGGCACCGACGCGTTCTTTGGACGCTATTCTTCCCTTTATACACACACACACACACTCCACATCACTGTCCCCGTTAGAAAAAATTTCTAACGGGGCGCTGCCCCGAACCTCGCAAGGGGCTGCTAGCCTTCTTAACCCCCAGCTCGCTATCCGGGTAGCGGGGCCCCCGTAAACTCTGCGTGGCCCTCGATATATCCAAAACCCCTTCAAAACACAACACTGCACATTGAGTTTGCATGACTTGTTTTACCCATCAATCGGAGGTTCCTTCTATCCAAAGGCGAGGGGTAATTAACGGCAGCTTAGTCCATGGCTGCCGGAGTTTCGGATCTCCACAATTAATAAATCCCGGCCTACCTTAGGCACGGGGAATCTGTAATGCGCCTGACAAGCGACGCGTATTCCCATCTCAACGGGGTGATGAAAAACACCCTACACCACGGCTTAAAGGAGTCGTGCAAACAGGTGGATTTTGGGTACAGTCTTGAGTCACATGGAGGCAGCGAGTGATAGGAGGGGTTTCGTCTCTCTCGGTATTTAGAGTTGATATTGCGCTATGCTCGATTAGCTATAATAGCGAGTTCCTGGCCAGGGCTGATGAGATTTACTGGTAAGTGTTATCAGTAGTTTCTCGAAAGATTATAGGCCACACATCGGCATGACTTATCAAGTTACTGGGGTCTGACGATTCCACCCCTAAACTCGATATGCGACATATCAGGCGAAGAGATTGGACTGTACGGTAAGTGTTGCTTATAGGCTTTGCGGGAGTTTGGACAAGCTTGCTTGTTGATCTTCTATTCGTTCAATACTTGGGTAGCCGTTACGTCCAGCTGGTACCGCTGACGGCTTGTGGGTAACTGATATGATCAATACCTACTACTGGCGTATTGACAAGTCTTTAGAGTCCCACACAGAGGTTTCCTAGCTCAAACGAAACGAAGTAGGGAACATATGGTGATATGTGCGGGAGCTTGATTAAATACGAGCATGTGATACTGTATTCTAATCTCGCGATATTTGATATCGGTTAGGTTATAAGTGATATAACCGGATTATTGAATTAAGTTTCGATTCAATGATTTGTTATATGTATATATATTTGATATTGGCCGGTTATATATGATATGACCGGATTATTGAATCAAGTGTTGATTTAATATCTAGTACTGAATATTGTTAGTTATATATGATATATCCGGATTATTGATGTAAGTCGTTGTCGCACACCCCTCGGGTTAGCGAGGAGGCGGAATACATAAAAAACGATTTTTGCAACACCGACTTAAATTCCAGGATCTTTACGGAACCTTAACTAGCTAACTACTTGGAGGTTTAACAACTATGAAGAGTTTTTATACCTCCGTGTACAAGTCCTTCGGGTCTTCTTGTCCTCTCCTTAAGCTCCTCAAGTGTACGGATCGAGCTTGCAACGTTGGCCTTCTCGAGTCAAAGACAATCGACCCGAGAGTGTGTACTTCAAGCTCCAACCTCTAAACCGAGGTAACTAGAGTACCTAGTTTGCTAAGCTAAGTAGCCTAGAAGATGTAGAAAATGATTATGGATTAATTTGTCTCAAAAACCCTAGGTTTCTCAACACATGAGAGCTTTTAGGGTTTGAGGAAGAAGAAGAGAGCCTTGGAGGAGAGAGAGTGTTGAAGAGATAATGATATGAAGAATGGCTAATGTTGATGACTATGAAGCAAATCATTTCCATAAATAATATCATAATGCTACTATGCCTCAATACTCATCCAAATACAATGAGTCACCAAGTAGCCATGCTTCAATCATGTACTAAATAACACCTCATACCTCTACCTCATTATCCATTTAACTAAATGGATTAAACCACAAATGAAGTGTCTTCTTCTAGAAGCACTCTTGTGAAATTACAAGAATACCCCTCACCGTATATATATACCCGTATTCATATTCCGAAAAACATGACTACAAAGAGACGAAAATAATCCAATTATCTAATACTAGGATCTGGCTTAAACCAAAGCCCACTAGTATTATCCGTCCGAACATCATCCGTGTAGCCAGTACACGTATATGATCGAAACCCTGCCATAAAACCATACGGCCTCTACATCGTTTCGCCTGAAGCAGAGAAACCCTCTGTGTGGGACTCTAAAGACTCAACAGTTCGCTGGCACTGGGTTTAACCACAAGTACGTCAGCGATACTAGCTGCTCGTAATGGCAACCCAGGTATCTGTCGATAAGAAGGCCGATGAGCAAACTCATCCGAAATCCTACTAAGCCTATCTGTGACAATCTCCGTACATTCCGGTATGTTCGTCTAAGAGTATCGCATATAGGGCCTAGTGGATGGTAACCGTCAGACCCCTAATAGCGTAATAAGTCATGCCGGGGTAGAGCCCAAAACACCCTGAGAAACTACTGGAGTATCTACCAGTAAATCTCGCTTGCCCTGGCCAGGGACTTTATGTAATGGCTTTCCGAACACAGCGCGATATTAACCCCCAATACCGGGAGAGACGAATCCTATCTAACTACTACTGCCTCCCAGTGCTTCGAGACTGCACCTAACCACTACCTGTTTGCACGACTTCTTTGAGCCGTAGTAGGGTAGTGATCTAAGTACAGTGGGAACACACTCGAGACTAATAATGATGTCAAGTTAATGGACTAACCTGTACTCATGCCACCCGGGAACTACTACCTGACGATAGGTATAATACCAACCAGCAGTTCCCGACGAGTCTGTCCAGTGTAACTCATAACCCAACGAGCACCTGTATACTATCTCCAGTACGACGTACTAATGGCTATGGGACAGACCATCTCCTCTGCTGGGATGAGAAGCATATACACTAGTATACTCTGGAGTATCGATGCCCCGTCTCGATAATCCTACGACTAGGGACCTGTATAAGGATATGCTTATAGACTACCCAGCCCTCACTAGTGTGACTGCCATCACAACGCTGGTAGTCAAGCAAAGATCTTAAGGGCTCTACCAATATGTATAAGCGATATACTAAAAGAAACATATGCACATATTGAGGTAGAATCAAATCAAGTAATATACTACTATATTGAGCAAGACTGTTATTATATCCGTGTATATCCCAAGCTTCCAAAATGTAATATACAAATCAGTACTATACAATAATGGCCTCTAGGGCATATATCACTAACAATCTCCAACTTGGACTAAGGCCATATATTGGCATATCACAGACCTATCATCTCGAATAGCCTCTCGAACTGCGTCTGAGGGATGACCTTTGTGAGTGGATATGCTGTGTTGTTCTCCGTGTCAACTCTCTGCACCTCGATCTCCCGGCGTTCAACGATCTCCCGGCGATCAACGATCACCCTGATCAGGTGGTATCGCTTCAAGATATGTTTGGACTTCTGATGGGACCTTGGTTCCTTTGCTAAAGCTATAGCACCGTTGTTGTCACAATATAGCGGTATTGGATCAACATTGGATGGAACCACATGAAGTTCTGTTATGAACTTCCTCATCCAGACAGCTTCTTTCGCGGCGTCACATGCAGCGATATACTCTGCTTCCATCGTCGAGTCAGCAACGATGTCTTGCTTGGAGCTCTTCTTACAGACCGCCCCTCCATTAAGGGTAAAAATATAACTTGACATGGACTTGGAGTCATCCTTGTCACTCTGGAAGCTGGAGTTAGCAAAGGCCTCGATCTGGAGGTCTTTTCTATCATCCTTGTCACTCTGTAAACACCCTCTTCCAAATTTCCATTCAGAAAAGCGGTCTTTACGTCCATCTGCCAAATTTCATAATCATGGAAGGTAGCAATGGTAAGAAAGATCCGAATGGATTTGATCATAGCCACTGGAGAAAAGGTTTCATCATAGTCCAAACCAGGTCTTTGACGAAAACCTTTTGCAACAAGTCTAGACTTATAGGTTTCAACCTGTTCATTTACACCAATCTTCTTTCTGAAGATCCATTAGCAACCAACGGGTTTTACCCCTTCTGGAGCAATGTCCAAAGTTCAAACTTTGTTGGTGTACATGGACTCCATTTCGGCCCGCATTGCATCCAGCCATTTTACCGAGTCTCTGCTCTGAATGGCTTGCTGGAAGCTAGTTGTCTCATCATCGTCAATGATGTAATCCTCTCTATCCCCGTCTATGATAAAACTGTAGTATCTCTCGGGAGGATGAGACTGCCTACTAGTCCTGTGGAGTGGAGCGGGGATGTCCGGTTCTTTCGGAACTTCTGGTTCCACCATGCTTTCAGTAATAGGTTGTGGTTCTGGAATTTCTTTAAGTTCTATTGCGCTCCCAGTTATTTCTTTTTCAAGAAATTGAGTTTCCAAAAAGTGGGAATGCCGAGAAACAAAGACCTTTTGTTCCTCCACGTAATAGAAAAGATACCCCTGGAGTTCTTTGGGTATCCCACAAACTTACACAGTACTGAGCGTGCCTCGAGCTTGTACGCATGCTGCTTTTTTACAAAAGCTGGACATCCTCATATCTTCAGATACTTAAAATAGGTTTCTTCCCACTCCATATCTAATATGGTGTGGTAGGCACTAACTTAGTAGGAACCTTGTTTAAAAGATTTGCAGCTGATTCTAGTGCGTAACCCCAGAAGGATCGCGATAACTCAGCGTTACTCATCATAGAACGTACCATATCCAATAAGGTTCTGTTCCGCCTTTCCGATACACCGTTGTGTTGAGGTGTGTATGGAGGAGTAAGCTAAGAGAGAATTCCATTCTCTTTTAAGTAATTCAGGAACTCAGCCTATAAGTATTCACCACCTCGATCAGATCTAAGTGCCTCGATACTTTAACCGGTTTGTTTTTCCACTTCATTCTTGTATTCCCGAAATTTCTCAAAGGCCTCAGATTTATGTTTCATCAAGAATATATGTCCATACCATGAGAAATCATCCGTAAAAGCAATGAAGTAGGAATAACCACTTCTTGCATGTGTTGACATTGGACCACACACGTCGCTGTGTATGAGTCCCAAGAGGTCCCTCGCTCTTACCCCGTGTCCAGTGAACGGAGTCTTTGTCATCTTTCCTTTGAGACATGATTGACAAGTTGCATAAGACTGATATTCGAACGGATCTAAATATCTCTCTTTATGTAACTTTGTCAACAGTGTTTCATTGATGTGATCCAGTCTAAAATGCCATAAGAAAGCCTGATTTAATTCTGGAGACCTTCTTTTAAGTGTGTTCTGGACATTGAAAACTTGGTGTTGGTTTAATACGTATATACCGTTGTCTAGTGTACCTGACCCAATCAAACCATGATTAAGGTAGATGTTTACGACATCGCTTACAAATTTAAAATCATAACCTTCTTTAGATAATAAAGATACAAAAATGATATTACAAGTCAAACTAGGTACACAAAAACAGTTATGCAAAACCAAAATATGTCCACTTGTCAATCCTAAGTGATATTCCTCTACGGACACAGCATCCACGCTCGCTCCGTTAGCAACCCTGAGGGTCATATCACGCGCCTTTAAAATTCTACGGCTTCTTAGTGCCTGCAAAGAATTACAGATATGAGATCCTAATCCGATATCCAATTCCCAGGAAGTAGAGTTGATTGACAGACAGTTTTCAATCATGAACACACCTGCAACCGAAGCCACAACTTGCTTCAAATCCTAGTTCTGGGCTTTCCAGACCCTGCAATCCTTCTTCCAATGGCCCCTTTTGAGACAATAGAATCATTCTTCCTTCCCTATTGTCGGCCCCCTAACTTTTTCCTTGCCCTTCCCCTGTACCTTATTGACACCTTCTCTCGTCTTTGTGGGGGCCCTCTTCTTCCCCTTGGCTTTCATCTTGGATCTAGAGGAGAAGGTTCCCTAATAAGCAGAGCGGGTGTCTCCCTAGTTTTCTTTAGGTTGCCTTCTGCGCTCCTCAACATGTTAAGGAGTTCTGGAAGTGAAACTTCCTTTCCTTGAAATTTGAAATTCAAGATGAACTGGGCATAGGTAGAGGGGAGGGACTGTAGAATCAAGTCCGTGTACAACTCGTTCTCCAACATGGTCCCTAGGTCCCCGAGCTCTTCAATATAGCTGATCATCTTAAGGACGTGGTCCCCTACAGATGGCCCGATAGCAAACCTCGCCTAAAATAATTTCTTCGAGGTCCTGTATCTTACGATACGAGATTGCTCTCCATATAATACTTTAGTATAGAGGAAGATGGAAGCTAAGTCCATCTTCTCGTGCCGCCTCTGGTGTTCATTATCCATTGAGGCTAGCACGAGGCACTTGGCTTTCACACTGTCAATTTCCTATGTCTTACGGATCTCAATATCCGCAATGCTGGAATCTGGAACTGGGACGGCGGGGGCTTTGGTAGTAAAGAGATAGCCCAACTTGTCATAGGTTATGGCCATCTGGACATTCCTGAGCCAATCTTTATAGTTTGGCCTCTTCAATATGTTTTTATCTAGCAATAACTTAAGCCCGGTCATTTTGATCGCTGCAATTAGGAGAGAGAGAAGAAACACTCAGCATGATGCTCTTGCAAGTTTAGATTGGTTATTAGTTTATCTAAACAGGATGGCTCCCACTGTTCCTCGAATCCTCCTTCAAACTATAAAAGAAGAATTAGTCGGGATTAATCGCACCCTACAATTCTTGCTTTAACCTTTCGGCCAGGCTAGTGTCTGTACTTCGAGAGAGGTTTTACAACGCTTTCGCGAAGTTCCTTAATTAAATAACCTCTTTTCCCTGGAGGCGTAGCCCCGCTAACACCGTTCTAGACACTTGGTTTATAGCATTGATTATTTAGTGAAAAAATCTCTCGAAGAGTAGCGGATACTCACAGTAGGATCGGGATCCAAATATCATCGTGTAACAACCTTGATGGAATCCTACCAAAATCATCACACTCTAAATGGCATGCAACACCAGCAAGTTTCAATTTCCTTAGAGACCCCTGATGTGGATTTTTGCCCCAAACTCTTATGACCTTGACGAGGACCAACATATCATAAGTCGCAAGTCAAGTTCTACCCATCATTGTCCAGGTTAATTTGAACTCACCCGTATATACCTTTGACGAAGGCCAAAATAGCAGTACGACTGTCCCAAACCAACGCATCTATCTATACTACAGATGAATACCTAGTAGCTACCAATCACTATGCCTTGGCGAAGGTCAAAATATATAGCTTGAAAACTACTAAATACCCATATGAAATGACGAAGGGCTACGAATGGTTTTGGCGAAACCGTGAACGTAATGAACTTGATATAGTCGAAGGAAACATGATAGCTTTTAAAAGGAGTGGTTTAGGCTCTGCATTTAAAAGTTACTTTTTGAAGAAAGCCGAATGGTTTGAAAATTGTTCTAACGATTTAAGCTTTGGTTTGTTTTCTTTGCATTAATCAATGTTAATGCGGTCCCATCATTTAACCCTATCATTTCAGAAAAGAAACGACAATACAACGTATGCTTATGCCATCTGCATTTGCCATGGGGCCCCGTCATGCACCTTTAGGTTACTTAACTAACGGCAGAGCGGGTGCTGGACTAGCGCGGGTGCAAAACATAAGCAACATTTATTATATATCATATATATATATCCATTCGTCTTACGCAAAAATAAGCATTCCAGATCACAGATCACAGATGAATATATTGGATATGCTAGGAATTCCGTGTTTTGTTTTAGCCTAGAACGAAAGACGGATTCCACGGTCGTGATGAATAGCCAAACCCTACCCTAGACCCCTACGGGTCCGGCAAACTACCCGCCAAATCCCTTAAGTGAAGCAACATCCCTCAATAAAATGAGTAGGCCACTCGGCACTTCAAGAACCCGGTAGTTTGTGCACCCCACCTTGGGTCTATCCTAGGTGCAAGAAAAAGTAAATGAAATAATACAACGGTGGCTACAACCTCAACCCGGATGTGCCCCGCTAAACAATATTACATTAATTTACAAATTACATGAAAGAAAGATAAAACACTCATCTCACATTCCCCGGTTACTGGATCACGACGATCCAATACTTCATATCCATAAGCCATCACAATACAGATATGTGCAACCCCACTAATCGACATATAGCAATTAGCAGACGTTTAGCATCATGTATACAAACACAGAAAACCCGATTAGCCAAGAACTTAGAATTTCAATCGATAAACATAATCCGTGTCTACCCCTTGCACAAACCGGTACACAAACAATTCTAGGTAGAAACCACATATGCAGGAAACCATTTTTCCAAGAATAAGACCCAAAGAAGAAATTTTGTGTGACTCGGCCCTGACTCGGCTGCGGAACGGCGGCTAAACACTGAGTTTGGCCGCGGTTCCACGGTGGTCTTGGCCGATCACAAGCTCAAATTTCTTTTATGTTCTTATAAAACCCTGCTTGTATTTTTAAGGCTACTGAAATATTTTTTTGAACACTTAAAAAATTCGACAGCAAGCATGGCCTGAAATTTGATTTCGAGTATATATCCGACGATCGAAGTGCTAACTACTTAATGACTAGCTAGTTAAGGTTTAGTAGGCTCTGATATCACTGTAAGTCGATGTCGTGCACCCGGCGGGTTAGCAGGGAGGCGGAATACACAAAAAAGGATTTTTGCACAGCTCGCAACACCGACTTAAACTCCAGGATCTTTACGGAACTTTAACTAGCTAACTACTTGGAGGTTTAACTACTATGAAGAGTTTTTATACCTCCATGTACAAGTCCTTCGGGTCTTCTTGTCCTCTCCTTAAGCTCCTCAACTGTACGGATCGAGCTTGCAATGTCGGCTTTCTCGCGTCAAAGATGATCCACCCGAGAGTATGTACTTCAAGCTCTAACCTCTAAACCGAAGTAACTAGGGTACCTAGTTTGCTAAGCTAAGTAGCTTAGAAGATGTAGAGAATGAGTATGGATTAATTTGTCTCAAGAACCCCAGTTTTCTCAACACATGAGAACTTTTAGGGTTTGAGGAAGAAGAAGAGAGTCTTGGAGGAGAAAGAGAGTATTGAAGAGATAATGATATGAAGAATGGCTAATGTTGATGACTATGAAGCAATCATTTTACAAAAATAATATCATAATGCTACCATGCCTCAATAGTCATCCAAATACAATGAGTCACCAAGTAGCCATGCTTCAATCATGTACTTAATAGTACCTCATACCTCCACCTCATTATCCATTTAACTAAATGGATTAAACCACAGATGAGCTGTCTTCTTCTAGAAGCACTCTTGTGAAATTACAAGAATACCTCTGACCGTATATATATACCCGTATTTGTATTCTGAAAAACACGAATACAAAAAGACAAAAATAATCCAATAATCTAATACTAGGATCTGGCTTAAACCAAAGCCCATTAATATTATCCGTCCGAACATCATCCGTGTAGCCAGTACACATATATGATTGAAACCCTTCCATAAAACCATACGGCCTCTACATCATTTCGCATGAAGCAGTGAAACCCTTTATGCGGGACACTAAAGACTTGACAGTACGCTAGCAGTGGGTTTAACCACAAGCATGTCAGCGATACTAGCTGCACATAATGGCTACCCGGGTATCTGTGGATAAGAAGGCCGATGAGCAAACTCATCCGAACTCCTACTGAGCCTATCTGTGACAATCTCCGTACAGTCCGGTCTGTTCGTCCAAGAGTATCACATATCGGGCCTAGGGGGTGGTAACCGTCAGACCCATAATAGCACAATAAGTCGGGCCGGGGTAGAGCCCAAAACACCCTGATAAACTTCTGGAGTACCTACCAGTAAATCTCGCTTGTCTTGGCCAGAGACTTTGTGTAATGGCTTTCCGAACACAGCACGATATCAACCCACAATACCGGGAGAGACGAATCCTATCTAACCACTATTGCCTCCCAGTGCTTCGGGACTGCACCCAACTATTACCTGTTTGCACGACTCCTTTGAGCCGTGGTAGGGCAGTGATCTAAGTACAGTGGGAACACACTTGAGACTAATAGTGATGTCAAGTCAGCGGACTAACCTGTACTCATGCCACCCGGGAACTGCTACCTGACGATAGGTTTAATACCAACCAGCAGTTCCCAACGAGTCCGTACAGTGTAACTCATAACCCAATGAGCACCTGTATACTATCTCCAGTACGACGCACTAATAGCAGTGGGACAGATCATCTTCCCTGCTGGGATGAGAAGCGTATACACTAGTCTACTCTGAAGTATCGATGCCCCGTCTCGATAATCCTAAGACTAGGGACCTGTATAAGGATGTGCTTATAGACTACCCATCCCCCACTAGTGTGACTGCCATCACAACACTGGTAGTCAAGCAAAGATCCTCAGGGCTCTACCAATATGTATAAGCGATATGCTGAAAGAAACACATGCACATATTGAGGTAGAATCAAACCAAGTAGTATACTACTATATTGAGCAAAACTGTTATTATATCCGTGTATATCCCAAGCTTCCAAAATGTAATATACAAACCGGTACTATACAATAATAGCCTCTAGGGCATATATCACTAACAATTGAATCACTTGTTGATTTGATAATTTTATATACATATATATATATATATATATATATGATATTAGTCGGTTATATATAATATAACCGAATTAGTGAATCAAGTGTTGATTTAATAATTTGATATATATTTATATTAGATATATTTATATATTAACTAATATTTATGCTCAGTAATGATTTTCTTCTCTTGATATATAATTGTATATATATATATATTTATATATATAAGTGATTTGTATCATGGTTGATGATACATAGACCATGGGTGTATGAGACTCACACCTAAGGCTAAATATTATTAGAATGAATTAATTTAAAAGGAAAATAGAAAAGAGTGGAAAATGAGTCATGGCTTGTATGCTTGGAGAAGCATTGAGAAGCCATGACTCAACCTCTCTTTTTGTTTTACTCTTAGATATTTATTCATCCCATTCTTATCTTGAGCTCATAGTTCATTCTCTCATTGATCAACACTCACACACCCAAGTTCATCTTCTTCCTCAAGAGAGTACACTAGGGTTTTCCTTGAGTTGGAAAAAGAAAGAGAAAAAGATTTCTAATGTGAGCAAAATTCCTACTTCATCAAACTACACTATCCTAGACCTTTAGTATATGTTGTTTGCTTCACTAATACTTTGATTAGTGAAGAGTGAGCTTGAGTTAGAGAGACTTCAAGGTGGTGGTGCTAAAACATACTAGAATAGTACAGCTTAGTGTAAGTCCACGTTGCCCACCCCGGTGCTTGCGGGGAGGCGGAAAACGGAATAAAAATCGAATTTTTATGAGCTTAGGCAACATGGACTAGACTATGAAGGATCTTTGCTAAACAAAAACAAGCTAAAGCTAACTAGAAACTAGCTAAGTGCTAGAAAGGTTATACCTTGGGCTTTATGTCTTTCTCTCCTTGCTCCTTGGAGTGGTGGAAGGAGGTCACCTTTGTCGTCTTCTCACGTCGAAAAAAGATCCACCCGAAAGCCTCGACCTTTGGCTTCAACTCCAAGGTAGAAGTAACTAGGGTGCAAGAAGTGCTAATCCTTGAACCCTAGATGAGAGTAGAGATTATCAAGAAGAGGTTTTTCTCAAGCTCAAGTGTTTCTCAACACATGAGAGGGGAGAGCTTGAGGGAGAGGAAGAATAAGATAGAGAAAGTAAATGATAGAATGAGAGAAAAATAAACCATTCTCACATATATGTGTGAATTATTGTAATTAGATAATTAGCTAGATAATTGTCATGGTTAATCAAGACATGACCATTATCATTTCATTTTTAATGCAATTTGCAAGGATCAAAGAGCATCTTCCAAATGAAATGATGATGGTCAAAGTGTCAACCTAGGTCAACAAGTCAAAGAGGTCAAATGGTCAACAACCATAACCATGCACAATTATTTAAACTAATATCAATTAACAATAATACACACATAAGCATTAGGGTTAATAAAATGACAATAGTCATTAACCCTAATCAAAGTCCTCTCCCTCTGTCTCAAGCAACTGTGCATACGCACCCGTATTCATGATCCGAGGAACACGAATACAAAGAGATAAAACCAATCCCAAATCATATACTAGGATTCGGCTTAAACCAAAGCCCGCTAGTATAAGCTGTCCGGACAGCAAACGTGCACAAGTGCACGGATGTGAACGAACCCTGTCGCAAAACTATGCGACCTCTACTCATTTTGCCTAAAGGCGAATAGCTCTCTGTGTGGGACTCTAAAGACTCGACACTACGCTGGCAGTGGGTTTAACCACAGACCGCAAGCGGCACTAGCTGTACGTAACGGTCCCCAGGTAGATGTCGATAAGAAGACTGATGAGGTGAACCCCATCTGAACTCCTACTGAGCCTGTATGTGACAGTCTCCGTACAGTCCGGTCTGTTCGTCTGATACATCGCATAGCGGGCCTAGGGGGGCGGTGAACGTCAGTCCCCTAATAGCGGTACAAGTCGTGTCGGAGTGTAGCCCAGAACACCCTGAGATAACACTGGAAACCTACCAGTATATCTCGCTTGCCCTGGTCAGGGACTACTCGTGTAATGGCTCTCCTGGACACAGCGCGATGTCAACCCCCAATACCGGGAGAGACGAATCCTGTCTAATCGTCACTGCCTCCAAGCGCTTCGGGACTGCACCCAAAAACTACCTGTTTGCACGACTCCTTTGAGCCATGGTAGGGTAGCAATCAAAGTGCAGTGGGAACACACTCGAGGCGAAGTGACAGTGTCAAGTCAGCGGAACTGATAACTGACGATAGGTATAATACCAACCAACAGTTCCCGACGAGTCCTGTCCAGTGTACTCGTAACCTAACGAGCACCCGCATACTATCTCAAGTACGACGTACTGACGGCTGTGGGACAGACCGTCTCCTGCGCTGGGATGAGAAGCGCATACGCTAGTCTACTCCGGAGTATCGATGCCCTGTCTCGATAGTCCAACGACCAGGGACCTTTATAAGGATGTGCTTATGGATTACCCAGCTCTCACGAGTGTGAGCGCCATCACAACGCTGGTAATCAAGCAAAGATCCTAAGGACTCTACTAATATGTATATCAGCGATATGCTAAAAGAAACACATGCACATATTAAAGCAGAGTCAATCCAAGTAGCATACGACCATTTCGAGCAAGATTGTATATACAACTGTGAATATCCCAAGCTTCCATCAAGTAATATACAAACTAGTATGATACAGTAATGGGCTCTAGGGCATATACACTAACAATCTCCCACTTGCACTAAGGCCATGTACAGGCATATCGAAGACCTATCATCTCGATCAGCCGCTCGAACTGAGTCTTGGGTAGGGCCTTCGTGAGTGGATCTGCAGTGTTGTTCTCCGTATTTACTCTCTTCACCTCGATCTCCTGGCGATCTATGATCTCCCTGATCAGGTGGTACCGCCTCAAAATGTGCCTGGACTTCTGATGGGACCTGGGTTCCTTCGGTAAAGCTATAGCTCCGTTGTTGTCGTAATACAGCGGTATTGGATCAACAATGGTAGGAACCACCTGAAGCTCCGTGAGGAACTTCTTCATCCAGACAGCTTCCTTTGCGGCATCGCAAGCAGCTATGTACTCCGCTTCCATAGTTGAGTCAGCAACGGTCTCCTGCTTGGAACTCTTCCAGCAAACCGTCCCTCCATTGTGGGTAAAGACATAACCTGACATGGACTTGGAGTCATCCTTGTCACTCTGGAAGCTGGAGTCAGCAAAGGCCTCGAGCTGGAGGTCTTTTCCGCCATATACTAAGAACATCTCTTTAGTCCTTCTCAGGTACTTGAGAATGTTCTTTACCGCTATCCAGTGTTTCTCCCCTGGGTTTGACTGATACCGGCTTAAAACGCTCAATGCGTATGCTACATCTGGTCTGGTACACAACATCGCATACATTATAGAGCCTACCGCAGAAGCGTAGGGTATAATAGACATGCGATCCCTCTCCAAATCAGTCTTGGGAGACATCTCTTTGGAGAGGGTGATCCCGTGACAAGCCGGTAGATTACCGCGCTTGGAATCTTCCATACTGAATCTTTTCAGTATGGTGTCGATGTACCTTGACTGTGAAAGTCCCAACATCCTCTTAGATCTATCACGATAGATCTGGATCCCCAGAATGTAGTTGGCATCGCCCAGGTCCTTCATGGAGAACCTCTGCGACAAGAATCCTTTGACTGACTGTAGCATAGGAATATCATTTCCTATTAGGAGAATGTCATCCACGTACAAGACGAGGAAAATTACAGTTCTCCCTACAATCTTACTGTAAATGCATGGTTCATCTGGGTTTTTGATAAAGTCGAATTCTTTGACAGTATCATCAAAGCAGATGTTCCAACTCCGCGATGCCTGCTTAAGTCCATAGATGGACTTTAGCAACTTGCACACTCTACCGCTGTTCCCACTCTGATTGAATCCCTCTGGCTGATCTATATAGACACACTCTTCCAAATTTCCATTTAGGAAAGCCGTCTTTACGTCCATCTGCCAGATTTCATAATCGTGGAAGGCAGCAATGGCAAGAAGGATCCGAATGGATTTCAGCATAGCCACTGGAGAAAAGGTCTCGTCATAGTCCAAGCCAGGTCTTTGACGAAAACCCTTTGCAACAAGTCTAGCTTTATAGGTCTCAACCTGTCCATCTACACCAATCTTCTTTCTGAAGATCCATTTGCAGCCTACGGGTTTTACCCCTTCTGGAGCAAAGTCCAAAGTCCAAACTTTGTTGGTGTACATGGACTCCATCTCGGCCCGCATTGCATCCAGCCATTTTACCGAGTCGCCGCTCTGGATGGCTTGCTGGAAGCTAGTAGGCTCACCATAATCTATGGTGCAATCCTCTCTATCCCCGTCTGTGAGAAAACCGTAGTATCTCTCGGGCGGATGAGACTTCCTATTACTCCTGCGGAGTGGCGCTGGGATGTCCGGTTCTCTTGAGACTTCTGGTTCTTCCAAGCTTTCAGTAATAGCTTGTGGTTCTGGAATTTCTTCCAGTTCTATTGTGCTCCCACTTATCTGATTTTCTAAAAATTCAGTTTCCAAGAAGTGGGCATGCTGAGAAACAAAAACCTTTTGTTCCTCTGCGGAATAGAAAAGATACCCCCTGGAGTTCTTTGGGTATCCCACAAACTTACACAGTACTGAACGTGCCTCGAGCTTGTCCGCATGCTGCTTTTTTACAAAAGCTGGACATCCCCATGTCTTAAGGTACTTGAGACAGGGTTTCTTCCCACTCCACATCTGATATGGGGTGGTAGGCACAGTCTTGGTTGGAGCCTTGTTCAAGAGATATGCACCTGTTTCTAGCGCATAACCCCAGAAGGATCGCGGCAACTCAGCCTTACTCATCATGGAACGAACCATATCCAATAGGGTTCGATTCCGCCTTTCCGATACACCGTTGTGTTGTGGTGTGTATGGAGGAGTAAGCTGAGAGAGAATTCCATTCTCTTTTAAGTAGCCCAGAAACTCGGCACTCAAGTATTCACCACCTCGATCAGATCTCAGTGTCTTGATACTTTTGCCTGTTTGTTTTTCAACTTCATTCTTGTATTCTTGAAATTTCTCAAAGGCCTCGGATTTGTGCTTCATCAAGAAGACATGCCCATACCTAGAGCAATCATCTGTGAAAGTAATGAAGTATGAATAACCACTTCGCGCATGTGTAGACATTGGACCACACACATCACTGTGTATGAGTCCCAAGAGCTCGCTCGCTCTTTCTCCGTGTCCAGTGAACGGAGTCTTTGTCATCTTTCCCATGAGACAAGATTCACAAATGGCATAAGACTGATACTCAAACGGATTCAAGTATCCCTCTTTATGTAACTTTGTTAACCGTGTCTCATTAATGTGACCCAGTCTACAATGCCATAAGAAAGCCTGATTTGTTTCCGGAGACTTTCTTTTAAGTGTATTCTGGACACTGAAGATCTGAGCTTGATTCAATACGTATATCCCGTTTTGTAATGTACCTGACCCAATCAGAACTTGATTTAGGTGGATGTTAACTACATCGCTTACAAAAGTAAAATCATATCCTTCCTTAGAAATTAAGGATACAGATATGATATTACAAGTCGCACCTGGTACATAAAAACAGTTACGCAGAATCAATATCACCCAGTTGTCAGTCCTATATGATATTCCCCTACGGATTCAGCATACATGCTCATTCCGTTAGCAACCCTAAGAGTCATATCACCTTTCCTGACAACCCTACGGTTTTTCAGAGCCTGTAACGGATTACAGATATGAGATCCTGATCCGGTATCCAATACCCAGGAAGTAGGATTAACTGACATACAGTTCTCTATTACAAACACACCCGAAACCGAAGCCACAACATGCTTCGAATTCTGGCTACTGGCTTTGTAAGCCCTGCAATCCTCCTGTCCATGTTCATTCCCGCAACAATAGTAACATCCCTCTTTTACTGTATCCATTCCCGAAACTTCTGCCCTTCTCTTTCTTTCTACTTCCCTGGTTTCCTTCAGGGTAGTAGGTAGAGACTGTTGAACTAAGTCAGCATCTGACCCGTTCTTCAACGTGGTCTTCAGGTCCGAGAGCTCAAAAGAGCTGGTCTCTGTAAGGACGTTGTCCCCTATAGATGACCCGATAGCCAACCTCGCTGGAAGCAATTCGTTCGAGGTCTCATATCTTGCGATACGAGTTGCTCTCCATATAAAACTTTGTTATGGAGGAAGATAGAAGCTGAGTCCATCTTCTCGTGCTGCCTCTGGTATATACCATCAACTGAGGCAAACACGAGGCACTTGGCTTTCGCACAGTCTTCTTCCGATGTCCTACGGATATCAACATCCGTGACAGGGGAAACTGGACCTAAGACGGCAGGGGTTGGATCGGTCAAGAGGTGTCCCAGCTTGTCCTGGGCAATGGACATCTGGACAGACCCTTGCCAGTCAAAACAGTCAGATTCAGTCATTTTATTATCTAGATGCAACCTAGGTGCGGTCATTGGGTCGCTGCAATTAAAAGAGAGAGAAGAAAACACTTAGCATGATACTCTTGCAAGTTTAGATTGGTTTTTAATTTATCTAAACAGGATGGCTCCCACTGTCTCTCGAATCCCTCCTCAAACCATAAAGGAAGGATTAGTCAGGATCAATCTCACCGTACAATACTTGCTTAACCGTTCAGCCAGGCCAGTGTCGGTACTTCGAGGGAGGTTTTCCAACGCTTTCGCGAAGTTCCTTAATTAAGTAACCTCTTTTCCCTGTGGGCGTAGCCCCGCTAACACCTTTCTAGACACCTACTAGGTTTATAGCATTGATCGTTAAGTGAGAGTTTTCCCGAGGAGTAGCATATACTCACAGTAGGATCGGGATCCAAATATCATCGCGTGATAAAACCGAAGGAATCCTACCAGAATCATCACACTCCAAATGGTATGCTGCGCTAGCAAGTTTCAGTACTTATGAAACTCCCGATGTGGATTTTTGCCCCATGCTCTTATGACCTTGATGAAGGTAAACAAATCATAAGTCACATGTCAAGTTCTACCCGTCATTATCCAGGTTAATTTGAACCCACCCGTACATACCCTTGACGAAGGTCAACAAGGTAGTACGACTGTCCCAAACCAACGCATCTATCTATGCTACATATGAACACCCAACAGCTACCAATCACTATGCCTTGACGAAGGTCAACAAACATAGCTTGAATACTATTGAATATCCATACGAAACGACGGAGGGCTACGAATGGTTTTGGCGAAACCGTGAACGTAGTGAACTTGATATAATCGATGGAACGTGATAGCTTTTAAAAAGGAGTGGTTCAAGCTCCGCGTTTAAAAGTTTAGTTTTGAAAAGAACCGAGGGGTTTTCAAAGTGTTCCAATCGACTTTTACTTGGTTTATTTTCTTGCATTAGTTCTTTTAATGCGTCCCATCATTTAATCCTACCATTGCAGAAAACAACCAAAATATGACGTACGCTTATGCCATTCGCATTCGCCACGGGGCCCCGTCATCACCCGTTAGGTTACTTAACTAACGACAGAGCGGGGGCTGGGCTAGCGCGGCTGTAAAACATAAGCAACGCCTAAATAGTTATCATATATAAATATATAGCAATGATAGACATTACAGATCACAGATGAATACATTGGATATACTAGGAATCCGCAATCCGTTCGAGCCTGCAACGAAAAACGGATTACACGGTCGCGGTGAATAGCCAATACCCCACCCAAGACCCCTACGGGTGCGGCAAACTACCCGCTAAGTACCCGAAGCGAAGCAACCTCCCTCACCACCATGAGTAGGCCACTCGGCACTTCGAGATACCCAGTAGTTTGTGCACCCCCTCCATGGGTCTATCCTAGGAGCAAAAACAGTAAAAAGAATTATACAATGACGGCAACAACCCCGACCCGGTTGTGCGGCTATACAAATAATATTATTACATCAATTTACATATTACAATGAATGAAAGAAAAAGAAACACTCATCTCACATCCACCCCGGCTATTCACCCGCGACAATCCGACACATTCATATACACATTCATATACACATACCATCATCAAACACAGATCACAGATATGTATAACCCCGACTAATCGACATATAGCGATTAGCCGACGTTCAATATATATAAACATCACAGATATAACTTTTTAGTCAAAGTGTATTGAAGTTCGGAAAAAATACGAATTTATAGGCCCCCAAAAACAAATTTCTATTATGGAATACCTGGGCACATATAAACCATTTAAAAAATCCTAAAACCAAGCCAGAAATACACTGCACCAAACTTGACCCAGTGAAGAGCCAAGACGGCCGCGGTTGCGCAGCAATAGCTTGCTATTGCCGCGGAAACGCGGCTCTTTGGTCGAATCACTGGATCGTTTTTGGTGGCTTTCTTCACAAAACCCTGAGATGATTTTTGGAGTATAATTTATTTTGTTTTGAACAGAAAAAAAATTAACAGAAACTTAGGGTTTTGAAAACTCGGTTTTTCGATTTTTCCGATTCGAACTTCGATATACTCTACTACCTAGCTAGTTTATGTTTAGTTAGGCTCTGATATCACTGTAAGTCCACGTTGCCCATCCCGGTGCTTGCGGGGAGGCGGAAAACGGAATAAAAATCGAATTTTTATGAGCTTAGGCAACATGGACTAGACTATGAAGGATCTTTGCTAAACAAAAACAAGCTAAAGCTAACTAGAAACTAGCTAAGTGCTAGAAAGGTTATACCTTGGGCTTTATGTCCTTCTTTCCTTGCTCCTTGGAGTGGTGGAAGGAGGTCACCTTTGTCGTCTTCTCACGTCGAAAAAAGATCCACCCGAAAGCCTCGACCTTTGGCTTCAACTCCAAGCTAGAAGTAACTAGGGTGCAAGAAGTGCTAATCCTTGAACCCTAGATGAGAGTAGAGATTATCAAGAAGAGGTTTTTCTCAAGCTCAAGTGTTTCTCAACACATGAGAGGGGAGAGCTTGAGGGAGAGGAAGAACAAGAGAGAGAAAGTAAATGATAGAATGAGAGAAAAATAAACCATTCTCACATATATGTGTGAATTATTGTAATTAGATAATTAGCTAGATAATTGTCATGGTTAATTAAGACATGACCATTATCATTTCATTTTTAATGCAATTTGCAAGGATCAAAGAGCATCTTCCAAATGAAATGATGATGGGCAAAGTGTCAACCTAGGTCAACAAGTCAAAGAGGTCAAGTGGTCAACAACCATAACCATGCACAATTATTTAAACTAATATCAATTAACAATAATACACACATAAGCATTAGGGTTAATAAAATGACAATAGTCATTAACCCTAATCAAAGTCCTCTCCCTCTGTCTCAAGCAACTGTGCATACGCACCCGTATTCGTGATCCGAGGAACACGAATACAAAGAGATAAAACCAATCCCAAATCATATACTAGGATCCGGTTTAAACCAAAGCCCACTAGTATAAGCTGTCCGGACAGCAAACGTGCACAAGTGCACGGATGTGAACGAACCCTGTCGCAAAACTATGCGACCTCTACTCATTTTGCCTAAAGGCGAATAGCTCTCTGTGTGGGACTCTAAAGACTCGACACTACGCTGGCAGTGGGTTTAACCACAGACCGCAAGCGGCACTAGCTGTACGTAACGGTCCCCAGGTAGATGTCGATAAGAAGACTGATGAGGTGAACCCCATCTGAACTCCTACTGAGCCTGTATGTGACAGTCTCCGTACAGTCCGGTCTGTTCGTCTGATACATCGCATGGCGGGCCTAGAGGGGCGGTGAACGTCAGTCCCCTAATAGCGGTACAAGTCGTGTCGGAGTGTAGCCCAGAACACCCTGAGATAACACTGGAAACCTACCAGTATATCTCACTTGCCCTGGCCAGGGACTACTCGTGTAATGGCTCTCCTGGACACAGCGCGATGTCAACCCCCAATACCGGAAGAGACGAATCCTGTCTAACCGTCACTGCCTCCAAGCGCTTCGGGACTGCACCCAAAAACTACCTGTTTGCACGACTCCTTTGAGCCGTGGTAGGGTAGCAATCAAAGTGCAGTGGGAACACACTCGAGGCGAAGTGACAGTGTCAAGCCAGCGGACTAAGCTGTACTCATGTCACCTGGGAACTGATAACTGACGATAGGTATAATACCAACCAACAGTTCCCGACGAGTCCTGTCCAGTGTACTCGTAACCTAACGAGCACCCGCATACTATCTCAAGTACGACGTACTGACGGCTGTGGGACAGACCGTCTCCCACGCTGGGATGAGAAGCGTATACGCTAGTCTACTCCGGAGTATCGATGCCCTGTCTCGATAGTCCAACGACCAGGGACCTGTATAAGGATGTGCTTATGGATTACCCAGCTCCCACGAGTGTGAGCGCCATCACAACGCTGGTAATCAAGCAAAGATCCTGAGGGCTCTACTAATATGTATATCAGCGATATGCTAAAAGAAACACATGCACATATTAAAGCAGAGTCAATCCAAGTAGCATACTACCATTTCGAGCAAGATTGTATATACAACTGTGAATATCCCAAGCTTCCATCAAGTAATATACAAACTAGTATGATACAGTAATGGCCTCTAGGGCATATACACTAACACTTAGCACTCTAGCTTTTTTTAATTTGCATACTTGATGCTCTTTGAAACCTAGTGGTGGTGTTAAAACATACTTTCATGATATCAGAGCCAAGCTAGAGCCTTAGGTGTAGTCTAAACGACGTTAAAGTGTTCGATCGAAGTTTCAAAACCGGAAAGTTACAAGTTTCTGACCAATTTTTCAAAAGTTGAAATTTTTCAGATTAAAAATTCGCAAAAAATCATGCAGGTAATTTTATGGAGTCACAAGAATTTCGAGAGCCTAACTCCAACAAATGGCCGCGAAACCGCCGCCTAAACCATGGTTTGGCCGCGGTTCCGCCCCGCATTTGAAGAGTTGTGGTCTCGTCTTTCTTGTGCTGCTCCATTGTATCATTTTGGACTTTCTGGATATTTTTAGTGAGGCTCAAGTTGTTGAGGTCTCTGTGATTTGCAGGTGTTTGAAAAATCGATCGAAATGTTTAACATCGTCTAGATGGTTCAGATATGTGATACAATTTTTAGAATCCACATTGATTAGTTTTGTGAAAACTAGTTAACAATTAGTAAATCTAACATTTTAGTCTTATTGATGGATTGCCACGGAGTTTCGATTCGAATCAAAACTCCGTCGCAATCTCGTATCGTACTCGCCGGGAAACACTAGTAGACAGCCACGCCCCATAGCCCCGACCAAGTGACTACAGGAGAACCTCGTGTCCAAAAGCGTCCACTCAGGTTCTCCTGGCCGCGGTGTTCCACCCAAGTTCACTTCGTTGACGGCATCGGGGGTGCGTCCATCTACTAAAGTTCCCGACAAGCATTCGATCAAATAATTGGGAATCTTGTGGAATTACTCGACTTGGTTTTTGAAAAATGTTTTCAATTCGAGACTTAAATGCAAGGTTTATAAGTGTTAGGCATGAAATCCGAAGTATATGATATTCCGGGTTTATGATGTCAAGGATGATGCGGATTCTAATTATTGTAGTTTTCATTTCTTTTCTGGGACCGTAAGTGTAATATGTAGGGTATCCCTGATCTCGTTGCTATACGTCAACGACATTATGAGTACGCATATTTATTTACGTTGATGACATATGATGTTATTATGTTGCTGGTTGATATGTTATATTGGACCGTCGTGAATGAATAGCTGGGTATTTTTTGCATGAGATGAGAGTTTTTCAATTTTCATTCATGTAAAATTTGTATGTAATATTCTTTTATTGGGACATTTTACGGGTTGAGGTTGTTGTCTCCATTGATGTATATTATTTACTTTTCCGCATTAGGATAGACCCAAGGCGGGGAGCATAAGTAACCGGGTTCTAGAGTCCAGTGGGAGGCCATCTCGAGGAGTCGAGACCGGGTTGCTTAACTCTAGAATTGGCAGGGTTGCTTGCCGCTCTCGTATGGGTTTAGGAATGTGGGTTCGGCTATTCATCACGACTATATAATCCGTGTTTTTCATTACTGGCTTAATCTAAAACACGGACCTCTTAGTATATCCTATATTTTATATGTTTGCTTCTGCTCATTCTGTGATATGATGTGATCATATAACTGCGTGTGACGAATGCTACTTATATATATAATATACTGGTAGACACTATATATGTTTTGCATCCGCACTAGTCCTGATCCCGCCCTGTCGTAAGCTAAGTAACTTTACGGTGAAGACCCGGGTCCCTGTGGCGAATTCGGATGGCATATATGTGTGTTTTATTTTCGTTTCTTCTATGTTTTTTAGGAAATATAAATGATGGGACATCATTAATGAGATTAATGAAAATAAAAGAAACCTAAACATGTTGTAGAATCAAATTTTTCAAAAAGGTAGTTCTAGTTCTTGCTTTGCATAGCGGTATTCCATTATGAATATCCAGCACCTCATTCGATGAGGAAAGAGCCATTTAGCAAAATTAGCATATGCTACAACCCACTCTGTTTGTTATGAAAACTACTCGATTTTAAAAGCAGAGTTTAAACCACTCCTTTTCAAATCACTAGATTCTACAACGATATCAAGTTCATTACGTTAAACGTTTTCTTCAAAACCATTCATAGCCCTCCGTCATTTCAGATAAGTGCTATTTAGTATTCGTGCTGCATTTTTTGACCTTGTCAAGACGTAGTGTGCGGTAGCTGATTAGTGCTTATCGGCTGCATATGAAGCAATTGGATTATGGTAGTTGTACGGCCTTGTTGACCTTGTTAAGGGTCATGCGGGTGAGTTTAATTCAATCACGAAATGACAGGTTGAACTTGACTTGTGGTTTATGATTTGTTGATCTTGTTAAGGTCATAAACCGCATGGGGGTAAAAACAGATATTTAGACTTTCAAGTTTTGAAATTTGCAATGAGATTGCATACCTTCTATATGATAGTCGGATCCCGATACCCACTATGAGTAAGTGTTACTCATGGGAGAGTTTTCCACTTTACAATTAGCTGATCCAGTAGGTGTCTAAGAAAGGTGTTAACGGGGTTATACCCCTGCGGAAACAAGATTATTTAATTAGTTCCATGCGAAAGCATGGAGAGACTCCCTCGGAGTACCAATACCTGCATGGCTGACCGATTGACGAACTTGTAGGGTGTAATTAATCCCGGGTAATCTTACCTTTTAGGGTTTGAAAGAAGATTTGATAAAAACAGTGGAAGCCATTATGATTAGATAAGATAATAACCAATCTAATCTTGCAAGAGCACACGCTAAAATGTTTTCTTTTCTCTCTTCAGGTAGCGACCATGACACGCCTTAATCAAGATAATAATTCAGATGTATTGAAAGAACCCGCTTATTATACTGAGCTGGGGAACGTTGGTTCCGCTCTATCTTATGACTGTCATAAGTCTAAGCAAAGGATAGGGGAATGCACGGATTCCCATGCAACCCGAACGAAGATAGAGCATGCTGATGCATCTTCTTCAGGTGTGTTAGTTATTGAGAACTGTTTCTCAGTCTGCTCTACGTCCTTGGTATTAGATACCGGATCAGGATCCCATATTTATAATCAGTTACAAGGGTTAAGAAGAAGTAGAAAACTGGGAAAGGGTGATATATCCCTCAGAGTAGGGAACGGAGCAATTGTTGCTGCCGAAGCTGTCGGCGAATATCACCTTGTATTGCCAAATGGTAATACGTTGATTTTGAACGACTGTTATTACGTACCGTCGATGATGTGCAATATAATATCCGTTTCTTCATTAAATAAAGAAGGATATAACTTTGCATTAGAGAAAAATTTTATGAACATTTTTCCTGAATCAAGTGTTGATTGGGTTTGGTACATTGTATAACGGTATATACGCTCTAAATCAAAATACAGTTCTTAATATACAGAACACATACAAGAGGAAATGTTCAGAAATGAACGAAGCCTTCTTGTGGCATTGTAGACTTGGTCATATCAATACGACAAGACTAATGAAGTTGCATAAAGATGGATATTTGAATCCGTTCGAATTTACATCTTATGAAACTTGCCAGTCATGTCTCAAAGGCAAAATGACCAAAACTCCGTTTACTGGACACGGAGAAAGAGCTACTAAACTCTTGGGACTGATACACAGTGATATATGCGGTCCTATGTCTACACATGCCAGGAATAGTTCCTCATACTTTATTACATTCACCGATGATCTCTCAAGAATCGGACACGTGTTCCTATTGAAACACAAATCTGAAGCTTTTGAGAAATTCAACGAATATAAGTGCGAAGTAGAGAACCAGACGGGTAAAAATATTAAAATCCTTCGATCTGATCAAGGAGGATAATACTTAATCACGGAATTCCAAGATTATTTAAAAGAGAATGAGATTCTCTCTCAGCTTACTCCTCCGTATACACCACAGCACAATGGAGAATCGGAGCAGAGGAATCGCACCTTATTAGATATGGTATGTTCTATGATGAGTATTGCTGAGTTACCTATTTCCTTTTGGGGTTATGCACTTGAGACCGATGCATACCTATTGAATCAAGTTCTATCAAAATTTGTGCCTAAAACACCATATGAGATATGGAGTGGAAAGAGACCATGTCTTAAACGAGTTAAGATATGGGGTTGTTCGGCCTATGTTAAAAAAGAAAATCCGGACAAACTCGAGGCACGATCAGTTCTTTGCAAGTTTGTGGGATATCCAAAAAATTCATATGGATATATTTTCTACCACACTGAGGAAAAAAAGGTGTTTGTTTCTCAATATGTCACCTTGTTAGAAAAGGAATTTCTTGTACAAGAAATTAGTGGTAATGGGATAGAGCTAAAAGAAGTTCTAGCTACACAAACTATAACTGATGATTTGGTAGAACCGAAGGATTCAATAGTCCCCGAAGAACCTCAGCCACTCCGCAGATCTAGTAGGGTTCCTCATCCACCTGAGAGATACTATGGTTTTCTCATAGACGGTGGTAGCAAGGATTGCATCATGGAAGATGATGACCCAACTAGTTTCGAGCAGGCCATCACAAGTGGGTACTCTATGAAATGGCTGGATGCTATACGATCTGAGATGAAATCTATGTACACCAATAAAGTATGGACTTTGGAAGTTGCTCCTGAAGGGGTAAAACCTATTGGGAGCAAATGGATTTTTAAGAAGAAACTTGGTGTAGATGGAAAGGTTGAGATCTTCAAAGCTAGACTTGTTGCAAAAGGTTTTCATTAACGAACAGATGTCGATTATGATGAAACCTTTTTTGCAGTGTCTATGCTTAAGTCCATCAGGATCCTACTTGCCATTGCTGCATACCATGACTATGAAATCTGGCAGATGGACGTCAAGACCGCTTTTCTAAATAGTGATTTAGAAGAGAGCTTGTATATGAGACAGCCAGAAGGCTTCGTAGACAGTAGGAGCAGCGGAAAGCTGTGCAAGTTGCTTAAATCAATCTACGGATTAAAGCAGGCATCGCGGAGTTGGAACATCTGTTTTGATGTAGCAATTAAAGAGTTTGACTTCATCAAAAATGTAGATGAACCTTGTATATATAAAAGGATTGTAGAGTGTAAGGTTGTCATCCTCATATTGTACATGGATGCCTACTCTTGATAGGAAATGATATGCCTATGCTACAATTGGTCAAACTCTTTCTATCACACAAGTTCTCCATAAAAGATCTGGGTGATGCCTCCTACATCCCAGGGATAAAGATCTATAGAGATAGATCTAAAAGAATGTTGGGATTGTCCCAATCCAGCTACATAGACACCATACTAAAGAGGTTTAGAATGGAATATTCGAAGCGTGGTAATTTACCTGCTTATTCAGGAATCACTCTCTCCAAAGAGATGTCTCTCAAGACTGATTTGGAGAGGGCTCGCATGACCGTGGTACCCTATGCTTCTGCAGTTAGGTCTATCATGTACGCGATGTTATGTACCAGACCAGATGTAGCTTACACACTAGGTATGGTAAGTAGGTATCAATCAGACCCAGGGGAGAAGCACTGTACAGCTGTGAAGAATATTCTTAAGTACTTGAGAAGGACTAAAGAAATGTTCTTAGTGTATGGTAACGGTGGACTCCAAGTAGAGTCCTTTACCGATTTGAGCTTCTAGAGTGATAAGGACAACAGTAAGTCGGTCTTGGGTTTTGTTTTCATCCTCAATAGAGGGGCGGTATGTTGGAAGAGTTCCAAGAAAGATATCGTGGCAGACTCGACGATGGAGGCTGAATACTGTTAGTGATATATGCCCTAGAGGCCATTATTGTATCATACTGGATTGTATATTATATATTGGAAGCTTGAGATATTCACAGTTATGATAACCGTCTTGCTTAAAATGGTAGTATGCTACCTGGTTTGATTCTACCTCAATATGTGTATGTGTTTCTTTTAGCATATCGCTTATACATATTGGTAGAGCCCTTAGGATCTTTGCTTGACTACCAGCGTTGTGATGGCAGTCACACTAGTGGGGGCTGGGTAGTCTATAAGAACATCCTTATACAAGTCCCTAGTCATAGGATTATCGAGACGGGGCATCGATACTCCCGAGTAGACTAGTGTATACGCTTCTCATCCCAGCAAGGGATATGGTTTGTCCCACAGCCATTAGTACGACGTATTGGAGATAGTATGCAGGTGCTCATTAGGTTATGAGTTACACTGGACATGACTCGTAGGGAACTGCTGGTTGGTATTATGCCTATCGTCAGGAAGCAGTTCCCAGGTGACATGAGTACATGTTAGTCTGTTGACTTGCCATTGCTACTTCATCTCGAGTGTGTTCCCACTGCAGTTAGATTACTACCCTACCACGGCTCAAAAGAGGCGTGCAAACAGGTAGTAGTTGAGTGTAGTCCCAAAGCACTTGGATGCAGTAGAGGTCAGATAGGATTCGTCTCTGCCGGTATTAGGGGTTGATATCGCGCAGTTTTCGGAAAGCCATTACATAAAGTCCCTGGCTAGGACGGTCGAGAAATACTGGTAGGCACTCCAGTAGCTTCTCAGGGTGTATTAATCTCTCCTCCGACACGACTTATTGGGCTGTTAGGGGTCTGACGTTTACCATCCCCTAGACCCGATATGCGAGTATCTTAGACGAATAGACCGGACTGTACGGAGATTGTCACAGACAGGCTCAGTAGGAGTTCGGATGAGTTTGCTCATCGAACTTCTTATCGACAGATATCTGGGTAACCGTTACGTGCAGCTAGTACCGCTGACGTGCTTGTGGTTAAACTCACTGCCAGCGCACTGTCGAGTTTTTAGAGTCCCACACAGAGGGTTTCCCTTCTTCGGGCAAAAGATGTAGAGGCCGTATGGTTTTATGGCAGGGCTACAATCGCTTACGTGTACTTGTACATAGATGATGTTCGGGTGGACAATACTAGTAGGCTTTGGTTTAACCTGGATCCTAGTATTGTATTATTGGATTGTTATCGTCTCATTGTATTCGTATTTTTCGGAATACGAATACGGGTATGTATATACAGTGAGGGCATTCTTGTAATTTTACATAGTATGCTTCTAGAAGGGGACACCTCATTATTGGTTTATCTATTTTGCAAAATAGATTAATGAGGTGGATATTTGGAGACATATGTGGCATGGTGTAAAGCATGGCTCAAGGAGTTGTTTATTGGTTTGGATGCACTATTGAAGTATGGCTATTATTTTCATGTGAAAATAATGGTTACTTCATTATTGAAAGTCTTGAGCCATTCTCTACACTTCACAACCCTAGCTCATTTCTCTCTTGGCTTTCTCTCTCTCCAAAGTTTCATCTCCTTCTTCCTCTAGACTTTTACCCTCACATGGGTTGTGAAACAAATAGTCTCATGAGATAAAACACTCCACTAGTATTCTCTGCATCACTTAGGCTACTTGGATTAGCAAACCAAGTACCCTAGTTACCTCGGTTTAGAGGTTGGAGCTCAAAGAACATACTCTCGGGTGGATCATCTTTGACGCGAGGAGGCCGACGTCGCAAACTCGATCCATACTTCTAGGAGCCAAGGAGAGGAGGAAAAGAAGACCCGAAGGACTAGTATACGGAAGTATAACAATCTTACCGAGTAGCTAAACCCCCTAGTAGTTTATTTAGTTAAGGTTTTCGAATAGATCCTAGAGTTAGCCGGTGTTGCGTAGTTCGTTAAAATCTTTTTTTGAAAATTTCGCCTCCCCGCGAACCCGCGGGGTACGCGACATCGGCTTACAAATACATCGCTGCCAACGATGCTGCCAAAGAGGCTGTCTGGATGAAGAAGTTCATTGCTGAACTTGGTATGGTTCCATCCATTGAGGATCCAATACCCTTGTATTGTGATTATAATGGAGCTGTGGCTTTGGCCAAGGATCCCCGGTCCCATCAGCGATCCAGACATATTCTGAGGCGGTATCACCTGATCTGGAAGATAGTTGATCGCTGGGAGATCGAGATCAGGAGAGTTGACATGCAGGACAACACAGCGGATCCATTCATGAAGGCCCTCCCCCAGACGCAGTTTGAGAGACTTTTTGGAATGTTGGGTATGAGATACTACAACAACTGGCCTTAGTACAAATGGGTGATTGTTAGGAATATGTATGCCCTAGAGGCTATTATAGTATGATATAGTGGATGCTTGGACATATATATATATATATATATATATATATGACTTTCTTGCTCGACATGATAGTATGCTATCTTGTTGCTCTTTATCTTAATATGTACACTTGTATTGTTATACTGTCTCTCTGTTACATGTTAATAAAGCCCTCAGGATTTTGGCTTGACTACCAAGACTATGATGCAGATCATACTAGTGGGGCTTGTGTAGTCTACAAGCACATCCTTTAACAGTTCCTAGTCGAGGGAGTATCGAGACATAGCATCGATATTCCAGAGTAGATTAGTGTGTACGTTTCTTGATCCTATATGAGGCAGTGGTTGATCCCACAACCAATGGTGTTTGACATCAAAGATTTTACACAGGTGCTCATTAGAGAATGGGTACACCGAGCAGGATGCCGAGAACTCCTAGATGTTACCATACCTATCGTCAGATAGCAGTTCTCTGGTGACACTTGTACAGGTTAGTCTGTAGACCTGAGATCGTCATAGTGTCTTGTGTGGTTCCCATCGTGCTTTGATTTCCTCCCTACCACGGCTCAAAGGAGTCGTGCAAACATGTGGATTTTGGGTACAGTCCCGAGTCACATGGAGGCAGTGAGTGATAGGAGGGGTTTCGTCTCTCCAGGTATTGGGAGCTGATGTTGCGCTATGCTCGATTGGCTATAACAGCAAGTTCCTGGCTAGGGTTGATGAGATTTACTGGTATGTGTTATCAATAGTTTCTCGAAAGGTTATAGGCCACACATCGGCATCACTTATCAAGTTACTAGGGTCTGACAATTCCACCCCTAAACTCGATATGCGACATATCAGGCGAAGAGATCGGACTGTATAGTAAGTGTTGCTTATAAGCTTTGCGGGAGTTTGGACAAGCTTGCTTGTTGATCTTCTATTCGTTCAATACCTGAGTAGCCGTTACGTCCAGCTAGTACCGCTGACGGCTTATGGATATCTCATATGATCAATACATACTGCTGGCGTATTGACGAGTCTTTAGAGTCTCACATAGAGGTTTCCTAGCTCAAGCGAAACGAAGTAGGGCACATATGGTGATATGTGCGGGAGATTAAATAAGAGTATGTGATACCGTATTCTAATCTCGCGATATTTGATATCGGTTAGGTTATATATGATATAACTGGATTATTGAATCAATTGTTGATTCAATGATTTGTTATATGTATATATATTTGATATTGGCCGGTTATATATGATATGAACGGATTATTGAATCAAGTGTTGATTTAATATCTAGTATTGAATATTGTCGGTTATATATGATATAACCGGATTATTGAATCAAGTGTTGATTTAATAATTTGATATATATTTATATTTGATATATTTATATAAACTAATATTTATGCTCATTAATGATTTTCTTCTCTTGATATATATATGTATATATATCTATGATATACATATATTTATTTATTTATATATAAAAGTGATTTTTATCATGGTTGATGATACATAGAACATGGGTGTATGAGGCTCACACCTAGGGCTAAAGATTATTGGAATGAATTAATTTAAAAGGAAAATAGAAAAGAGTGGAAAATGTGTCATGGCTTGGATGCTTGGAGAAGTATTGAGAAGCCATGACCCATCCTCTCTTTTTTTTTACTCTTAGATATTTATTCATCCCATTCTTATCTTGAGCTCATGGTTCATTCTCTCATTGATCAACACTCACACACCCAAGTTCATCTTCTTCCTCAAGAGAGCACTCTAGGGTTTTTCTTGAGTTGGAAAAAGAAAGAGAAAAAGATTTCTAAAGTGAGCGAAATTCCTATTTCATCAACCTACACTATCTTAGCCCTTTAGTATAGGTTGTTTGCTTCACTAATACTTTGATTAGTGAAGAGTGAGCTTGAATTAAAGAGACTACAAGGTGGATCATCTTCGGCTTCGAGGACTTTAAGAAAGCTCAATCCTTTCTTCAAGTGGAGCCAAGAAAAGTTCCAGGGACTACTACTTAGAGCTTTAGAAGTGAAGGACTTGGTCTACAAAGGTTGTAACCCTCTTCACTTAGTTTAGAAATTGTTTTCTTATTTATAAAACCCTAATTCTCTAGTTTGATTCTAGAATAGTATAGCTTAGCACTCTAGATTTTTTAAATTTGCATACTTGATGCTCCTTGAAACCGAGTGGTGGTGCTCAGACATACTTTCAGGTTGTAAAGGCGAAATTGCCAAGGATTTCAAAATACTGATTAAAAGAAACCCGTTTTGAAAATGTGTGGTATTTTAATGAAAAAGTTATTCTTTAAATTAGTCATATGTTTAGAGTACCGTGCTATGGAACCATAGTTTGTGGGGGGGGGGGGTAGGTCGTTACCCCGTGAAATTTTTCTAAAGGTATTTAACAATTATTGAAAATGAGGGTCATACTAAAGTTCATGGTATTTTTATGAAAAAGTTCGTTATATGAGTGTTTCACATGGAAATTTTTGTTAAACTCAAAACTAAATGGCTTTAAACAAGGTTGCAAGCAGTGTGAGAAAGTTAGTTTGATCTATTTTTCTATAAAGAGGGGAGTTCCAAGGTTAAAGAAACATATATCGGAGATAACTCCACTTTACCGACTTATTTTTTAAAAAAGGAATTGAGATGAAAGAAAAGAGAGAAGAAGGACTTACTCGCTGTGTAGCGTTGGAAAGAGATTAAAGAAAAGAGGGGGATTACTTTGGCATCGCGGAATCTCCGGAAACGGCTTTGATCTTCGATGGAAGGAGCTTGGTTGCTAACTCCACTTGACTCCACTTACACTTAGAAGCTTTTGGGATAATTTTGTTAGAATTTTTTAGAATCGAGGGGAGCAAGGGAATGGGGTGGTATTTATTGTGAAGAATTAGGGTTTGGAAATTAAAAATGTGGATTAAAAGAAATTAAATGGTGTTAAATGGTGAATTGAAGAGTCTCTGTTTGATTTTCGTGCAGGGGAGTTGAAGAGTCAAGTGTGCAAAGCACGGAGACGATTGGGGGCAATCCAACCATCGGCGCCAGCCCAAAGCTAAAAATGGGTGGTCAGATCTTGATGATTCATCTTGAGATTCGTGCCACGTGTCAAGTTCGGTGTGTACACCTCATTGCACCTGTTTGATTTTTCTGAAACTTTTCGTTTCTCCGTGTATTGCACGTGCAACTCTTGGACTTCCGAAAAATTAAAAAGAAAAGTCGAAAAATAATTGGGACTGATGGGATTCGGACGCATAGGCTATGTCACAGTAGTGTAGAGGCTTTACCAATGAGCTACAAGTTGTTTCTTACTTTTATTTAACAAAAATAACTTTTAACTCTTACACAGGATGAAATACTCTTTTCTGTACAATAACAAGAAATTTCTGTACAGGAATTTCAGAGTCGTTACATTCTACTCTCCTTATAAAAATTTCGTCCTCGAAATTTACATAAAGGACTAATTTTTGAATAGTTGAGGGTATCATGTACGCATATCGTCTTCTCGCTCCCATGTCGATTATCCTGGTGATTTTTTCTCCACATCACCCGGACCAAGTTTACCTGCTTGTTCCGCAATGTCTTCATTTTTCGGTCTAGGATCTCCACTGGTTGTTGCTTGCAGGTCAGGTCAGTCTGTACCGTGAGCTCTGAGTGATCAAGTATATGGCTGGGGTCGCTCACATATTGTCGTAGCTGGGATATGTGGAACACGTTGTGTACTCCTTCCAATTAGGGTGGTAGTGCTAAACGGTATGCTACTTCTCCAACTCGTTCTAGTATGTCTAATGGTCTTATATACCTTGGACTTAATTTACTTTTCTTGCCAAAACGGATCACTCCTCTGTTTGGAGAGATCTTCAAGGATACATGGTCTCCAGGTTGGAACTCTAGATATCGACGCTTTGCATCTGCCGAATGCTTCTATCGGTCTTGGGCTATGTGCATCCTTTCCTTGATCGTGCGAACCACGTCCATAGTTGCTACGATCATCTCTGGTCCAAGGATTTCACGATCTCCAATGTCATCCTAATTTAGCGGTGAACGATACTTCCGTCCGTAGAGTGCAGCGAATGGTGCCATCCTAATCCTTGCCTGATAGCTGTTGTTGTATGAAAACTCCACAAGGTGTAGCTGATTTTCGCACGAACCTCCGAAGTCTAACAAACAGGTTCTCAGCATATCTTCCAGGATCTGAATTGCTCGCTCGGACTGTCCATCTGTTTGTGGATGATACGCCGTGCTGAAATTCAGACTCGTCCCTAAGCTAGCTTGCAGACTCTGCCAAAATTGTGATCGGAATCTTATATCACGATCGTAGACGATGCAAACAGGTACTCTATGTAATCTCACGATCTCCTGCATGAGTTTATAGGTATCAAATGTGGTACCTCTTGAAGGTTTAAATCTTACTTTAGATTTATACCTACCTCCATGTACTTCCTTACTAACGTCTTAGTTGACTGGCCAACTCGAAATGGAATAAAGTGAGACGACTTGGTGAGTCGATCCACAATAACCCAAATTGCATTGTTACCTTTCGTGCTGCGAGGGAGAGCAGTCACGAAGTCCATGGTAATGTGCTGCCATTTCCATTCTGGGATTGGAAACGGATGAAATAGAACAGCAGTTCTGTGATGTTCAACCTTCACTTGCTGACACACCAAACACTTGGCTATGCTCTTTGCTACTTCTCGCTTCATTCCATGCCACCAGTAATGTTGCCGTAGATCCTTGTACATCTTTGTACCGCCGGGATGTACCAAATACGAAGAGCTGTGAGCTTCTTTCATCAACTCTTCTCGAAAAGAGCCAACTGGGACACATAAACGGCTTCCATATCGTAAGGATCCATCTTTGTGGATGATGAATTCAGTTCATAGTCCACTTTCTACTTTTCTAGGATCTTTTATAGTTTGGCATCATTTGCTTGAGCTTCCTTAATCTGATTGACAAGAGTGGACTGGACTTGTAAGTTCATGAAATATGAAGCGTTACCAGGCACAACTACTTCAATCCCTAATCCATGCAGTTCTTGATGTAGCTTCCACTGAGCGGTGAGGTTCATTGCTGGTGACTAAGGGCATCAGGAACTATGTTCACCTTCCCAGGATGATAATGTAAGTTGATGTTGAAGTCCGCCATGAGTTCTAGCCATCTTCTCTGCCGTATGTTAAGTTCTTTCTGAGTAAATAATACTTCAGACTCTAGTAGTCAGTAAATATATCCACTCGTTCTCCCAAAAGATAGTGGCGCCAAATCTTGAGTGCGAAGATGATGGCTGCCAATTCCAGATCATGTGTTGGATAGTTGCGTTCATGAACTTTTAATTGACTTGATGCAAAAGCCATAAATTTTCCATGCTAGTGTAGAACACATCCTAATCCTTTACCGGACGCATCACAATGCACAACGAATCCGCCAGATTGATCCCGTATTACAAGAATAGGTGCTGAGGTTAACCTCGACTTGAGTTCTACAAAGGCCTTTTCATATGCTTCTGACCACACGAATGCTTCATCTTTACGTGTGAGCTTGGACAAGGGTGCTGCGATTTTTTAGAATCTTTCAATAAATCGTCGGTAGTACCTGCTAAGCCTAAGAAACTTCTTATATCCTTCATCGTCTTTGCTCGTTGACAGCTGATACCTTAGCTGGATCCACAGAGATTCCTACGCCGGAAATAATATGTCCGAGAAATCCGACTTGATCTAGCAAAAATTCATACTTGTTGTACTTGGCGTAGAGCTGATGTTGTCGTAATGTTTCCAGGACAATCCATAAATGCTCGACGTGTTCTTTCCGATATTTTGAATACACTAAGATGTCGTCGATGAATATAACAACAAACCTGTCTAAGTACTCTCGAAAAACTTGGTTCATAAGGTTCGTAAAGATAGCAGGTGCATTGGTCACTCCAAATGGCATTACGAGATATTCATAATGGCCATAATGGGTCCTAAATGGCGTTTTCGGAATGTTGGACTCTTTGACCTTCACCTGATGGTAACCGGAACGAAGATCTTGCTTTGAAAAGACACAAGATCCACTTAAATGATCAAAAAGTTCATCGATGCGCGGTAGTAGATACTTGTTCTTAATGTCACTTCGTTCAGAGCTCGATAATACACACACATCCGGTAGGAACCTTCATTCTTCTTCACTTGTAACACCGGAGATCCTTAACTTAAAATACTAGGCCGGATCCAACCTTTCTTCCGTAGTTCATCCAACTGAATGCGGATCGCTTTCAATCCCTTCGGACTTAATCGGTATGGAGTTTTGATTACAGGTTGTGCACCAGGTTGTAAATCAATACTAAATTCAAGGGCTCGATCAAGAGGCAAACTTGATATGTCTTCAGGGAACTCATTCTCGAACTCTCGAACTACCTCAGGTTTTTCTTCTTCTGCTGGTAGAGAGAACACTTCTGCATTCTTCGGTTTAGCGCGGTAGCTTCCTGGCTTCAATGTTCTATCTCCACTTTTGAAATAGAAAATTAGGTGATTTGGTATCTCAATTACCACTCTCCTTTGACGGAAGTTAATGGTAGCATATAATACTCCCAGCCAATCTATTCCCAACACAACATCAAAATTTGGTATGTCCAGTACTTTGAAATTTGCGTAGAATTCTCGACCACAAACTACAACTGGCACTGATCATACACCAAAGTTGCCTTCAAGACTCCATTCCCAGAACTAACATTCCAGCTTGAAATGAGTGGCTTCACGGGAATCGCGTGCGTTTGTTGGGGTAAAAATTTACACCCAGGTTGACCAAGTCAAAATCAAAGTCAACCCCAAGCCAAGTGGGCCCAAGCCCAGATCCAGTGGGCCCATGCCCGGGTCGAGCCAGAACATGAAGCGGCCGGCCTCCCCCCATGCCAAGATAAAAATTTTTGTAATAAATAATTTTGTTGTATTTCTTTTATTTTATTTTATGGATAAATGCAAGAAAAATAGGCATAAAGCCAAATTTTTGTAAAGCCCATGGCTTATGTGCAAAAAGAAATGCCACATGAGCAATGGGATAGGCAAAATGCCATTTTGTGAAGCCCAAGGGGCTATGTGTAAAGTGTATAGCTTATAAAGGAAAGGATAATGAAATATCCCAACAACTTATTCTCTCTACAAAAAAAAAAGTTTCAGATCTGAGATCTTTCTTCCTTCTTCAAGGTTCCAAGACCTTCTCATTTCTTTTGAATTAAATCAAGAGTTTTACTCTTTCTTTTCAAAAACAAAATAGTTTTTCACCACAAAACCCATAAAGGAGAACTTGGATCTGTCTTTAGATCCCCAAAAGGAGAGATTTTGAGATCTCACATCTATTGATCTTCAAGATCCAGCTAACAGAGGAGGAAGAAGAAGAACCCCGTTCACTAAACTAAAAAAAAAACACTCAGGAGTCCAACTCCTCTCTGATTTCTCTTCCGAGAAATTTTTTTAGGCTAAAAGCCTCTTTTTCTCACCGGCGCTCAAGCGCAGAGCGCCCGCGTGCCGACACGTGGCGCGCTTGCGCTTAAGCGCAAGCGCTCGAGCGCAAGTCACCCCCATGAAGATACGTGGCGCTCTTGCGCTCGAGCGCAAGCGCTCGAGCGCAAGTCTCCCCGGTGCCGACAAGTGGCGCGCTTGCGCTCCAGCGCAAGCGCTCGAGTGCAAGTCACCCCCGTGCCGACACGTGGCGCTCTTGCGCTCCAGCGCAGGCGCTCGAGCGCAGGTCGCCCATGTGCCGACACGTGGCGCGCTTGCGCCCAAGCGCTCAGCGTCCGAGCGCAAAGCGCCCACGTGCCGACACGTGGCGCGTTGCGCTCCAGCAATCTGCGCCCGAGCACAAAGCGCCCACGTGCCGACACGTGGCACGCTTGCGCTCAAGCGCCCAGCGTCCGAGCGCAAAGCGCCCACGTGTCGACACGTGGCGTGTTGCGCTCCAGCACTCTACGCTCGAGCGCAAAGTGCCCACGTGCCGACACGTGGCGCTCTTGCGCTCAAGCGCCTAAGCGCTGGCCCCACACATCCTTTGGATGTGTTTTTCCCCTTTATTTATATATACATGTATATATATACATATGTATACAAATGTACACATACACATACTCCGCGACACTTTCCCCCTCAAAAAATTTTTTTTGGGCCGGGGCGCTGCCCCGAACCCCGCAAAGGGGCTGCTAGCCCCCTTGACCCCCAGCTCGCTATCCGGGTAGCGGAACCCCCGTAAAAACTCTGCGTAGCTCCCGATATATCCAAAACCCCCTTTTAAAACAAAACACACGCACACCGCACATTGAGTTCGCATGACCAGTTTAACCCGTTAATCGGAGGTTCCCTCGCCCCAAAGGCGAGGGGTAATTAACTGCAGCTTAGTCCGCGGCTGCCGGAGATTCGGATCCCCACAATCATTAAACCCCGGCCTACCCTAGGCAGGACGAATCTGTAGTACGCCTGACAAGCGTGCGCGTATTCCCATCTCAATGGGGTGACAAAAAACACCCTACAGATTCTGGCACGCCCGGTAGGACCAATCTCTCCTCCCATATTTCGGGTTAAACGTTCATGCGAACTCAATCAATATACATATCGATTGCCTATACTGAAATGATGTTCTTTTTTTCTGTGCAGTAATCAACCTTCGACGACAATGTCTCCCCAGACGAATTCAGCTTCCAACGTGACCCCGATTCCGTACGTGGTCAAGATCAACGCTCATGTGGTTCTCCCTGCAAGCCTCAGTCGACAGTGGGAGGAACTGCCCCGCCAGTTTGGCTCCGTCGTCATCTACCCTTCCAGAAGCGCTCATCTAGTGGAAATCCCGGCGGAACAGGTAGCCAAGCCGGTCCCAAGGAACAAGAGGCCGAATGTCGTGATCGCCAAGGCACCACAACCAAAACTTAAGACGGTATCTGAACGATTCTCTGGTGCTCCAGCGGGGGGCAAGAACTTCGGTACAAAGGGCAACATCAAATGTTGCGGACGAGCTCAGGCGAGGACTCCAACAAATGCACAATCGAGCGTATCTCCAAGGCCCTCCATTGCCCGGTCTGCGGCGTCTTCCCAAAGAGCTGAAGTCTGCCAGGTGCTTAAAACAGAAAAGTTAAGGCAGAAGCGGCTCAGGTATCGAGCCAACAAGAGGACTAAGGCTTCGGCCAAATGGAATCATGCGAAGTTCCAAGTGCAGGGTTGCCCCGCGACGACGGCTGAGTTGGACGTAAGAATCAGCAATTCTTTCGAGCCTCTGAAGTGGGTTCAGAAAAATGCCA